>JAYGXS010000005.1:51854762-51925315 GCA_036362985.1 Ligula intestinalis
ATCGGCCCGACGATGGGAAACATTTACCCTTCGTGAGGCCTCAACCTATTCGCAGATTCGGTTTCTGCACAGATGTCTTGACAATAACGTGTTGCCGAGGAGTGTGAGATACAAGCCGGCGCTGAACACGGAGGTGGCGAGACGCGTAATGTTTCAAACTGGCAAGAGAATGGTCCGTCTGTTCATTCAAGATTGCCATGCGAGGCTACGCAAATATCGCCAGATAATTGTACATGAGAAGATGAAATGCTGTGAGCTGATGGATGAGGACAGCACAAAACTGCTTCAGCAGAGAGTGCTTGAATGAGCCCGCGACAAACAAGCGATTTATGAAGAAGCACTGGAGAAAAAATTCCGCAGACTGCACAATCCAACGTCATCCAGAAAAGACGTACTGGTACACAACCTGTCGTCGAAAGAACTGACGAAGGAGCAAATACAGGTTCTACAGCACGAAGCCTCATTCAACTCGGCTGATGCTTAACCTGCTTACATGATTGCAGCTGTGGAATCAGTCATTAATCAGACAGAAGCAACGGAGAAGACGAAGAACCTCATCCGACACCAGATGTCGTCCCTCCTGATGGCTCATCAGCTGCGTGAAGTGCTCCCCAAGGTCGAATGCGTTGCATTAAGGGCACTCAAGACCGACCGGGACATTCTCATCGTGCCAGCTGACAAGGGACGTTCTACGGTCGTATTAGACAGAACTGCCTACCTTCAGAAGGCGAAAAACTTACTGGAGGATCGTCAGTTTTATGTTCCTTGTGAAACCAATCCCATCAAAAAGCTGACATGCGAAATAAATTCGACCCTGTCGGCCTTAGAGAACTCGGCCCGACTACTCTAAGACCTCACTTGGGCTAGGTCAACCTACTGATCAGATATATCTCTCCCATGTCAATCTCTTCTCCTCTTCCGTTGTTTACACAATAAACTCTTCATCTACTCTGGCCTTCATAGACTTCTCTCCTCAGCACTAAGTAACCATGGTCTGAAGATCGCAGTTGCACGGTTAGACTCATTTGACCTTCTGCGATATTGGTGAATTTCCGATATGAGATGAACACTCAACTTCTGATCTGGCTGAGCTCAATCATCACCAAACCTCCCTCGCCTTCAATTGTATTTCTCCTGTGTCATTTGGTGTGAGCGCAATATGGAGACTTTCTGCACCGACATCCTGTCGTGAAGCGAGGTCGAGATCTTCAACCGCTCACAACTTCTGATGTGGCCTGCCTTCCCTGCGTAGTTGCCGACTTCCCGACCTGTCCCAACGCAGTTCTCGTCGTATTTGGCGATTTATGGACATGTCCCTACGTATTTGGTGATTGGCATTCACGACTTACTGCCGACAGCCCATTCAGCCCAGGTCATGGTTACTTCCCATTCCAACAAAGATGTCCCCTTATGAGTGTCAGTACCCAGATCTCCTTCTCAATCTCCACCCTTCCTTCTACTGCCAACGATTCTTCTGGTTCAACTCATACTGATATGACATACTGATTTGCTGTTGAAGTTCAACCCGGCCAACCAGGCTCCCTCCCACGTAGTTGAGATGCCCAATCTCCTACGACATGCCGATGCACGCGTAGTCGAGAAATTTCCTCCTACCGCAGACCCAGTTGCCCACGCGGACGCGAGATTACCTTTCCTCCTCCCAAGTGGCACTGGTGGCACTAACCCGCCTCTCACAACCTCATCTTTGGTACGTATCTCTCACACCGAACTTAACTTTTCTTCCTCCACTCGGATTCTTTCAGTTTCTTCGTTACGGTCACCGGGGCAGTACTGTAGCGGGTCGTGCCTACCTGACTAGCTCGCGTCGAATTACACTTTCCCAAACGCTCACCGATGTGCTTTCTCGACGTCTCGATCGGCCAATCATAGTTATCGCATCTATGAGGCGACGAATGAGGTGCTTGCACGCGTGCCCGACGCAAGTTGCCTCTCTGCCCAAAATCGCCAGGCCGACCTACCCAATGAAAGATCTCCCTCTATCTGTCCTCTGGCCCGACTACTCTAAGACCTCTCTTGGGCCCGGTCAACCTACTGATCGGACGTATCTCTCCTAAGTTAATCTATTTTCCTCTTCCGTTGTGTACACAATAAACTCTTCCATCTACTCTGGCTTTTAAAGAATTCTCTTTTGCACTAAGTAACCATGGTCTGAAGATAGCAGTTGCACGTATAGACTCACTTAACCCCCTGCAATAAACATTCGTGATTGATAAGGCCTGCGTCCACGTCATGTCGGCGTGCGTCCTTAGATAAGAACTGAACCATGCGTTCTGGACACACGCACGGAGGGTATTATAACAAGGCGGTATATGCACATGCCTGCTGAGGGGTTGGATTCCGATACTCAGGCCTCCAGTAGTTGGTTATCGCCTTGTCTTATTACTAGCTCGTGCCATTACCTACGTACCCACGAAGGTTAATTCGGGACAGTGGCTTAATTTTTCGCACCGCCATTCATGCTCTGTTATTCACGAATCGCGTCCTCGCCCGATCTGCCCTGTATAATGGCAGAAACAGTCGCGACATGGTACGTGATAAACGACGCCAGACTGTTTAACTTCCTCTAGTCGGCCTTTATTTGCATGACTTGTAAACGCATGATAGCTGTCGGACGATGAGCAATACCCACACTAAACTCTGCAGCGATAAGTTCAGTTGCTTCTGACACATTTCTTATGCACCACGAAGGGTGCCATTATGTTGGAAGCTCTCCTCTGTTTGTTCCCCGTTGGCGCGTAGATAAACAACAACGGACGCAGCTGTTCAGATAACCATACCTTCTCAGTTGATCCCAAGGATGCCGTAGTTCTCGCACTCGTCCCTCAGGCTCCCTGCAATGGGTTTTTACCCTCAAATACGGTCTCTTTTATGTGGTACTTGATGGCTGCTATGGTAACTGAGCACCTGAGTTGTGTTAGTTGCCTTTTGCCACACCGTGATTCTGAGTTCTCCTTTGGGTCTGAGCATGACGAGGACGTCAAGGGAAGGCAGTTTTTCGGCCTGTTCTTCTTGCCCTGTGAATTGGGAAAGTTGTAGTAAAGCAGGTTTTGGAAGCCAATTAGTCTACTTCGTTCGATTATAACACCACCTATGTGCGCGGGAAAAAACACGGACTAATAACGCAAGCACCAATCCCCGCCATACTATTTTTATCAGTGGAGATTCATAACAGAGAACAGCTTCAAGAATATGCAAGCAATAGGTTCTTGTTAGAAAGGAGGCGAATGCGTGGGTATTACTTATCGCCCGACGGCCACCATGCGTTCGCGAATCATGCCCACTGGAGGTAGGTAAACAGTTAGGCGTCATTTATCAAGTGCCGTGTCACAACTGTTCATGTGGGGCAGACCGGGTGCCGACGTAGCTCGCAAATGACAGAGCACAAACGATAAGCTGACCTATTGTCCCAGATCGCTACCCAGATCCTGTAGAAAGGCCACGAATTCAACTTCGTGGGCACGCGGATAATTTTACCAGCTAGTTATACGACGAAGCGATAACAAATGGAGGCCTGAGTATCAGACTCCAAGTCCAGCAGCGGGCACGTTGATATGCCGCCTTGTTACCATGCCCTTCGCTCGTGCAGCCAAGAAGCGCGGCACAGTTCCTGTCCAAGGACAAGTCGGTTTGGGCGTGGACTCATCCACTCACGAATGCTACCTCTTTCCCTCCTCACACCCCCAGTTTTTCGTAGACATACTCTAAAATAAAGCTAATTCTTGTTTTAAACTCGTTTTCTCTGAAGATAGCCTCCTGTAAGAGTCTAAAAGCTCGGACTTGTATAAGTGCTGTAGCGTGCCTGTCTTCCTTCAATCAAGAATTTTGGGCTAGCATATTCATTTTCAGTCTCATCTTAGCTGCTTGCTCGGTGACCGCACATGCCAAAAAAGCATCAGAACAAGTAAATGCCATAACTTTATATGGCAATATATTGGAGGTTTTCTTTTCAATTGAATTACCCAGGTTGACTAAGTGGTGGTTGGTTTTTACGAGAATTCAACGATGGCACGCCGCAGAGGGTCGGGGGCTTGCGACGCTCATAGGATCCAGTACAGTTAGATTGGGCGATTACAGGGAGGGTCGGAGGCAGTTCAGTCTTACCGACCCGAGATTGCAATTCTGTGCCTATGGGTGTTATTACATGCAGGAACAATATTCGCGTATACAAGGAGTGACCGTTGCCGCCTCTGCAACCGACAGAAATAAGTTTCCAAGAAGGCTTGCTGGAAATGTCGGAAAATGTTTTCTGCGCAGGCATTGCAAGCATGCAACATTGAAGGATGAAAGAAGCTGTGGCAGCTATTCGGTGTGAAGCATATTTTTTTCATATTTACAAGGCATTTGTCTTCTGGTATATCCTTATTTTGCCATTTGGGGATTCAAAGCCCATAAATTAATGCGTTATCTTACAGTTAATAATTTGGGCCAACTCTCTGGAGATCGGTTGAAGAAACCAGAAAGTGCGAACCCGCTGACTAGCCGAAATCCTGGCAGCCGTGTTATGTTTAATTTCCTTATTCCTAGAGAAGGGCTATTTGTCTACTATAAAAGTAAACTGAACGTGCGCTGATTGGCTGCTTTTATGCCGGTAATTAAGCCAAGGAAATTGGAAAAAAATAGTATGTCTCGCATTATTGCGGAAAGTTTTAAGCACAAATAAGAAGATTTACCTATTATTTGATCCACATAAATGCATTAGGGAAGCATGAGAACACTACAGAGCAATGTATGCAACCCGTAAACCAATCACACAAAAAAAATAAACCTTTAGGCTAAACCATAACACTAACCCTAAAACTAACCCTAACCCTTACCCTAAAACTAACCCTAACCCTAAAACTAACCCTTACCCTAAAACAAACACTTACCCTAAAACTGACCCTAACCCTAAAACTAACCCTAACCCTAAAACTAACCATAACCCTAAAACTAACCCTTATCCTAAAACTAACCCTAACCCTTACCCTACAACCAACCCTAACCCTAACTCTTTATGCCTTCTTAACAAAATCAACGATAAATAAATAATAAGATCATCGACATTATACAATTGGTTTTTGGTTGCTTTCGGTGCACACCAATATTTGAGTTTTATTTAGTCGGATAAGTTTCAATGTAGGAAAGGAAACTGTGCAGAATATTAATCATAAGAATTTATGAATGTAAGAAATAAAAGAATAACAGTCATTTTAAAACGTCTCACACAAGGTATCCTATCAGCGCACAGCGACCTTGATCAATTTTATTTACCTGATGGTCCATAGTTCATCCCTTATTCCTACGCTCTAATTGTTGTTAAAACGTCAATATTTATATATTACTGACTGCTTGATGGTAGTTTGTGAATATTGTCCATTTTATCCCTGCAAAGCTGATGGCTTTCTGCTCACATCAAATTTTAAACTGTAACGGAAGCGGTTTGTCCAAGAGATTTGATACATTTTCGCGTATTCACGTCTGAGGGAATTAGAAAGATAGACGAAGATAATTTCTGAAAAATTATTAACCCTTACTCCCGTTGTTACGGCAAATCTATTTAACGTACGGAATATCCAATGAAAACTGGACAGCTTCTATGGCATTCGAACACATGGTAGCACGGACACACAGGAAGAGTACAGCCAGCCCCCTGACCACCTGAACTGCATGACCCCCAAAGAAGAGACCGGAGTTCTTCACATTTTTACAGTTATCCTAGGCCGAGTATGCAAAACGCTGAGCGCTAGGTAAGGTCACATAACTCAGGTAGTTAGACTTGTTATTGTTCAAGCACAGTTGAGAAGCAAATTATGGTGATTCACTATATCCAAAAAGGCAAACGATTCCACAGTTGTCTGAGAAGCAAATATCGATAAATTAGACCTTGTTTCAACGCAAACTTGGATCCTCGGCTAATATCACCACCGCGTTTCCGATGCTTTTGACTTGATCGCAAATGTTTCCTATATCAGTCGTAGTGACAGTTCTTCAAATGGCTGTCTGAACTAAATGCTAAAAGTTTACTGGTATAATTTTTTTCTACTTCAACATGTTTACTCTGAATGACATAATTGTAATAGCGTTTCTTGTGCTTTTCCTACATGGTGCTCACCGCATCTTTTGATAACCTTATTAATTTTGTCGATGTTACTCACGTGCCTACAGTTTTGTTCTGTTAAATATAGAAAATTTGGATCCCCCTAACATTTCCTCTGTGTTCTCTCCCAGATTTACTGCACGATTTAATTTGTTCATATTCTTCTGACGTATCAACTGTCAAAGAGTTTTGTGTGTCACATCCAAGATTGGAAGATGAATCAACTGTTGCTGATGATCATTTGCACTGTTACCGCACGAGACGGGACTCGCTGCGGTGACTTGTTTTGCATAGTGAGGCGGACCGACATGGAATGGCCTCCTTTGTACTAACTTGTAATTGATACGCCAACTACCACTCCTGATCTAGCTGGCCTCAATGATGTCGCGGACGGTTCTTCTGCACGCGTGACATATAGCGGCAGCGGACCTGTAAAGCTCCACCCATTCTCTTCCCCATAAACGGAGACGGAAAACCAAAGTTCCATGAATCGCTTCTGTAAAAGCAGAATATGCGATGACTGGAAGAAGAATTTAATTTCTCCGACGTTTCAGATTCTGTCGAGAGTCCTTAATCATAGGGAACCGTAGGGTAGTATGATACATGCGCATGTCCCGAAACATCGGGGAAATAAAATGCTTGTTCCAGTAATCACATCGTTTTCTTCTAACTGCTCTTCGGAACTAGTACATTCGCTTCTATCTGTACCCGCTTCTATATCTTGACGAAGAATTTTGAGTCAAATCTTGGGTTGCCCTCCTGCTCCTCGATGGCTACAGGTAGGCAGCCTGGCAAAGCTCGTGAGGCAGACGATAGAGAAAGTGCCCAAGTCACTTCATTCGTCTTACTGAGATAGCCTGAAATATCCTCGCAATACTGTCTCAACGAGTGCGCACTGTCTCATTTGAGATGAAAAAGCTATATTTCACTCGAAGGATGCTCCGCAGACAGTGGTGGTCCACTACCTCCAGTCATTGTTCATATTCAACGCGCAATGCACAGCATTCACACCCATATTGGAGGACTTACGAGGTGGATGCGCGATAGGCATGGATCTTTATGTCGATGGAGATGTCATGTCAGAGCCATAAGCACTTTCGGAGGCGAGCAGCATCGCACCGGAGAAAATGTCATCCCTATTCTATCTATACCGTAGCAGTCTAGTTCCCAGGTAGTTAGAGCTGTCTCCTTCATCTAGTTGATGGCCATTAATCCCTAAGGTAGCCTTCTCCTGGTAAAGGATGCAGTTTGAGAATAATGCAGTCTTCCCGGTGTTTATGAGAAAGCCAATCGATATAACGATCTCAGTCACCCGTGACACTGCAGACTGCAGATCCCCAAAGCTTGCGGCTAGCAGGGCAATATCTTCGACATAGTCGAGACCAGTCAACCATCCGCATCATATACGGCCTTTCCGAAATTACATTCAATGGCTTAGTTAAACAGAATGGGCGCCAGGCGCACTCTTGTTGAGCATGAAACCGGATACCGAAGGGTTGGGGATAGATTTTTGTGGACCAGTACCCGCGCGGCAGTGAATTGATAGTAGTCCATGGTTTCATTGTTTCTTCACTCACCTCTTTTGCCTGGCAGTGTGGGCAGGTTTGTGGTGACTGGCAAAATCAGAGCCCACCACACGCAAAATTTTCCTCACTCCATTTTACCAGGTCTATTCACGTGCCTGTTGATGGAGTTGGATTCTGATACTCAGGCCTCCAGCATTTCTCGCCCTGTCTTCTTACCGGCTCGTGCCATTATCCGCGTGCCCCTTAAGATCGGGGCCTTTGTCCAGGGTGTAGATGGTGATCTGGGACAGTGCGTCGACTTTCCGCACTGCTGTTTATGCTCTGTTATCTGCGAATTAATCCATTCTGTATAATGGCAAGAAAATGCGCGATGATGATGATGAGAACTTTATTTTGATGGTAATATTAAACTTTCAGCAAAAAAGGGCTCCATTCATGGAGAGCAAGAATTCTAGTTATTTAAAGGGTCCAAAAACTCAAGAGTAAATGGTCAAAGATCACAAAAAACTCAAAGTAAGAAGTCGACACAGTTACCACCTCCGTTATGGAGACAATTCTGCCTTCAGCTTCTCAATTTCCGTTTCTTCACACGTGAGGAAGCGTGCTAAGAATGGGAGTATCGAGTTCTGGTAGGCCGATGTATGACAAGTCATATGTCGGAAGTTTCGGCGCGTCGTACGAGAAGACTTCACAGCCATTAGTTCGGAGTGGAGAGGGTGAGCGTCCTCACTAAGAATACGGTCCACAAAATTCTTTACCGATTTGAAATGTTGCTGAATTATAAGGTCAGCTAAAATAGCGTAGGAGTAGCCGGCAGCTTAAGAGAGCATGCGGAGAATACGTTTAATAATGATAAAGTCTTTTTTAGTAGTGCTGGAAAGGTTACTGGAGAGCAGTAAAGAATGAGAGGGAGGATACAAGCGTCTATAAAACGCCAGATGAGGGCTTGCGGGTGCGATAAGAACACAAGTGGCGGATATCATATAAAGTTTGCGGATTTTAATAAAAAGGTATTCAGTATGAAAAGTAAAAAATAGGTTGGAAGCTTTTGTTTCACTAAGGTATCGGAAGGTGGATACCTTGCTGGGCAGAAAGTCAAAGGTTTCAGGACTGGAGGAGGGTCGCAGCCTGAAGATACTCTGGACTGAATTCTGCTCATTAAGCAAAAGGCCATTTTCTGACAACCATGCTGTGACATGGTCCAGTCCATCCTTCAGTGTTTGGAGATGGGTCTGGCTTTTGAGAGAATAGCCGACAACCATGTCGTCAGTATATTTGACAAACAAACATGCGTTTGGAGATCGTAGGTCATCAGTATGGAGGGAAAAAAAGATGGGGGGATAATATAGACCCCTGCAGAAGTCCACAATTGTTGGGAAAGATCGTGGATTTTCGCTTCCTGCTCTGAACGAATCGGGTGCGGGCAGTAAAAGAGTCCCCAAGCCAAGAGACGGCCCAGCCAGGAGAGCCGCATGCAGAGGTTTTATTAAGAAGAAGGTTTCGCGGGATCGTGTTGAAGGCTGAGGAGCAGTCGAGACAGGCACATGCGTATGAACGACATCCCTTGTCCAAGTCTCTAAGAGCAGAGTGGACTACCAGAGCAACAGCATCTAGTGTACTACGCCTAGCCTTATACGCAAACTGCAAGAGATCAGAAAAAATGGATGAAAACGGCTTAATGATGGCCAAAGCTGTTCGTTCTGTAAGTTTGAGGAGTGCAGAAGAGCAGGCAATTGAGCGAAAGGATTTGGGACCCGTTGAAGTGGTTTTTTTTCGGGATAGGAGTAATTTTGACCGAACGCCAGCCGTCAGGAATCTTGGACTCCATGAAAGATAAATAAATAAGATGTGCCAAGACAGGAGCAAATTGAAAAGAGCAAGATTTAAGGAGAAATGGGGAGACGCCATCTGGTCCGGCAGGTGTTGTACTTTTAACCTTGTTTAGGTGTTTCATGACTGTTGCCACGCACAATGGAGAGCAATCACTTGGTGGTAAAGAAATATCATTTGTCGGGAGACAGGAGTAGGTGGGAGTGTGGATGAAATTTGAGGTTAAGCTGTATAGGTCAGTATCAACATGTGCCAGTGTATTGCATTGACCAGTGAGACGTTTGAGACTCTTCCATATTTCGGAGGAAGTGAGAGGAGCGGAAGATGTAGAAGAAGTAAAAAGCTGACTAACAAAAAGGTCATTCAGCCTGGAAATCCCACGCTCTATCTGGACGTTCAGCTCCTTTATGTCTATCTCGCAGACCTAGTTTATAGAACAATTCCTTTTGACATCTCAAAGTTTTTTAGATGGTAAGAATAAATTCTGTCAGGTCTAACCATGACAGTGTCAAGAAGACAGCAGACTGTAGTGGCTTTATCGCTACAAATATATAAAACGTCTTAGCAAATACGCGATGAAAACTTTCAAGGGTACACTAACTGCTAATAAGGGATTTACCAGTCTATTCTAGTGGAAAAGTTGTAAAGTCCAGTAAAGAGATTGACGATGAAGATTAGAAATGATACAACTCACTTAGATCCTTCACGATCCTAGTCGGCAGTAGTCAAGTAGTCGACTTGCCAAAGGATAACTGTGCGAGGACTGGATCCAAGTTCGTTGGGCTGTGAGTTGCAAAATGGGGAGGAAACTCGTTTGCAACTTGTCGCTGGATTCTCCTGGAGCCCGAGAGTGATCACCAGATAGGTGTCGTTGAAGGGCAAAATAAACAGCGGCAGGTGAGGAGGGAATTGAGCTGTGGAGAGTGATTAGCAAGATAGTTGCTAGCACGCGTCAAAACCGAAAGTGTGAAACCATGTTGTATTTAGTTTTTACCAACTTGGTTATTGATAAATTTAAACAACACGTAAGTAGGGCCAAGAGCCCACATAACTCCCCCACCAGAGCGTTGGTGGGTTACAAACGCTCGACAAAAGAGGATGTACAAAAAGGTTAAACCACAAAGTCTCGCAAGTTGGTAGGAAAGCGAACATGTCTACCAGAACGAGTGGAAGGGGGGGAATGAGTGGGAGTGGTTAGAGGGGTGGGGGTAGGTTCGGGTGGTGAGGATGGCGGTGGGCCGGGGGCTGCAGGTGGAGTGCAGGGTGAAGGTGCCCCGAAAGTGGACGGACCAGGTGATAGAGGAGTGCATTCAACGTAGGCCGGCTTTAGTCTGTCGATGGAGACTGTATCAGTAGCATCAGCCCTTTGAATGACGAAATATTTGTCCTTCCGTTCAAGTACTTTGAAGGGGCCATCGTATGGTGGGCAAAGGGACTTGCGAACTCCGTCGTGCCGGATAAACACGAATGGGGTTGTGTGCAAGTCGTCGTGCACGAAAACGCGTCGAGTTGTCGCGCGGGTGGGGGTTGGGCGTAGTGCGGCCATGCGTTGCTGCAGCTGTTGCACGAAGGTGTTCGTGGCGTCAGGGGTGACGGAGGAAGACTGCACGAGCTCACCAGGTAAACGGAGGGATGTGCCGTAAACAAGATCGGCGGCAGTGCACTGAATGTCTTCCTTAACAGCCGAGCGAATGCCGAGGAGGACGAACGGCAGGTTGTCGCTCCAGTTGTGCGGGGCAGGTTGAGACATCAACGCGGACTTTAACTGACGGTGAAGGCGTTCCACGAGGCCGTTGGATGCTGGGTGGTAGGCAGTGGTGGTGATATGCGAGCACCCAAGCAGTTTGGTGAACTCACGGAAGAGTGCAGATGTGAACTGACTTCCGCGGTCAGTGGTGAGTGTAGCTGGAACACCGAAGTTGGCTATCCAGTGAGTAAGGAAAACCATGGCAATATTCTCTGCCGAGGTATCCGAGATGGGAACGGCAATGGGCCATCGTGTGAAACGATCGACAGCAGTCAAAATGTGCGTGAAACCATGTTGTATTTAGTTTTTACCAACTTGGTTATTGATAAATTTAAACAACACGTAAGTAGGGCCAAGAGCCCACAAGACATTGAAGATGTTGTTTAAAAAAGTAGTGAGATGACTACAGCATGACTTGACATCCAAATACTCTAGTAAGGTAGAAATATTGCCAGATATGACGATCTGGAGCAAAGAAATATTATGCAGGGAGGTTTCTCGAACCCTTAGTTTCCTCTCGGGAATTACTTACAGCCCTTTGTTAGAGCTACAATAGATGGTTGGCACGCCCAATAACACAGAAGGATCTGAGCCTGCCAACGGTGCTCTATTTTTGACGACAAAAAGTTTGGGATGGTTGGTCAATATGTGATCCATAGGGGCGTCGGCACGAGTGTTGAAGAAAACTAAGACGTCAAAACCTAACAGTGTAAGGGGATGAAGATTTACAGGTTGAAATCACCGCTTAAAATTATAACATGCACGCAAGACAGTGCAGCAAGTTTTTGGGGAAGTAAATCAAAAAAGGTGCCTAAAGCACGTTGGCATGCAGAGGGAGGAATGTAAATACTGACAAAAATGATGCCTTCTAGGCTTGCATACTACAGCAATGGTGTCTATTAAGTCGTCTGAATAAGAGAATAAGGACTTACAATTTATGCATCACTGCTGGTTTACAAAGACAGCCACTCCAACGCCTCTGCCGCTGGTTAAGGATTTTCTGTCCGAACCATAGGCGTAAAAATATTGTGGGGTGATGATTTCCGACTCATTGTCGCTGTTAAGCCAAGTTTCTTGTAGACAGATGAATGCAGAGTTCTTGTGTTCTCTTTTCAACATGAGTGCCGATAATTCGCCACTTTTGTTTAACAGGGATCTGCAATTTGTCGACATGAAACCTGGAAGTGACAGTTCCTGTAGAGGCTTACGTTTGTTTCCTTGTTGCCAACCTGATCTGTGTGTTCTTTTCCGTGTGGTGCGGAGAATTGTCGAAGACATTGAATTGCAAATGCAGCAGATTGGCCTCATTTGTCAAATATTGGAATGTTGATGTGTTGCAGATAAAATAACTTATTTTCGTGCATTTAAAAAGGTAGCAGTGTACTGTAGATATGTCCTCATGACCTGTAGATATGACCTCACGATCACAAATGCAGACGAACAAAGCAGAGGATTAGAGAGGATGGTATAGGATAGTAAATTCCCGCGTGAATGCAGAGCAAAAAATGGGTGGCTCAAATTCGGAAGTTGCGACGTGGTACTTGATAAACGGCGCGACAGTGCTCATCTATCTCCAGTCGGTCTTTTATTTGCATGATCTGCGAACGCATGTTAGCCGTCGGATGATTAGCAATACCCACGCCAAGCTCTACAGCTATGCATGCAGTTGCTTCTAGGACATTATTTTCGGCAGAGGGTGTTATAATATTGTTGGATCTCTGTTTGTTCCCTGTACATAATGGGACACGCAAAGCAATGCAGAGAAAAGTACATGTCCTCACATGCCGCATTTAACCTGTCATGCTGATAGTTGTTGTGCCTTTGTATGTCGTCAGCGAACAAGGTGACATCGCAGTCTAATTATCTTGCACAGTCGTTGATGAAAACAAAAACGAATGTGGGGCCTAAACTGGGACGCCACTCATCGTAGATACCCCCGAGGACTGCTAGCGACCAACTTGTAATCCTTAGGGCCAACCAGTGAAAAATTATTGCATCCATAGGAAGAAGTTCCCGCAAACGCCTGCGCTGCGCAGTTCATGCAGGAAGCTTTGGCGAGGGACGCTGTCGAACGCCTTTTTGAAGCCGATGTACATGGCATGTACTATTTTGTCTTCGTCACGTGCTTTGGTCTAGCAATCAAGTGAGAAGAGCAGATTCGTAAGACAGGACTGCGAAAGCCATTTCGGTCCTCAGAAAGGAGGTGGTTCCGCTCGAGGAACTGCATCAACGCCTTCTTAATGATTTTTTTCCATGGTTTTGAAGCAAATGGAGGTAAGACTCACCGGCCTATAATTATGTGCGGACGCTCCGCTTCAACTGGGGAAAAGCGGAGTGATTGTTGTTGTCTTCCAATCAGAGGGTAGGCATCCAGTAACAAATGACGCCTGTGAGCTTAAGGCGAGTAGCTTGCCCATTTCAAAAGCTACCCCCTGCAACAGCTCGGCCGAGATTGCATCGGGGCCTGGTGAGGTCGATTCTTACAAATTTAGAAGCTCGGTCTTAATTCTATCTTTGATGAAGAGGACTGTATCAATAAATTGAATCAAATCGTCTTCATAAAAAAAACTGAGTTTAGTCGTCTCGACGGACCGAAAGAATTGACAGAGATGGTCAGCCTTATCCTTGTCCCCTGCGATTTCTGCACCTCCGACAGTTCGAGGTAGGGGGCTTGGATCCTTGCTACGCATGCTCTGCCTTGTATAACTGTAAAGAACTCTGGAATTAACCATGGCACGGTTTAAAAGATCCTGTTCGAACATCTGTGGACATCTCTGACAATCAAAAATTTGATCCATTTCCTCTGCACCTGGTAATTATCGAGGGAGTTAGGTGTCCTATTAATTGTTTTCGAACAAAACCAGCGCATTAGTAAATTGACAGTAGTTCATGGCTTTATTTGCTCTTAACTCAGCCCCTCTGTCTGGTAGTGTGGGTGCAAATCCGCATGTCTCAAGGGGAGCACGGTTGTGGTGACTGACATACTCAAAGACCACCACACACAAAATCGTCCTCATTCCATGTTAAGAGGTCACACGATAGGACAAGCATAGCAGTGCAGAGAGAAGTACGTGTCCTGACATGCCACATTTAACCTGACATGCTGATAGTTCGAATGCCTTTGCGTGTGACCCTGTAGGGTCACGCGTTGCCTACGTGTGCTGGATGACGAATAACGTGTGTCCCCCCTTCAATAGAACAGAAGTTCTGTCTAGCTAGCTCTCTCTGGACCTCAAATCCACATTCCATCTAAGCAATGTTGATTCAAACGTAGTCTCATCGTCCTTGCAAGAACTCCAAGTCTGTCGTGCAGTCCAACCAAATCAACCTGTCTGCACCTGCTGATGCGTAAACCCGCACATAGAACACATGCACCTCAGGAGAACACAGGTGTCTTACACAATGACCAGGTGAAGACGAGAAAAAAGGTGGTAAGCTCCTATTCCCATCTGCTCTGTTTATTGCTTACTACTGAACTCCTATCACAGTCATGGGATAAAACAATTTAAGTTGATTACGGCGCAGAAAACTCTCTTATTATACAGGAGATATCCCCAAACTTCAAGAGAGAGTAAGGTACTGAAATAAGTCACAGAGTTAGCCTAATAACGACAAGAAGCACCACGTGCCATGAAGGCATAACAGAACCGGATAGATTGCTCAATGCGGTCTCGTTAACAAATAAGATGACACAGCCTGGTAGATAGAGTAGAGAGGGCAGCAACAAAGGCAATCCCAGATGTGCTCGAGATCTCAAACATGTATTTACTCGGAGAAAAAGAAACCCAGATTTCGGAAAAACAGAGGTGTGAGCCGCAGCGTCGATTTAAAATCAGCGTCACCTCTGGCTAATGTTAGCGTCAGAAAAAGAACCATTACTACTAATATTTGGATAAACTGATAGTCAGTAGTAGTAAAAATAGTAGCAAGCCTATCAGTCTCAGCCTCCTTGAGCCTATCTCGACACCTACTAAGGGTGAGTGATGTTAGGTTTTGCAGTATTACTAACGCAAAAGGATACGGTCACTTAAGAATAAGTTGGGCGGTGTTTCTGGCTTGCATTGGAGAAAACATCCAACGCCGGGTCCTGTTTAGCCTTCTTGACTCCGGGTGAGGGTGAGGAGTGCGTTAGGCGCTAAATCCGTCAACTATCACTATAATCTACTCCCTGAGGCTGTAGCCTTCTGTACAAACAAATTGGTGCACTTAGTGGACGCCATCGAAATCGATGGTCGAACACTTAAATATGTGCGCCGATACATACTACCATAACAACCCCTCATCCTTACCGTTTTAACATTCCGCCCCGTTAGTATCATGACACATTAATCCCTCAGTTGACCAACTTGTGAAAAATTCGCAACCTCAGTGTTAGTCAAACCCACACAGCATTAAAGGCTTTTGCGCCAGCTCTCCTAATAATTGAGAGAACCTAGTAATCATTCTGGTGGATTCCAGATTATTGCTTGGGAAATCCTGCCTGGGCAGCCAGCTTACTGAATCCGTAATGGTGGATTCCATACGAGTAGTAGGTTGGGCGGGTATATCGACCAAAGAGTGATTAAATTCACGGTGGGCTTCGACGTGCCTTCGTAGCTCAACTGGTATAGCATTGGCTGCGCAAAAGCCTTCCCTTCTGTGTGCGTTCGACCCAATTGAGTCCGCAAATTTTTCACAATTGGAGCAAACTGCGTTATTCAAATCTGTCAAACCCTCCTTGCATTAATCCTTGCTTTTTCACATCCAACACAGTAAAGCTTAACCTAGACGTTGACACATCCGACTCCAGTGACGCGCAAGCTCGCAGTGACAACCATTTACATTTTTTATCTATTAAAGATTATTCGTTGTCATTGTTTAAGTTTTCAGAGGGGCAGCAACGACAGTGCAGACAGTTAGCTGACTGAAAGCAACGGGAAAAATTCGGAAATTTCCTGCCAGCCAGAGGAATAAGCTTGATTGGGTGGTGATTTTGTGACAGGTGTGTTCATCACCAGTAATCAATTTACCATCGGCGCCCGCCTGTAGTCCACCCCCTGAAGCATATAAATTCGCGGTGATTCGGTGTCAATCTGCCATATTTGTGCTGAGTCAGAAACCCGGACTCGGTCGATATTCAATATGTTGGGAGGAAGACGAAAGAACGAAAAGGTTCAAAATTCAACAACTTCGTACCAATAACTTCCGTAAGTAATTTTGTTCAGCATGGAGTCAGTCAAGCTGCTTCATAAACGCTAAGCGTGCAGAACATACGTGATTACTTTCAACCACGCGCGAGTTACTTAGGTAGATTTCAATCGGTCCCATCCTTCCTGTCTGGCCAAGAGATGTATTTATCAAACTGCTATGGGTCACTTACCGGAACAAAGCAAATGTATCTGAGAAAACGGGAGAGTTATCTACTCAGGAATGGCTAAGCTTGCAGCAGCGGTGAGGTGACAGAAAGATGTTTGCTCTTGGGTTTCAGTTCACTTCCAGGGACTTGGACCTGTTTTAAAGTTAAACGAGGCCAAAATCCTCGCAAGAAGTGATAGCCATGTGAGCCGAGAGTTGCTCGAGTTATGGTTCTCAAGCTATCAACAACCATGTTGACTTGCCTCTCCCATACTGCGTACTGAGACTACGCCTGGTCGGGAGACTTAACCACGTGGCAAATGCGCTAGCCACAAACAATTAAGATTACAATGGCTCAATTCTCCGCGTTATTACCACGTCAACATCCCACGACTCGGATGCAGACTGCTAAAACATCATCACATCCCTCATGCTTCCAAGTGGTGATCACGAGAGTTGTTAATTGCAGTACACATGTTATCGTGTGGCTACCCCGACCTGTGCCTCAATTACCATTTTCTGCGATTGTTCTTTGATGCTGTTTTCAAGGGAGATAACGAAACGCCAGGCAAATAAACTTATTGTTCCAGCTGTTGCACCTAACTCTCCCCACTTACGTCCTGGGACGCGCCTGCCCGTTTTCTTGAGCAATTTGTCGTAGTATTTGCTGTCAAAATTGGGCCTAAGTCAGAATAGCCCAAAATGCCCGAATTCAAAAACATGTCGAGGCCTATAGGTGTTAAGGCTAAGGCGATTAACCCTAACAGCTACAATATTCGAGGCCCGGTTCCTTAGGAGATGGTAGAAGTCTTGGGAAGGCCAGAGTAGAAGGAAGAGTTTTATTGTGTACACAGGAATGAGAAAAGAATGAAAATAGTGTTGACTGGCGAAGTAGTGCGTCCGTTCCCTATTCGGGTGGGCTCCGGAGTGTTGAGGACATCGAGCGTCGCCGGCGCATGCTTTGTTCCGGCGGCAAATGAGGTGGATGATGTCTAGACTCACGTGGGCCAATGACAGTTAACGCCTAGCCCCAGGAGGTGGTGGGCACACAGGCAGGCTAGATGAGTCATGAGTCAGTGGTTGGTCTTGGGTTCCAGGTGGCTGCAAAAAGGCCACTACAGGTCTGCGGGTGCACATCCCCATGTAACTATGATCAGTGCAAAGGGTAGTTTTGACTATTAACATAGAATTACGGAGTATTTCTATGACTGTGTAAAAAAATTGATAGAAAATTTTTGTAGACAACTGACAGAGCATGGGAGTGGTTTTGCTTTAATAGCGATTTAAAACTAATGGTTTGCTGAGTTTGCTCAAAAAGAATTCAATTTGATGTGAAGGCATTCTGTATGTGTGTGTGCTACCGTTCTGTGAGTGTGTCTCTGATGACGAATCCGCGACGGATTTCGAAACGTCAGGTGAATAATAATATTATCCCAGTGATCGAGTTGTATTCTTCTTCTCAATAACTTCCTGAGACTCGCATGTTCGCTTGCATTCGAAGTAATGATACTGACGATTCTTCACTTTCTTTTAATTACCCAGTTCTTCAGGTCCTATGACTGGAGGAGGCGAACGTAATCACGCTATCGTACACATACTGTTATTAGCCCCCCTTTTGTAGCTTTTCCTTATAACTGACGGTGGACTTCAGCTGCAAAAATTGGAAAGCTCAGGATATTTAAAAAATTGATCCGGTTCTCGAAAATTCTTCTTCTTATTCTTTTTCTTCTTCTTCAGCCATACCAATACCCGGAATGCGAACTTTCACATTCCTTCGGGAGATTTTTTCACCTGAACTTTTCAATTCACACTACTCATCCACCAATCTGACTTGGTTATCGGTGGTGTGAATGAAAAAGTGCTAACCAGTTGACCTGTTCGAAAGAATTAATGCACGTTGTGCTTATGGTGAAGGCAAGGGAATTATAAAGTGCACAAAATCCGGAGTGTTATTTTGGTCGTTAACGCCACAATGCGGTCAAACAGGTCAGAATAGTCAGACCCATAGATAAAAAAAACACCAGAAAATGCATGATTGACTTTTCTTGATAAGTACATTGAAATGGCGTTAAGGCCAAAGTTCGAAAAGCCCGTTCCGGCCGCGGGCTGCCAACCTCACCACATTGGTCAGTTGAATCACCTACCGGTGGCTTCCGACTGTCAGTATCAGTTGACTGTCACTAATCCGCTGGAGTCTTTAGTACAAAATAAGCCGCCTGCGAGATTCGACAGGAATTGACTTGAAAGCTGTGAGTGCTGTGGTGTATATTACCTGAGGAAAATGTTTTTTAGAAATATCTACACATATTTCATTATGATCTGGATATTGCGCGGAAAATGACACATAAAGCATTTCGCTAACCTTTTCTCCAGTCCTAATAAAGTCCGCCAATCGAAGGCCGCCTCCTTCTGTTTGGCCAAGACTTTGTTTTATAAACTGCTTGGCTTTTTCAAACTCATGTGCATATCCCTGTCTGAGCTGTGTCTTCTTGGCTGTGCCCTATGTCGACCGACATTTGTCTCTTGTACAGATTCCCTGTCCTGGCTGGAAGCATGAAGAGAGGCAAAATTGTGGCGCTGATTACTGTCGTGGCATTCTCCTGCACCCTACTGCGTACGTACCTGAGGTAAGCTGAGCAAACGTCAGTATAACAAGTTTGGTCAAACAATTAGCAGTGTTTGCTTAATAGAGGCGATCTATATGATGCGGTTTCTAGCATAAAGCACAACCTTTTAACATGCATGGAGGTTTTTCGTCGATGTGTTGAGTTCCGGGCGCTCGAACCAAAAAGACTGATGATGATTGGTCACTTTTAAAACTCCCTAGGAGCTGTCCAAAATGATTTTTTGTTCAGAGTGATGAAGGTTCCAGTGTTGACTATTGTGCGTAAGAGTGAAGCTAAGTTTGCAGCTATCCACGACAAATTTGGTCTCCACAAAAAACGAAAATGGCCTGCTTTTTGTTTACTTCCCCTTCATTAATCCGTTCTCGGTTGTAAGTTACTCCATATAGTTCGCTGCATGATAAAAGAAACATCCTCTTAGTTAGTTGGCAGTTTGTTTCACATAGCTTTACCTCTGGTAAATGCGCTTGTGTATCGGAAATCGTTGCTTGCACGCTCTCCTTTTAAGTGCTTCTTTGGTATCGATTAGATCTTCCAAAAAAGTATTCAGCTGAAGACTCACTAAGAAACTGAGTCGATATAGGTATTTTGTATTGGACTGGATAACTTGTTAAGGACTGATGAATTATGATGCTGGGATGCTTGCTCCTCTAATCCTATAGCCGGTTTAATAGTGAGGAGTAAATCAATTTTTCATTATTAATTTGCGAAAAAATTCGAGGTCCAGATAAAATATTCCTTTAGTCCTTCCTCTTCCGTGGATGATGAAAGCAATATTATTCATTATAAACTTGAGAACTATAGGACATTGCTTACTTCGAAATAAGTACACTTAGGTTAATTTTAAGCCATTTGTAAACATCCAATCAAAACAAAACTACACTAAGCCCATGCACATAAGTTTTGGACATCAACATTTGTTTTCACTTTATAGTCTTGTTCTTATTTTTTCTTAGTGGTGAGCAAGTGTGCTTCCAGACTGCTATTATTAATATAGCTTATTTTGGGCCATTCTCTTGGAGTCATTATACCTAATACTTCTAGGGACAGCCTTAAGCATTAAGCTTGCCTTTTTTGTTGAATTAATGGAGTTTATTGAACCTAGGGTCAACAAAGCTACAAGCGCAAACAGATGCAATCAAACTATCGCAGAAACCGCAAATCATAACTAGCTCAGCAGCTTTACAGGATATAATACCCTACAAATAATACCCCTGCACTCCCAAGGGAAGATTTAATCGAAGAAGCAGAATTGCCTGAAAGCCAGTAAAGAGTCGATCCAGTTTCTGATCAAAGATTTAGTTATTTCCAAATGTATTAATGCTCTTAAAAGGGACTAATAGATTTCATAATAATTTTCTAACGCATGCCACAATTTCAACTAAATAGTAGGCAAGTCCACATTTAACTCTGGGCTTTTGATTGTCGTCTTCTAGTCGGTTAAGTACCCGTTAGGGCCTCATAACTGGGTAGGGAAAGATTGGCGGTTGTCAGTAATACTGATGCCTAATCTTCAGGTTTCTCGGACTTCTTTGCTTTGTCCACAACTGCACCAGATCCGGTAAAAGACTTCAACCGCTTCCTGTCATGGCAGTGGGTTATTCCGTCTCATGATCTGGCGTCTGATGATGGCTTCTGGCTTGTGCGCAACTCCAAATCCAAGTGGAACGAGAAGACAGCTGACTGCTTCGATGCAGTCCTCACGTCTGGACCAACGTTTGGGCCGGTTATATTTGGTTTCTTTTCTTGTCTGCATATGCACTAGTTGACACAATTGCGCGGGTACCCATTCACTCTCAGTACACGTCGAACCTGTTGTGAGTCAGCAAAGTTGTCTTCCCCTTCGCTGCAATGCGTCTCAACGCGCCGGTCTAGCGCTCTTACGCAGCTGCGTTTGTGGCTGATCGCCCACTCGCCTCTGTCAGCAATTAGGGCTTTGTAAAAGATTCCATCCAAACTCCGATAAACGTTTTTGCACTTGTTTCCTCATAGGTGTGACATCTGTGTGCATCGTTGATTAATATCGAACACCTCCTGTCTATACAGCGAGCAGAAACGCATGTGTGCCCTGCGTTACCCCACTTAACCTTGGCACGTTAAAAAGCAGGTCGCGATTTCGAAAAACTGATGCTTTCTTTCATTGTGTTCGACTGATTTTTCTAACATGGTATAAAAACGGTACCATACTTCCAGAAGCAAAATAATTTTAAAAAGTTTAGAATTCGAAAGATGTCGGTCTGCCGAATATGGAACCTGTCTATATATATATATATATATTCTCCCTTATTGTGTTATATGTAAGCAACGCAGCTACTGCGGTGACTCTTAAGGAAGGCGTTCAGGTATAAATGCTCCTTCTCATGTATGCATCACGGTTCACATCCAGTACACGTTTTAAAGGTATCAAATTTTCTTAATAGCGTATACGCATGCACGAGTTTTTTCACCTTGCAAATATACAACTTGTAAAAACTGGATTCCGGTAGAGCAACTGCTTAGGATAACAGTTATTCAGAGATCCAGAGGTTTTTAAACCTGGAGCATAACATTTGAGGAAAACATAAGTTTTTCCACTAACTGACCAAAGATAAGAATGCATAAATATTTCTATAACATTTGGATTTATAAGAGCATTGAAACTAAATAAGATGGATGCATACCATTTTTGCAGCTATTTTGCACTTTGAGAGCGGTCAAAAAGCAGCTTTTACAAAAGCCGGCATCCTGACCAGACTAAAATATGTCATGATAAGGATGTACGATAATAAATATGTCCATCCTATCTATCCTATGTTTTCTATTTCTGTAAACATTCCTATTTTACAACTGAAAAAGCGTATTAGCAAACCACTGCTTTCGATCATTCATCTTTAGGCCGGTGTAAGGACATAAAAGTGTGTACGGTCATTTCGGTACAGTGTTAACATAGTTCTCGTGGTACGGGAAAGGTTGTGATTTTTCGTCTAGTCGATCCCTCGTCTCGAGCATGCCGGGAAAAGCGTCTTGAGAACATTGGGTTGCAGCGCGCGGGGCGCGCGGGGGGGGGCGACCTCACGGTCGAGGTGGGACCCGCGACACGCATCTGACTCCTCTCTGCGGGCTTTGGGTGGCGTGATTTCCGGCGGCGTGGGATTCTCGCGTGCAGTCGGCCAAGCGAGGCAACTGATTGTACCAGCGTCTTTTCACGGCAGAGAGTTGTCTTTGCTAAACGAATTGCCTTTGCCTCAGCTGTGACAAGCACCCGTTTGCGCAGGCCTTGAGATTGATCGATCTTTTATGATCGAAAAGAAATTTCAGAATTTCGGTTAACATTTAATGAGATGTTGTAACTTACCATACTAACAGTCTAGGTACTAGCTAAAAGACCCGAACACGTACTTCGCCGGTTTTCTGTCGCTGCTTGACACAGCTGCGAGGGGGTCCGGCTCATCCGTGGGTCCCCCAGCTTTCCCTGCCTGCTTTGGGTCTATGCCTATAGACCTTAGCTATATTGATCTATACCACGAACAGAAAATTTAATAAGATATCACATATAGTTTAAAATGGTGCTAGGAAATTTTCATCGAAAGAAATTGCAATACTGAAGTCACCATGTTTCGCTTATTTGTCGTAGTCTGTTAATTATATTCCGCCTCTGGGCTGCAGCTCGAGCCACCTGATTACCGGACAGATCCCTCGTTCATTTATGAACGTTCACCGACCGCTGAGGGAACCCCTCTCTCCCACTCTGCTTTGGGCCTCGACAGAGGCCCTGAAAACATTGACAGCTGGTAGTCTATGCAGATAGTGTTGCCGGCGAAGACAAGAGAGATTGGCATGGCCATTTCTGGCTCATTGGCCGTCGTCAGCCAGCCATACTCAACCGCAAGTTGTGTCCAAATGGAGTCTTTGTGATAAAAATTAAATGTCCTAAGCACGAGCTCGCTGTCTCGCCGGTTTCGGTCGGGAAATATCTCTCACTACCACAAAAAGGGAAGACTTATCATGTCGACTAAGACTGGGTGTGAGTAACAGTGAATAAGACTGAGTGGCGTGAGCTGTTTAATCCTGATTGAAGGACGAAAAGAGTACATCCATTTTATGCTGGAGATCAGGGCAAGGGGTCAGCGCAGGTGACGTTCTACCAGTTAGCAATTAACGAGATTTTCCCGCTGACACTGGACAGGTCATCCCTTCTTAGGGCTCGCTGCTGACTAATTACGACGCCCCAGCCCAGAAGGCTGTTAGAATTAGATTTCAAAGTTTAGTCAGCCTATGGCTGGATCTTGCGATCTTTGCACGCAGAGGACAAATCGAATGTTTGCAGTTTAAAAATGAGATGCCTCTGATTATATTAATGTATTTTACAGCGGAACAGGAAGTGTACAAATCACGTTCTCCCCATTTACGGAAGAAACCAGCGACCCTTCTCAACTGTCGGTCAGTTACACGCCTTTTTTTACTACTTCTAACCTTGTTCTCTTTTTTTTATAACGACAAATTATTGCATGTCTGCAAGTTTAACAACCGCTTTCTGAAAATCATTAATTCTTGAAGAAGCAGCAGATTAAAGTTAATCAATAATCTGTCCTTAGATGTTTGAATTTACCCGAAATGTATCGGAAAATGCCTCAGGGCAATTAATCAAAAGTCTCACTTCTGAGATTTAAAATATATATACAGGGTGTCCCAAAAATGTATATACAGTTTACCTTATTTCAAAATTGGTGTTTTTCATAATTTTATTATTAAATAAATGCAAAAATATTTGCAAGTATCATGTGATTGTTATTTTTTCACTGAATGTTCTGAAACTGATGTCCATTGTGATCATGACACCGCTGACAACGCGAAGCAATGGAACCGCACATACCATGAAATAATTACCTTGGTATTCGGATGCATTCGGGTTCAGTGGCTTCTTTCAATTCAGTCACTGTTAAAATAGGCAAAATGCAGTGAAAATGCAATATAATGATACCTGTAAATATTTTTCCTTTTTTGAAATATTGAAATTATAATAAGCACCAAGCTCACAATTATTTAAAATATGCATGCATTTTTTTGGACAACCTGTATATATAGAATATTATGCAAAGTTGGCGATGGCAAAAGTTGCAAGGTAGTACTAATTTTACCAGGTGTACTTTAGAAGATTAAACCTGGCTGCATTTTTAAACAAAAATCAGAGCAAAATGATCCTGTCGACGTGTGAGCACGTATCAGTATCAGATTTCCTGCAGCACTGATGAGCAACCGACAGGGAAGACGACCTACAGCTTACGATCTACCAATGAATGGAAACGTTAGCGTTCCATGTATTTGCATGGGTAAGAAAGTAGGATTGTCAAGCGCCGGGGCAACTTATTTATTATCTTGAGCTTTCGAACGCTTTAAGGAGCCCATCCGCAGGGATAAGAAACGGCAACAAGCAGGAGCTTATCATAATGTGTGTATACCAATAAACAGTCAAAGGTCGTCAGGTCCGAGATGGTAGGAAACAGCAATTGAAAGAGGAGAGAAGAAGAAGGCAATTTTACGGGTATACGTTAATTAACTGTCAGCGTTGAAAAGGTTCGTCAAGGCATCAGCAACGCGATTGCGGGCAATTATAGAGGTGGTGGGCCAATTAACTATGACGAACGTCGTGGTGTTCCTGCACATGACTGTGCAAGGTTCTGAATGCCGGCGAAAAGTTGGTACATCCGTTGATTGAATTCTCGGCCGTGGACCAGGCTTCAAACAACTATTGACCCATCTTGTTTCCGGCGTGAACGAGTACACTGACAGCCACGAAAAAGAACTCATGGCCTATTTAATAGATATGAGCTGCAACTTGCGGTCATTCTTCGTCTTGTCATACAACCAGCTCATGTTCATGCATTCACGATCCGAGCGTGCGTTCAGTTTGACCTGTGTAGGTACAAGGACAGCTCAGGCATGGGATGCGATATTTACCCCAAGATAGTTCACTGGGATTAAGGCGGCCATCATCGCCCAGCCAAATGCTTGAGCAACACCCGCGGCAAGAGAACAGCCGCCAGCGGCCAGTGTAGTTTGTATGGGGACATTCATGGAGAAACATAGGCGAACCTTTTCCCTAAAATCTCATGAGTTAATCCCTTATTAATCAGGTATGCATCGTTGGATCGGTGTTTGTACGCCGTTGTACCTGTAAGCGCCCACCCCGAATCGGTAAAATTACCCCTCGGACGGTGACCTGGCACCGGAGAGAGTGAAGTTGGCGATTCAGCGCACTTTTCTTTCTGCACTAAATCTGTCGCGCTTGAAGCTATCACGGTGCACTAAAAGCATTGGCTTGGAGGAGTGCCAACTGACAATATTACTCGGACTGCGTCGTCAGCCCAGTATGTGCTTGTGTGAAGGGGTGGACTGAGAGTCAGGCTGCGATGTCTCCTTCTTAATGTGGTCGGGCCGAGTGTGTCGGCACACTTAGGGGCAGTTCCGGCCGCGCCATTCACCTCCGCCATCTCCCATTCTTCCAAACTCTGTCTCGAAAGCAGACCCAGACAGGGTGAATCAAGTAGTGAGGTAGATGCACCACAAGTCGTCATTCCTGCACCGCTAAAATGTGGAGCTCATGCTAAACAGCGTCATAAACAATGGTTAACATGCAAGTACGTGTTTTGTTGCGAAGGCGGGATCGGGTTCTCCCTTACTGAGGTAAAACAGGTAACCCAGAAGTTATCAAGGCCTTTCATGTCATTTCAACCTTCCAGTTGTTAATAGTCTGTTTACTGGTTAATTAGATCCCTTTTTAGGAGCATGGTACACACCTTTGTGTTTCAAATTGCCTGTAACCATTACATATGCTTCAAGTGTATTCCCAGGGGCAAGCAAAGCCTCACCTTATACGGCCGCATATGTTTCTTACGTGTAAAATCATTGGTACTGAGATCTCAATGCGCACTGACTGTGTCCTCTCTCTGATAATTTTCTTTTTGCAGACAACCTGCGGACAACCAACTTACGGTGAGTCTGTTGTTTTAATAGTCTGCGTCGATGTAGCACTTTGCGGTCAGATGATGATTCGGTACAAAATTTAGACAAAAATAAGCATAAAAAGCGGGTAACTCATAATAAAACTCCGGCGTAGTATGACAGTTGAAGCCTCTTCCCCGGTAAGAATTTAAGGCAAGCAAAGTATGCAAATTTTCTCGAATCAAAAACATTACCCGACCACTCATCAGTTGTAAGCTGTAGCGGCTTAACATTAATTACGGATGAGAGAGTAAAGAAAATTTGAATTCGTACAGAAAAAATATCAGTGCAAAACAGCAAGGTCATGGTTTACTGCCGTACAATTATATATTTTTTCTCCATGTTTAACTTTAAAAAGTTTTATGCTGCAAACGCCTGTGCATATGCTACCTGTATCTGCCACGACTCCCTGATTATGTTTCTGATGAGAAATTCGCGACGGATCTCGAAACGTCAGGCGAATAAAAATATTGTCCCAGTAATCAAGTCGTCTTCTTCTCCTGGGATTCGCATGTTCGCTGTTATTGGCAAGGTTCTATACTTTTAAAGACAACTAGCCAGGTGTTTTATGGACTTGGCTGCCAATTGTCTTTGCCTTCGTCCAATTTGCTTGCGTCTACAAGTGTATGCATATACATGGAGACAATTTGAAGGTGAGGGCACTGTCAAGACATCCTTTATTAAGTTGGTTTGGCAGATTTGCTTAATTTGAGTTGACCCAAGTGTGAAAAACTCTAGGCGTTTGGTGGGATTTGAACCCGCGCATCAGCGAAAGCCTTTGCCGGAGGCTAATGCTCTACCGCATTAGTAGTCATTCTGGTGGATTCTAGATGATTGCTTAGGAAATCCTGCTTGGGCAGTCAACTTGCTCCCGCATTGGTGGATTCCA
Source organism: Ligula intestinalis (assembly GCA_036362985.1). Taxonomy (NCBI): domain Eukaryota; kingdom Metazoa; phylum Platyhelminthes; class Cestoda; order Diphyllobothriidea; family Diphyllobothriidae; genus Ligula; species Ligula intestinalis. The sequence goes on from JAYGXS010000005.1 coordinate 51,881,791, forward strand.
TATGAGCGAAAAGTTGAGCGGGTAATATCGATCCAAGGGTGATTAAACTCATGGCATGAAGCGGGCGTTTGTAGCTTAGCGGTAGAGCAGTAGCCTCCGGCAAAGGCTTTCTCTGATGCGCGGGTTCAAATCCCACCAAACGCCTAGAGTTTTTCACACTTGGGTCAACTCAAAAGACATCCTTTGTTCGTGGAATTGAAGGAGCCTTTCTAGGACTACCTTTAAGGGATGGCAGCATTTAAAATACTATAAAACGCCGCCTGTGAGATACTCATATCGCCGGCTTCATTCGCTATTGAAGTTATTCAACGACAGGTTGAAGCTGATGAACAGTCACGCATTTTTTGAATGCAATAAATTCAGCATTCATTGCTTGCTTTATATCTGCTAGGAGTATATTTGCTTTCCAAGCATAAAATTTATTTAAGGAAGAAAATGGGAAGGCGTTTTCTGTGAGACGTTGTTTATTTGCCCGACATTTTGAACTGTCACACTTGCTCATGGTCAAGGAATAAAACAGAGTGCATAACTCATTCATATTTAGCTCAGCTCTGTCGGGAGTGACCTTCAGCTCTGCGATTGGGTCGTTCGCGCAACTCCAGAGAAGCATCCGGAAGATTGATATGCCTGTTAATAGAACCCGAACTTGAGTGCCATAATTCTTGCAGTAGGCGTGAATCTCGGTCGTCTGACTGACTCATGATTTTGATGTTGAAGCTGTGCTCTGGCGAGGATGCCTGAGCGACTACAGAGGGAAGCTCATCATTCCTGCGCACGGCGAGTTAGTGCTCGTAGAGTCTCGTAAGATACCGTTTGTCGGTTTCACCATCCAAACTACCTTGACCACAAAGGCAGTCCATCCAGTAAATAACACCGAATTTTTGCTTAACGGCTTTTGGGTCCTTAGGCTGTATAAGTTGCCTGCGGATCGTAGCTTCCGTTCTGTATTGGACGGTAAGGTTTGTAGGAGGCTTTCCAAAAATAAGCAACCGCCCGACAGTAGAAAGTACTCTTGATGGATGCAACAAGTTCTCTTTTAAGACTTGCACTTATGATATTTTTCTAATCATAGAAACCTAGTATTATAATTTAACAGTACCTTTTGGCCCTTGAGGAAGTTGGTAGACTGAACATAAGCTTGGAGAATCTGGACTATGGGCAGTTAGCCGCGAATTGGGGACTTCCTGAAGACCAAGCTACCTGGCACAATGACTCAAATTTCACCGATGTCTCATACACATTGGAACGTTCGCGACATGATGATGATGACAGCTCAACTGCAGTGGCTGTGTGGACCCCGATCAACTGCGAACAGCCGGAAACCCTAGCGATTGTTATTCCTTTTCGAGACCGTTATCAAAACCTGTCTGTATTCCTCAACCACATGCATCCTCTATTACGACATCAACGTCGACGTTACTCCATCTTCGTCATTGATCAGGTAAGTGAAACCAAAAAGCAGCCTAGTTCTTCTCCCCCGAAGACAGATTGTTTTTTCAATCTGTTGAGCGAATTCTCGGTTTAATTACTGTGAGAACTAGGAGCCCTTAGTGTTCTCGTATGAAGTTTTGATGCTATTGTGTACTTAAAGTCACCAAGGTAGTTTAACGCTCTAAACAGAGATTTTGTGGCAGCCTGAATTCGGTAGTGCGGCGCGGATTCATCTCGTACTCATCCTCCAAACCTTTTTCTACCCACGTGTCCAGTGCTGACTCATCCTGATATCTCTAAGCTCTCTCGTACTCTTGCACACCCCCCCCCCCCCCCTGTTGTAGCGCGTACGCTCGAAGCTATTCGATCCCTCGCGAGGTCTAATGTCAACAACTGCACCCTTTCCTGATTGGCTAAGGCTACAGCACGCTCTCAGGGCGTCGCAGCAGAGGACACTTTTGACTGACTCTGTTGACTTCTGTACGCGGCGCTGGCACCAACTACTGTAAAGCTACGCCAGCCTAGCAAAGTTGTTCCACTTCGTTTCGTCTTACCTGATTTGTGATTTGGGGATCCAGCAAAAGTAGCTCACGCAGTCCCCATCATATACCCCTAGTCCTAGCATATTGTCCTTAGAAAACGGCGGTTATAGGGTATTTGGGGGGAGGGGCTGCGGAAATAGGATAGGCAGAGAAGATAATTTTGAGAAGTAAATGTATAATGAAAAATGTAGTGGAATTGTTTGCCCGGTCGCTAGGAGTAAGTTGTTCCGCATGTGCATTGAAGGTGTGTGCGGCGTCTCGCGCCACGGACCATGCTAATCTAACTCCACAACGGTAAGTTGGACCTCAGGTAAGTTGAAGTAGACGACCTCCTAACAACTATTTCTATTTTTCGGGAATTTCAAGAAACCTGCAATTTGATAATCTTGTTTTTTCCGCAATAAGCTAAACGATAATACAGATTAAGAAAATCTACAGATATAACCCTACAACACTTCTAAATGCAGCAAAATAAAAATGCATTTAGCCTTTATTGAAGTATATTCCACTGCGTCACCTAATTTCCCACCCATAAAACCCTATAACCACAGTTTCCATAGGAAAACCTGCAGGGAGTAGAGATTAATGAGCGGGCCTACATAAGCTACTGTTGCCGGGGCTCCGTCTGGTGTCGAGACAGCAACTAGCTCTCGATACTTTTACTCAGAGTACTACAATCATCGTGCTCAGTTTATGTGTAGGATTAGAAGGGAAGAGACTAGTAGGAGTTGTGTATTCGACACAAAAACTTTGTGGCAATCAGAGGCCCGAAGCGTTGGGTGTGCGCGCTCGTCTGTCCACAAATTTGATCTGGGCGTGACTGCATAAACTTCATGCGAGAGTAAGTCATCGGCAGCTCGACCAGTCGGTTGACTGAAAGCAGTCTGTGAGCACCTGTGATTGGCTGTCACAAGAGCAGGTCGAGGTCACGTGATATGTTGCACCGTATGGCGCAAAGTCGAAAATAAAAGGCGCTTCAGTACCTCAGGACGGTCTTTTTTAACATCTCTCGCAACAATGCCGTAGCCTATAAGAGAAGGCTTGAGGAACCCAGATGGCATCTTGTACAATAAGCCTACATTTATAAGACTGTACCTTTAGGTTCGTTTTACTATTCTTATTTTGACATGTTTTTACAGATTGCACCCCATACCTTCAATCGGGCGGCTCTCTTCAACATAGGCTTCCTGGAGGCTTCAAAAAGGGCCAATTTTTCCTGCTTCATTTTCCATGACGTGGATCTGCTACCTGAAGATGACCGGATGGTGTACGCGTGTGAGGATCAACCCTTGCACATGTCCGCCACTATCGACAAATTTCACTACAAGTAAGTGCGCCTTTTACCTTTTGAAATCTGTATGAAGGTCTTCGAAAATTGCTTCCATTCCTCCTGTTTAACACGATATGTGGTAGGTTAAAAGCTTTTACCATGAAAAGCCCAATGTTTTACCAGTTTTTCTAGACATCCAACAATACGACTTGTCATTGAGACGATGAGGAAAGGTATAAGATAATTTGAATGCAAACATAAATAATATTTACCAGAGACAACGTAAAAATGTTAACTATGTACACTGGTAAATATTAGAAGATAAAGTTCGTGGCCAATTGGGAGAACGGTTATAAACTGCGCGACAAACTTGTTACGCGCAGGTTAGGCGCCACGCATCCAGGAAAGGCTCCACTGTACTCAAAATAGATATTGTTTCCCTCGATGCTTCTTATTTTCACGCACATATGTGCTCATCATCTTCCGATGAAAAAATAAATACACATAGCGTTTCACTATATCGGTAGGAAAACGGCAGTGCTCATGTTCGCTATGCTTGGAAATGTAGCATATAATGATAATGGTTGCTAGGGGCGACGACGGTTTATAATCCAGAAATGGTTATTTCGGTCTCTCTTATATTTATCAGTTCCGCTTCGGCAAAATATATGTACATATAGCAACTACAATTTCCTGAGAATGGACGTCAGAAAGGTTCCCATTGGTTAGTACACATGCAACTAGGTCCATTAATTTGTCTCTTTTCTTCAGGGCCTCGAATCTTTATGCATATATATGTTGTTGAAGCGGAGCTGACAAACATAAGGGAGACTAATATGCGTGAAGATTCGAGGTCCAGATATCATATCGTTTTGACCATCCCCAAAGAAGAGGAAGAAGAAGGCATGAGGACATGGACCGCTTTATTTTGAGACTGACGTTTCGGACACTCTCGGTTCCATCCTACGGGAGACTGAAATGACCATTTCTGGTTCAGGTTTCAAATCTCCAGAGAAATTAATTTCTGATCGCGGTATATATCAGTATATATAAGGCGTAGACCGAAATTGTAAGTGTATATTTGTGTTGAAGCCCGTCAACCCCAATGAAATATACACCTGCTGCCACAGGACAGTCTTAAGTAGTATACATTGAAGTTGTAACTTACTATACCTTATATATACTGATATATACCGCGATCAGAAATTGCTTTCTCTGGAGATTGAAAACCTAAACGTTCTAAACCGGTATATCAACCAGAAAGCAGATAGGGAAAGCAGGGGACCCACTGATGAGCCGGACCCCTAGCAGCTGTGTCAAGCAGCAGCAGAATACCGGCGAAACACGTATCTGGGCCTTTTAGCGTGTACCTAGCCTGTTTTTATGGTAAGTTAAAACGTCATTTCTGGATTATCAACCGTCGTTGGCTGTAGCAACAATTATCACCATATACCACAAGTCACCATGTGACTGCCTGTAAATTTCCAGGCATATTTAGCTGATGTAATTGTGAAAAAACTCGCAGCGTGGGTGGAAGGCGACCGCGCATAGCAGGCAAGGCCATTACGCAGCCAACGCTCTACCACTTGAACTACGATGCCACGCCGTCCGCTGTGAATCTAACTACATACTTAATCAACCAAAGTTAATGTTAGCATCACTGCCGTTTTCCAACCGATATGTTGAAAAACGGTGTGCATTAACTTCTTAGGTGAGATCAGCCACGTGGAAGAGGTTTTCAGCTTTCACCTCCAAATACGCCATCGTCGATGAATACGCTTACGTAGGTTGGACAATACATGTTCGGACGGCAGGATTCAAGCTTGCAAACCCAGATTGGCAGACTAAAAAGTAGTCAGGTCAGGTCAGGTCAGGTTTTATTGAGGGAAATATAGGTAAATACCTTTGAACTCCCTATTGGTACAGTTTTTTCAATGCATTTGATCTGCAGAACATTTCAGATCAGTGGCGTTGCCAAAAAATTGAGGGCCGACAGTGAAAAAACTCCTTAGGCATTGTTCAGAAGTCTAGGCGTTTGAATGCCATTTGAGAGATTTAAGGAGAAAAACTGTCGCCTGGGGGAGGGGGGGGTGCAGAGTATATTCGAAGCGGATGGCCTGTGCTAAGAGTGTTTGAAGCATGTCAGGGAGAGTCCATCGCGGTTTTCGCCATAATACCAAGGGTCCCAAGAAGAGAAGGTTGCGGAGGACACGCGAACCTCATCGAGTGTCGGCGATGCGCCCATCGTGCACCCTTGTTGGTTTAACGAGTCTGCCTGCTAATTGACCGAAGAAATATTACCGGTAGTTTTCTAAACAAACATATTACTGAAAATTAGCGAGTAGTATGTTTTTATAATGTGATTATTCCACAATTTGCATTCGGCAACTGGCAGTTTATTTTCGGGGGCTCAGTGGCTATTTGTTCTAACTTAATAGTGTCGTAAACATGCCTACAGATGCGTCTGACGTGTGCTCAGATGGCGACATAACAATGTCCGCGGGCAGAGCATTCCAGGCCTGAATTGGGAAAAATTTTACAAATCCGCGTAGCCTCGGATCACAACGTTTGGTGGACTCGAAGCTTGCAATCCTTGTTTGTTCTTAACTAACATATTACTGAAAATCAATGAGTAATATGTTTATATACATATATATTATTTCATTCTCGCCATATCCAATTTTAGTGGGCATTTCGCTTGAATGCATCTACACATGGGGACATAACAATTTCCTCGGGGAGTAACAATTTCCTCGGGGATAGTAAAAAGTCATCCCCCACTCAGTGTCAATTTGAACACGCAGTCACTGGGCCGACGCTGGCAGACGCATGTGGGAAGAGATCAAGTCGCTAAGAAACGGGCATTATGGGTGATAGAGCTCCACTAATGGCTCATTTTGGATTCGCATGCATTCCTATTCCATGGCCGCTGTGGGGACCTGACAACTCCGCAATGGGGAAGAAATGCAGAGCACAGAAGCCTCAGGCTCGAGTGGGCCACGTCGTCCTATCGACTGACTGGGAATCTCTGCATATTTTCAAATTTCACCCCAAACTAACCCTTAAAAAGGCATTCAGAGCATTTACGCGTGTCGAGATGGTGTTGTCTTTGGTTTACTAATCCTGTGCCTGCTATTCACGTGATTATTATTATTATTCTCACTGCATGCCTGTTCTACGTCCGAATGTTACCACCTATCGTCAACAAGTCTCTAAATTATCGCATAGCAGAGGCTGTTTGGCCTTTAGCTACGCACTTAACTGCAAAGCAAAGTCCAAACATCGATGCGTCACGATATGCGTGTTTGTGTGTGTGTGGGGGCGTTCGTCACAGAACACACATGTGTTTGCACATACACCCCTGTAAACACTTTAACTTACTGTGGCACGTTCTGCATTTTGCGCTACCTCCACCCGCCTTCTGTTAGCAACCATGTGGGCATGGTGATTGCACTTACCAAGCCCCCCCCCCCCAGAACATGCGACTAATCACAGTTCAACCTCTGGTCGTTTGTGCACCGAAACCTTGCGGCGTCTGTTGCAAGGTAGGCCTCAAAACTGCGAGACAGTTGCCAGGGTGACTACAATATTCATAATGCTATCTGTCTAGACTACTAGCTAGTTACTTATAGTATAGGAAGACGGTGCCCTGCAATTATGCTTTGCCTATCGCAAGCTAGTAGGCCTGCAGCAAGCCTTAAGGCGGCAAACGGCTAAAAGTTCGGACATAAAGACATGGTAGAACGTGAACTGTTATTTAATCAAGCTTTATTTTGGCACATAACTTATTAATTTTATTTCATAAACTTTGGCAGTGCGCACTTGGTTCCAACTTCCGAAAAGCACACCCAGACCTGTTATAATATACTATTAATTGGTCTGAGTAAGCTTCTTCGCAGTCCAAAACTAGTAGAAACAGCCAGGTTGATAGAGTTCAGAGGGTGGGAACCAAGGCGAACCCCGATGTGCTCACGGCCTCAAACAAATATATTATTATTAATGGGTGGTTATTGAGCTACCACCACCTGATGACGCCCAATGAGGCAGAAAAGGCCTTCGTGAGTGTGCTCTCCGTTTGTCGGTAAATACCATATAGATATGTATATTAACATAGGTGAAGATACGAGGTCCAGATAAATTATCCTGATCATCATCCCGCAAAGAAGGCGAAGAAGGAAACAAGGCGCTGTCGTAGACCACACTGTAATTGTGCTGACGTTTTGGAAATACACTATTTTCCATCATCAGAGTGGTGGGTTGTGTTTTCCTGCTTGCCGAGAGTTGGAATGCCGCGTAGACCATCTGGTGTTGTAGCGATGGCTCACGCACGAGCGCTGAATTTCGTGCTGCCCGTGGATTGGCTGCAGCACCTCCATTGTTGGTGGCTGGCGCCCGTGTGTCATCCGTTGCCTGTCTGTGTGTCGTTAACGCGTCTACGTTAACCGGCCCGGTAGTGTGACCACCGCCCGACCTCCCCTCTGAGCCGGATGCGCGGATCAGCCCTCGTTCCAGGTCCAGTGTCCGTCGGTGGGCAGGTGAGTCATCCTGGTCGTGTGCGCGGCGAAGGGCCCTCTCTGCCCGTCCTCCTACATCCCTCATCGCCTGTACGTCTGTTGTTGTCGCCATCAGGTCTGTGTGCGTATTGTGTGCACTTGGCCGGCTACTATCGGCTCTCCTTCCATACTCGGGTGGCTGGACCGGTTGGCATTCAAAGCGCGGACCCGGCTCACATGTTTGGGCTCGTCGGTGGACTGATGACTCATGTCGGTGGTGTGAGTCGCGATTAGTTCTCCTCCCCTGCCGTGTCGGTGGCCACTGTTGACGGTTATCTGCGGTCCTTCATACGTGAGTGCCGACGTAGGCCCATCCGAAGTCGACCAGACGACGAAAAACCAAAGTTCTGGCTTGCGATCCCCTATGTAAAAATGTTTCGGAGGCGACAGCTCGACTCCTGAACCCTTTCGGAATTGGGGTGGCCCTAAATTCGATTCAACCATCCAGCAGCAGATAATGAGACCTAAGGACCCGGCAACGGAACAATCTGCAGTGGTCTACAGCATACCATGCCAAAATTGCAGTGCAAGGTACGTTGGTGAAACGGGTAAACGCCTCTACAAAAGACTGCATGAACACCAACTTGCAGTCGATCGCGAGGATAAACTGTCACTGGTATACGGCCACATGGACTGGGAGAAGCATAAGTTCGCTTTCGAAAACGCCAAAGTTATCGGCCGGTCCAACGACATGACCAAAGTTGATTTGGCGTTGTGTAGGTGTGTGCGTGTTCGACCATAGATTTCGATTAAGTCCACCAAGTGCACCAACAGCCTGGTACAGAAAGTGACAGCTTCAGGGGGTGGATTATAGTGATAGTGGACGCAGTTATCGCCAACCGCACTCCACACCGTTGTCCGGAATCAAGGAGACTACACGGGTTCCGGTGTTGGCCAATTTCACCCATGCGGGCCAGAACACCGGCTACTTAGTCTTTAGTGGCAGTAGTCTTTTGCGCTGGTACTACCTCACTATCTTCCCTCACTCATCTTCAGTAGGTGTCAAGTCAGACTCGTGGAAAAAAAGGCTGGTACTGCTACTAGCGCTGCTGATATTGTTAATACTACTAACTAGAGATGCAGCTGAATGACTGTGTTGTTGGTAATATTTCCGACTGTATTCCTAGTCAGAATTGACGCTGATTAAAGTCAACACCGGGTATATATCGCTTCAGTCTCAACAAGAAGTGCAGTAGTACTGGTACACACACTTACGCTACCATTTGTCAGAAGTGAAGCCGATTAAAGCCAACGCTGGGGTCCCTACCCCTCAATCCCCACAAGAAGTTTTAACCTGGGTTTAAACTATTCTGAGTAAGTACATGTTTGGGACTCTGAGCCCAGCAGAGCTCGCTTTCAAATCCGTCCAACAAAAGCTGTGTTACATTTTACTAATATGAGGTAATATGCCACTGCTAAGACTGCTAATTATAGAAATCATACTAACTAAGGCCAGCGGATAGTGTATTTTAGTAATATATTCTTATAATTAAATCAACAGCTGACATGCATCCTATTTTTGTGACAAGTATAAAAGATGGGACTATGAGCTTACGCGCGTCCTAAACTTCCTTCGGGCTGATTTGTAAGACACTCGGGCGAGCGTCCACGTCCGGTAGGCAGGCGTTGTCTGAAATTTCTTGTGCAAGAGCTATTAGTTTTGCTTGTGCTTACCAATCCTCTTTTTTTCAACCCAAATGAAGACTCTTCTACAGCACCTCGTTTGGCGGCGCGGTTGCGTTGAGGAAGGAGCACTTTGAGGAAACGCTGGGCTTCGCCAATACTTACTTCGGGTGGGGTTGTGAGGACGATGACATGAGCCGGCGACTGCAATTTGCTGGACTAAAGTTAACACGCCGCAACTTCACGATCGCTCGATATACGATGATGAAACACGGCAAGGAGAAGGGCAACCAGGAGAACCCTAAGAGGCAAGTTGTTAGTGAAAGTACTTAAACATTTCAAGGAAAACCGTTATTTGGGTAAAGGGGGAAACTTGACTCAGGAAAAGTTCCCACACTGCATCCCCAGGACGTCGTCGGATTTGAGAGGCTGTGCAATGAACAGTTGAACTTTCAAAAAGGCTGGTACAGGTTTTTAATCTCCAGGGAAATAAATGTCTGATCACGGTATATATCAGTATAGATAAGGTCTATAGGCGTAGATCAAAATTGTAAGTGTATATTTGTGTTGAAACCCGGTATATCACCCAGAAAGCAGATAGGGAAAGCGGGAGACCCACTGATGAGCCGGACCCCTAGCAGCTGTGTCAAGCAGCGGCAGAATTCCGGCAAAACACGTGTCTGGGCCTTTTAGCAAGTACATAGCCTGTTAGTATGGTAAGTTACAACGTCAGGGCTAGTACAGTTATACAGTTGTCTAGTGTGGACGCTAACTGGCAGCTGCAATTTGCGTCACTCCGTGGTGGACAATATTAAGAGCCGCAATAGCATAATGGCTAATTTGCAACCGTAATTTGCGTCGGTCCGAGGTCAGTCCGGGTCATCCAATGTAGGCACTAAGTTCGATTCTCATTGGTCCACAGTGGTTGGCTGTAGTCTCGTCTATCCTTCTTTGAAATGTTTGTGCATTCCATCTAATTCGATACGTCGGTTGATGTAGGGATCATTGGTGTGCATGGCTTCGAGAAAGTCTCGGCATTTTTTGAAGTGGCAAATTTTGTCGGACTACAGCCGACTGCTACGGACCAACGTGAACCGCAACTAGCGTCCACACCGGATGACCCCGACGGACTCCGGATCGATGCAAATTATGGTTGCCAATTAGCCATTACGGTACTGCGACCACTAATTTTATCCACCACGGAGTGATGAAACTTTCAACTACCAATTAGCGCCCACACTAGACTATATAACTATATCAGCACTTTTGAAATGTTAATTGTTTGGTGCACATCTTCTCAAATCTGGCCACGACTCGGAGATCCAGAGCCGAAAATTCACTGAATAAAGTTTCCATATTTTCCCAAAGAAAACCAGAAATTTACTTTATTGAGATGCCTGCCTTCCAATTTACACGATACTTATACATGCTACCGGGACATCAAAATGCCTATTTGAGGCTGATAAGACTGACATGCTTGTGAGAAGCGACAATCGCATGAGCCACGTCAAGCTAAAAACAAGTGAAATAAACCTACCCAGTCACCGCACCGAACTCCAGCACCAGTGATAAAATGTCTGCAGGTCATCCAGCTATAAGCGCACAAGCAGGCAACTGTTATAGCCCAGTTAGTTTAGCGTCTCCAGTAGTTATAGCCCGGTATTTCGAACCCGGCTAATAGGTAGAAGAAGGCAAGAGAGCGGTCCTGATAGGCAATGGCTTTATTCAACCGCACACAAAGACTGGGGGATGCACGTGACTTTCCGGTTCTCTGTGTCCTGCAGGTTCGTCGGAGTCGTCCTTTAGTATTTCAACTCCGGCATATTTATACGGCTCCGGTCTTTCCAGAATATTCCTAGTGTATGGCCTGCTCCCAGACATTCTGGAATAATCTTGACTACGCCCACTGCGCCTGCTATGTGGGTGGTTGTCTGGCTTTCTTGGTTCACGGCATATGCGTAGGCGTGGGCATCTGGCATGCGGGCGTGACGTACTCCGGGCGGTCCTTTTCGCCGACTGCCATGAATGCACGGGGGCTCCCGCCTCCGTAACAGCAACCATCCCCAATAATGGCGGAGTTGTGAATTGTCACATGCTTGCAGTAGCATAGCGACTGTATCCTATAAATACTGCAACTGCCTATGTGTGTGAACTATCCATTTCAATTACTGGCTCTGTTGATGGGTTTGAAACGGTCTAAGTAGTGTTTTTATTTAGTACACTCCAATCATAAGACCAAAATCCGAAGCTGTAGGGGAAAGGCTGAAGGCCGTTGTAGGAAGGATTTAGTGTGTACTGAACTCCCAGTTTCTGTCTCAGGAGACAGTGGCCACTGGCAAATCCAGGGCTAGTGTTGACTGCGTCCAGGCATGCCTGAGAGAGAGAGAGAGAGTATGAGGCAGTGGTGGCAGTTGCTTCAGTAGGATTGTGGAGCAGGTTCAATTGTGCCCCACTTGGTGCGTCGGACATCACCAGAGGAATGGCGTGTCCGATGGCCTAGGCTGTATCAACTGAGGGCGTGGACAAAGGTGCATTCAAGTGGCATTTGGTGGCCGCGGCCATCTGGGTATAGGTATGTTTATGTCCAAACTGAAGTCTGTCAAGTATGAAAGCGCTGAGTGAGAGAGTTGATTACCTTGAGACAGTTGGTCTTGAACAAGGACGTCGGACAAAGCAGTGTTGCGCTACGGCTACAGGTTCAAGAAGGAATCAGAAAAGTCAGGTGAATGAAGGGCTTGTCCCAGTGTCTGCGTCTACAACTACTTCTCGTAAAAAGGCATGTCTGCAAAGGTAATGTTGGTGGAAATGCTAAAAAGAAAGTAAAAAGGAGCGGACTGAATAAAATAAAGAATTGGAATGTCATTGGATGCGCGGCCCTTCGACGTCTTAACATCTTCGATTGTTACATGCAGTGATTAACTTGGGAAGTAATTAGTTTAGAGATCCCCCGTCGATCAGCAAGTGATATGTTCCTGGCTTATTGTCAGAGCTGCAAAAATCGATTAGTTTAAAACCTGCCTTTCTGATGGACGCACACCCCTGTGTAACCATAATAGCAAGGGAGGTAGCGAGCTGAAGAACATCAAAATTTCCAAAGTAAAATTGTCACCAGAGTGGTTGTCGATGAAGGAAGTTTCTCCCAAGTCAGAAGTCAGGTAAGATGGTTAACTTTGAACAGTGTGCACTGTAAGAACGATCTAACAAAGGTTCCACAAAAACATTAGTAAACCCATCAGGCCAGTTGTTGTGTGTACTTGTGCGCACGGGATCAGAGGTAACCCGTGACCTGTCCTTTGTAGTCTCAGCCGATCAGGAAAAGGTGCACACTGATTTGCTACGACCACTTGTTACTGTGTGGCAAGAGTTAGCAAGGGTGGAAAGGCACGCACGGATCCGCAGCAGGATCAACGAAGAGCGCAGGGTGGACATATGGACCCTGAAGCGTGTTGGTCAAGTGTGCGCACGTTAGGTTGTCACTTGAGACTACAAGTCTTGTCAGCAGAGAAGAGCTTTCATAGCTCAGCGAAGGCCTACACGGAGCGGTAAAAACTTAGTGCATTCTCCTTTGAAGGGATTATTTGTGTGCCATGCCCTTTAAGCAAGATTTCGAATACGTGAAGCCATTCACTAAGAAGCGGTGGGGCAAACTATAACTACAGTTTGACTTCAAATTGGAAGGCTCGGATAGCTTACCTGCTCGCTCATGCCACAGGATTCTAGCCGTAAATTTCTGCTGAATTGGAAATATTGTTTTCAAGGTGAAGGCGAGCAACTGTAGCTCATTGACAGTCGGCCCTCGGGTGTTTGCTGGCCTAGAATAGCTTATAGTTTAAAAGTTGCTTTGTCCCGATGAGTTTTTCACTCGGTCTCCTACGCTCAGTCTGCACGGCCAAGCCCTAAAACCATGCTCAGGCAAAGCAAGGATCGATTGACACAAGTTTTACTGCAGTGAGAGAGCGGTTGCAGTACTGAACGCTCTGTTCAAATATGTTGTTCTCCCCTATCTGTGTAGAGTAAACTGAACAGCCGCAAAGTGCTCATGCATTAACTACAGGCAAAACTACACGATTAGTAATTACATCGTTATGCTACTTGTAATAAATGAGTAGCCACATATGTTTACTCTTTTCGATTGACCTTTGGATGCTCGCTTATCGCCTGCACTTATTTCAACGAAGACTTTTTTGAATTTTTCTTCTGTATCAGTGCCCTTCCTAGCCACTTTGTTATCAATAGAGAAGTTGAAGCGGGCGAAGCTTTGGTCGTATCACTACAATTACCAGGTCAAATCTCAGGTTGTAGGTAAAAGATAGAAGTTTCTAGAATGAGGTTTTACTGTGCACAGAACCGTTTTTGTTGTCTCAGGCAGCTGTGGCCACTGGCGAACCCAGGGTTGGTGTTAACTGCGTCCAGTCGTGCTACAAAGTGTGCGTGCTGTGTTGTGCCTGATTTGATGATGACATTTGGTTTTTCACGATTGTGAATTTGGCATAAGTGGTTTGCTATTGGTGTGTTAAAATTGGTTGCGAGGATGTCGTCTGTAGAGGACACCTGCTGCGTTGGCCAAAGGGGTGACGTGCTAAGTGGCCCTTAGGAAGCCGCGACTAACTGGGCCCGCGTGTGCGTGCGTCTGTGTTCCCGTGCGTGTGCAGGTGAATATCGGTCAAGCGGTTTAAGGTCAAGGAGTCGGGATTGTCGTCTGCAAAGACGGATGACTTTTGGGGCTACTAGCATTAACCAAGTAAGGGGACAGCATTTTTTGCCGTCCGCCAAACACTCAAAGGCGTTCGCCTATCTTTACCTTAATAAAACGGAACTGAACGAATCAGACGATAAATGGAAAGGGTAGTTGGAATTTACCCAAAAAGTACAAACCCTGCCCCCTTTAAATAACGCAACAGAGGCAGTTTCATGTAGGCCCCCAGAATCTCTGATAAAAGCAGGATAATGTGAATGTGAGCCCGACTGCTGTTGGTCCCAACAGGTTGCCGTACGCCGGTTTAGTATATTTTAAGTTGACCGCACATTATTTCACAAGTTGTCGGATAAAGCAGAGAAAACATAATAAAGATGGTCACAGCAGTTTAAGATTGGGTGTTCAATTAGCGCTGTTAAACCGCTAACCATGATAATAAGAACACTTTAAGAGAATAAACATGAAGGTTGAATTGTTACTTGCCTGGGAATAAGCTAATTGTGCCAGTCGGATAATGCAACATGACCAGGATAGTTTATATAAGTCCCCTAAATTTTCACAACATACATTGTCTAGCCTGGCTTGGTTTAACGTTTCATAGATATAGTAAGTAACCCTACTATGCTCATACAAAGACATGCATGAACTTTTTTTATTGTGGTTTTGGCTATCGAATCTCCTTTTATTGATTAGAAGATGCTTTCTGTTCATTTTTATATTCGCTCTCAATTTCGTTGCTTTATGTAGGCCTCAAGGCGTAAATGTGGGGGAATATTTCCCTATTTTTATGTTTTCGTGCATAAACTTTGCTGTTCGTCCATGATGAGGACCCATTTGTACAAGTTCTTCTCTCATCTTTCCCGTTTTACGTGATCTTGGGGTTGCTGGTGCTTAGGAAGCCTTACATAACCTAACCTTGCTTGCAAAATAATTAATTATTTTTCTACCCAAATTAAACACGCTACATGTACAGGGGGATTGACGTCCAGACATCGATTAATATTGTGTAAAATGCGTTTCATCTTCATGCAACCTTTTCGAAAATGAAAGTGAGAAATGGTTGGCTGAATTTGTTGTCCAAAGGTGCCATCTACATTCCCAAAGGCACGATCTTGGCGCCGGTTTTAAACGTTTGTAGTAATATGAGCAACATTTTCGTGCCGTTCAGAAGTAAGCATCTGTTTGCCTGAAGCGGTGATCCTCCTCCGGATTAGACTGAACAAGAAACCGATCGCGAACCTGCATTATGCTAGATGTGAAGCCGTTGGAGTCTTGCTAGACAGTCAGATAGAAATAATGCTTCATCTATTATATTTCATGTTGGATACATTTACTACATCGTCTTGTTTTACAAGTAGAAAAAAGCCTTTCTTCCGAACTGAGACATACATGCAAAAGTGGGGGAATCACAGAGAATTTCCTCATACTTAGTTTCGCATGTGGTATATTCTGCTTTACGTAGTCCAATATAAGACTTCATATGCTGTTGTATACCAGACACTTGAAAATGTAGAATTTTAAGGCCTTTGTCAGCTGGTATAGCGCAGAGAATGAGGCTGACAGGAAGAGGCATCGTAGTCGCCTCGTTCGCGCTCACACCGCTCGACAGATCAGCCCACATGGCGTGCGCGTGCCGGCGTCATGACTACTCCCAACACGATTGGTGTTCTATCCAACCAATCACATAAGCGAGAAGCTCAGCCCACACGCAAAACATTGAAACGCACTTCTGATTGGTCGGATTTCAGTCCAATCTGGGACACTGCTCTCCTGAAATACGCCGCTAGAATACGCCCGTACACTTCTCTCTCTCCCCCACCCTTGATGTTGAGCTTTGGTTTAGGGCTTTGTCGGAGGCATTGGTTGTAAGGAAGAATATCGGGGATGGTGGCAAGATAATCAAAATAGGCCATGTTGTAGACGATTGCCTGCGCGGCGTGCTCTGATCCTAATCATGCCTGTTTAAACTGCTGGTCACCGAAAACATTGTTTGCTGTTCTCCTTTAGAAAACTGCGACTGGCTAAAGCCCGCAGCATGTGGGAAAAGGACACCTACCTGGATGTTCGCTACACTGTCCGGAAGCAGGAAGTGAGACACAGTGGCCTCTATCATTACGTTGGGGTCGATATTTTGCAGCCACACGAGGACCCAGCAGAATTGGTCACCGCAAAGTCAACTGGAAAGCACCCCTGAGATCGATTTCAAGGACTTCAAGGAGATTTTTATTTATCAGTATAGTTGGTCTGCAATATTTTTCTTGCAATAGCTTGAGATTTGCTATGCTATTTCCAACATCTTTTCACTACATTTACATACCTAATTGCAAACCTCTTTGTACAATCTATGACCTTTCGTGCGGTGCTCTCAAATAAAGTGTACTACTTGGAAGAGTAAATCGAGCATTACCTACAAAGACGCAATTACACAGCAGGGGACCAAGCAAGGTCGAATTCGTGATGGTAATTACTTCCTCTTCATAGCCTATTTGCCTCGAGGACCAAATGAAGCTGTGTGCACTCGTTTATAAATGAATAAAACTGCGATCTGCACCGACAGGGTTTGTCAGGTCACACAGTACCGATGATGGTATCTCCATTTAAATGCTTATGACCTATCCGTGAGAGGCCATTTACTAACAATCTGCGCCGTATGCAAGGGTATAGTGACTGGCTGAACGAAGGCGAAATAAGCCCGTAACAGCTGTGTGCCAATAGGCTCCAAAATATTGTAGTTAGGCTTAGAAGTTAGTTGTTGTTGTAAAAAGTAGGCAAAGCCGAGATGTCACCGCCTAATTATGCCCTGTTTGAGCCCCGAAAGCAAGAACACGACAAGAAAAGCGCAAAAGCAGCGTAATAAGTACAGCATATTTATGATAACAAAGGCCTGTACAGCCATGCCCAACGGACCAATCAGATATTGGCTTGGCGTGGGTAGCGACATGATTGGCTTGTGAGTCAGTAGCTGGCTTGTCAGAGTCTTAGCCTGACCACAGCTTTGCATTTTAAATTATTAATTGGTTGATTGATTGCCAGTTTGCGGCCGCCGCGTTAGGCTGATCGGTAGCTTGCCATGAGCATGGCTCGCTCGCTGCTCCTAACACTTGATTTATCACACGAACGGAACGCGCGATAGATGCGCCGGATAAATACAAGGACTAGATCAGTTCAAGATTGGCGTTATTTGTAGGTGCTCTCCCCGAACAAAAGCCGAACATGGGGGGGGGCGGGAGTGCCACGCATATAATCATGCTCATGCCGCCCTAGCCATCTGCCTCCGATCACGCATCTGGTCTTCTTGACTGCTTTAGCGCAGGCCACAGCTTCTTAATGGCAGAGTGAGTGATGTAGATGCTCCGTAAGTCTACTATCA
The DNA here is from genome assembly GCA_036362985.1 of Ligula intestinalis. Lineage (NCBI taxonomy): Eukaryota > Metazoa > Platyhelminthes > Cestoda > Diphyllobothriidea > Diphyllobothriidae > Ligula > Ligula intestinalis. Next base: position 51,899,276 of record JAYGXS010000005.1, read on the forward strand.
CTATGGAGTAAATGAGGCGCAAGTCCTAGTCCCTGTGGAGCAAAAGGTAGATCTCGTCGTATGCGATGGCCAAACTGTCAGGTGCTTGCTTGTTAGCCAGTTTGCCATCCAGTCGGACCTTTTATGTGTCTCGGACGTCCATCGGATCAATTTGCACCTATTTCCGTATGCTATTAGGATAAGTAGCGAGTATTCTAGTAACACGGACCATAAGCAATAAAAACCACAAAAAGCCCATGAGAGATTCAGAAATGAATATCAGGCATACTCATATTTTAACTGGATACCTTATTAGAACATTGTTTTCCCGGAAGAAATTTGAACACGGCAAAGACCACGAGACTAGGAGAATTTATGGTAGGGTTTCCTTGTAGGGTGTTCGAACGGTCCTTATGTATTATAGAGACCTACTCAAATGTTTTAAGTAGGTTAAATTACCCACAATCTTACAATTTTCTACTCGCCGTCCTACGATCCAGCAGGAATTTGTTGATGGCATTGAACTGCAGAGTGATCCTCCGAAGGTCACCGCATCCCATAACCGTTTAAATCAGTATACTTAGCAAAATTAGCCCTTTAAATTAACCACGGGAATAACCGCTTACTTACTAATTTTAAGTAGGGTGATTTCCACAATCTTCCAACTTTTGTAATGCGTTAACCTTTTTGTAGTTGGTGTTGGTGGTTCCACTAGAAAATGTACCTCAGTGACCTCGTCCGAGGTTTGGGCGCACTCCCCCTGCATACACGCGTTTGCCGTTGGTCGGGCGGGGTGTTAGGGATGATATTAAAGCCTATTTCAATGTCTTTTCTCACGGTTTGAGTACGCGAACGGACTTGCCCTCGTAACTTTTTATGTTCCCTGACATGCCCCGCCTGTCCTCTCCCCAAACAACAGGTGCCCCTGAGCCTGAGGAGCGCGCTTCACACATTTCCCTGGCGGCCCCACGAGGAATCCCTACCAAATTTATTGACCTCATACAATTTTGCGACCTTTTATTCAACGGCAAACGGTCATAACCTACTGATAAACTAAAAGAAACTCTCCCATTTAGCTTTCGACATTAAAATGTGAAAACTGATAGGTAAATAGAGTAGGAGCTATTGGTCTTAGATGTGGGTACATGGTGAGGGGGGAGGAGGGGGGGGGGCAAGACAGCTCAATGTTACAGTGAAAGCCTGTGAAGTGTGATGAAAGAGTGGGCGGGAGGAGAGAGGAATCAAAAGACTTGGTGGCAGTCGGTCATAAGGGGAGAGTGGAAGTGTGATAGAGAAGGCGTTTATCGTTCGTTCCCACGGCAAAGCGAGGTAGATCACACGATCCAGCTAATCATAACGTTCTATTTTTCTTCTCCGTATCACAGCGGTCTCGACAAAACGTAGGAGACGCCCGACCTTAACTGCAATCATTTGGTCGAACGTATGGCCAGCATCCACTAGGTGCTTCATTATGGAACTCTTGGGTATTTTATTTTCCGGCCTGAGCAACCACTTCGGCATATGTTCAGCTGACTGCGTTGCCCACTGCATTCAAGTGCATCCGGCTCCTACCTTCTTTGTCTATCAAGTTTCACCCTTCTAGGTCGACATTTAATTTGACAGTTACTTTATCATATTATTAGACAATGCCCGTTTGAAGCTGCATAGCAGGTCGCAAAATTGTATGACATCAATAAATTCCCTTAGACTCGATATGTTTGGCTTGTTCTAATCACCTTCTTTTTCATTTATCTGACTTTGTCTAATTTTACCGAGTCTATTGGCAAAACGCGGCGAGAGGAGCCTTCTTGCCCCGGTAAGCGAGATGACCTTTCACCAAACGTACTTATTCAGTTGTTCTCACCCTACTTCCAACTTCAGCCCTAGTAGAAAGCCTAATTACCTGGAATCAAGCAATGATACTATGAGGGCCTAGGTCGTGGGGGGGCGCTCAGAGCACTAAAAGCAGCAAGCCCACTTTGGTAAAGCGAGAGAAGGGGAAAGATCCATGGGATTTGTGCATTCTGTATAGAAGCTGAGTGGTGGTAAGGGGCCGCGCCGCACGCGTCTGTTCGCTAGCGTAAGGTAGGTGTGAATGAACATACTTCATGTCACAGTGAGTCCCTGACCGGTTGCGCTGTTTATTCGGCGATGGCGGTTTGTGTGCGCCTGTGATTGGCTGTCCTCGAGGCTGATCGAGGACTGTGATCACGTGACCTCGTGCGTGGCGTGGTGTGGCGTAGCGCCGGAGGTGGGAGACGCTACAAGAGCACTAGCATTGAGGGGAGGGAACTCATATTCTGATGTGTGGCCGTGGTTATGGATGATGGCTGCCGTATGCTCCTGTGCAGGTCGTCGCAGGGACCGTGAATTGTGCGTGAATAAGGTTATAGTGACGGTAGACCTGAGTTGCGGTTACCTTACTCTAGCCTTCCCCATCGAGGACAATGCCTACTGTCTTGAAGACGTCGTGAGGGCTGAATTGCTTCTGGTACTTAGCATATTCTCAGAGGCTAAACAGAATGACTTGCGAAATTACAAACTGAAAGTTAAAATAACCTAATAAATAGTGCTCTGTGCGCCTCCTCCTGTTCGCACGAGCAAACAGAATAAAACGGAATTTAAAATGATGCCTCATTTCTTTGCAGTAGGCAATTTTATGCACACTTTAATTTAATTATTGGTCGGTCTGTATGCGCGAGGGACCAGCAAACTGCAAGCACTTCGGATTCACGCAAATTTGGCATACTTTACGAATGGCTATGGAAACGTCTAGGAAGTGCATCTAACACTAACATGTTCTAAAGGTGTACACTAATCAAGAAGTTTGGATGACTTATGTAAGCTTTTGAATCACCACAGACTAATTCCGCTCGAACATCTTAATTGCCAGTTGGGGTCTCGGCAACTTCATCTGCGATGGTGGACCCCTTTCCCCAACGGACTTGCATATTTCGCATTCGTTTTAGCGGACAACGATTTGGCGAGGGCTGCATTCAAAATGCCAAAGTTTATAAAAGATTGAAAGCCTGTGCGGAAACATCGAAATAATAAAGAACAACCTTAGGCACACGTTTTTACTTAAAAGGAATAGGAAAAGTACCAGTTGGTTGATAAGAAAAATACAGTTTTCTTAATAATCCTTAAGTTCCGGAAATGCAAAAATTGAAATTAATTAGATCAGTAAATTTAATGCGAAAAGTCAATTTAGCAAACACATGTTTTCAGCAAGTTTTCATCAGGCCAATGAAGTTCCAGGTACCAAAATTTTCAGCTATATATGGTGTTTAAATGTTTCTCAGGGTTGCGGGGTGTAATGAGCAGCGGTGTTCCCTCGTTTCATGCATGCTGGCGCCAGCCTGTGGAGGACGTTGGGTCCGGCGAGCAGGGAAGAGGGGGGAAGGGGTGTTCTTGTAGTGGGTCGTGCCTGGCCGACTAGCTCGCATCCAGGTGCACTTTCCCAAAGGCCCACCGATGCGGCTTTTTGACGTCTCGATCAGCCAATCCAAGTTAACGCATCTACGCGGTTGGGCCAAGCGACGAATAGCAAGCTTGCACGCGTTCCCGACGCAAGCTACTTCTTTGCCCAAAATCTGAAAGCTGACCTAGCCAATGAACGCGCTCTCTCTCTGTCTGCTGGCCTAACTGGTCTCAAACAGTCACTTTGGATCCGGTCAATCTCCTGAGTGGACGTGTTCTCCCAAGTCGGATTTCCTCCATCTATTCTCCTTTCCCTTGTGTACACAATATACTCTTCCATCTACTCTGGCCTTCACCGACTTCTCCTCAATTAAGTAGCCACGATCTGATGATCGTAGTTGCGATATTCTCACGGTTGGTGTGCGTGGTCTCGGATGGCGAGAGTTCGGGCGGCTTGTTATTCACTCGTACCGTTGTCCAAGGTAGGCAAACGGCTGCTAACAGACATTGGCATTTCTTCACGGAATGTGTTCCCCCCCGTTCTTTGGCTTTACCCATTCAACTCGCTGCTGCTACCATTCCCGTATTACTGGCGTTCTTGTTTCTCGGTGTATGAGTGGAGTTATATACTTTGCCACTGCCGACTGAATGAGCGCCAATCATTGGCCGGCAATCTGGTGGTGGGTAGTGCATCTGCAGTTCTTCAGTAGCGAAATATAGTAATTTCGAAAGCCGCTCCTAACCTTAACCCTTCAAACTGACCAGGAAACCTTAAACCTCCAACCCTGACATTAAAATCTTAATTCTAATTCTAACAATCAAACCATACTCCTAGTCTTAACTTTAAACATAATTACAGCTATAACCTTAATCGAAACTTAAAAATTCTCAATTGAAACTCGTACTCTACCCTAAAATCCTGTGTACAATATCAACTATTTCTAACCTAAACTTCACCGATGCAATTTGGATAAGGTTACAGAATCATGTCTACTTACAAATAGTAAGTACCAGGAAAATTTGCGCAAGCGGGTGATAAATAGCACAACAGACGTCTCGTTGTTCGGCCAACATAGCCCCCTCCACAGGAACAGGTGAAGGAATAAATGCACACGGAGGTGGCCTTCAACGGGACTCAGTCTTTATCTCGAAAGAATAAGGGGGAAGTGTTCACGAAGAACACGCGCAAGTTCGCCGCGGGGAGAGCGCATGCGATCGCAGTCTTCAAGCGTCGTCTGACCAGCTCGCTCGGTGCATTGCCTAAGGAAGGCAGTCTTATGATTAGGTCTTTCTTCCCTGCGGTTAAAGTAGCAGACTTTTTGGCGCGTTCGCCAATATTCCTGAGGAGGGACCTTTCCGGGTATCTATTTTCAAGAAGTGTGTAATGCAGCTGTTGGAGTGCTTCTTCGACAGTTTCGGGGGAGCAGATAAGTCGTACTCTAGCTGCTAATCCCTGGACTAGATTTCGTTTTATATTTAGGAGATCAAATTTTCTGCAGAGGCGGAGTTCCTTGATGTCCTTCTGCGAAGGCAAAATGATGGATCTGCCCTGCGTAGGATTTTCAGGAAGAAAACCTGGACGGGACAAAACACCAACAGTCCGATACACGTATTATTTTAAAGCAGCATTACTAAATTAAATACCTCCTTTTAGTCAAGATAGTGGACGTTTTAAGCATTTTGCAGGGCAGTCCTACGATCAAAAGTCTTAAAATGCATTTCTACCGAAAGGAACCTGGGAGAAGAAAGCTAAGAGCGACAACCAATTCCCGTGCATAAATCAGCACGCATTCAACAATAGGACTGACTTCCATGTTTGTAGGTGGGATAAACGAATAGGGCTGTTACTGTAGATCTCCTTAAGTACCCCACATAGAACAAGTAGTTGCGTAGAGTGGCCTAGGGATTATTTGTTTTTATACAAAGCCAAGCAACCGCAGAAGAAGAGCCGGCCGACGATACTGTTGAAGTGTCAGGTGTAGCAACGGTTTAAAGCACCATCGCAGGGAACGTGAATTCTCCTGAGCATTCCCAGCGGTAAAGCATAAGCCTCCTATGCAGACCGTTTGCTCTTTTAACCTTTGAAAGTAGATAAACTCGAACGTACATGACACTAAGACACAGAGCAGCATGAAATAAAATCTATGCTTTAAAGGAAAGCAATGCGAAAGACACAAAACTCTACAAACCCAATACTTCGCTGTTGAGCCTGTGCAGCAATGCCACAGTCAGGTGTTCTCAGTAACATGACGCACATAATTGTGCTAAATGTAAGGGGTTTACAGTATGTTGGTTGATTAATTCAACGGTTTACAGCAAAGCCTTTTGATTCGTTTATCCGGTGTATCTCAAAATACTGATATTAACTCCAACCTTCTTTCTTACCAAAAGTCTAACTTCTTTGAATTTTACATCTGCTGGTGTCTGTTTCGTGTTAACACGAATCACCCGCACAGTTGTATCTAAAATGCGAAGCTTAAGTCTAAATTTGGCGTGGTTTAGGTGAGAAGTTCGTCAACTGAACTATGCAGGAGACATTCAGTTGCTTAGGAAGGAAGAGTGACTGTTGCTGATGCGTCTTCAGACAAGGAAGCCCTTATGTAATCCATCAGTTTAAAGTAAGATTTCGAAATAATGTTAGGCTCAGGGTAAGTGCTGATGATTCAAATAGGACGCGAGAAGAAGCCCTCCTGAAAAAAAGCAGAAGGTCTAATTTATTATTGAGAGTTATTATACCTGTGTGCAGCACGTTTTTAGGATATCAGTTTAAAACAGGGGCCTGACTTTTCGAAAAACTAGCTTATGTGCGTGCGCTTTTCGACACGAAGAGTTGATATTGCTTCTTCCTTTCCTACATGTTAAGGAAAGTAAGCTGACGGTTCAGGATACTCACCGCAAAGTGCATGGGGATATGGATAAAATACTCTGGAAAACTGGGCGAAAAAAGGCAAGGTATCCTTTTTGAATCTTTAAATTACAGAATGTCTGACTACACGTACATTGTCTTTAACAATTTGCGATTAAAACTGATAAAGAGTTGCCGTCGTTGGTGCAATCAGACAGTTTGGCCGCACTTTTGTCATGCGTATGTCAAAGGACTGGCAATTGCGTCAACTGCCATTCGTACTTTAACGTTGCACGCGCATTTTATAGCATTTTTAGGGCTTTTCGACAATAAGTACCGCCTACAAACTCGTTTCTTGTGTGGTGAGTGGAGAGTTGAAATGATGCAGCCTAGTTAAATATTAAACGGTGCAGATTAGGCAGTATGATGCTGTACTTACGCAGATGATGCCACGTGAAGCACCACGTCTGTTGGTCAGCTCGCCTAACTGATCGTTAAGTGAGGTAAGTATCCCTATTTCGTGAGACCGAAGTACATGGCTTCGGTGACCTTGAGGTAAGGTCAGTTTTTAATGTCTAGTTTATTTTGGCTCAGCACATGCAAATGATGTGAACGGATTTACGTTTAATTACTTATAAAATGTTCTGTGTCTCATGGTCCTTTTGCATTAAAATAACTGCATAGCATGACAGCCATTACAATAGGATAGCTAGCTTAGGAATGTTTCCTTTTAATCGAGCCTCCGGGCCTGCGGCTGTGGAGTCTGACTGTCTGTAGGCAATAAGTTAGCAAAAATGTCTTTCCAATAACCTTAATTGGACTATTTCTTAACGAACAACACCGGTCCTCTCAGTTTTTACAGCAACCATCCGGTTGCTCACATATGAAGCGGTTTAAGAACGGTCTTCAAAACGGATTCAGACTCACTGCAGAAGGCCGGAAGAAAAGGCACGCGAGATCCGATATATACGCGACCAGTTTGTGCAGAATGGATATCAGAAGGCGTTTAGAAGCCGATGCTTACGCGTTCGGTCTAGGAGGACACACTGTGTCATACATCGGGAACGTGTCAGAAGCTAAAGCGTGCATCACTGTGTGACTGTAGGTGTCTAAACCGTGAGTCTGCTCAGAGCACTACAAGTATCGCACCCAGTTTAGTACAGGACGAAGAGGAGTAAGACCAGTAGGAGTTGTTTATTGTGTACAGGATCTCATTGGTAGTCTAAAGCCCCGACGCGCTGCAGGCCCTGGCCTCGGCCCTGGCGTGGGCGTGAATGCGTAAACGTCGTGCGAGAGTGAGTCACTGGCCGCCCGATCTACTGCTTGGCCAATAGCAGTCTAAAGCACCTGTGATTGGTTAACCCAGCAGGAGATAGAGGAGCGAAGTCACGTGACGATTTGCGGGCTTGACGCAGGCGATACAGCTCCTCCCCCACCAGACGCCGCTCAAAGCGAGGTACGGATATTTTGGTAAACGATAAAATGCATGAGTAAGTCCAGTGCACATGCCGATTTTAGAGTGTGTCGATGACGTCAAATGTTGCTCGAACCTGTGGTAAAACTGATGCTGTGACTTGTGCAGAGGTGCAGTTTGAGGCACCAGTCAGAGGGCGTGTTGGAGTGGTCTTCTCAACGTATGCCGGTGAATTGGCACGTTGTTGTGAGAGGACTATGGTGTGTGTGCATCATAGTTCATCCCAGTAAACTTTGAGCCAGACTAATTCGTCAAAGAAAAGTGTCTTTGTCATCTGAGTTGCAAGATAGAAAATATTGCAGAGTGTGTCAAACGCAGTGGATTTACATCGAGTTAGGCGCAGAAGGGGGTTGTGCTTCTGGGAAAAATCCCGAATAAGGATGCCGGTGATCTTGAAGGCTTAGTCCCAAAATATCGTTGGAATTCCGTAGACAGTGCAGTAGTACCCGCGCAAAATCTACTGTCACTAAATAATAAGTTAGGCGGTATTTATTGTTGCGGTCTACGCCCTCTGCCTGCTCGGTCATCTCGACTTTTGTCTTGCCACTGCTTGAATGCAGTTAAGAGGGTCTAGAGTGGGGTAGATGGCAGCACATCTACTTTCACTACACCTGACCGCAGTCACCGTCCGTGCTTTCGAGCAAATGGTGGACATTTTCGTTTGCGATGGTCGAACTAACTCACCCACCTCACTACTGTATGTATTCGTACGAAGCAATTGTCCTCAAAGGTAGTCGGCCACCGTGACCTTTGAAGTTGAGTGCTCAACAGGTTAGTCTGTTGCTGTCTGATTGATGCTAAGACGCCTCTCAAATAGAATTCAACATGAGTGCCAAAACAATATAGTCCTCCTTTTACTCTCCCAGGGGTAATTCAACTTGCTCGTAGCAAACCTCTTGTGATAGAGGATTCATAATCTTTGTGTGCTGTGATTTTGTCCTGGTAGTGGTCGGATGCTGGTCGTTATTGACTTGTCCGGTCAAAACGACGACAAGCTTGGTTGTGCTGCAATGTCTGGTTTTTAGTTTCGGGAATTTCTGGAAGGGTAACACCTGATGTGGTAATATCTTGGTGATATTGGCTCTGCATCTGTCTGATTGAAAGAGATAAACTAGGGCTAAACCTCCCCCCTGTAAGACAAAAGAGCCTCCAGGGTCGTGTTTTTTATCAGTACTAGTATGTGTGCACCATGCTAATTCAGAAGCAACAGAAAGCATTCTTAACCTGGTGGCTTTCAAATGCTATAGCACGCCAATCCGTTCATCGCCTTGTTTCGTTTAACAATCACACTTATATATATATCGTTTGCTACTGCCTTCTTCAGGTGTAAAGTAGTTGTATTGCCTGTTATGGGAGAGGTTTAAGTCCACTCATTAGTAGAACTAAACTTAATCGGCATTCTGGGGTCGAGAAATCTAAGTTCAAATATATTGTCAGACATATTATAGGTTCATTTCAGAATTAGACATACGGTATACCAGCAAATGTATGCAACAGATATAAAAAATACCCTGAGCTACTTTCTATAGGCCAGCATTATTTAATTTGCTGCGACATGAAATTTCGAATCCCATCAGTACTAAAGATGACCTAGCGGTAAATTCCAGGCAGGCAGATTATCATCACGTTCTAGCCATAACAGAGGACAATAAACCCCCAAGCAATCAACTTTGCCCTTCACTTCCCCGTTATTTCGTGCAAGGCTATCAGTGCTGCAAAAGTCTCCCATTCCAGCATCAAAACCTTGAATCGTATTACCCTCGAAACATATGCTCTCGGATGCAATAAAAATACTCAAGCGCACAAGTGATTTGCGCTCACCGTCCACCCGGATTGTCCAAGGGAATAACTGATTAGTTGTGGGAAAATTGTGCCAACCAAACTCTTATTTAGACAGCATTGTCCACAGTTATCCTATTTGCTACGCATTTGCTGGATGTTTATTCATCCCTGTTTGCTTAAGTACGTATTATATACTGTTAAGCGCAACACTTCGGCTGGTGCGAGTTTAGTTATTGCTAGTGTTATAACGGTGGCCAAAAGAGCTGCGATATCCCATCTGATTAATGCCTCATATGAGCCCCCAGAGAGAAAGAGAGAACACGACAATAAGTGCGCAGAAGCGGAAGTCTTCGAGAGACCTATTACAGCATAATGTAAAGCAAGCGAATGCGTATGTACAAGGTTAGACCAATTAGATGCTGGTCACAAGAAAGTCATGACTTCATTGGTTGGGTGAGTCATGAAAGCTGACGTGCTCTACCGACTGAGCTAGCCGGGCGCACGTGCGTCAGACAATGCACTTTGTGTGTGGGCGGCCTGGCTGGTTGCCATGTGCACCGGCCGCGCTGTCGCCGCCGCAGCGCCGCCGCAATGTGCGTGCCGTACATGGACTCTGCGTGGGTGGACCGGAGCGGACGCTTGGCGTGGAAATGTCGTTCGGGCAGCATGCACTTAAGCGAGTCCGTAATACCTTCCCTGTTGGAGCTGAATCGTAAGATTCGAGCCGCGGGTTCATTTGTAGCGGAACGGTCTCCACTCTTTTCTGGCCTGGTCGTCTAGAGGCTGAAGTTTGTGCCTTTTCAGAACCGGAATCCCTCGTGGAGAGGTCTGGGGGGGGGGGGTGGTCGGCGGCAGTCGTGGGAGAGGAGGATGGAGACTTTGCTGGGGCACCACACCTTTTTCGCGCGCCGCTGCGAGTTGACCGACCAGGTATCTGACGGGGCTTGGAAGCCGCTGGCCCTTTCTCTCCTGGTTCCTCCTCCTCCTCCTCCTCCTCATCCTCCTCCTCCTTCTTCTTCTTCTTCTTCTCCGCCTTGTGCACCTTGACAGGAGGTGGAATCGTTGACATCAGCTTTGTCGCCAGCTGATTCGATGTAACAGGAGATGGAATCGTCAACATCAGCTTTGTCGCCAGCTGATTCGATTTGGCGGCCTTTTTGTCCGATGCGATCATCGGGGACATCAGCTTTGTCGCTAGTTGATTCGAGTTGGCGGCTTCTCTGTCCGATATGATCATCGGAGACATCGGCTTTGTAGCCAGCTGACTCGATTTGGCGGCCATTCTGTCCGATGTGATCATCGGGGACCATCCAATCATCTGCATATACATGGTTTTGCTGCATGTTAGACAGCGAGTGTTCCATGGGGCTACAGCGGGGCTTGTTGCATGATAGTCAGCGGTTGTTCGATGGCAGTACACAGGTTAGGGCTGCATGGTAGACAGCGATGGACCCGCGGTGCTACATATTGAATTGCTTCATGATAGTAAACAATGGTGTTGTTGAGATGGCCACAACGAGTTCGAATACTACGTCGCCAAATTATTATAGCGGTGGCCAAAAGAGCTGCGATATCCCGTCTGATTAATGCCATATGTGAGCCCCAGAGAGAAAGAGAGAACACGACAAGAAGTGTGCAGAAGGGGAAGTCTTCGAGAGACCTATTACAGCATAATGAAAAGCAAGCGAATGCGCATGTACGAGGTTAGACCAATTAGATGCTGGTCACATCGACTCTACTGGGAATAGCAAAAATCCAGATCAATACTCCTATGTGGAATCAAAAGAACACACTCTCCTTCTGGGTGCGACTTCTTAAAAAGCACACACAGACAGTACACCCTAGTAAGTAGTATTAGTAGTAGCCGTATTGGTGGTAGCAGTACCACTACTGGCTTACTAAAGTCTGTGTAGACACCTACTGTAGGTGAGTGAGGATAGACAGTGCAGTAGTACCCGTGCAAAGTCTTCTAACAATAGAGGCTAACATAGACGGTGTTTCTGGGTGTATCTGAAGAAAGCGGCTTACGCCTGATCCCCTACACGGTCATCGCGACTTTGTCATGTTACCGTTTTCACGTGGGGTAGAGGTTTACAGTGGGATAGAGATGGCGGCCACTCTACTTACACTATACCTGGCAGCAGTCGCCATCTCTGCTCTCGGGCAGATGGTGGACATCGCCGATTATCGTGGCCAAACTAACCCATACTCAACAGTCCTTCCGTACCCCTCGTCACCCTTGGGCCTACACGCGTAAACAAGGGGGGGAGGCAAAACTGTAGGAATGGAAGACAGGGTTCGACAAAATATGATCCCGATCTCGCGTCCACGTTTGTAGTGGCCCTAGCAGCCAATTGGAACCCAAGAGCTGACGGACAGCGCCTTTGCCCTGCGCGCTAATGCTGCCTGCGGCCAGGTGCCAAGTCTCGGCACCCCCTGTCCGTTCTCGCTCAATGGTCTAAGCCACTTACGAACGCACCCAGTCTCGCCTTGCCAGCCTTGCACCAAGACAACCAATCACAGACCGACCTTGACATTGAACGCTCTCTGTCTCTGTCTTCTGGCAAGATGCCCACGAGGACTGCTGTGAGAGGACACATGGAATTCCGGCCTCGCTGGTCGCGGCGGCGGCGGCGGCGGCCGGCGACGCCGCCCCGTCCTATGGGCCTCGCGGTCGTACGCCCTGCAAGACCTACTGGCAACCTTCCCCTTATCCCTTCTGTAAACAATACACTGTTCCGTCTACTCTGCCTTCCCAAGACTTCTCCTAAGAACCGGGCCTCGAAGCTTGTAGGTGTTAGGGTTAATCGTCTTAGCCTTAGCTCCTATACGTTTGCTCGAACAAGACGCAGCTAAAGGTCAATAGATGAGATGCATTACAGAACCTGTAATAGTACTTATTAACCTCTCGTAAACAAATAAGATGCCACATGCTGATGGATAGAGTCGGGAAGGCGGAAACCAAAAGAAGCCCGAATGTGCTAGCAGAACCACTATCGCTACCACTATTATTACCAGCGTCACTAATATTGCCCTTGTCCTGTTGCACCAACTTAAATTGCCCAACTGATACTATAATGCTGTACTGGTGTCCTCTAGGGTAGTGCTTGTAGTTTGTGCTCACATTACTGTATTTACCATTCCATATTTTATGGTTCTTGCACTCTCCCACTATCATCTTAAATAGAAATAGCACTACCACGACCAGTACTATCAGTATAAAAACCCATTAGTCCAAGCACGAGTCGTAGCAGTAACAATGGTTGGTGTTTCAATGCTAACTGTGAAATATTAACGTATCGCTTATCTTCGCCGAAAATTTACATCTTCCTATCAACTATGCCTATTTCTTAGCAGTCAGATACTATTTCAGTTAGGAAATACGATGCTGACATGAATAACTAATTCCGGAACGTGTTGTATCCTACGTTGGACAGGAAGCGCTCTGTTCAAGCTAAGCAGTTTAATCACAACACGTAACTGTGGACAGAGTGGGGATAAACCACTCCCCCTCCGTTTGCCACAGCCCTGAGATTACTTCCATGGTTATGCCAGGGTAAAACGTCAAAGTCACAGAGCCTGCCTTTCTCCCCGCCGGGCCCAGATTCACAAGCAGGCCGTTATACTCATGTGCGTCATTGATCTCCACACCCAGTCGACAAAACTGATCGGCCCAGCGACCACCCCATACCTACACAGCTAAAATCACAATCGCGCCGCTGCTCCCCTGTGGCAGGTGTGAGGGATAAGCGTCGCCGCCTACCTCTGCCACAGCCCATAGACTACTGCCGTCGTTACGCCAGTGCCTAACGCCAAAGTTACATAGCCCGCCTCCAAACGGGATACATGCGGTCAACCGACTACCCACCCCCTCCCCCCCCCCACTGCCCCAGATCCACAGGGAACAGGTATAAACAAACAAAGCAGGCTACTTAAATTTTCACTTGGCCTTGTGCAGGTTGAAATCTTTACATCCAGCTCTCACTTATGGCTCCGCGAAGCTAGTCTCTGTTAGTATCAATAATGCCTCTCCGTCAATACTGCGTTCCCACAAATCCTCTCCGTCCTCCTTCAACATTGCAAAAAGGGACATGGCATCACCTAGGTTACAAGGACAGGCCGGAAGGGGGAGTCAGCTAACACAAGCATGCTGGATTATGCGGACTCTCGAAGATAGGCCTAGAAGTGGCCTGCTTGAACGGAGGACTGCGCTAGTGGCCCGAGGTTTTTTACCTTCGGCTCGAACTGGCGAAACCCTAGATGCTGTGTTCGGTAATTGGGCGCAGTATGGCACATGCCATGGGGAGGCCGCGTCATAGTCAGTAGTAGTATTAGTAGGATCATTAGTAACCATATCAGTCTCCGTCTCCTTGGGCCTGTCTTCACACCTAATAAGTGTAAGCTTTTGGTAGATTTTACAGTAGTACCAGCGCAACATATGATGCATGTAAGCTGTTGGTACAATACTATCACTCAGCTGCACTCCTAGTAAGTAGTACTAGAAATATCAATAACAATACCAGCCTTGGTTTCCAGAACTCCGGTTAGACACCTAGACGAGTAAGGGAATATCGTGCAGTAGTACCCGCGCAAAGTCTACTGTCACTAAAGACTAAAATAAGCGGTGTTGTGTGGCTGCATCTGGAGACAGCGACTTAGGCCTAATACATGCTTAGTCATCTTGACTAGTCTTTTCGCCTGTTGAAGCGAATGACTGTTTAGAGTGCGGTATATGGCCGCACTTAGCACTTTTTGGCATTGGCGCAGTTCTTCTGAGGAAAGCATCCCGAAAAATGACGCATGTTGCATTGTTCCGACCGAAATGCACGATATATCTTTGGCTCTTAACACACATAGCTTTCTTTAACCTTGGACCTGTGGTGGTCTTTGACTATTTTTGGCCTTTTCCATTCTTGCCTCCATTTTTTCTTGATTGTCCTTGGACTTTAAATGCACTGGCAACACCGCTAACTTTTTATCACCGAGGATACCAACATTCAGGTTGTATCTATTTTCCGTAATATTTTACATACCTTTACATTTGGGTTCTTTTGATATTCGCAGAGTTGCTCTTTTGGTTGTTATCATTATCTAAGGGTTAGTGATTGTTTCACTCCGATAGTGTGTTAGCTTTCTAACCACATTGGTGACTTTTCCGACGTTACACGCTATTCTTTTTAACCTTCTGATACACATTTACGTTTTTGGACTCTCAAACTATTATATTTTGTTCTAATTATGACCAAACAAACAGTGTCTTTACCTGAATTATGGCAGCATGCACCGGAGCTCTATTTTTTTCGCATTGAGGCGTCCTTTTACTCTGCTAAGATCACAGAGGAGACTGATAAGTACTATAAGTTGATTGAGGCCCTTCCTCCCACGATTTTAGCTCAGGTGCAAACTTGCTTGAGCGAACCTCCAGAGGATAAGCCATACTCCACACTGAAGTCTGAACTTTTACGCTTGACTTCAGGTTGTCTACCGGACACCAGCCAACTTTTCCAAGGGCCTACGCCAACGGGTGCTTGGAACAGCCGAAGCAGTAGCTATACGGCTAGAGAATCCGGTGCTGTGTTGTCAGAAGAAACTGACAGAAGCCCTCTCACTTCCGTGGCCGACCCCTACGCCAGGTGACGATCGCACTTTGCCCCCACGCCCCAGTGACAGTCGTTCGCTGTGCGCAAATAGCAGCAATTATCCCCCCATGCATCTGCCCTCTGATCAACCCCACAACCTAACCCAATTTCCCCCCCCCCCTACCCCTACCCCTCCTCCCCTCCCCGAACGCACAAACCTCTACACGCCGACCTCGCCATGCGGGAGACGCGTAAACGGTGAATTGTAATTAGACTACACTATTTAACCCTGTCCATCTGTATAGTTTAAATTACCCTGCAAATGTTCTGGCCTGACGATGATTTGCTGAAAACATATGTTTGCCAATCTTGACTTCTCAACTTAAGAATGGGAATATTTGCAGTACTTGACTTCTGTCTCAGATTGCCAGCGTTTCACGCTTTGGTGAAAGAGGAGTTACTAGGTGACCGTAAGCCATCCGAGTTCCTTTGTCGAATGCGCTCACTTCAAATCTTACGATTCGGCTCAAACAAGGGTGTGTCAGGGACCAACTCAATGGCGTGCGCAAACAGCCCTGACGAAGAGTTGCCACGGCAACCGATCGATTCACTCAGTCACAATGCACGCGATAACGCCACGCAGGTGCGGTTGGCGCAGGATTATAACGCAACTGCTACATTAGCAAGTGCTCCGCCCACTCAAGTGCGCTGTCTGACGTCTCGCTCAGACTAGCACGTCAATTCCCATGACTCACCAGCCATTGAGTTCATTTCCTTCTTGTGACTACCATCTTATTGGCCCAACATTTTACATACGCATTTGATTGCTCTTAAGTATGCTGTACTAGGTTTGCACTAAGACTTCTGCTTTCTATATACTTCTTGTTGTGTTCTTCCTTCGGGGCTCACACGAGGCATTATTCAGACGGGAATATCACAGCCTTTTGGCCACCTTTATAACGGAAATCTCAAAATAAGTACGAAACAAAGTGGCGGAAGAAGATTTCTCTTAGTGTACCGAAAATGGTTCGTTTACAATTGCACCTGACAATTCCATTTGAATTTATTAATCACTGTCCACCATGTCCGAACGCGAGCTTAAGTAATACCTTTGTCCTGTGATCTCTCACTGGGCCAAATCAAGCAAAACTGTGGTTGCCTTAGTCCGACTTAACTCATGTAATGCAGAAACGGAAGAAACAACTAACAATTCCCGTGAAAACGGGGTGAAGTACATACTAGAAATTATGGATGTTCGGTTACAGCCACACATTACACTGCACATAATATGGAAGCATATACATCCGAAAAATTTTACTCAAGGATTATTTTCCAACATAGTTTTACTTGTGCCGCTTTATACTCGCAGTGGTTTTGCATAAAAAGGTCCCTTCTGCATGTAAAACTGAAGTTTACCTAGAACGCCGGATGTAAACTTTTTTGGAATTTTCTACTTAGCTAAAAAAGCCGGTATTTCTTAAAAGCTTTATATTCCTTCATAAATCGCAATATGCCTTATTGTAGAGAACGACCATTACTGTAATTCTGTACGACTTTGGGGCCGCAGCTTGGGCTGCGTTTGAGTAACAGGAGTTACTTGTAACAATCCTTGGATTTCATGAGTTAGACTGCGGGAACCTGCCGCTGTGCTGACTTACGCTGTTTGCCTTTGTCACGCCCGCTATCTAATCGCACGAGACAAACTCCCCTGCACTTTGCCAACGGCTACGACAGTCAGCGATCTGCGGGCGCCCTTATGCTCCCCGTGTTCTCGCTGTTCAAGGTGAAAGTTCCAACCAATTGCTGAACGCCTGTCCACCTGGTTGGCTCCACGTCACACCAAGCCCACTTCCGCAGGCAAGGCGGAACACAATTTGGCGTACTGACTTTGCTTGCATAACTGTATATTTTCCGGCAGTAAATCTCTGTCCACCAACACCGTCTTGCTTGACTTGTGATTTGGGGGAACCTTGTGTTTGTCGACGTCACAACTTGTGACAAGACCACCTACCGTGCTTTTATTGACGTTGCTTAATGTCACTTTGAGTTGGTTAGAAAGGTAAACAGCTGCTGGATTTATGGATTTTGTCGGACTTTAAGACTCAAGAAGAGTCCACACTTCACGTTGTTTTGAGGATTACCGATGGATAGTCCAACACTTTCCCGTTCAAGACGCTGTCCTCTTTCGGCATCGAATATCGAGAACATGTGTGGGCAAAGTTAAATGTCATTGTCTTTTTTCCTGCTGTCTTTGTACTCGGTTTGGTGAAGATGCCGGCGTATCTTATTGTCTCCTGTCAGATAGTCGAATCCGGTTTATGGGCAACCACAGCTGGATCACTAACGTGCTCGTTTGAAAGCCTACTTCCTATAAGTAATATTGAAATGCTACTTATGTAATATTTACACCTTGCAGATTTATGGTTAACATTGCATGAGAAACTTCAGATACTGCAGTTTATGTGGTAATAACCCTGGGTCGTGGGAGCAAATGAAAGGAAGAAAACCATGCAATTTTACATCGGGAGGAGACCTCAGACGTAATAGACGTGCATTCGCGCTGATGAGCTATGCGTTAATATTCGGTTTGCTGTTAACACAATGATCTGCTGTATTCGGATAAAAGAAGACGGTTGTGTGTTATAACGGCGAGTTCTGCGTGTCCAGTGTTGTAAAGCTGGCATTTGACGTGTGTTAACGTCGTATTATGCCCTGTTGAAATCTCCAAGGAAGAACATACTAAGAAGGGCATGATTCTGGAATCAACTCGGAGGAGGGTTTATTGCGTACAAAACTCAATGGAGCTGTCTCAGTTGGTAATTGCCGCCAGTTGATCTCCAGTGTGCTTATGTCTCCGCCTCGGCGTAAGCCCGAGCATTGGGGGGGGACTGCGGAGTCCTCGTAGTCCACGTGTGATGCATCTTCTCTGTCTGTTAGGTGCAGTTGTTTATAATAAATTGTCTGCGCGTTCTCTTGTGGCCTGATTGGCCGCATTGGGATAACGTCACGCGACCAGGTGACCCTCGGAGAAGAGCGACCAGTTGTGCCTTGCATAGGCTTGCGTGCGTGTCCGGTCTAAGGTCATTGATTGGGCCCAGCCCAGTGAACGCATATGACCCTGGAAGCAGTCGGCTATTGAACAAAGGAATCATTGTGGCGGTCGGTGGCAGGCAGGACGTCTTAGGAGAGCTGACAAGGTTGCTAGCTTTTGGTCAAGCTACCATCCTAACATTTTGGGTTGGCATATACCTTTAATCTGCGTAACTGGCACTGCCGTTGATTCTTCATTACCCATAAATTTAGTCTAGTATCATTTCCTTACTTAGCACGGTATTAAGTGAAAAGGGTTTGCCTTGTGAGCTCTGACAGGTTTACAGGTGTTCTCAGCATAACTGTGTCTACTGCATTATGTTGCTTAACAAGTATTATTTTTTGCAAGGAAGAGTTTGACGAGTTGCGCCGTAGGCAGTTGTTGCTCACAGTCTCCTCATGCCCGCTGTGTGGGGTGAGTCAGTTGCCACCGTGGATTCTCCGCCATCTGCAGGAAAAAAAATCGATGAAGTACCGCTCGTTGATTGGCTTCGATTTCTTGCGACGTTGTTGCCAAAGTTTGAGCGACTGCGACAGCGAACTGACCAGAAGCATGCGGTGGATCTGCCGGCGGCTCCAGCGGTGGATGGACCAGGAACCTGAGGTGGAGGCTGTCACGTGCTAGTACGCAGTGCTTCGCAGGCGACGGCACCATGCGTCTCAGTGTCAGATGCACTTTTAGTGGCCAACTAGAAGTGCTTTAATACCCCTGGACTTTTGGGATTGCACTTTCAATTCAAATAGTGTTTCCGCAAATATTCCTAGCTAACGATTGAGAAATCATCGTGGCGAACACCCGTTTCCAGCAATTTTTCATCAGGCCAATAGAACTGCAGGAATTAAAAGGGTCAGTTATCTGCAGTGTTTAAATGATCATCGGGGTAGGAGGGAGGGGTCGGGGTGTAATTAGTCATCTCGGTGTTTCCTCGTCTTATGCATGCGGGTGCCAGATTTTTGAGAACATTGGGTTCGACGAGCAGGGGAGAGGGAGAGAAATGTTCTCAAACACGTGACATTTTTAGCGAACGATTAATTCATCATCAGGCAATACAGTAATATAAGGGAGGGTAGAGTCAACGAAATTTTTAGGCAAACCCATCAGTAGTAACAAGGGGGAGAGAGGGAGAAGAGGTGTAAAATGATCAAGGGGGGATCAAGAGAGCATCACCCTGCGTGGCTAAACAGAGGCGAAACGAAGTCGATATCAAGCGCAATTCTGGCTCACTTGGTAGACAGCGGTCATCGGGTAAACGTCAACCAAGCATTTAGAGTCGTCTACAAAGTTTCGGTTAAACACTCTCGGTTCCTGCGTCAGCGGATACTTGCGACGGCAGAAGCAGTCGCCATTCGCCTAACAAACCCAATTTTATGTGCGCAGAAAGCAGTTGTAGCGGCCCTAAGGCTCCCGTGGCCAAAAGCCTTTTCAAAATCTGCCCTCACGCCTCTTACTACGCCGCGAAACAATGATGAGACAGCGGCATCAAGCATCCAAAGGCCACCGACACAGTTTCAAGACGTTGACACCCGAGACGAGGACCACTGGATGACATTAACTAATTGTCTGACTACTTCCCCTTCCCCTCTCCCCCCCCCATTTCTCTGTCCCCAATTAAGACTAGAATCTGATCCCCTTGATCCCCCCTTGATCCTTTTACACCTCTCCCCCGCTCTCTCTCCCCCTTGTTACTACTGATGGGTTTGCCTAAAACTTTCGTTGATTCTACCCTCCCTTATATTACTCTATTGCCTGATGATGAATTACTCGAAAACGTTCGTTCGCTTAACTTGACTTCCTTAATGCTTACATGGGTATCATCGCTGAACATGACATTTTGGTTTAAAATTGCCGCCGTGAATACACAAAATATCAGGTTTAAAACTTTGGTAATAATTGTTAGGATAACTGTGTATTGATCATGCCTTTTTTTCACGGGGTTTATTGGTCGTTTTCTGTGTACAGAATTGCCTAAATAAAGTCAATGCATCAGACAACCACGCCTTTATGCGTTCTGAGGATGTTTAACCCCTGCTGTGTCCACAGGACTTATAGACAGAAGGCAAAGCCGGTTTTGATAGCAAGCCTTTTCTCAAGACAGTACAGAGACAACGAAACTCTTAGCTTCCCCAATATGGCCTATTTATTAAGCTCTGGTCTTCTAGAATACTCCTGAACCAATAACACGCGACCGCTGTTCTGGCCTGCCGCTGATCCATAGTTTGCCGCGCTGTGTGAGCGGTCGTTACGTATGCCCTCTAATCGATCGTTCCTCACACTGTGTGAACGGTCGTTAACGTGCGCTGTTTGCCTTAACTCCAGGCCGTAGGCTCTGAGTGCATTGCCATTCCCATTCCTATAAAAAATATCAATCGGTAAATTAAGAAGGCCGTATCTAGCAGCCGAAGTGCATTTCGAGATTCTCTTTTCATTACGTTGTAATCTGTGTGCAACACGTTTTCTCTACTAACTAAAAAGCATTTTCCCATTTAAATACTCCTGGAGACAATGCTGAAGGTAAACCCCCTCTAAAATACTATTTAGCTTACGTATGTATTTCTAACGAACGTCCTTTAGAAAACTCTCTGAGGTACCGGAAAAACTACACGTGGTCTGATGAGCTGGTAAGTTAATTTTTCGGCAGTTAGGGCAAGTTGCGGGAAATTGAACTTTATCGGTAGAAATGGAGATGGCACGAAGAGAGAATTTAAAATAATCAGAAGTCAGGGAAGACTGATAAAACTGAACACTGAATAGTGATGTTTCATTATTAATGCAAAATAAGGTTTTGACCGAGAAAGAGTCTTGTGCAAGACTTCACACAAGCAACTGTCTGTGACAACAATCGGTGGTTATCTTAAGGAAGTCATTTTGAGATTGCATTGCGAACAAGCAGCATAGAATAAAGTCTGACGAACTTTAACAAAGGACTGCTGCCTTCCAGTTAACATATTGCGTAGTAAACTGTCTTCCTTGAATAAGTCCGTCAGAATTCCCCGTCATTTTTCAAAGGCTCACATTAGTTTAAATAACATTGCTGAAATTTGAGAAGAAAACTTGGTACGGCACTTTTATTCGCCTGACGGTTCGATGTCCGTCGAAGAGCCTTCAGCAGAGACATGAACAAAAGTATTAGTGTAACTGGATAATAGCTGCACAGGAAGTTGCAGTTTGAGTAGGATGGAGTAGTCTAACCTACCTAATAATTTACCGTACGTCAAAATTATCTTGGAAACCGTCGGCCGTCTTCTCGTAACACTTGGTATTGAAGTCGCCGGAGGCAACCATTAGACGTCATATAATGAAATCAAAGGACTCATCGCCACGGCAAATGAGCATCCAGAGTCGTCTTT
This sequence comes from Ligula intestinalis, assembly GCA_036362985.1. NCBI lineage: Eukaryota > Metazoa > Platyhelminthes > Cestoda > Diphyllobothriidea > Diphyllobothriidae > Ligula > Ligula intestinalis. Next base: position 51,920,793 of record JAYGXS010000005.1, read on the forward strand.
AAGGTCTGGTACAGTTGCGGACTAAGCAACTAATTTGAGAAAAAGGGCAGGCTTCTCAGGACGCGAATTACTGAACACGTGGCAGCAGGGCGGCGAAATGATGCCAATTCTCAAGTTGTGGCTCATTCGACGAGATCCGGCCACACATTAAAATTTGATGATGCCACAATTATTGCAAGAAGTGACTATCGTGTGAGCCGAGAAGTACTGGAGTCATGGTTCACAGGTTCCTAGTCCATAAACAAGTGCAATGATTTGTCCAATCCCTATTCGGTGCTGAGGCTCAAGTTAACCAAGGCAAGTCGTCACTTGAGGAACGCACAGGCCACCGCGTCGTTTTACGCCAACACTAAGGAACCAGATGCTTGAACAATCAATACGTTCATTTCCACTATGCTTGATGCAAGTTCAGCAGGCCAGGAGCCACCTGCCGGTAATCAAGTAATGCCTCAGGTCACTTCGATACGCGTGAGAGCGAGGACGTAGAGTAAGGAAACAGGAATCCATCCATGCATCGGAATACTAACCTCCTTCCGAAGTAAGTTTGGTCATTAGTATTGGCAGTCTCGCGAGGGTAAGGATAAGATGATCACACACGGTTTTGCACGCGAAGTCAAGATTAGGTGACGCAGTGAGGCTCTCCACGCATTACCATAAAAGAGTATCTGGTAGCTCCTTTCTCGCGACTGACTCTGGATCAATTTATTAAGAGTTCTGACAGTAAGCGCATTGTACAGACGTAAATGTGTAGAACAGCGAGTGAATATAAGTTGGTTTTCAGTACAGTCTGGTCAATCTTTACGGCGAATGCACGAAATAATCCAGTTTAGATCACATAACGAGTGAAAAGATTAATGGGGCCAAGAGGGTGCATTTTTAAAAAGGTCTCGGAGGACGTAAAGAAGGAGATGTTGCGAAACCCTAAAGATGCTTTACTCCCACGAGTCTAGCACGTGATTTAAAGATTCGGGGCCGATTTTAGAGTTTATGGCGCCACATTGACTCAGGCCTGTGCAATTTGCATCAATAAAAACATCCAATGCGGGCTGCGCAACTGCTTGCAATAGGATATAAAACGGGGGATGTGACGCAATGCCACCAGTCGAAACCGTGAGACGCACGAGGTAGGTTACACGTGCTGCAGTGGCCTCTCGAAAAACTTTTATCTTTGTCTTGTAATTTGCAAATGAAACATTTTCATTTCACACTAAGAGCAAACTTATTTTCCTAGTGTTGGAGCTTTTCATGAAGCAGTATGTCAATGATCTGACCGGTTGGCATGTTTTTGTACTGCTTTATTTGTTGTTTATCAAAGTCTGAAATAGATACCTAGATTTTGACTGGAATATTTTCAGAAGATGAATTGGTGAACATACGTTTGTTTTCGATAGTTCTCGTCAGACCTTTACATTTATATGGTTATGAAGTTACTAAAGTATGTGGGTTGGTACGGTTGTCAGGGGAGGGGAATCGGGGTCAAAATTTGATCAGCGTTAGGGGGCACTGGTATTCGGCCGAGATGATAAGCTACTGACTGTCGGATGAGCAGCTTTTGACCATAGTAATTGCGGCGCCGCGACGAAGTTCTTTTGGGCGCACAGGACCGGTCGGAGTAGCCTGATGGCGGCCACTTCTGCCGTAGCCAACAAACGCTGTCCAAGAAATTTTGAATAACTTGAGGCTACTTTGTAAAGCAGTCGAATGACATCTTCGGCATCCACGCGATGATCTGAGTCTACCAGGTGCGCTTGAATGGAACTTTTTAACCCTTTATTTGTCCCCTTCGTAACCATTCTGGATGTGTTATCGGACTATTTGTGAACATTTTCGCGATAAATATTGTTGTGAACATATCAATGGCCATCGCCGTGAAAAACAGCTAAAAAGAAGCTCCCAAGTTTCTATGTACATAAAAGTATGGAGTTTACCGATCTGGTACGTTTCATTGTGCCTGGAGCTCCCTCTACAGGCCTCACAGGCAGATACATAGCGACATTTGAAATACGCATTAGGAGGATGGAACCGAAAAAGACAAGGGAGTCCGAAATGGCCATTTCTGACTTGTTAGTCACCATCAATCAGCCATACCCAATCACAGGTGCGAAACACCTCAGAGTTGAACCCACACCCACTTGCTCAATGAGGATAGTACTTTAGCATTGAGCCACGGCCCAGTTGTTTGTGTTGGTTTCGATAGGGAATACAAATAAAGATCCAAGGCACAACGTAGCATACATGTTCAATAACCGGATCGGTAAGCGTCATACAGTAAATTTCCCAACTCATGAAATCCCAAGTGAAATTCTGAAACGTGTTTTCGATTCGAACATAGTAATTAAGTATGGTTTTAATATACTTAAGTCGTATAATATGGCCCGCTTTTGGACGAACATCCTTCAGACCGCCCACAGAAACTTTAATCTGTGCAAATGACTGCTTAAATGATATGCAATTTTCTTATTCATTTTCTCCTTGCCTTTAAATTCAAGTATATTTTCTTGAAAACATTCCAAAAGTATAATTTTTGTACGAGTTTGGTAGCAAATTGCGCGTTATTTAAATTTTTTATTTGATGACAGGGCATCTTTCCGTTTTAATCAAGTTTCAAATTATGAGATTTTCGCATCGCATATGCCCATGTTTACGTGCTGCCTATAAATCATAAAACCTGATCCATATCATCGCAACATTTTATGAGAAGTGTGTGACTTCTTACTAATACCATAAGGAAATATTTACTTTTTTCAGAGAAAATATATACAGAAAATAGTTTGAAGACCGTGAATTCAAGTGTAAGGGCCAGCAGGTTTCAAAATTATTGAACAAGTGAGAACTCTTTCTCAAACGGAAAGATGGCCTTTTGTCAAGAACATAATTTTAAAAAGGCGTGAGTTGCTTTGAAACAAGTTGAAATTTTTAAACACAAACTTGATTCTCATTTGCTGAGAAACTGTGGCAGATATAATGAACACAGTGTCAGTAGCAGCACCTTGCAACTGGCTCACACTTATCGCTGATGTTAAGCCCACATTTTTACATTTGTATTATGTACTATTGTTACGGTGGACCTATTATGCGATTTTGGTTATGAATAGGGAGCTCAAGGGCGAAAGCCTTCTTCCCTTAATAAAGTGACTTAAAGTATAAGAAATCATATTTTGTGCGTTTCTCCTATGCAGTATATTTGAATTTATAAGGACCGTCAGTGTGATGCTCCTCCAAAAGTGGTTAGCCTGACATACATTACTTTTGTGGAGATTAGGCTGTACGCTTAACAGCTCTGCAGGCACACTATATTAATATGTGCGAATCTAAAACACATAAAAATCTCTGTTGGAATTTTATGAGTTAGGGAATTTACGGTTTATATACATCTATGGAATTGGGATGTTCATGCGATAAATCTGGTTAGGGCATATACTTTTCCCGGAAGTGCCTCGAGGCTCGTACTTGAGGGATATGAGGCTGTCGCTTAGCGACCTCAGATATATGATCGGATGGTGGTCAGGGTTATGCTTGGCTGAATAAAGACAAATAATTTCGAAACAGTTCTGTCGCAAATTACCCTCAAACGCTGTCCCCCCCCTGCGTTATAATGAATTGGCCGGCATCTGTGTGGCACGTGGTCGCCCGTTTGAATGACCTAGCCACCCACACGAAGTTTGTTTACATCGCGAAGCCAATGTGATCGTTGTCCGCAAATATGGACAGAAAAAACATACACATTTAAAATGCAGTAATAGTGCTGAAAGGGGGGGGGGGCGTTCACTGGGAGAGGTCTATTACAAGTCTGACGTTTCGGGTAGTGGTCTCGTCTACCCATCTTCAGAGAATGTATACCCGGACTCAAAATTCTCGTCTTTATGCTGTCTTTTCTTGCGTGTGCCCGTTCGACCAATCACGTGTGAGCCACTCTGTGTGTCTCTGGCCGCGTCCTCGGCCTCCCTGTCATTCATTCTCCTGCCTGTCACCGTATCGTCCTTTGTGATCCCATGACTGGTGCTCGGGCTAAGCATAAAGACGAGAATTTTATGCCGCAGCCGCTGCCGCGGCCGACATGCGTATCCCGATCACCAGTCATGTGGTCACAAAGGACGACAAGGAGACCGAATGACAGGGAGGCCGAGGACGTGACCAGAGACACACAGAGTGGCTCAAACGTGATTGGTCGAACGGGCACACGCAAGAAAGGATGGCATAAAGACGAGAATTTTGAGCCAGAGTATCCATTCTCTGAAGATGGATAGACGAGACCACTACCCGAAACGTCAGACTTGTAATAAACCTCTCCCGGTGAATGCCCCCCCCCTTTCTTCTGATATTTAAAATGCCTTTGAACAAATTTTCGCAATAAAAACAGTCATTTCCAATAACTCGGGAGAAACAGAATGCTGACATGCTGTGTGAATTCTTCAACAGTAACGCATACGTCACCCGCATCTTGCTCATTCATCCTTCAGTAAACCAGTGCATTTCGATGTCGAGATAAAGTCAAAGTGCCCTCAAATGAGCACATGAACGAT
>JAYGXS010000005.1:51955927-52002991 GCA_036362985.1 Ligula intestinalis
TTATCAGGTCTAGTGACCAGGATGTCTTTATTCCGTCGCAGTTCTTTAACTTTTCGAGGTGCATTTTTGTTAATAATCCTCGGTTTGTAGGTCTCCTGTTGAGGTACTGGTAACTGCAGTTCACTAGTGTTGATTTAAAGTGTTGGACACTTACTACGGAGCTTGGCTTTAAATCATGAGTTTGGTTGTAAGGATTCTCAAACTGGGATTTTAGTTCTAACTGATTGAATTTTCGAGTAGCCATGCAGAATTTCGAACCAAACCGGTCTTAGATGGGGAAGGCAAGGAGAGGTTACCGACTCAAACTATCTCCATATGCATCTACTCCTTTACTTGCTCTTGTGGAGCAGGTTATATTGGTTGCACGAGTCGGCTCCTCTCCAAAATAATAAAGGGATGCCTCTCGCAATGGCTCAAGAAAGGTAAAGGCAATACAACCAGAACCAGCAACACCTCTATTCTAGCACACATGGTGGATTCCGAACATCGGGTAGACCCCAACGAAGCCTTTCAGAGTGATCTACAACGCCCCACCAAACTACGCTTAGTCACTGGGTCAGCGCCTAGTAGCAACAGCAGAAGCAACTGCTATCCGGTGGAGGAAGCCATTTTTTTGCGCGCAAAAGAACATGCTGCAATTTCCAAGCTTAGCATGGCCAACGGTCACCCAGCTACCGGCATTTTTCCGAGCCTCCTCTCCCTAATTACCGTCTAATTACTGCTTGTTAATACCTCAACGCCCTTCCCTATCCCCTGAACTAATCTGCCTGTAACGTTGACCATAATTTACCTGCAATTTTACCTTTTAAACTTTACCCCCCCCCCTTCCAATAAAATGCACCGGGCTTGAAGCTAATTTATTGAAAGTATACATATGTTCACCCATTGCTTTTCGGATTTTTGCGATGGGAATTTTGCAACCTCAAATTTATTCAGTTCAGTTTTGACACTGGATCCCCAGGTCGTCGTCAGACTTGAGAAAAATGTTCAAGCAACAGTAAACATTTCAAAGTGCTGATACCGTTATATAGTCATTTTGTGTGGGCGCTAATTGATTGCTGTCGTTTACGTCCCATCGTGGTTGATATAAGTAGCAGTTGCATTGGCCTAGTGGCTAATTGGCAACTGTAATTTGTGTCGTTCCGGGGTCAGTCCAGGTAGTGTATTGTGGCCACTAATTGTGGTTCATGTTGGTTCATAGTTGTCGGCTGTAGCCTCTTCCGCCTTTCTTTGAGGCACTTGTAAACTCTAGCAAACGCGATACATCGGTTGATGCATGAACCATCGGAGTGCATGGCCTCAAGAGATTAATGACCTTTTTGGAAGGTCAATTCGGAAGATGCGTGCTTTTTCCCACGCAAAGATATGTCCTGTGTCAAGGCAGTGCAAAACAACTTCGGACAAATTTTCACGTCTCTTCACTGCCAGTTGGTGTTTGTGGATGCGTATGGAGGCGGATCTTCCTGTTTGGACACAATATGCCATGTCACAAGCTTCATATGGGATTTTGTAAATGGCTTCTTTCTTATTGAGGTAGTCAGCCTTATCTTTAGGATGTACAGGCTGAGTTTGTAAAGTAGCCATCGGTTTCTGCGCCACTTTTATTTGGTGTTTCCGCAAGTGTCTTTCAACGAGGTCAGCCACTTTCCTTATACAAGGAAGGATTTGCCATGTGTTTGTTTTGGGCGCCTGAGTCGGACTTTCTGTTTTTCTTTTGAGAAGAAGAAGACTCGATCGCTGGGACAATATGTTTATTCGCCTGACGTTTCTATATACGTCGCGGATTCACCATCAGAGACATGATTAGCGGAAAGGTTACTCACGTCTCTGATGACGAATCCGCGACGGATATCGAAACGTCAGACGAATTAATATATTGTCCCAGCGATCGAGCCTTCTTCTTCTCAATTGCTTCCTGGGACACGAATGTTCGCTTGTATTGTTTCCCTTTTCTTGGATCATTGTTGTCTAATGCATCGGTGTGCAAATTCTCTGGGGTAACCACTGCGGGAAAACAATTCAAATTAAACTCGTTTTGGTAGGTTTCTTTATCAGAGCAGTGTGTCTTCGCTCGGCGTAGCAGCCTGTTGATGGCACTTTTTTGAGTGACGGAGTTACTGCTCTTGTAGTTAAGAATAACTTCCGCATACGTGGCTTTGCGGTAAACGGGCGTTTGTAATGTTCTGTCAGCATTTTGCCGCGCGAGAACATCCAGAAATGGGAGTTTGTGGTTAACCCCCTTCTGGAGCGTGTATTGAATGCCCGGAATGATTGACAATAGACCCAATGGCTACCAGTAGATAGAAAATCCGCTAGAATTACGCCACTATACAAGGGGGGAAGCCGGGTCTCAGCGAATAACTACCGACCGGTCAGCCTTACTGCAATATGTTTCAAAATCATGGAAAAAATTATTAAGCTACAACTTATGCTGTTCCTGTAACAAAACCATTTGCTATCGGATGATGAGCATGGTTTTTGTGGAGGTAGGTCCTGCGTAAAAAAGTTGCTCTACGGTTTAGAACGATGGACTGAGGCAGTCGGTAGTGGAAACTCAGTGCACGCTGTCTATATTGACTTCAAAAAGGCTTTCGATAGCATGCCGCACCACCGCCTCCTTTGTAAACTCAGCCGCATAGGGGTAAGAGGTGGGCTCCTTACGTGGATAAAAAGCTTCCTAATCGGTCGCTCGCAAACTGTCCACATCAGCGACAAACAGTCAGCCAAGGTTGAGGTTGAGAATGGTGTTCCCCAAGGCTCAGTTCTCGGCCCCATTTTGTTTGTTATCTTCATCAACGACTGTTCCGCGGACTGGATTGCGGTGTCGCCATGTTTGCCGATGATATAAAACTTTGAAGCGTAATTCAAACTTCAGCTGACGAAGTGCACGTACAGGAAAATTTAAATAGACTTCAAAAATGGTCGGCAGACTGGCTCTTACCGTTCAATGAGAGCAAGTGCAAAACCATTAGAGTCGGCAAATCCGGATCTTCAAACGGCACAGCTTACGGACTGAATGACATACCATTAAAGGAAGTGAACGCCCAGAAAGTCCTGGGAGTCTGGATCAGGCCCTCGCTTAAACCCTCCCTGCATTGCACAAAGGTAGCCAAGTCGGCGATGTCGATCCTATACCTCATCAGACGAGCTTTTTCTACCTTCAATGAACAGTGCTTCACAAAAGTCTTCGGAACCTTCGTATGACCTCACCTAGAATCCGCTATCCAAGCTTGGAGACCCTGGGCCACGAAAGACATCAACATCCTGGAAAAGGTACAACGGCGCGCAACCAAACTTGTTATGGGGCAGGGCTCACAGCCTTATGAAATACGGCTGTAGAATCTGAACCTCTTCCCATTGCGCTACAGGCAGCTTCGGGGGGAACTGATACTAGCATTCCGCGCATCAGGTCTTCAAGTCTGCTGTCTTTTATCAGGGGATTTTTTCGAATAACCAACGACCACGGATCTGAGGGGTCATCCTCTCAAAGTAAAGGTGACAGGGGCCAGGCTGGATGCCCGGAATCACTTCTTTACAAAAAGGGTGGTCGGAGCGTGGAGTGTGCCTCCTCAGGACGTCGTTATGTCGGAATCGATAGAGGGTTTTAAGCGAAAACTGGATCGATATAGCAGTGCACGATGGATTAGAACTGACAATGTACAATAATAATTATACCTTTAATTTTTCAGTAGTATTAGTTTTTATATCCATTCACGTTCCCTCCCTCGCATAGCCACATGCAAAGGTATCCGCGGTCTACCTTACTTGGCTATCTGCGTACCGTGATTAACCCGCTAGCGATCTTATCAGCCAGACCTGACGGCCTGAACATTGACCCTTGGTTCGACCCAAAGTGGACTGTCGACGATCTGGACGGATGCCTCTGTTTTTCCAGTTCTTTTGGCGGCTTCCAAACGGTGATCGTCCTGGAAACCTTTGCAATGCCCCCCCCCCCTTGGAACCCCTTACTTACTCCTAAATCCCACGCATTACCCCAACAAGAGTGAAAGTTTTTCTCCTAAAAATCCTTGAGGAATTTTTTTCACTGTCTGCTCCAATTTTCATCCTATGACACATGACACCTGGCCTCGCCAACAGTCTGAGAAAAAAAATTTCTGCTACCACTGCACATATGTACAAATAGGACACTCAAAGGAATTTTTCCTACATATCCCTTAATATAATGATACTGATACTGATACTGAGTTGATGGTCCTGTGGAGCTCTTTCAGATGGTTCGTTTTAACGACAACCAACGTATCGTCTACATATTTTTCCCATAACTTAGGTTTAATAGGTGTAAGGGTCATTGATTCTAGCTTCTGCATGCTTATTTCGGCAAGGAATCCAGATATGGGTGATCCCACTGGAGTTACTTTTACTTATTGATATTACTTGTGATTAAATGATAAAATTGTTTTCTAGGCAAATGTCCACCAATTCAAGTAAGGCAGCTGCTGGAACCTTCATTTCGTAGGTTTTTAGGGATTACTCTGTTCACTGCCTTGCTACGCCGAGTGGTATGGAAATGAACAGGGATATGACGTCGAAGAAGACCATTACCTCGTCATTTGAGACAATGATTCACATTAGTCTCTGTAGAAACTCCATAGAGTTCTAAATGGAAGTTTCACGATCCTTCGTAAGTGGGCGAATTTGTCGGAGTAGCCACATGGATGTTTTGCAGTTCGGTGCACTGATTATAGATACTATCTGTCGCAGAAGAACTTTTGAGTTGTGAACTTTGGGTAATCGGTGGATCTTCACGATATTTGCCTCGGATTGTTTCAGGCATTTTGCGGTATCTCCTGACAGTAGTTTCGTCCCTGTAAGGCATTTGAGTATTTTGGCAATCGATGATATTTGTTTTTTTGGTAGGGTCTGTGAAAAGAGGCTTATAGTTTGAGCTATCTTTTTATAGTGACAGCATTTGCTGCTGGTAGTCTAATTTGTTCAAGATAGCAGTTGAGCCTACTTTGTCAGCGGAATATATGGTTATATTTTCATCAGTTTTTTTAATTCTTAAGTGCTTTCTTTTCTTTGGAGAATAAAGATGAAAACTGATTCCGATCCTTTAAGGTTTGGATGGCATTATTTCGGATAGTAAACCAATCCTAGTCGCCGAGGTCTCCTGTTAATAGGATAGACCCCAAGCTGGCTAGGAAGTCCATGTAATTAGAACCAGAATGGTTGTATTTCATCCCTTTGGAATGCACGTCCTCCTCCGTTGTAGTGAGGGTTTCGGAAGACAGGTTCACTACTTTTTTACAGACTGTTTGTTTTTTACAGCTGGCTGAGAAATTTTCTCCCATTTTTTGTCTAGAAGCATCTTTTTTTGTCTTTTCGACCGTGAAATATGGGCAATTCTTCCATCTAGGGATTCAAATCAATGTAGGGGTAGACAATTGTGGCAGACCTGCATATGCTTTTCCTCTGCAGGATGGCACTTTTGCAGTTGATAATGGGCATCAGTTAAAAATGCTCCAAACACGCTTTTTCCTTAACGAGATGGTATCTAATACCCTAAGGTAGATCTGCGGGCAGACCTCACACGCACAAACTTTGGCATAACGTTCTGCTTTCGTCATTTGTGGAAAAAGGTTAATTGTGCTCGCATTAAACATTCGCGAATAGCACACGATTCCCTTGTACAGACTCGAGCCTCGACGACTGGGGAATCCAGTGTCGAAAATTTACTGAATCAATTTACTTATTTTCCCAAAGGACGCCTTTTTTCAAAATAAGTCTACTTTGGACGTAGGTCAAAGCTCTAGGGTAAGTGTCACTGTTTGCGTCGAGGAGGACTGACAAAAGGATTAAATATAAAGTAAACTGCCGTTAAGGGCCATTATATGACTGCAGCGCTGAAGTTGATTTCTTTCTCCACATGAGTCAATCAGGTGCTCGTTTGTGGATGCAAGTCCCGGTGGTCCGTCACCAAAAATGGCCAACACCATCGTTTTTTCGCTATGACTCAGACAATTGTTTCATTTCGATCAAAAAGTTTCAACCGGTGCAGTAGGCCTTGCGTGCAAAGCCGATGAATACTTGCGAGTAAAGAGCCTGCTAACTGGCCTGCAGCAAAGAAAGATAGGCTTTCGTATGAATTCCTTGCGCCGACGGAATGCAATTTATTGCAGATAAACAGAAAGGTCCGCCTCTACACGCATACACGAACATCAGTTAGCGGTAAAGAGGCGAGACCAGCTATCCGAGGTTGCCATTAATTCGCTTGAAAGTGGGCACAAGTTTGCATGGCACCATACCCACAAAGTAGTATCTTGCCCATTTAAGAAAGGCCGATAATTTTTGTAGGCCATTTATTCTGACGAATCATATATCAACAGGCACGTTGATTTGGAATCAGTGCATAAAATCTAAAAAATCCTGGAAAAAGCGCGAACCACCAAAACATGCTATTGACCAATGAATTTTGTTTCTGTTTCCCAAAGAATCTTTTCTATCAAAAGATAAGCAAAGAAGGCTGCATTTATGAGGAGACGTAACAAGCGAACTTATAAGACGACGTCGAAAGACAGCTAGCAAATGCATTTATCCCGCGGCAAAACTACGCGTATTATTCACGAACTCTCCCCTCCGATTCCATCTGCAGACCATATCGACGTGTTCTTAGTTTTTACTTGTTCTTATGGAACAGGCCGTGCAAGGAGGGTAGCTGAACTCATACATCCTTGGTTAAATGAAGCTTAAAACCACATCGAGTCTATTTCACTTCTCTCACACGTGTTCGATTTAGTAAGAATCGAATCGATCCCATCGAAGCCTTTTAGGTTATCGACCGGACACCAGACAGCTCCTCTAAGGGCCTATGCGGTCGTGTAATAACAGCAGCCGAGGTGGTGGCTATGTGACTAGCGAAGCCAGTGCTGTGCTGTCAGTAGACGCTACTACAGGCGTTCTTTATTCCGTGGCTGACATCGTCTTCAGGTAGTGATCACACGCCACCCCCAAACCCACGCTCAAATGGCAGTTGTTCTGTTCTCGCATACGATCTAGGAACAGTGCTCACAGGCTCTAGCAACCAGTGTCGACGATCTTCATCCGCCGACCTCATACTGCGACTGGCGTGGGCAGGAGGAGTATTACCGATAAGACATTTATGAAAACTGTCCATTGTCCCCATTTTCATGATCCTTTTTTTGTATAGGCCAGATGCTGAATAAATGAAAACACCTTTTATCGCACTGACTTTTCAATTTTAACATGGGAATATTCGCAGGATCCTTACCTTTGGTAGGTCACTGAAAATGGACTGTGAAACGGAAGTCACCCATAATCCCGCATCTAGGAACCTGTAAGGAAAGGGAAGAAAGAATTACGGTAAAACCATCAAAGTTTTGGAAGGTCATAGCTGGTGGATTTGTTTAGGCAGTCAATGAGCCACTCGATCATAAAGTAGGTGGCGATGAACACACACGAAATCTACCCAAAGGTTGTCGGATCCATTTCATCATATCAACTGTGTTACTATGTGACGGTCTCGAGGGTTTGCGTTGCGAGCTCCTTGGCAAAGCGGAACTTAATTGTTCCTTGACTAGACCGGGCAACAGTAGCTTATGTAGCCCAACGCATTAAATCCCACAACCTGCATGTTTTCATATGAAAACGGTGGTTGTCGGGTTTTATGGGCTAAAAAGTAGGACACACAGTGAAATATACTTTAATTAGTGGTAAATGCATTTTTTTACTGTATTTAGGAGTGTTGTTTATTTATATTTGCAAATTTTCGTAATCTGTATTAGCGTTTAAATTATTGCATAAAAATCCGATTATCAAACTACAGGTTTCTTGACCATCCCGAAAAATTGCAGTGGTGGTTAGCAGGTCGTCTACTTCAACTTACCTGTGGTCCAACTTACCGTTCTGGAGTTAGATTAGTATAGTCCGCGGCGCGAAGCTCCGCGCATACCTTCAATTTACATGCAGAACAACCTGCTCCCAGCGGCCGCGAAAAGCAACTTCGACCACATATTTTCATTTTACACTTACTGCTAAAAATTTCCTGCTATGCCAATCCCATTTTTCCACCCCCAAAACTCTATAACCACCGTTTTTTCAGGACGAAATTCTGGGACTAGGTGTATATGAATGGGGCTACACAAGCTTCTTTTGCCCTGGATCGGTGAAACACCTACATCCATTTATCTTATTCCCGATCATACCCGACAAAGCAGAGAACCTGTAGACTAGAGGAAGTGTCTTGAACACAATGACCGGAGGTCCCGGGTGCAAATCTCGGGGCTGCCAACCCTCGAGATTGGGTATGCCTGGCTTATGACGGCCAATAAGCCAGAAATGGCCATTCCGGTCTCCCTTTGCTTTGTCGGATCCACTTCATGTACGGGTATGCAATTAGATGTTTCATTTTCGTGGTATAAGGAACAAAAATTAGGTTTTGCCTGTTGCGTCAACATACAAGCTTGACAATGTTGTGAACTGAAGACCCCCAGCATGGCTGAGAACAGGTGAAGTAAGGAGCATAAAGTGCTCTATTCTGGCGCACATGGTTCATTCTGGACATCGTGTGCACCTCAACGAAGCCATTCGGGTGATTTATAAGGTTCCACCAAACTATCCGAAGTCATTAGGTCAGCACCTGCTAGCAACAGCAGAAACGCGCGCTATCAGGTTGATAAAGCCGTTGTTGTATGCACCAAAGAACCTCCTAAAAGCTCCGCGTTTGGCGTGGTCCACAGTCACTTGGCGTCATACACTCGTCCGCATTCGTTTTATCCCCCTCCTTCTCCCCTGTCCTCCCTCCCCTTCCCCTAGACTGGATCCGCCGAACCCTGCCCTCATAACCAGCCTTTTCATATCGACCCTCCCCCTCTATTCCCACGACTCACTTGAATGAAATGACGAAAAAGTTCTACCTTGTAAATTGTCCCCTATAAATTTACCATAATTTATCGAAAGCCTACATACACGCACCAACTACTATTCTGAATCCTCCGATGGAAAATTTCGCAGACTCACCAGAACAACTGCAGTGCATTCAGTACGCAGGGCATCACTGAATATGATAGAATTAATATGGGTTCGTGGCAGCGCGCGTAATCGCCGACGCTGTACCTTTTCTAGGATGCTCAACCCATTCTATAATCCTGAACATTTTAAAAGTATGACCGCCGAATTTTGCCGATTCGTTTGGATATGCAAAATGATCTAGTCCTATGTAACTGTTTACCATACTGCCAGCTAAGGTACAAGCTAAAAGCTCAAACACGTGTTACGCTTGTATTCTGCTGCTGCTGCCTGACACAACTGCGAGGGGTCCGGTTCACCAGTGGGTCCCCCAGAATTATCTGGTGAATACTCTGGGGTAAAGGTAGCTTATGTAGGCACACTCATATACCCCTAGTCCCAGAATTTTGCCCTGCAAAAATGGTAGTTATAGATATTTAGAGGTGGGGAAATAGGAAAGGCAGAGAAGGAAATTTTTAGAAGTAAGTGTACAGTAAAGAAATGTGGTTGAAATTGCTTCCCACGGCCGCTGGGAGCAGGTTGTTCGACATGCAAATTGAAGATAAGTTAGACGGTAAGTTGGACCACAGGTAAGTTGGAGTAGACGACCTCCTAACCACAATTTCAATTTTTTGGGAAATTCAAGAAACCTGCAGTTTCATAATCAGGGTTTTCCGAAATAAGTTAAACGATAATACAGATTAGGAAATTCTACAGATATTAATCAACGAAACTTCTAAATGCAGTAAAATGAAAATGAACTTAGCATTTACTAAAGTATATTCCACTGCACGTCCTAATTCTCCATCCATAAAACCCTATAACCACCGTATTCGTAGGAAAACATGCAGGGAGTCGGGAGTAATGTGTGGGCCTTAATAAACTACTGTTGCCTACATCAGATGTGAAGTTGTAGATTTTTACTCTCCTACAGCTTACCTTTCAAATTCCGTCAAAAATGAAATAATCGTTTACCAGTGAACGCTCTCTGTAATAGCTTATGTCATTTTTTGTGCATACCAACGGCCAGAATCGTATCGATCTGGCAAAACAATTTGGCCCTGAAATAAATCCGATCAAAAAGCACTTCACGTGAAATGTTCCAGTAGGGTTCTATATTTCTCCTATGGAGGTTATGAATACGAGAATTTCAAATTAAGATTTTGAATCAAAGAAGCATGCCCTGTGAAAAACTACTTGCCTTCAATTTTCTTAAACTTAGTCAAGGACTCACTGCCAACATTATGAACCCTTTGTATTCGAAAAAAGGATGGAGGCCTACAAGGCAGAAGACGCACCTTTGGAAGAGAAGGAGGGTAAAAATAACGCCCGAGATCAGTAACAGACAGCAGTTTTCACGATTCATTAATAGAATACGTGTAGATAGTCACAGACAATATTGTTTGGTTATAAATAATATCTTGCATCTGTATTGTTAGGTTTGTTTAAAAATGAGATATTAGTCAACCGCCTAAAGATGTAAGATTCAACTACCTAGGTGTACACACGTTTGTGGCGTTGAGCTCTCTGTGTGCTCATTGAAATGCATTAAAACGGGCTGAAAAGCAGACGAGAGTGGTTTGGGTCAGAAAATGCGTTAATCTGGCTTCGCATAATTCACTTAATCACATATACACTGCGGCACATGGGAGAGTTGAATAGCACGCTTAAATTTGAACATCACGTGTTTAGCATATGAGGTATATCGTTTCGTGCATTTGAAAGGAATTATAGAATGACGTGAACGCTCGAATAAAAATCCGCCTTGGCCAACCAGCTCTTCATTCATTATTATAAATGTTACTTACTTATCCCTATAGGGTAAGGGCTGACTCATGGAAGGTTTGCCATTGACGAGATATATCAGACCCTATAAAAGCTGAAAATAAGGTGATCGTGGCTTCATATATAAATCACTTTACTTGTATGCCACTGTCGTAGAAAAATGGTACCTTCTGTAGGAGCACCTGCGTTGTGATACTTTACGTTGACTACCTAGATTTATTATGTAACACGTCTAAGACTGTATCACGTCGTTTTAGCATGGCCTTATTACTGTAACCAGATGTATGAGGAAAGCTAGAATAAGATTCGTTGGTGAACACTTTCTGATCGCCAAAAGAACTCCCTCATTGCGATATTCCTTTGGAGCCTCTTAGTGAGCTTCGTCAGCACTCACATTGCAGCTTCTAATTTTGGACGGATAAACGCCGCAAACAAAGACAGAGGAGACAGAAATGGCCATTTCTGGCTGATAAGCAGTCATGAGCCAGTCATATCCAAAGCCAAGTGGTGGGCCAGAATAATATATAATGACATTTGTCTTGCAGTTGCGCGCTGATTTGGCTTAAAGCTTCACTTTGAGAATTCAAAGGGATTTTGTGAATGATGGAAAGAGTGCTGTCGACACACTGCTGATCAGTGTTGTCCCAAATACTCTACAAAACACGAGTTGCAACTAACACGGGGTATTTATAGTCGTGATAAGACAGATGGCCATTTGAGGGGAAAGATCAGTCGAACTTAAAGTAAAATGACCATCTTCAGTGGCTCTTCTTATGGATTTTTTAAAGCAAAACTTTTTTTTTCATTTATAATCGAAAACTGACAAAGTGTCGCCTGGCATGTGCGCACTCACAGACTAGGTTTTGCTTGTCGAAAACAGACAGGTAGTTGAGCTTTATGGACTGCAACGCATTTCATAGTTCGCGATGCTCAAACCACACTGCACTGTACATGGTTTTGTCATCATATAGACGGAGTTGAAGGGCATAAAAGCAGCAATAGTTTTAGGCAAATTAAAAATCTCCGCTAGTGCATAGAACAAATCGTTGAAAATGCATGGCCTTCTGTAACTATTTTGGCAACAGTGCGAAGTATTCAAATTTTTTCCTTAGCGATTAGACTTCAATGAGTTCTAGTACATGCAGAGATCCGCTCAAGGCAATATGCGATTCTGCAGATTAAGCTTGAGAATGACGCGCTAGAGCAAGCACTAATTTTCTACAAGAATTTAATCCTTCAGAGAAGTATTTAAATCGAAAATACATTTTGAAAATAAACAGAATGCCTTTCGACAAATATGTGGAGCGTATACTACCTACCGATTGTATTTCAGACTTTCCATTGCAGCCTTTAATTCATGTATGTAAGTTTTACATGTATTTTTTTTTATCTAAGGTCACGCAGACGTATGGGATTCGGTGAATGGCGCATCCGTTTACGTCACCAGCATTTTAACTTCTGAATGGAGAACACGTCAGTGACCTTACTTTTGCTGTTTGTAATTACGTTCTCACACTTTATCGTCTTCTGGAATTCAGGTCCCATTGTAAAAACCGCTTGTCACAGTTACGGTTGTAGTTTGAGTTTTAATTGCACATGATTTATTTCCAGCAATGAAATTGGTTTTGGTTATCCAAAGTCTATTGCAAGAAGAGTGCCAAGCCCCAAGTCCTCTCTTTCTTTGCTTAGGCCCAATTCATCATCTGAAATACGGTGGATATCAGGAAAACGTGAGCAGTTGATACAAATGTCAGATATTCGTTTAGGCAGATAGCATAACAGGTAAATATATGCGAGGTTAAAATGACCATTTCTGGCTTATTATCCGTCGTCTGCCAGTCATATCCAGGCGCAAATTTTTCCCCGCTTGATCCTGAAACCCGAGACCTCTTTGATCAGAGTCATTCACCCTAACCATTGAGCTAGGAGCTAGTTCTCTAGCCGGTCAGGGGCTATTGACATTCATTGATGCACTTTTACCTGACGGTTAACGGGACTTTTGTAAATACAAGCGAAAATGCGTGTCCCAGGAAGCAATTGAGAAGAAGAAAAAGACTCGATTGCTGGGACAATACGTTTATTCGCCTGACGTTTCGACATCCGTCGCGGATTCATCATCAGAGACCTAAGTAGGAGACAGTAGGAGAAAAGGGTAATACATGCACACAAATTTGCAGTATTTATAGGATGCAGTTATCACTGCAAACATACAGCGAAAATTAACGGTAATTGCCTTCTTGCGCGTGGATAATTTGTTGGACGGCACGCGGGCTCTGACCTGTTTAACATTCATCACGGGTGGTGGGCTCGGGCATCT
The DNA here is from genome assembly GCA_036362985.1 of Ligula intestinalis. Taxonomy (NCBI): domain Eukaryota; kingdom Metazoa; phylum Platyhelminthes; class Cestoda; order Diphyllobothriidea; family Diphyllobothriidae; genus Ligula; species Ligula intestinalis. The sequence continues at coordinate 51,969,015 of JAYGXS010000005.1, forward strand.
GGGATAAGCCCACTTCAACCATCTGGCGTAGATTATTATCGGTTGAGGTAACGTCCGTGTCCTCAAACGTGCTAGGTCTATAAGCCCACGTACTTCATTACGTTTAGCCATTATTAGTGTAAGCAACTTAAATACAACTATGCACGACCAGATTTTAAAGCTTACTGCGTTCTTTAGACAAAAGTAATATATTGTGACTGGACATTTCAGAAGATTGCCTTCAAGATTACCATCGGAGTTTCAGTAGGTGTGTGGAGGACCATTTGCGCATGAAACATGTTCAATAATCGATATTTGTCCAGAGATTTTTCCTGCAAACACCTCTAGTAAACAGTTCTCATCTCTTCCAATACTTCCTGATACTTTTGCACTCTGTATATAACTCAGTTTATCGAGCGATGTGTGATTCGTCTACCTGCATGGCTTTAACCAACTCTTGGGCTTCTCTAGAAAGGTGACATTTTCCCAAAACCTGGGGTAGGTTTGGACTAATGAGCCAGATGATCATGTCTTTTAGCTGTTAATTGGTGCTGACAGATACGTGAAAACTTATATTTTCGTTTGATCACAATGTGCGGCAACATAGGCGTCGAGTTGAATCTTGTGGGCAAACCAATTTTTATAATCGTCGCAGAGCATAGCCCTAGGGTATACAAGCTGAATATGCAAAAACTTCACAAACCCCTGTGTCTGGTGTTAACTAAGGTGTTTTTCGCTGGGTTTAGACACATTCTTACCGTAAGGAAGAGTTGGGTCAGTATTTGCTGTGGGTGCCTGACGTGATCTAGCTGGCACCTTTTCTCTGGACTCTGACTGTGTTGTAACCTAGTGTGTTCCTGTGTCAACACCGATTATGTTCCCCCAGTGCGTGTTAGGAAGAGAAGACAGAATGGGATAACAACTAGTACTTTACTGTCACTGGTACTAGAACATGAACTCTGGTCCGTGTGTCCAACAGCTGGCCTTCTGTGGTCGGTCTCGCTTCAGCAGCAGTGTCGTGTAGTCGGCGGCGTGTCCTACAGCAGAGTCCCCGCTCTGCTGGTGGCCTCGCTATTTAAGGGAAAGCCGTCGTTGCTCCCCATTGGCTCTCCCAGTGCGCAGGCTCGCTTATGCACGTCTGTGCGTCTGTCCTCGCGTGACCTCACTCGACTCCTGGCCGGCTCCGGCAGCAGTCCACCTCCAGTGCCCTCCTGACTCCGCAAGCTTTCTTTGTCTTGGCATAATGTCCACCCTTTGAAGGTTGCGTGAGTTGTCCCTTCCAATGTGACCTCGGACTGTCTGCGTCTCTGTCATGGTGACGTGCTCTATCATCTCAATAGACTGCTCCACAGTCCGCATGCGCTGATATCGCGCATCATTCATTTTATTTTCTTGACCATGATATTTCATCAGATTGGCAATCTCCTGTATCACTGTTTAGTGTGGATCTTTTTTATGCGACTAAAATGGCTCCATTTACGTAAGATGGTTCCTTTATTGATACTAATAATAATAGTCTTTCATGCATAAAACCTTTCAATGTTTAAAATCTCTAGTTGGGACGTGTTTTAAAAAAGCAAATTAAGAACTTTCCTATGGTACTTGTTTCACTACTACGTACCCTGAAGGTCTCAAATACCTCTTTTAGAAAATAATGTTTTTTAGCAAACGTATTACGCGGCAGCGTGACAGACGCCGCACCGACAATAGTAGTTTAAATTGTGCACCTAATGTACCCGTAGTTCCAGTATTTGTCCTACGGACATGACTGTTAAAGGAATTTTATGGTGGGGCGTTAGGAAAGGCATTTTAATATACTTAAACAACTGCTGTTTACATTTTTATTTTATTATATTTAGAAGTATTGCTATTTTATATATGTAGGTTTTCCTAATCTGTATTATCTTTTAACGCACGTACGCTGCAAGCCATTCGATCCACGCAGTTCGCTGACAAAGCTTCACAGTAGCGTAAAATCACTCAACTGGCGAAGTATACACCGGTTCCGATTGTTTGGCAGCAGCTGTTGTAAAGTTCATTTTGTACGGTAAAAGCCCTTCCTACCAACTCTCACTTTTGATTTGGAGAATCTTCTTCTTTGGTCGATACGACAGCCCACGACGGGCGCAGTACTTGACAAAACTAAATGAGGCAGAGGAAAACTAAATGACCCATCTACGCCTGCTACAAATGGCTGGTCGGCAACCAATAGGCCAGCGGTTCACAGAGAACAAAAAGGGTGGTTAGGAACCATTTTAGTGGGAGTGTCAGGCACACCATTAAGAAGGCGCAGTTGAAACCTAACCCCTTTGTAAGACAACAACGTTATATCATACGAGTTATTTGCTTACCAGCGCCGCGGAATTTACCGCATCATTGTGACTTTAAAAAGCGTCAGATTGTGTATGGTGACACTGGGTGCCTTTGATGCAAAATCCGCAGAGTCGACCTTGACCTCCTCCCTCCTCCAGGCACCAGTACAGTTTACTAGTGGTGGAATTCCTTTTAATGCACGAATAAGAACAAGATATTAGTGCGGCATGAGTTTGCAGCAGGGCGTGCCAAAACACGCGTGACTTGTGTTATGGGTGCGCCGTCCGAATAAAACATGTCATGCTCTGATTACAGGCGACTAATGCTGAGACCTCTTCCTGTTTTGCAGTCAAATAACTCCTGTTCCACATCACGTTTCTCTGGCAAAGTATATGCATTCTGGGCTCAAAATCACTTGCCAGGAAAATATGTTCAAGTATTTGCAGCATAAACTACCTGGCCAGAATGAAGAGAAGGTTTGTGACCTCCTTATTCATCGTTCTTAAGAGCAGCCTTAAAAGAGGCTTTTGTAAAGAGTGTAGTTAGGGGATCTTCGTCTCTGCCAACTCTTCACAGGCGAAGAACTGGGTGACACTAAATTGCCTCGAAATTTCAGACGGCTGCAGCAACTCTTGAGTGTACGGAATTTCGAGCCCCCTATTCTTCGGAAGTTTTTGATTTAAGGGTGCCCACTTGGCGTTCAGACGATACTTGCCCTTTCTCATGGGAGTACGGATGTTTCGGCCGAGCTCACACAAATCCAAGCACTGTCGTTAGTGCATCCTTCCAACAAACTGTCGGCGGTGTTCTTCAGCCTTTGACTTCCTTCAAAAACGTTTTGGCCCGACAGGAAATATTTAAAATGTCCTCAGCCGCGACATCTATGCCATTTTTCTATGCATTGAACCTTCTATTCCGTGACATCGAAACGTCAGGCACGTAAACGTGTTGTCCCAGAGTTCGAATCTTATTCTCACTTTTTTGAGGATCGTCAATTCGTCAGACATATAGATTAAAAACGCATTTTTCTCTTTAACAGCTTTTTTCGATCGATACACACCTCGTGCGATTCCTCATATAAACTTAATCTTTCAGATTTCCTGTAATATCTTAAATGTCCATAGCAGAAAAAACGGGGTTGTTGATTTACTATCGCAAATTTACATGGACTCCGTTACAACAAAGCACATCGAGTTCCCGCCCATGCCTTATGCTCAACCATGAAGATTCTTCTGTTTGTGTTAAGAACGTCTATCTTACCACTGAAAATGGCAATATCGCGTCTAATCTTTCGATCAGACATGAGCACACTTTTGTGCCCTTTAAGTTTCTCCAATAATTGTGTTGACGATCTGACTGTTGAGTCTGAACCAGCGGTCGAAAATTCGAGCCATCGAAACAGCTACTTTGCCAGTCCATAGGTTGGAGTACCTTTGAGAGATACGATTGGTCGGAGGAATGTGCCCTCTTTGTGCACCTTGTGGAGACCACAGAAACGGGCCTTCTCTTGCGTTCTCGTCACGCGTTGGTCGATTGGTGGTATAGCAACTGAGTTCTCCATTGCCAACAGTGTTGTGTTTTGTTGTGCTGTGTTGTGTTATGTGTTTTCTTATTTACACGTTGCCCCAACTTGTTTCTTTCAATTCACGTGCACATGGGGATACAAGCACGTTTGGCGTACGCTAAGGAAATTGGCGACCAGGGCCGTTGAACATTTACCAAATTGGCTTCTCTTAGAAGAAAACAGAGTGCCATGGCCATCCATTATACACATCTGCTGGACAGTCATCACACTTTTGACCGGAGAAAATCGTTCCGACTTCCTTTTCAAGCACGAACAAATCGGACCTTGTGCCATATGGACATAACCTATATATGGTGGCAGAAAAACGACCTATGTAAGCAGTTATATCATATGGCTTATCTACATTTGTCCTAGTAATTGCCTGCCTACACTTAATCAACTTTTGATTTTTTATTCCCTTCCCAACTTTTCGCTCCTCTATCCCAAGGCGACATTATTATTGACTATTTACCGCGTTAAAAGATGACCTTGCTAGTATCGATCCTATGTAAATGCAAAATGCTGTTATCTGGGTAATTCTACTCCTATCTGTTTCAGGGTGTACCCACCGTCAGCGGCAATTTCCGCTGCTACGCTGAAGTTGACCTACCACCACCTGATGATGCCCAAGAAGGCAGAAAAGCTTCGCGGCTTGTGGTCTTCGTTTGTCGTTAAAAAACCATTGCAAAATGCTGTGTTCTCCATTTATAATCTAATGCATGCAAAGACAGGAAGCAGTTGAAAAACTATCCTGAAATGCCGTTGTGCAAATCAATTCTGCAGTGTACGCTTGCTTAACGACAAGGGTTAATAATGCCTCCACTGGAGACAGAGTCCAGTTCCTTGCCAACTTGAATTCGCCTATATTTTCAAAATCACGCAGGCAGAAAGAAGTCACCACCTGGGGAAACATTGTCAGCTCGCCTCAGGTGGTGCGCTCACCAATCGATAATTTTGTAGTCGAAATCGATAAAAATTATTTTTGAATCAGATAGCGGCGCATCGAGCAGGGCTGTATCCGCATTCAATAGATGGTCGGCGTTTTGGAATCTAGTTGCTGCTATTATGCGAGTCTGCTTTGCATTTAATTTTGTTCTGGCGATAATCCTGAATAGAGCGTTTTGCGAGAGAGATTTCATAGAATATCCCTTCTTCTGGACGAAATCCAGGACGCTTTTCGGTTTTCCACCGCACTTCAGGGCGTTATTCATATATTACTTGGATGAGTGGGATTCCTTCAAGAAAGAATGGCTTTACCGATGGGATCTTGTGGAAGGAGCAAATTACCAGGTTCCTGAGTACTTAAGAGAGGATAAATACTTCGTTCCTTCCTTCAGGTAAACATTTTTTAAAGATTTTTTTCAACTAAATGTTAGAAGGTTCACTTTGTAGAAGAATGCTTGATCGTTTTTTACTATACTGAAACATTTTATATTTTAATTTATAGTAATCGTAGTAGTAGGGCGATGGGGGGGGGGGAGAGCAGCAACAACGGCAGCAACAGTTTCTCACAAGAGCAGGGTCACCGAACGCAATGCAATGTAACCTAACACATTTTTTCCTAGGTGCGACTATGAGGCAAGCGAAAACAGCAGAATGCATTGGTGTAAAAACACTTCGGGAGAGCTTGTCAACTACTTCCGGGATGATGTAAGGAATATTTTATCTGGACCTCGAATTTTCTCGCATACTACTTCCTCTATCTGCATGAATAAGACAACCATTAGTGAACACAGCATTTTCAATTTTCATATGATCAATAATATTTAGGTCATTTGAAAATGCAGCGAATAGTCAATAGTATTGTCACCTGTAAACTTGGGAAGTAAAATTAGGGAAGGGAATTAGCAAAAGAACGAAAGTTAATTAAATATGGGCATGCAATTACCATGTGGATACGGTGTGGTCCAGCCAGATAATAGACGATAAAACGTTTCCCAACATGTATAAGCTAGTGGAATAGGATAAGGCGTGAAAGGCCAGTGTCAGGGAGAATTTACTAAGGTAGGAACAAGCGTAGTATGTAAGCAATAAGAAAGTGACTTCCAGACGAGTGCAGTCCAGAGTTGCAGTCCGGCAAGTCAATCACCGGGTCTGGAGGTCTGCAACCGAACAGTGAGTCGTCGGCTCTGGAAGTGAATGAGCGTAAACAAATCGTCCGCATCTCGGGCACTGGTTTAACCTTGAGAAGTGGTTGGCTAATGAGACTAGACCGCCTTGAGAAAGCCAGACAGGAGTGACCTTGAACGTAGGCCTTGACTATGGTGTCTTGCGGACGCGTGGTGGTCATGCCAGACATGACCTAGTCCGCGCGGCGTCCGAGGAAAGCATGACTAAGAAAGGGGGGTAGCTACAAACAGTTCGAGTGCCTTTCGCCGTATAGAGGCTCCTTTCATTTAGTGCAAGGTCCAATTTGTTCGTGCTCGAACAAGAACTCAGAAAGATAGGTTGAAGTCAACAGAGGAAGTGGCGAACAGGACCGTTAAAAATTTGCCTCATTAGCTCTTTAGAAAAGGATACAAAGTGCTATGTTCCTCAATTACCAAACAACTAGTATTGTAATTTTTTATTATTTATTCACCTGTTGACGTTTCAGGGAGCTTGATCGGCTCGGCTTTGTCAAGGAGTCAAATGCACGTAATCGAACATATAAATGCAAAGGGCTTGCCGAGATAGTCGGCTATGGGCTGATCCAATTTTATTTTTCTCCTGGCTGTCCAGAAATGTTGGTAGATGTTTGGAAGGCTTCGTAGATGCTTGCGTTTGGAGTCATCACGTCAAAGTGGGCGGTTGAGCCTCTGTGAGAGTTCATCGACCTAGTGTCCAGCAGCGTAATTACTGCGGAACGGGAGTACTATCTGTGTACCACGCTCAGACTAAGTGCGAACGCACCCAAGCATGCTTTTTTTCAGTACAACAATGCCTGAATTACTATCACTGGAGGTACAAGCAACTATCGAGAGCACAGTTGTGTTAAGCCGTGCCCGAGAGCGAAACAGTAGTGTCACCTAGTTTTGTAGGTTTGAGGAGCTAGGTTTTGTGTGTCAAGCTTAGATGGCCAGTGGTTAACCTGTTCGACTTCATGAACCGAGGTCGGAGGTTCGAATGCAGCCGGCGATGAGACTATTACCTCAGGCAACCGATCAGTTAGGAGGTGGCCTACTGCTGGCGGTAGAGGAGAAAGTAAGGCTGACCCTTAGTGCATCTTTTTCCTCGTTATAAGCAATTAAGCGTGCTTGAACCTATCGAAGTACACTAAAAGCCGTGGCTTGGAGGGTTTCCAGCTGGCCAGGTAACTCGGACACAGCTGTCAGTCTACTGCGTGTCTTGTTGTATGGATTGGCTTACTGCGGGCTGAGTGTCTGGCTCAATGACTCCTTCTTACTGCAGTAGTCACCGGCTATTAAGCCCATGGTTAATAAGCCCAGCCGCCTATTAGGCCCAGTTTGGTCTGGACCCGAGGTGGGCTTAATAGCCGGCGACTACTCTATTAGCCTTTACGGCGCTATCAGACAGGAGTCTACCTATCGAAGTGTGCGGTTGTTGCGCGTGTCTAGTGTTGGTCGCGCCAGCCGCATGCGCTCTCCCCCATTTACAGTATTCTCGACTTTTGTCTTGACATGGTGCTCATGTTGGGATCGGTGAGAGAGTGGGGTAGGTTCTGAACAAGGGTACATTCACTATAATCCCGCGGGAGTTACCGCGTTGTTTCAGCCTGCTGAAACTCCTGGTAGACATCGTCGAAATCGATGATCAAACTGTCGTAGTCGTGTGTGTTAAAAAACCTGAGTATTGATTGTGCTTGATGGCCTGTCTTGCATCAGCCGTGCCTCCTACACACACCACATGGTAAATGCGCTGCACCAACGCCGGGGTCAGATCAGGGTATGTCAGGCATTTATCGGGCTGCGCCGAATATGAGGGAGAAGGCGCAGCGGTACGTATTTTTGAAGTTCACACCATAACCCCCCCAATCCGCGCGGATTTCGCTCACATTCTACGTGAAGTTGTCCTGACACTGGATTCGGATGGGTAGGGATAGAGATCTTGTAATGGTGACTGGTCGTGGGGTGTCACCATCCAATAACACCCTATTTGAATTCCCAAGGAAGGACACAACAAAAAGGGCGTAAAAGGGGAAGCCAACCGAATAAAAATTTTATTGTTTCCAAAACCCGATGTTGGGAGTGTGTCGCTGGCGTAAAACCAGCGGGTTCATATGTGGCCGTGGGCCGAAGCCTGGACCTGACTGTGTCTTTGTCAGTCCGTGTTCCGACTCTCTGTGTGAGATGTCGCAGTTACCTGTGAGGGACCAGTCACACATGTTCGCTTGTGGCATGATTGAGCGCATTTGAATTAGGTTATAGGAGATAAGGCTAATATGGTTAACCCTAAAAGCTTCAATCTTCCAAGTCCGTTTCCTTAAAAGAGGAGAAGTCGATGGAGGCCAGAATAGTATGAATAGTTTAGTGTGTACACAAAGGAACGGAGGATAGATGGAGGAAGAAGTTTGACTTGGAAAGCACGGCCAGCTAGGAAATTAGCCGCGTCCCAAGTGGGGCTAAGCGGCAGTAATAGTTAAAAGGGCCGCAGAGGATTTGAGGACGCTAATTGGCCCAAAGCGTCGTAGGACGCTCATTCGTCCGACTGCCTCGCGTGCGTGTGTGCACTTCAGCGTAAAGGTCACGCCTTGCATTCAGACCTCGGCCAATGCGTTGGGTCAAGGGACTGGGCGGCAAAGGCTGTCCCCGCCGCGAGACCACGTTTGCGCCATCTCGCGTTTGGAGGCGGTGGGCAGCAGCACCGCTACAAGGTCACCTGCCGTGTGGCCACCGGGTGTGCTCGCGTGCGTGCGTGTGGCATTTGTCGCTGGTTTATCCAGCGCGTTGGGTGACCCACGTTCGGGGCTAAACCCTGGCATTGGAGAAACAGACTTCCGGTATCCTCGCAGTCCGTATGTTACTCCCTGTCTGAGGAGTGACAGTGGCTTCTAAGGGATTGTTAAACGCATTCACCTGTGGCAAGATTGGTACATTGGGATAAGGTTACCTGCTATGGCGAACCTTGCCCTTTAGGGACTTCGACCATTTGGGTGCGTGCGTGCTTGTCCAGTTTAAAGTCATTGCGTGCAGACAGTCCTCGCGTGGGCGCAACCACCGCGAAGGCATGTGACCATGAAGGCAGTCCTCGTTGACAAAGGACTCGTTGCGGCAGTCGGCTGCAAGCACGACGTCTCCCGAGTGTCTGCAAGGTGGCTAGCCTTTGGTCAGGCTACTCTCCTAACAGATGAGGTTCGGGATTGATGAAGCGTCCGCCTTATATCACAATAACCTAGTTATAAATCCATTAGATACGCTACTGACACGACAGTTCGAACTATGACAAGGTCTACCGTCCCGCCAGTGAGAATGGATGCAGGAAATGAATGCGGTTTGTGCATTTACCAGTTTCTGTAGACTTTCGACCCATCTACCCGAATCTCTCTACCTCACCTCCTCAACCGGAGGTAGGATCGGACGCAGATGGCTAGCCTGACGTGAAACGGCATCTAGGTATTTCACACTAGGTGCGTATCCCCAATAATGTATATTGGTCCCTGATCTGGCCCCAGTTTTGTATTAGTGCATTTATCGCATGACCTTTTTTAGGGGGTCACAAAATGCTACTGATTGTCTGACCATCGATTTTGAGGAAGTTCACCACATGCGTCAACAGATCGATACAGTGGTTGTGACTGACACATAGTGAGTAGTTTAAAGTGATACCAGACGTAGTTAGGGTCAGCTGCACTCTTTATCTTCACTATGGGTCAAGAAGACCTGAATAGGTCTGACCTTGCCCACTTCTTCAAATGCAGACTAAAAAAGATCGCCTAACTTAGCAATAAGTGACACTGGACTTTGCGCGGGTACTACCGCACTATCTTCCCTCACGCTCCTTCAATAGGTGTCAAGACAGACTCAAGAAAACGAATAGTGATAATGCTACTTCTGCCTTTTTCTAATACTGCTGACTATGAGCGTAGCTGAGTGTCAGTAATGCAGGCACTTTTCTGATGTTAGTATTTGTTAAAGGTTTCACGGATTAAAGTCAGCTCTGGGCTCATATTCTCTCGATCTCAAAAGGAAGGGTGAATCTAGGTTTATGCTTTTCCGACTTAATACAGGTTTAAGGCTCGGGGCAAATCAGGACTCGCCTCGGATTCTGCCCTCTAAGCTTTGTCCACCAAAAGCTCTGTCACATTTCCCTGAGTCTGGGCTGGGACGATGCTGCTAGAGGCAATATGTCACTGCTTATGCTAGTACTCATACTTACTAAGACCAGTGGATAGTACATTCCAGTAATGGTTTCCTTGAATTTTATCAATAGCTGAGCTGCATCCAATTTTTAAACAAACATGATGAATGGCATAATGAGATAACGCGTGTCCTAAACTTCATCTAGACTGAACTGTTAGACACCCGAGCGAGCGTACACGTCCGAAAGGCAAGTAAGAAGATCAACGACGATGCTATTACAGGATAAGACAACTGGCTTCGGTGAAGATTTATCGTTGATCGGTTTTTACTTTCCTGTGACGACTGTCAATAAACCAGAAATGGCCATCCTCGTCTCCCTTCTATATACCAGTTGCCTTTCTTGCTTTGAGATGGCCTACACCAGCTCTAGATTGGTGATAACACCTTAATATATGATGTCATTGGCCGACGGTGGCCAAAGGGTTCAGTTCAGTCTCACTGTCAATATCTACAATGTTTCATGATACGACAGGCTTGAGCCTTCAACATCGTTAACCCGTATTGAATGGTGGCTATCAGTTGCTTAAATGTCTTGGAATTCCATTCCCCTGACGCACAGGGCGGAACTGCTGCACATGGGTTGACCGGTTTATCGGAATGCCTCTGTCCCTTCTTACCGTCACAAGCGAAAAGGTTTGCTGCATAATCCACCGATCGGTAGCAGAAACAATTAATTGAGTCCCATTCAGCACTCTCTCTTCCCTCAATCATCTTTTTTGCATGTTCCCGAAACATACCATGATTTCAAAAGGACAGCTCCGATCTTATAACGGCAAGGATGCCATTAAGACTGTATTGAAAAGCAGCTACTCCATTCGGACGCCATGATATAGGACGCGTCGTACTCAAATTAATTCAGCGACCTTGTGAGCTAAGAATCTAAGCTCATCTTTATAGGTGAAGGCGTGCAATATTTATTGTATTGAGCAGAGCACTGATTTTCGTGGAATATTTTTTTCAATCGATGAACCTAATGCGTAGAGTTAAGGCTAAGAAAGTTAACCCTAACGGCGACGATCAAGCAGGTCCGGTTCCTTAGGAGCATATAGCAGTCATGAGAAGGGCGGAATGGTAGGAAGAGTGTATGCTGCACAGATAGGTTCAATAATAGGTGAGAGGACATACGCCTTGGACGAGTAAAATTCTGAAAATGAGCAGGGCAGTGTCCAAAGTGATGCCTGGAGGCAGATAACGCATTATGGTCTGTTTTTTTTATTACTGGAAAACGTTAGGACTCCGAGATACGCGTATTTCTGGGTGATTACCCTTCATCGGTCAGAGTTACCTGACTCAAGTATAGTCGCAGAAACTGCCGCTATTCTCGAGTTTTGAACCGGGGACCAGTAAGCTAGAGACAATCGTCCTATCCACTGAGCCACCAGGTCTACGTCTTGCCAGTTTTCTCGATCGGGATGTAAATTAGTACATGCGGCTATACTTGAGTCAGGTAACTCTGACCGATGAAGGGTAATGACCCAGAAATGTGCGTATCTCAGAGTCCTAACGTTTGCCAGTAATAAAAATTGGTTACTTAAAGTTGGCGTGTAACATACTTGTTTCGTTGAGTAAAAAAAGTGGAAGTGTCCACAAATTTGCCAGACTAAACAAGCCAGGGTTGGTGAATCCTGGGCGAGATCGGAGAACACCCATGTACAAATTATGGTCCGTGTCCACACGTATTGAGACCAAACTACTAGATTCGGCTAGTCTACTAACACAGGAATCTCATTGGACGAATTAAGGTCAAGCCACTGTGGATTGTGGCCAAGACAGGAGGCAAGGTCTGCACGTCTGCTTCTACTCAGAGGTAGGCCAAAAACTACCTTCGCGAGAGTGCCAATGCTCCGAGTGACCTCGTATGTGAACTTACGAGTTTGAGGGCGTCAGGCCAAAGCGACACGACATCCCGTTAAGAAGTGCCCAGTGATGAGCTCCACACGCAGTTCATCTGTGAAAGCTTGTCGTAACAATCTCACTTCAAAATGCACTTGTGGAGGTTTACTGCAGTCATCACCTCAGACGCCGTCCACTGGCTTGCGGTTGTGCACTCGTCTGTACATCAATCTCCTTCTGCTTATTCTCCAATTCCTTCCGTACAGAATAAAATCTTCCTACTGCTCTGGCCTGCCCGTGACTTCTCTTTTGCCTAGGAAATCGGCCCTGAAGGACGCAGTTGTCAAGGTTTAGCCTACTTAACACCCGTACGCTAGGTCTTTGTAGCGACCCCCTTTCTTAGTCATGCTGTCCTTCGACGCCGCGCGGACAATGTCAGGTCAAGTCAGATCAAGTTTTTATTGAGTAAAACATAGGTAAATACCTTTGAACTCCCTATTGGAACAGATTTTTCAATGCATTTTATCTGCAGAACATTTCGGAACAGTGGCTTTGCCAGAAATTTGAGGGCCGATAGTGAAAAAACTCCTTAGGCATTGTTCAGAAGTCTAGGGGTTTGAATGCCATTTGAGAGATTTAAGGAGAAAAACTGTAGCCCGGGGGAGGGGGGGTGCAGAGTATATTCGAAGCTGATGGCCTGTGCTGAGAGTGTTTGAAGCATGTCAGGGAGAGTCCATCGCGGTTTTCGCCATAATACCAAGGGTCCCACGAAGAGAAGGTTGCGGAGGTCACGCGAACCTCGTCGAGTGTCGGCGATGCGCCCATCGTGCACCCTTGTTGGTTTAACGAGTCTGCCTGCTAATTGACAGAAGAAATATAATCGGTAGTTTTCTAAACAAACATATTACTGAAAATTAGCGAGTAGTATATATTTATAATGTGATTATTCCACAATTTGCATTCGGCAACTGGCAGTTTATTTTCGGGGGCTCAGTGGCTATTTGTTCTAACTTAAGTGTCGTAAACATGCCTACAGATGTGTCTGACTTAATTGTAAACGTGTGCTCAGATGGCGACCTAACAATGTCCGCGGGCACAGCATTCCATGCCTGAATTTGGAAGTTTTACAAATCCGCGTAGCCTCGGATCACAACGTTTGGTGGACTCGAAGCTTGCAATTCTTGTTATTCTTAACTAACATATTACTGAAAATCAGTGAGTAATGTGTTTATATGTATATATAATTTCAGTATCGCCAGGTCTAATTTTAGTGGGCATTTCGGGTATGAAAATCTAAATTTCTCTTGAATGCATCTACAGATGGGAACATAACAATATCCTCGGGGAGAGCATTCCAAGCTTCAACTACTCTATTACCAAAGAAGAACTTGCGTGTGTCTAGTCTGGCCCCTGTTATGCGTAGTTTGAAGAGATGCCCTCTTAATTTCGTCGTTGTTGCTAACTCGAAGAAGTCGCCAGGTAGAAGAAAACAGTCCTGCCCGCGCATTATACGAAATGCTTGTATCAGATCGCCACGTAGCTGTCTGTAACTTAACGGAAATATATCCAGATTAGCTAAACGTCTTTCGTAGGGTAAAAAGCTCTGACTGGTAACCAGTTTGGTCGCGCGCCTTTGGACCTTCTCGAGACAATTAAGGTCTTTCGCGGTCCAGGGTTTCCATGCTAGGATTGCGAACTCCAACTTCGGCCGCACAAATGTTCCAAAGACCTTAGCAAAGCAGTCTTTATCGAAGGCACAGAAAGCCCTTTTTACAAGATACAGGACGGACATCGCAGACTTGGCTACTTTTGCGCAGTGGAGGTCATGTCTGGCGTGACCACCACGCGTCCGCAAGACACCATAGTCAAGGCCTCCGTTCAAGTTCACTCCTGTCTGGCTTTCTCAAGGCAGTCTAGTCTCACTAGCATACCACTTCTCAAGGTTAGACCAGTGCCCGAGATGCGGACGATTTGTTTACGCTCAGTCACTTCCGAAGCCGACGACTCAGTGTTCGGTTGTAGCTGTCCGGACTCCGGTGATCTACTTACCGGACTGTGCCTCTGGACTCCTGCCCACTCATGGCTGGACTTCACTTGTCTGGCAGTCACTTGTATATTACTCCTATTCTACTCCTTCTAACCTTAGTAAATCATTCATAAAAATCTGGCCTTCCACGCCTTATTCTATTCAATTAGCTTATACATGTTGGGATAGGTTCCATCGCCTATTATCTGGCTGGACCACATCGCATTCCACAGCTTCGTCCAGTGCGTCCTACACGCCTAATGGTAGAGCGTTGATCTCCTACCTAGCAGGTCGCAGGTTCGATCCTCGGGTGCTGCAACAACTGAGGAAGGGTATGACTGGTTGATGACAACTAATAACAACCAGAAGTGGCATTTCTAGTTTCCCTAGTCTTTGCTGGTGATTTCACTCCGTCAGTTGTTATGAGCTGCCGGATGAACGCGTGCTATAACTGCCTGTCTGTCCCTCTAATCTTGTGATAGAGCATGCACAGTGACGGTAAAACGGGTCGTACCGCGATAGCAGGTAATTGTATGCAGTTATGGAGGAAAGGTGCTCATTCAATTTTCGTTTTTCTTCCTTCCAGAAAACACTGCACTCCCGGCAAGATTTTCGATTCCGATGCGACCATGTTGCATGACTTCACGGAGGAGGATAGAGGAAAGAGCCCCGGCATACGCAAACATGTTTCTAAAATCAATTCCTACTGGTTTGGAGACTGGCTCAACCTTTTTATGTACCTCTACAATATCTGCTACTGCCTGCGGGGCCAGGTAAGATGCTGTTGCCAGGTTAACTTTCGATAAATGCAAACATAAATTAGTGACATTTCCAATGAGTGAAGCGAACACTGAACGTTGTGCCTGTGGTTGATTGAGGACGACATGTTCAAAACAACGTTCGTAGTATTCTGCATAGTCGAGAATACCTGAGAACCAGCTAATTGAATAGAAGAAAGTAAACCGTTCACTGCAACCAGTGGTTTATAGAGCCAACGTTTCGAATCCTCACGCGAGCCCAATGTCAAGGAAGAAGAAAAAATACAGCTAATTGTGTATTTAAATTTGTCCTGCCAGGACTCTCCTTGAGCTCTGTCATCGAGTGGTTCACTCAACGCGAGGTAGACATCAGGAAGAGTGATATATCATTTGATTGAATCCGCGTGTGCATACCACACGTCCTGTAGCAGGCATGAACTTCAGTAGTCCGACTGATCTAGTTTCATGAGTATGCGCATAAACCGCCAAATTTATTTGGTCGAGGGACGACCCTTAGATTTGATAACGAAGTATAGAACGTAGACAGCAGGTAGGGAAAACGATGAGGGGTGAGGTTCGTGAACTAAAGTGTAGCATATAATATATGTATAATGTATGCATATTGTAGTAGCAGATATGCGTTCACTGATGTGTCAGAGGACCGAATCTTCCGACCATGTTGCCATTAAAACTCTCACTCGAGTCTCCAGCGCGAGGCGGCTAGGATGTAGGCAGAAGGACATAACCAGCAAAACCATAGGACACTAAGAAGGCCTTTTCTGGCTAATTTGCCATCATCGGCTTGTGATATCTAACTCCAATATTGCTGCTGAAATTGCTGCCACACTCAAGTTTTGAACTCGGGTCCCTCCGGTCAGAGGCGAACGTTCTTACCCTTGAGCCACGAGCTCACAGACTTACCATTTTAAGAGTGCGAGTGTGCTGTAGCAGATATGCGTACATATATATTATGCATATATGTATGCATGGAAAAAGAAAGTTATGCGATCTCTGGTTAGAATGGGTTATTCATCGTCTGACGTTCCACACTACTACTTGGAGGTACATTGGAGGTAGGGAAAACAGGAAATGCATAATTCTCATAGGCCTTTCCAGTTCACTGTTCCTTGGTCCATTTTATTGTGTCTTTATTGGTTGTGATGCCTTGTCCAATAGGTGCCTGAGGGACTCGTATGAACTCGTTTATTCAGCTAATACTGACTTCATTTACAGTAAGTAACATTATGCACGAAATGCGTATAATACTGGGTGATTACAAACATCGCGTAATGGCCAAACACTACAATTGCCAACATCATGACGAATGATTTTTTGAATGAGTCGCTCGCTGGGACAATACTTGCCATGACAGTGGGTCTTTCGGTTTGATTATCTGACGCCTTATGGTTGCCTTTGGCCGTTGTGCGACTCCAAATCCAAGTGGTGCGAGAAGGTCTCCAATATATTTTTGACGTACGGGATTGCTCGCCAAATTTGGGGTCGGTGTGGCTTAGTTGGCCATCTCGTTTGCTCAAGCATCGGTTGACGAAGATGTGCAGGTAGTTATTTTCTCTGAAAACCTGTCGAAATCATTGCACCTCGGCAACTTTACCATCTGGTTCGCTGCAGTGCGTCTCAACATGCCGATAGAGCGTCTGTATGCAAATGCAACAAACACCATGTAAGTACTGAATTACAACAGCAACCACCCAAGTAGCCACAAGCGTATTTGTCTCTGATGACAAATCCGCGACGGACCTCGAAACGTCAGGCGAATAAACGTATAGTCTCAGCGATCGAGTCATCTTCTTCTCAATGTTTATTTTATTGTATTAGGAAAAGTCTTTGATTTATAACTGTATACTTTCCTAATCTATATCATCGTTTAACGTATTGCGGAATGGCCCGATTATCAAATTGCAAGTTTCTTGAGTTTGCCAAAAAAATTGAAATGGTAGTAAAGAGGTCATCTACTTCAACTTACCTGAGGTCGAACTAACCGTTCTGGAGTAAGTTTAGTATAGTCCGTGGCTCAAAGCGTCGTCCACACCTTCAACTTATATGCGAAACAACATACTTCCAGCGGCCGCGATAAACAAATTAAGCTAAATTTTTCCACGTTAAGCTTACTTCTACTTCACTGCCTATCCAATTCCCCCCCCCAAAGCTTGTAGCCAACGTTTCCTTAGGACGAAATTCTGGGTCTAGAGGCACATGAGGTGCACTACCCAAACTACATTTAACGATAAAATAAGCTTAAAGTAAATTTTGTGCATTTCCCCTTTTATTTATGACCCATTAAACGTTGTTGCCAAACATACGATTATTTTAATTGTGGGACCTATATTTTACTTCTACCATCACAACATTAATTACAGTGGCATTATCTCATATCAAGCCGATTCACGAGAGAAAATGAAATGAAGGGAAGTCACGTAATTTTGTAAACTACGTGAGAGATCGGACAGAGGTAAATTATGTTTGCTGATAATGCCAGTCAGCCATTTTGTGAAGTCCGTGATGGGGCATCCTAAGATTTAAAACTCACTCAGGCTCTTTAAGTCAAACTGAAGACGGTTTAGATTCCCAATGTCCACATGATATGAACGACGCCAAACCGCAGAACAAAATTTATCGGATAAGCCATGCTCACCTGCCGTCAAAAGCACCTGAGGTGGGCTCACATGTCGAAGCTACCCCAAGCAGTAAACACTTCCACTTTTGTCTATCTGTCTCTCATTCTTGACCAAAACATACGGGCAGGATGTTGCTGACCATCTTCAAAGCTGTATTTGTGAGTTTGCGTACAACGATGTGTTTACCGAGTGCTGGTCCCTATCCCTTGTCGTATTCTTATTTCAACGGTATCCATGTCTGTCTGGTGAAAATTTCAGTGGACAGGGTGGCAACAGATGATCTGGTTCCGCATTTCTTCCCTGACAGTAAGAATAAATATATGCTGGGAGTTTAGTGGAGGCTCCAGTAGCCATTTGGCAAGGTTGCTGTTAGGGCCCAGCTTAACTCAAAGTGCACGCTCCCCTAAAGAGGCGTTCCCACGTGAGACCGCCGGTTCAACCTTCGCAACCGACCGGTTCGCTTAGTCACAATGCACTCGATGACGCCACACAGGTTCAGCCGGGCACCGGTTGCTAACGCGCCAGCTGCGTGAGTCACATAGCCAACGAAGTCCCCCTTCTTGAGCACACCATCTAATTGGTCCAACCTTGTACATACACGTTCGCTTGCTTTAAAGTATGCTGTACTTGGTTATGTCAAAGTCTTCTGCTTTCTACGCACTACTTGTTGTGTTCTTCCTTGGGGGCTCACACGAGGCATAGTAAGACGTTGAATATCGCAGTCTTGGCCACCGTTACAACACTTGTAATATGCATTCGATTGTGCGTTTATTGGCAGCGCGTGTGCTTTTTCTGCTGTATCATTCACCACCCAGCTACGAGCAGCAGGAACTTAGCTGCTGACGTTGTCGTACTTATCGAAAAGTCACACGTAGTCAACAGCTATAATACTTATCAAATATTAAATTTCACGATTAACAAACACGCCTGTTTTTCGACAGCGCAGAGGTCAAGGAAGCAAAAAAGAGGGAAAAGTCCTACTTCACGCGCGTATACGTGCGATGGCAAACGATCTCATCAACTGTCATAACCTAAAAAGAGAAAAGGCAAAGTGTTTGCGAAATAGGCATATCATTTCTATTTTATTTGACATCCTTTTACCAGATTCTGTGCGGATTTCTCGTGAATATTTCACTGTGGCAAAATGCCAAGAGGAAGCACATGCGATGAATGAAAGTCTTACTAATGAGCAAACGGAAGATATTTGAAAACAGGCTTGATTGAGAAAAGTCGTTGAATAAACACACTGCAAGGATAAGGCAGGCTGGTAAGGCCACAATTTGAGTCCGATTCTACGAACTAATGTGTGATCTCATTCTCGGGAAGGCCTTAGTATGTCGCACTAACTATTAACTCGAGCCAGGACAAGAGAAACAGTAGGTGAACTGCTTATTAAGATGCGACTATCTACAAATATTACCACGAATTGAAGCAAATGTCCGCATTCCAGGAACGTGTTTATTCTGAGAAGAAGAGGGATGATCGAACACTGGAATCATAATTGTATTAACCTGAGCTTTCGGGCTCCTGCAGGAGTCCATCGTCAGAGAATGGGAGAACAGCAAAAAATGAGATGGCTGGTTCTGGCGTTGGCACAAAACAGCTGAAATTTTGAAACGGGTATAAAATCAATAATTGTGTTGTCGGCTGCCGTCGATCATCCCTCTTCTCCTCAGAACAAATATAACCCTCGTGCAGATAACTTCGCCGAGGGGCAGAATACCCACAATGATATGATGAATCATACCTGAGAAGAGAATAAGTGCTGCATCCCTCTAAAAAGACCTAGCCAGTGAACACATAGGTATTACCCCCTGGGGGGGGGGGGAGTATCACCTGTTGGACTAACCGTACAATAAATACAGTATGTCGAGGGCTGCGAGCAAAATGCCGAAATTTTCGAAACACAGATAATAAATCGCCAATCAGCATAGAGTTGATCTGCAGTATTGATTATCGTAAAACTTACTCTGAAGTAGCTCCAACCACGTCCCGATGCCGGCCTACTAATGGGCCTCTTTCTGACCGCTAATAAAGAGTAGATCCTGTGAAAAATGGCTAAATACTTAGTATGCCCTTTTATCATTGATTTTTCCCGTCTTTATCAATTCAAATATATTTTATAGAAACCATAGAGAAAAACATTAATTCATACACGCGTTCGGTAGCAAATAACGCCTCCTTTTAATTTTGCACGTAAGGAAGGGGAAGCTTTTTGGTTTTAACAAACGGTCCAACTTGCCGAATAATTTTGAAGCCTGCCAATTGCTACACGTGAATTTAAGGCTTCCAAGCTGCATAATGTGTACATCCCGTACAAGGAAAAATATATTTCTGAATGTGGTTTCAGGACGAAGTTACCTAGTTATTATAACATTTTGCAATAGAGTTGGATCAAGTTGTATATGCTATAAACAAATTTCATAACTTTACAGATGTGACGTTTACTGCACACTGCACAGTCATAAAAGATCTCATTATTAGAAGTTTTTCTACAACCGAAGGATATCTCTTCTTTAAGTATACAAGTTAAATAAGGCATTAATTTAAGGAAAGGCCTTTCGTTGAAATTACATTTTTGGGATGCTTGCCATCCAGTTTATACCAAACCGAGCGCAAAACAGCGTTTTTTGCATTCTTTGCGAAAAATATATTTGTATTTTATAAGGCAGTGAAAATCAATGGTACATTTTCATATTAATTAATAAGCCATTTTTACGGAATGTGTTTTTAAGCATTCAGCAAGGAGTTCATTAAAAGGCCCACACCTAGACGTGACTGAGGAAGTTGCCGTTAGTTCCACAAGAGCTCAAAATAACTCGGATAGGGCGACTGACCTAGAAAGGACGTCCTTAAATGACGGACGTTGTGATTACTGTTTCGAGTGTTTGACTGACCAGGCGAAGTATTAGTTGGCGGCAATATTCTCCATGTCTTTAAGGTTAAAATTCTGTGGGTCAATGAGTAAGTCACTTTAGGTGCTGCAAAACCTGGAATTAGGTTTCGCTCGCTGATGATCAGAAACAGCCGTCCTAGATATGCTTGCCTTCTTCTGTAATATCTCCATGTCCGTAATGCACTAGCCACTGAATGGGAACTGGCGGGGCTTCCGATGCAGCCAGCAGGCACAATGAGAGGTTTGTGCTCCGCAACGAGATTGGTGACTGTCTCACTAGCGTTCTTTTTATATACGATCGGGTTATAGTTCAATTTTGGTTCCCAAACAGCTTATATAAGTAACCGAATATTTGCGCACGATAATTAAAATGAAACATTGTTTTCCCAGAAGAAATTTGAACAAGGCAAAGATCACGAGTTGAGCTGACTTTAATGAAGTCATAAATTTCGTGACCACTCGTTCAGCTGCAGACGGTCGTTGCCTATTGAGTGTCAGTCTCAGAGGGTGAAACTTGATAGATAGAGGGAGTAGAAACATTTAGTCATAGATGTGGTCTCATGGTGAAGGGTAGAGGAGGGGGTAGGTAATTGTCAAAGCATGGCGGTTCATGTTAGAGCATGCCCATGAAAGCCTGCAGGACGTGATTAAAGGGGGGGGGGGTGGTGGCAAGGGACAGGGTAGCAGTCAGACGCAAGCTTGACGATGGGGCGTAAGCGGGAATGAGTTGATCGATCGTTACCACGGCAAAGCGAGGTTGATCACAAAGTCCAGCTGCTTACAGAGTTCTGAATTTCTTTTCCGTATTGCAGCTGCCTCCGAAAAACGTAGGAGACGCCCGGTCGTCGTCCGAAGTACGACCTTAAATGCAGTTGTTTGGTCGATTGTAAGGGAAATGTCGTCAAAGTGCTTTGTGATTGAACTCTTGGGTCCTTTATGCGACACCATGAGCAACCACTTCGGCATGTGTTCGGCTGAACGCGTTGTTAACTGCCTTTGCGTGCGCCCGATGTATTTGCATCCGCAACTGCATGTGAACTAATTAACACAGTTTGAAATGGCGTGCATAGGCAAAGGGTTGTTTTTCCTCCGAGCATCCTCACTCCCTTTATCCACATTTCTCCCTAATCACCCCCTAATTATCCGCTTGTTACTACCCCACCCCTCCACTATCCCCTGGACTAATTTGCTTGTAACGTTGAACGTAATTTAACTACAATTTACCTTTACCCACATAAATGTACTGGCCTGATGAGAATTTATTGAAAGTATACTTATGCTCGCAAATTACTCTTCGGATTCCTGCGATGGGAATTTTTGCAATCTTAAAACAATCCAAGGACCCCTCGGTGTTAAGGACACTCAATGGGTACCTGCGTTTCAACACCAAACTTGCCGAGGCGATAATAGTGGCTACGTTGATTCAAGACTGCATTGAGAGGAACGAATATCCAAGTGACTACTGGAGAGCACTACGGCGGACTCGGACGGTTATAACCACTGAAACCTTGAGACGATATGCTGAGAACCAGCTTGAAAGCACTCACATAAAGATTGGAGAACTAGAGCGTCATGTATGCCAACGCTCTGCCGTTCTAGACAGCCTAACAGACGAACAAAAACGAGAATTCATCAGCTACACGCAGACCATAGGAACGAAGCGTGGGGACACAAAGAGGGCGTCACTCCTAAAAAGAGTGCAAGAAAAGAAGCCAGAAAAAAAGCTACCCGAAGATCCAGCTAGATACGTGCACAACTACACCTCTATGACGCTTGATAAAACGTTACTTGAAGCATTATCTGTGGGCCCGAAGTTCTGCATTCCTTCTCGAAAGGTCGATCAATTAGAACAAGAAACCCAATTTGAGAATCTTTACAACCAAACTCATGATTTACAGCCCAGCTCCGCAGAAAGTGTTCAACACCTTAAATCAACACCAGTGAACTGCAGTTACCAGTACCTCAACAGGAGACCTACAAACCGAGGATTATTAACAAAAATGCACCTATAAAAGTTAAAAGAACTGCGATGGGACAAAGAAATCCTGGTCAATAGACCTAATAAAGGAACCGGTGTCGTTTTAATGGAAAGGTTGGACTACATAAAGACGATGCAGACGATCCTATCAGATCAGACTAAATTCAAGAAAGTAGACCAATAAAAAGATCGTACAGCTGAAGTAGAAGCTCAACGGACTAACTTCTTAAGAAGACTTCAAATGGGAGTTTTAATAAGCGACTGGGACTTCGAAGGCCTCCGACCAATAGGCACGCACATCCTCCGTTTCTATGGTCTACCAAAGATCCATAAGGATGGCCCGCCAGTTCGTCCGATTCTGTACATGCGCAATTCACCGTTTCATGCGATAGCGAAATGATTGGCGGCGAAACGCAAGCCTTTGCAGCATCAACTGGCACCACGGAGCTATCGAGACACGTTTTAATTTATCGATGATACCAAAGATGTGAACTGAAACGGCATGAGGATGCTCTCCCTAGACGTCTTCTTGCTGTTTACAAGCGTCCCAGTTACCGAGACAGTCGAATACATCTGCGAATTCCTATTGAGCAATCATCTAGAAATAGGAATAACGACGGATGCACTAAAGGAACTACTACTGAAGTGCACACTATCTGTGCAGTTCCTATTTGACAGCCAAATATACAGACAAATAGATGGTGTTGCTATGGGCTCGCCTCTAGGACCCCTACTGGCTGACATATTTATGGGCAAGCTGGAAAAATATCAACTGAGCGATCAAATCCACAAGTTAAAGCACTACGGTCGCTACGTGGATGATATATTTGTGATCACCACAAACGAAACCGATAGAGACGCACTCTTAAGCGCAGTCAATCAAGCCCATCCATCCATACAGTTAACGTTGGCGATGGAAACAGCAGGTTCACTCCCCTTCTTGGACGTTCTCCTTAGTGGTAGACCCGACGGTAGCGTCCAAAGGAGCATGTATATAAAGAAAGCCTGGTCTGGTCCATATACGAACTTAAAGAGATTCGTACGCCTCCAACAGAAGCGAAATCTAGTTCGCTGCTCAACGCAAAGAGCTAGAAAGATTTGCTCTGAAGACACTATCGAAGAGGAACTCAAGAAAATTCAGGACTTACTCCGTGAGAATGGATATCCTGAGGGATTTCTAACCAAAAATATGGCTGCAAAAGAAATAAAACCCACAACGCTCACTGTGGAGAAGAAAACATTATTCCTCAAAGTGCCCTTCCGAGGAGACGCGACAGGTGAACTCCTGAAAAGACGCCTTGACGAGGCCAAGTCAAGAACCTTTCCAGCAGCGAGAGTTCGGGTACTATTCTCAACTAACCCGGTCTTCCATGGAGAAGCTAAGGACAGGTTACCGACTCGGACCGCCTCCATGTGCATGTACTCCTTTGCTTGCTCCGGTGGAGCAGGTTATATTGGTCGCACGAGTCGGCGCCTATCCAAAAGAATGAAGGAACACCTCCCGCAATCGCTAAGGAAGGGTTAATGCAATACCACTAGAACCATCAACAGCTCTATTCTAGCGCAAATGGTGGATTCCGGACAACAGGTGGACCCCAACGAAGCCTTCAGGGTGATCTACAAGGTCCCACCAAGCTACCCTATGTCACTGGGTCAGCGCCTGCTGGCAACAGCAGAAGCAACTGCTATCTGGCTGAGGAAGCCAATTTTGTGCGCGCAGAATAACCTGCTGCAAGCCCCAAGCTTAGCATGGCCAACGGCCACCTAGCTACGGGCATTTTGTTCCCCGAGCCTCCTTTCTCCCTTTCTTCACCTTTCTCCCTAATTGCCGCCTAATTATCCGATTGTTACTACCCCACCCCCTCCACTATCCCTTGGACTAATTTGCAGGTTGTTCTGCATGTAAATTGAAGGTGTGCGTGGCGCTTCACGCCGCGGACTAAACTAAACTAATCTATCTCCTAACCAACATTTCAATTTTTTGGGAAAATCAGGAAACCTGCAGTTTGATAATCGGGTTTTTCCGCAAAAAGTTAGATGATAATACAGGTTAGGAAAATCTGCAGATATAAATCAACCACACTTCTGCATACAGTAAAATAAAAATGCATCTGGTATTTATTAAAGTATATTCCACTGCGCGTCCTAATTTCCGGCCTATAAAACCTGATAAACAGCGTTTTGGCAGGAAAATATGCATGTTTTAGGGATTAATGTGTGAGGCTACATAAGCCACTGTTGCCCACATTTTAAATAATTGTAAACTTGGTGTTCATAATAATTTTATTATTTCCAAAACGTCAACATATTTGCAGGTATCATTTTATTGTTTTTTTCACTGAATTTTGATTATTGCAAACAGTGACTAAATAAAGAGAAGCCATCGAACATAAATACACTCGAATGCTTAGGATATTTAGTTTCATGCTACGGCGCCCGCGGGAACCGACGCGCTCCGCAACCCTTGTCCAGTGGTGTGGGCGAATAGTATGCGAGCTGGACTACCCAATCGAAATCTGACTCTTGGTATTGGATGCTAGAATGTGCGAACGTTCCTGGTCCCTGGTACCCAAAGCCTTACGGTGCACAGTCTTAATCAGTACAACGTCGATGTCTGCTGCCTGTCCGAAGTCTGACTTCCTAACTCCGGTGCTCAGGTAATAAAAGTTCCTGTAGCTGAATCTCACTTCATCCTATAGCACAGTGGCCCCCATGACTCCCCCGGCAGAATGGTGTGGCAATTGTCCTCTCACAACAAGCCAGCCGTGCACTTCTTGCCTGGGAAACAGTCAATGAACGCATGGCTTATGTGCGCTTGAAGGCCACTTCACAAACATATGTGCGGTCGCTGTATATGCACCGACGTCCTATGCTCATCAGCGTGCTAAAGATATGTTTTACTCACAACTACAGACATTGGTCTAAAGGCTTCCTTGTCACGATATGTTGATTGTTGCTGGGGATTGGAATGGCCGAACTGGGCCGGGTGATTCCGCAAACAGCCATTTTATCGGCCGCTTTGGGCTTGGCTCTCGAGGTGAGAATGGTGACAGATTACTGAAGTTTGCTGAATGGAACCGACTGTTTGTAACGAACACGTGTTTCCAGCACCGCAACAAGCACTTGCTGACCTGGTACTCCAACGAAGGCCATACAGCCAGTCAGATTTACTATATTTTAGTCAGCTCAAGATTCCACAGCTGGGTTCACGATAGTCGGTCGCTGCGTTGTGCTGAGAATGGTAATGTCCATGGCTTTGACCACGTTCTTGTTCGCACACGTTTGAAAGATCACCTCTCATCTGCACTCAAAAGTGCCCCGCGCTAGACGCCTCGATGTTTCCAAAATCTGGCAACCCAACACCGCTGAGGCCCTAAGCAGAGAAATCAAATCCTGTTTCACGACCCACGCCGACAACGAAGGGGGTAACCCATGGTCCTTACAGAGAACTTCAGTCTATGGAGCAGCCGAGAAGATTCTTGGATGCACCAAGCGGCGCCACAGTGATTGGATTAGCGGACGCACCCTGCAGTTATCTGTGGAGACAGCCCGAGCTAGGAGCCTTAACGATGATTCCTTTTGCCATTTAAGAACGATGACGGCAAAATCGGCCAGAGAGGATCGAAAGAAATATTGGGCTGAAATTGCAACTTCCATGGAGCAGGCCCAAAACATTGGTGATACTAGAAAGCTCTACCAACTTATTCGCCAGGCTAGTGGTAGACTGTCTCCACTGTGTGACTCAGTTCGTGATGTGAATGGCAGCTTTAGTGCTGACAACGCAACCAAGATCGAACACTGGCGTGAGTATTTCGAGCACCTCCTCAACTTCGATACGGAGCCCACCGCCTCCCTGCTCCTATCTACGGTAGAGCCTCCTCCATCTTCCACTTATCCGGTGTCATGCGACCCGCCTCCTGAAGCAAAAATCTCCGATTCCATAAAAAGGCTGCGCAACAATAAGGCACCTGGAGGGGATGGCATCCCCGCTGAAATCTACAAGTCTTGTGCCGACACTCTGGCACCTTGACTCCATGAGGTGATTGGACAAGCATGGAGAGACGAGACCGTTCCTAATGACTGGTGCTCAGACATCCTTGTGCCTGTCCACAAGAAGGGAGACAAGACAAGATGTGAGAACTACTCATCGACATCGCTGCGAAGATTTTAGCTATCGTTCTCCTCAGGCGGTTTCAGTCTGTGCGCGACTCCAGGACGCGACACAACCAGGCCAGATTTCGTGGTGGACGTGGATTTGTGGAGCAGATATTCACTCTGAGATGAACCCTTGAATTCCGCCATAGCCACCAACAACTAACAGCCATCTGCTTTGTTGACTTTTACGCTGCGTTCGACTCCGTCCATCGTGACTCTATGGCAGATAATGGCATTTGATGGTGTACCACCAAAACTAATCGCCATGATCAAGGCATACTACCGCTCCACCACTGCGCGGATTTTAGTCCACAAAAACCTCTCAGAACCCTTCGCTATTCGGTTAGGCGTTCGGCAAGGCTGTGTCCTGTCGCCCATCCTCTTTAACTACGCCATTGACTGGGTTCTAGGGAAGGCCCTACAAGAAGGTGACGGTATTGACCTTGCCCCCGGGCGCCGGTTGACTGACCTTGACTATGCCGATAATATCACCTTACTAGCGTCAAGCTTTGGCGATCTCCAGTCTATGGTATCACGGGTGAACGATGTCGCGAAAACGGTCGGCTTGTCCACAAACGCTGGGAAGACGAAAGTGTTTTCATGCTACATCCCTACCGAAGAGATGGCATCTCTCGAGATTACTGGCTGTCCACTAGAAGAAGTCGACAGTTTCAAATACCTCGGAGCGAGATTGCTGCCGAATGGACAGAGTAAGGATGATATTGGCTCCCGAATTGATGCAGCGCGACGAGTGTTCTCCAGCCTTCGGAAGTGCTTATGGACCCGACGCGATATCTCTATCTCAACAAAGATCCGCGTGTACCGTGCATCAGTGCGGTCCGTTCTCCTATACGGATGCGAATGTTGGGCTATGCGCGTTAAAGATGAACAGAAACTGGAAGTCTTCGACCACTACTGTCTGCGGAACATCCTTCGAGTGAAGTACATCGACTTCGTCTCCAATGAGGCAATCCGCACTCGTTTTGACAAAATCTTAAGGATATCCCAGGCCATTCAGGAAAGACGGCTGCGGTGGTTTGGATACGTTGTTGGTCGCTCAACTCAAGAGCTCAGTGCTAGTGCCCTCGACATAAAACCGTTGCCTAATTGGAAACGTCGAAGAGGGGATCCACTCAAAATCTGGCTCAACTCAGTCCGTCAAGACATGGAAGTGGTTCTCTGACCTTCAGTATTTGGTCTACGGCATTGGCGAAGAGAATGGGTAAAACTGTCCAGGTCTGCGGCCATGGATCGTCGCGTTTGAAGAAGCACCATTCGGGACATAATTGAGGCCAGCAAGATCAGTCATGATCGCAGCCGTAAAGATCAAGTAAATAAGTCATGCTATGTGCGATCCCATTGCTTCGGGTTGCCAGCAGTGTCATGGTTAAAATGGATCTCAGTTTGAGAACTTTCAGTAACAAAAACAATAAAATGATACTTGTTGAAATATTTACATTTATTTAATAATTAAATTATGATAAACACCAATTTCACAATAAGGGGAAACGCGTATGCATTTTTGGGACAGGCTGCATTCCTATCAGTTTCTCCTCATCCTGATATGCCACAACAACTGAAACCTTTATTAGCATCTGTCCCGTATAACACAAGGTCGGGTTTTTCACGTGCTGTTTTGAAACCTTCATTGAACTGTTATCTACGATTGCGACTGACCGAAAAAAAGAACATGTGCTTCAAAGATAACGGCAGTGCACTTCTAATTGAAAGGTCATCGGTTCAAGCCTCAGGCATTGCAACACCTAGGGTAAGGTATTGTTGACCGACGGGGGTCAATACGCCACAAATGGCCGTACTAGTGTCCCTTTTTGTTGGTTAGGTTATTTTACTAGGAAATCTGTCGAGCAGAATGAAGAGATATAGAAATTGACTTGATTTACAAAATGCATACGATAACTAGGACTAAAGACAATAGGCAGGACAGCAGGGCCTGACATTTGAGCACAGCTCGACTACCTGAGCATGTTTTCATACCCAGCTCGGCAAAAGAAGCTTATGTAGCCCCACTCATATACCCCTATTCCCAGCATTTCATCCTGCGAAAACGGTAGCTATAGAGTTTTGTCGGGTGGGGAAATAGGATAGGCCGAGAAGGAAATTTCTAAAAGTAAGTGAACAGTAAAGAAATGTGGTCGAAGTTGCTTCCCATGGCCGCTGGGAGCAGGTTGTTCCGCATGTAAATTGAAGTTAGTTAGACGGTAAGTTAAACCACAGGAAAGTTGAAGGAGACGACCTCCTAACCACCAGCTCAATATTTTGGGAAATTCAAGAAACCTGTAATTTGATAATCTGGTTTCCGCAGTAAGTTAAATGATAATACAGACTAGGAAAATCTACATGTATAAATCAACAACACTTCTAAATACAGTAAAATAAAAATGCATTGAGCCTTTATTAAAGTACATACCACTGCGTGTCCTAATTTTCCGCCCATAAAACCCGATAAACACAGTTTTCGTAGGAATAAATGCAGGTTGTAGGGATTAATGATTGGGGCTACATAAGCTACTTTTGCCCCCAAGTTTATTAATTACTCATGGACGTGTGATCACCTGAGGTGTCCCACGGCATAAAATGCTTAACATGTATTTTATGCATGCAAGATGATTGCATTTCCAGAATGAAACAGAATGTCATAATCTCAACTCACAACATTCAACCTATCCCCATCCACGCTCCATGTACTGTTTGACTCCTGTTCTTTATTTTCACGCGGTTTCTTTCCCCTTTGTCGATAGTGAAGGATTCCATTTTCCAATCTAATCAGTGACTTGTTCTTAAGAAAACGTAAGTAAGCGTATCATCTAACCTTGGAAGTTGACTCACCCATGATGGGTTCCTCGAACGTTTCGCCCAGCTTGAAGTCGGTCGTTATTTTTATCGCGGCGGTTACGCTTTCAATGGTGTACTCATCTCCCTTCTGGCATATGTAAACTTTTACAGGCTGTCGGTTAACAAACTTCGAAACCAAAGAGGGCGCACCAAGCCGATTCAAGTATTCAACAAAGTTTTCATTGCTCTCCAACTTCCATGTACCGAGAAACTTATCCATTGCTTATGTTCTGACGCTGAGAGCGCTTCTGGACTCCGGTTATAAAGGCGTGTGCTTAAGTTGGAATGGGAGTATGTTCAAGCGATGAGCGACAACGTGATCTTCAGTGTTCAAAAACAGCTAAAAGTTCATGCGCGTGACTGAGTTGGGTTTAAGGGCATCTTGATGGAGCTCGTGAAACGTGATAAGGTCCTATGTTATTGATTTGACAAAAAATGAGCGAAGCCGATCAAATAAGTAGATTAGTTTGACATGTGGCAGACGGTAACACGGTACAGTACAAAGCTGTCAAACCGTGTTCGTCGAAAAATGCAGGCGAAGAAGCAAACGAAGCAATCTAACGGGAAAGCCAGAACTGACACGCTGGCGAGCGATACCTTATATCGCTGGTGTGTCCGAAGAATTCGCTCGACTGGTCAGCGAATTTGTGATTGGCCTTGCTCACAGGCCGGAAGCAACAATCCAAAGACAACTTATGCAGCCTAAAGACCCAGTGCCCGTTAATCAAAAGTCCGGTGTCCTTTACCGCATAGACTGCTATTGTGATTAAGCCAATTATGTTGGTGAAACCGGGAAACGGGTTCTTACGAGAATGCACCAGAATGAACTTGCCGTGGGATGGAATGACAAGCTTTTTTTGGTAGCCGCTCACGCGTCCATGTCAGGGGAAGGCTTCGATTTCGAACACGTGCTAATTCTGGGTCAGTCGGACGACCGAATCTCACGCCTCTTGCAGAAGGCATATCACTCGCACGCGGATTCGATCAACAGGCATATCGATCTTCCTGAAGCCATTCTCGCTTTGTGGATAAAAACCGATATCAGAGCTGAAGGTCATTCCCGGCAGATTTGATCTAAATACACGGTGAGCTGTACATTTTGGTATCCCTTGACAATAGCCTCGAATGACTGTCCAAAACGTTGGACAAATAAAATACTGGTCCCAGAGAACGTATTTCCGCCTTCTATTTAATAACGTCGGCTGTCCAGGAAAACTATGACTGAGCCCGGGCTTTATGCTGTAATAAATTCCTAAGTAATATGCACAAAGATTTGAGGTTCAGATATTTTATCCTTGTCATCATCCCACAAAGAAACCGAAGAAAAAGATATAAGGACATGCACCGAATTAAATTGAGACTTACATTTATAACACTCGCATGCTTCCATCTTTAGAGTAATGGGTTGATTGTTCCTGTCTTCCAGGACCGTTTAAGCCTGGTATTATATCCGTGCTCAACACAAGACCTTTTACCTGCTTGTTCGCTGTTGACTGTCCGTGAGATTGACCGCTGGTGGGATCGTATGACCTTTTTCCCCTTTTCGTCTTTCGTAATCGTTGGCAAGTCAGCGCGCTCACAGGCCGGCCCCTCGTTGCTGCCCGCGTGAGTTGATTTCAGTCTCGTGGGTGCGGCGGTGAGGTAGCGTTCCACGCTGGTCACCTGGTTCCTAATCGACCCTTATCCCTTTTTGGCTTTGAACGTATTCTGCAGCCGTTCGGGATCGCTGTGGCTCAAAGCCGAAATCAACGATCAGACAGCAGATTATGAGACCCAAAGACTAGTTTCCATCGACAGAACAGTGGTCTAGAGCATACCGCGTCAAGATTGCGATGCAAGGTATGTTGGTGAAACGGGCAAACGCCTGGGCACAAGACTGCACGAACACTGACTGAATTGAACCCGCGCGGTTTGAATTTTTGAGCAAGACGAAGGCAAAGTTATTTCAACTTCTACGTCGAAAGAAATTGTCTTCAGAGTAAAACTGAATAAAGAAAGCACACTGTGTTATACGATCCTCCGGCCAATTTCCTTCAATTCTCTCGCTGTTCGACCAGGAATTTTTCTCCAAATCGAGCATCCTGCTGGGATTATTGGCTTGGTTTACACACTCTACCTGTCCAAATCAAAATTTTCAGGGTCACTAAGAAATATCTGCGGAGAGGTTGAGTCTACAATTTATATACTGCTGTACATTTATTTATATACTGCCTGTGTATCATTTTTGCATACTCACAGATCAGACTATCTCATTTGTAGTTACGCGGCCAAACCGTTTTTACTAGCGTAGACACTATCAATTTGACACTTAAACCCACAGTTTGGATATCAGATTAGAAGACAAGCACTACATAAGTATTGCTAACCTATATTTTTGCCGTCGTTCCTGCTCTGGTCAACCCGAACTAGTTTCTACTAGTATAGACAAAATAGATTTCGACATTGTAACCTTAGCCAGGATATTAGAGTAAAATACAAGTGCAACATCCCAAATTTTGTTGTTATCTGTGCTCGCAAAACCCAAAATCAACCCCATGGGGAACGCAGACATTCACGACCCAACTGTCGCGCGTGAGGAAAAAGTCGCGTTTAGAGGTGGCATCGATCAGCACACGCTCGCCTCAGGCGGCGACCGTCTAGACACCTCGGCCACCGCAACTTACCTGCGAGGGCAGCCGGAAGTTACGTGCACTAACACTGGAGTTAGCAGCGAACCGCGGACGCGCGACCCAGGGGGCGAACGTTTAAACACCTCGGCTACCGCAACTGAGTTGCGAGGGCCACCGACAGTTGCGTGCACTAACACTGGTGACACAATATGCCCAGAGGGTTATAATCACTGCAAAGAGATGCGGCAAAAAGTATTAGGACTAGAGTGTCTTACGAACCTACTATCAGAAATACTTGCAGAACTGTTTAAACTCGACAAGTTAAGGCCAATTGACGAAAAAAGTTGCAATCCACAGCTCTTATCAACATTAAGGGCGCTTATTAGCAGCCAACACCTAATAGGTCCAGACACGCCCAAATTGGAGGACAAGCATATACAAACGTGCCAGAGTAACAGTGTCAGGCAAGCTTGAGCCCCAAGACCGTTAAAGTTGCCAAAATGAGGATGAAACGTCCACCCGCAGAATCGATCTCACTCTTATCCAGGGCTAAAATCAACAAAACCGCACAAATAAAGATTCGAGAGGAACAAGAAGTTGCCCAGGGCCCAATATCTGCGCCGAGACAACTGCTTTCTGGTAGAACGAAAGAACTGCACGCTAATGCGGCGAATGTTCAAAACCTTCCAGCCGGCAAAGTAGACACAAGGGCGTCAAGACTTAGAGTGAAGGCCTCCAACGTTGGCCAAATTGCCGCAGCTGTGGAAAATTTGAATAACTTCACAGTCGATTAAAACGATAAGAGTGTGCTAGCACCTAAAGTTAAGACTTCCACAACAAAAGACACGAGTGTGCCAACACTTGAAGTAAAAGCCCAAACAGCTGACCAAGCAGACGCAGTTGAGGTCAATTTGAAAAACCTCTCCGCCAGCAAAGTAGATACAAGGGAGTCAAGACTTAGGGTGATGGCCTCCAACGTTGGCCAAATTGCCGCAGATGAGGAAAATTTGAATAACCCCACAGTTGACAAAAACAAAAACGATAAGAGTGTGCCAGCATCTACAGTTAAAGCTTCGCCAACAGAAGACACGAATTTGCCAACACTTGAAGTGAAGGCCCAAACAGTTGACCAAGTAGACGCAGTTGAGGTAAATTTGAAAAGCCTTCCTGCCAGCGAAGTAGACACAGGTGCGTCAATACTTCAAGTCAAGGCGCACACAAAAACAGGCAAGAGCGTGCCAAAACCCGGAGTGAAGGCCCCCAAAAAGATGCGAGTTTGAAGACCCTCAAAGTTTTAGTGCCCGGCCCCGCAAAATTGCACGGAAATCGCACCGACGTCCATGGCCGGGAAGCAACAACATCGGCCAGCCCGAGCCCGAGGCCCGCAGTAAAAAACGAGGCTGGTACTGCTCCAATAGACTCCGGTCTCAAACATAACCGTCAAAATAGCAGCACAAGAGCTGTTAGTCAGAAAGTAAGCGAAAATGTCGTAGGCGTAAAAAAATGTCGCTAAGAGAGAATCCAACTTCATAATACAGGGATTGGCAGAATCAACTGCAACCACTCCCATGGACCGGCATTCCGCAGACATCCAGCTCTTCGGTGCGCTTATGAACAAAATGCTGGGACCCAACGTAACAATCGAGTAAGTTAAGGCATTCCGCCTTGGAAAACGGTCAGAGGGCCCAACTGGATCGATGCGTCCAAGACCTCTGAAGGTGGTCATGGCCAGCAGCCAAGAAGCAAACCTAATCCTGTCTAAGCGTTTTAAAATAAATGACTCACCCGGGAGTTTTTTTTTCAGCAGGATTTCTCAGTTGCAGAATGAGACAAACGTCGTCAACTCGTTTTAGAAATGAAGGAGCGACACAGCAAAGGAGAACAAAACTTGGTTATTTACAACAACCAAGTGATACAACGTCCATTGTTCTCACCTTGGACAGATCCGTTCTGGATAACCACGCAATCGACCCAGTACGGGGAGGGTTGAGCCCGAACATAAAAACTACCCAAACAAGCCGACAAAGCAAACTTAAGTGCATGTACACCAATGCACAAAGCCTGCTGTCTAAATTAGA
>JAYGXS010000005.1:52012991-52061120 GCA_036362985.1 Ligula intestinalis
CCCCATAAAGAAGGCGTAATTTGCTACCAAAAGAGTACAAGAAATAATTTTTTCGTGCATTTTTTCCAAAAAATATAGTTGAATCTATAAAAGCCATCGAAATTAATGACGAAAAGGCATACTACTTAAGTAATCACGTTATATAGTACATGCTTTGTCTTGGCAGTCAGAAAGAAGCTCGTTAGAAAGCCGGCATCCTGAAGTGTCTAAAATATGTTGAGATTAGGCTATGTGATCATCTTTATTTCAATCATCCGCAATTACTATGTTCCAAGCGAAATCTTATTTCAGTATTCCGGCAGATATTGCATGAGATAGTGAATCGACTGTAAGTCTGCTGGCAAACTGCTAGGAATCACATACTATCAACGTTTCATCCTGGCAACCGTATATCTCTACAACCACATCCTACGCTGCAGGTAGTCTGGACCAGGCAATCATATCGAGGAGGGGGGGGGGGTGGTTATGTAAGTTAAACACTAGCACTTGCGGTCTGCAGGTCCCAGTTCCTTGGGAGAAGCGGACACCTGGGAGGCCAAAGTGGTGGCAACACGTAAGTCGGTGCGGAAATACGTGGAGGATAGACTAGAGTAAATTGAGTCTTGGACGAGTACAACCCAGCTGATAGGGCACCGAGTCCAGAGAGCCAGCGCGGAAATCGTCACAGCACCTTGAGCAGTCTATGTGTGAATGAGCCTTTAAATTTAATTGCTGAGACTTCCTTGCAGCCGCTGGGCGTTGCGCCTTGGCGTCACTTTTGATTAGCTATCCCAGAGGCCAGCAACAGTGCAGGTGCACTAGTTAGCAGCGGCGAATCGTAGCCTGGATCGATTCACCACATAAATTCGAGGAACTAAATAAGAAGATGCTGTCTAGCATTTCCACTCTATTAATTGCTTTTCTGGGACAGTCCCCCAGCTGATAAGATCGCTGGAGTCGGCATCTTTCGCCGGCCAGAGATACAACATTTGACATCTGTTAATGAGACCTAAGTTTGCCAGCCGCCAGATGAACTAACCCAAGTGCTTTATCGGGCCCAGAGTGAAGCCTGCGAAGTTAAATATATTGTATAGACATGAGGGCACCCATTTGCCCTGATAGCGGAAAACTGCACAGACTCTGGACATACATTCGACCCTTCGAATGCCGACCGCGTAGTCTAAGGAACCACTGAGACCATTGTGCGGTTCTTCCTACAATTTATGACACGCTATCGGCACCTGTAGCAACGTTGCGCCCATCGCGATTCCTCGTACGTGCAGTCTAGTTCTCAGCCAATCACAGCTATCTTAAGTAATTAATCAACCAGAAAACTGACGCAGACGTACTCTCGCCCAAGCTGCAATGACGCATTCCCCACTTTCACACTCAAGACGCTGAGGGTTCCGGCACCGGACGTACAATCTCGTACGGCTGCCCGTCTCTCTCAGTCTTTATTCTTATAGATAAACACGGAATAAAAGACCCCCAAACGGGAATATGCCTCCTTTTATTCTCATTCGCGACTGGACATGAAGGTTTTAAGGGCAAGGCTCAAAATGTAATGGTTCGAGAGCTCACCTTCTCCTAACACGAGACGGCACAGTTTTGGTTTCCCAGTCGCGCTCGATCCAGCGCCATGGCCCATTTCCGCGTGCGACGCGCAACCTTTGCTCTCGTGCGACTAGGACGCAAACAGGCACTCCAGACTAGTCGGGTCAATCATCATCCTGAGGCTAATTCACACAAAGCCCACTCTGAGCCCTTGTGATAATTCCTGCGTTGACAAAGAGACCAGAATCCGCCCCGACCTGGGGCGGATGGAGGCATCGTCGTTGGACGCTGTAACGCTCCCGAGTGCTCACACGGCCCTTGCGGTTGAACGCCATACCAGACCGATTGGCAACCTACTCCTTTCTAGCATCGCACTATTCTGTCAGGACTACATTGTTCTTACCAATCTGGCATTCCTTAGAGTTCTCCCATCTCGAAAGGAAACGGGTCTGGAAGATCTCAGCTTTTAGCGCTAACCTCATTAGCCCTAACACTCTTCGCTATCCCTTTATAATTATTTTACTTGCAAGCCAAATCTATGAAGACCAAACTTGAACCTATGCCAAGTATCAATCCAAACACGGACTATGCAGTAGAGGTATACCTCACGACGGATGCCTATTGCGAAAACAACTTGCAGAATTGCGTCGAAGAAAGCACTTGATTAAAGCATACCAATTTAGGTTTATAAAATTCGGAAGACTACTGCACCGAAAGTGTTCTCAAAAGGACAAACAGATATTTACAAACGTATTGCCCACCTCCGTTTGCCAGAATAGTATGAACTTGTTCTCAAAACATATTCCCCACTATTTTTGTTTTGCCTAGGCATGGGAAATCGCCATGTCGAAACAACGGTATCTGTAAAGCCCTAAAGATGAAAGAAAGGATACTGAAGACCGTTGGGTACGAGTGCACCTGTCCTCTCGCCTGGAGGGGTTACTTGTGTGAGGTAAGATGAATTAGACGTTTCAATAAAAAGGCTGTGTAAAGTTAATATCTGAACACTCCACCTAAAGTGTGGCTCAGAATTCGCGCGCTATGCCCTTATTAACGAAAAATTGGTATTCGCTTTTTACTAGGCATTAAGTTTATAATACTGATAACCCTGTAGCCTATTCTCAAGTGATTTCCGTCCCAAAAGTATGTCGGATTTTTAACTAGTTAATCTCTGACCACTAAAAAGGTTGATGGTCTGTAAAAAATGGCTACTTACGTAGACAGCATTGACTGCCGTTAAAAAGTGAAATGTATTGTATTGAAAACACTTAAGCGATATTATTCTAGTGTTTATGGTGGAAAATTACGCCCTTTTTAAATGTTTTACTTAAAAGAAGGGTATCATTTGGTTTTAAAAACTCTCTAGCTATGAGATTTTTCACGATTTTGAGGTGTTAATTCATAATTCATCGTATCGGTAAACTTATTAATGCTGCCTATAATGTGTGCCGCATGATACACATCCCTTGCAACGTTTCATGGAAATTAATTGACTTTTAATTTGGCAGGATGTAAAAGTGCGCATTTTTGAAAATTGAATTCAGGTGTAGCCGTCGGTAGGCTTCAAGATTATTCAGCAATTTATGAACTTTTTTAAAACTCACAGGTACTCTTTCTTTCAGTATGAACTAGAAAGAAGGCCTAATTTGCAACTAAAGGAGTACAAGAAAGCATTCTCTGGTGCATTTAGTAAATAAAATATATTTGCATTTATAATGACGGTCAAAATCAATGATAAAGAGGCATACTACTTAAGCAGCCATTGTTTACAGTACGTTCTCCTTGTAAACTGTCAAAAAACTCGCTAAAAAGTCGGCATCTTATTAAGACTGAAATACCTCAAGAAAAGCCTACAAGATCATCTGTATCTCTGCCTTACTCAATGCCGATTAGCGATTGAATATCCATCTTTCGCAAAGGTCGGCATGTTGCACGAATTCTGGGCCATAGCGCTGGTGTCCCGCACACGACCTCATGGGCCTCACTGGTATAAAGGGCGGCTGCGAATTCCCATTGGTGAGAACGCTGTAAGGGTTTTGTTGTAAAGGCACATACGGTGGACTCTGGACACCGTGTTAACCTAAACGAAGCCTTTAAGGTGATCTACAAGGTCTCACCAGATTACCCGAAGTCCCTGGGTCAACGGCTGCTGGCAACAGTGGAGGCCACGGCCATTCGCCTGATAAAGCCGGTGTTGTGCGCGCAGTAGAACCTTATTCAGGCCCCAAGCTTAGCATGGCCAACGGCAGCAGAACTACCAGCATTTTCCACGCGTTCTTTTCCCCCTCCCTCTCCTAATTACCCTGTCACTTCCCACTTTTTATCAACCCAAACCCCAACCCACCATTCCCAAGACTAAGTTGATTAGAACGATAATTAATTTATTGCTTGTTACGCTGTACCTTCCCCTTCCATAAAAATGTAATGGCCCGAAGAGAATTTATCGAAAGTATACGTATGCTCGCCAACTGTCCTTCTGAATTATCGAATGAGGATTTTCGCAACCTTAAACGCACATATGTTGAGATACCAGACTCTAATGTTACCGTTGAATTGCTGCAACACTCGGGTTTCGAACACGCGTCAGCTGCAACAATGGAGTTGGATAGCTCTACCTGAAAACGGCTAATGAGTCAGAAATGGCCATCCTAGATTCCTCTGTCTGTGTCGGTAATGCCTATGTCAAACTCAATTTAAAGCCCTATCCTGCTGATATCGAAGTTAGCACCTAAACAGGCATTCGTAAATTTTCTGCCATCAGAAACCGAGAAACCCTTGCCGTTATGATGACCTCTGTGGCCCCTTTCCCTGTATCCGAGATCCAAACAATGAGCTTGCAGGCTACGCCTGCCGTTGTACCAAGGGATACAAACCAAAGAGTGAGTCAGACCCCACCTGTGTGAACGTAAATGAATGTGAGGATCCCATCAATACGCCTTGCCTCAACGGTGGCGAATGTCATGATCTGGTGCCTCCAACCTTTGTCGACGTCTCAGGAAAGGAGCGGCGATTCCGGTAATACTTATTGCATTTAACAAACTTGTAGCGGTGTTAAACAGCTTCTTGTATTACAGAGTTAACTATGCTGCAGTGTATGCCAATCCCCCACTGAAAGGTAACAACATCGTGCTAGCACAGCGTGGGAAAGATCAACAATGGTTACATAGACATATTTAACTTCTCTTTTTCATGAATGGATACCCTTCAACCTATTACGGTTAATTATTAAGTCAGTTTGGCAGATTAAGTTAATTTAGTTGACCCGATTGTGAAGCGCGACATTCGTAGCTCAAGTGAGTAGAGCGTTGGCTTGGCTAAACGGCCTCTCTCCTATGCGGGTTCGAATCCCGCCGAATGCCGCGAGTTCTTTCACAATTGGGTCAACTAAATTAACTAAATCTGCCAAACTAACTTAATAATTACGTCAGCCTAGAAGTCATTCTGGTGGATTCTAGATGATTGCTTAGGAACTCCTGCTTGGGCAGTCAACTTGCTGCCCCGCATTGGTGGATTCCATGTGAGCGGCAAAGTTGGGCGGGTAATATCGATCCAAGTGTGATTAAACTGATGGTGTACAGCGCGACATTCGTAGTTCAAGTGGGTAGAGCGGATGCTTGGCTAAAAGGCTTCTCTCCTATGCGGGTTCGAATCCCACCGAATGCCGCGAGTTTTCTCATAATTGGGTCAACTATATTACGGTTAAGCTACACGAGACACCTTTCAAAGCCGATCACAAAGGATCTTACGCCTACGCTCAAAACATATCCAGAACCTGTGAAGTCACTGCCGGACTACGATTCGAGACTCAGCTCGCTCATGGCTGAACTGCACTTATCCAGAGTTTAATTACCGATTTCTCATACGCCAATCCTTCTGCTCTTAAGTAAACGATTCCTTACACATAAGACTCCAACGTCTTATCGTTTAATCTACTGGTTTATAACAGTTGAAATACGTCCATCTTCGTTTTACCCTTTGTATAACGCCAAACTGCCCAAATTGAAGAGATCTAGCAAGCAAGAACGACAAAGCTATACGTTTGAACCTTATGCCTAGACAGGCTATCAGGATAATAGATTAAAATAAATATCTGCCGGCTTGGTGCATTCAGTTGTGGCTGTTAAACGCCTCAGTTATACATTTTTGGGAAGTTACAATGCCCAAGCAGATTCAAACACACCGGGTTAACACGGAAGAGAGGATCAGCATACACTTCTTGATCGGACAAGATACCCTTGGCATGAAAGTCTTCTCTTGTGTCCACGTTCATTCTGTCTCCTGTTTTTTAACCGGGTTTTGCTTCTTTCAACTAAAATTCAGATGCGAATGCCGTTTTGGATTTACTGGAACGTATTGTGAAATACCACCGCCCCCCGTGGCCTGGTCGGCTTGGGGTGACTGGTCTGCCTGCTCTGTTGAATGCGGCATGGGAGTTCGCAACCGTCATCGGACTTGTCCCCGACCCGGTGAATGCCTTGGAAAGGACACTCAAGCAACAGTCTGCGCTGGACGTGTGCTCACGTGCGATGATGTTGAAACCAAAATCATTGACGGAAAGGTCACCTTTATTTATCGATCGGAGACCCGTATGTTGAAGCAGGTAAATGTGCTTGAAGATATTGAAACGAAACTGACCACATAAATCCGATTCTTCACCTCTTTCGCCTCCTCGCCCTCCTCCCCATCATTATCACCAGCATATTAGCTGTTATGTCCCAGCGTAATAGGCAGAAGAAAGGTGAAGAGCAGTTTCTTTTGGTCAGCGCCTTATTCAGGACGAAAAAAATATAGCGGATCTTGTAGCTCGTTCATTTTCAGCGTTGTTATATTGTTTTGCTCCTAGGATTGAGGGATGAAAATTTCTACCTTACAGATATCTTTCTAGAAAGATAATGCTCAGTTGAGTTGAACGCAATTAATTTGACGGAAATGTAGGAAAGTATGCTTAAGAGCTCCTATTTGTTAGACACCGTGTAATGGTGTCTAAAATGTGGGAGAAAACCATCACCTAACCATAAAGGAAGTGATAAAAGCAGTACGAATTAACCAACTTTTTCGAGCGTGGGCAGTAATTGCGACACATGTACACACATATGCGCGAAGTACAGTAGCTGATTTAAGCACATCTGCGCTGAAGGGAAAGTAGGATTAGCTTTGGTTTTAAAAAGCGATGCTCAATGCCTGTAGGTAAATTTGCCGAGTTTGAGGCGTGAATAAATCACAAACGTTAAATAAATATTTAAATTGGTTTGGGGGATACTGATGTGATAGCTGAAACAAGAACTCTGTTTCGTTTTCTTGAATTCTCCGAGTCTGTATACAGCAGCTACGCGTACGTCAAAATAAATGATAACAGCCATCATGGCATTACGATGATCTACAGTGGATACACGCAGTCAGGAAGGAAAAGAATCGGCCAAAGTGCTTGAGTCTGCATAAAGTAACAACACGCATTCGACAACAATGCCACTTAGGGCAAAACCAATCTTGGGGGATCCTGAAGGAAGTAATGAGAGAGGCGGAACTGTCACTTTAAGGTGATTACAGGAGGCAGTTCCTGTGGACTACCATTGGTCTGAAAACTCAAGTGTAAAGAGACCCAATACTGTGTCGGCTAGGAGGGGAATGCAAGCGTTTGAGGTCAGTGGCAGTGACAGCTTTATTAGAACCATAGGGGGAGGGGGAGGCAATAACAATTAGGTCTTGAAACAGTTGTATCTTGATGCAGTGGGGGAGACGGAAGCCTTGTAGACAAATATGATAAAACGACCAGGTAGCTGAACGGGTGGTGAGGACAGGATTTAAGTACAAATTGGCTGGGGGCGCGGACTAGTTTAAGCGCTAGTGTGCATTCGACTGGAAAAAAATAGTCAATTGGAGCCGAATTCTTGGAGGAAGGATACTCATGCACGCAGTATTAGGGGACGATGGAACAGCCTTTCGCAAGAGGCAAGCAATCGTATTCGGTGTAGCAGAGAGTCGATGGGAATGCACGAGGGTAACTAATAACTTGTTCAGCTGGAAATAGCAAACTCCATTCGCCTCATTTTCGGATTCCGTCGCGGATTCATTATCAGCGACGATAGCGGAAATGGGTAACACATACACAGGAGATTGCAGTATAGATAGAATACAGTGGCCATTCAGCTGCGGCAAATGCAGGCTACCCCTATCAAGGATAGTTTCCTCTTGTGCGCTTCCTGGTCGATGGGGGTGTGCGGCTCGTGACCTACAGAGACTTCATAAAATTTGGCAGAGTTGCTGCAATGATTGCTCAGGCATGTGGCGCCACGGTTAGAGGACGGGTTCGCCTTTGCGCACCCCGAGGGACGCATCGCTTTAGTTGAACTGAGTCCGAACGTTAAGTTTGTAAGATTGTCATCTCTCGCAAGAATTTCGGCCTCGTCATAAAAGCTGCGACCCGAAAATTGGTGTCATTTCTTTGCACTGCGGCCACGTGTTTGGCAATTCACATTTTAAGAGGTCTTCCAGTGTCTCCAATGTAGTCGCCTTGGCGTAACTGCACCAAATCCTACAGACGACGCCAGATATTTGGTGGCTTGGCGGTGGCTCTTTTGGTTTCAATGGCCGACACCTCATGACTTCAACTCGAAGTTATGCAAGAAGGCGGCCGACGGCCTCAGAAGCGTTTTTAACGTACGAAGTCGCTCGTCAGAGTTTGACGTGGATGTAATTTTGTTGCTCGAGTTGTTTTTGCATGCTCAGAAACTTGCGTGGGTACCTATCCGTCGAGGATATTACAGTTCAGGGACTTTTTCTTCAAGTGCACTGTAGTGCAGTTCAACAAGACGATGAGGTGGCCTTACGCAATTGCTTTTGTGGCTGATTGCGTGGTTGCTATTGCAATTAAGTTCTTGCATTGAATTTGTCCCCAAGTCAGGTCGAACACCTCCAAGCAGATCAAAACTACGCCTACTGAAATGCATTTAGTAGGTAAGTCCGTATTTAGTATAAATCATTCCCTAAAATGACGCATCCGATATCCGGATAAATTCCAAAGTTACAGGCTCAATATTTAATTTGATAAGCATCCTCGGACGTCTGTTTATTTTAGGCTGGAATCCTGTGGACACCAGAGGACGAGTTAATCCTAGTAGATGCCTTCGGCTGGTCCGAACAACAACACGAAGTGAAATACCAAGGGAAGGATCACGGCGTTCGTAATGAAAGCATTGCCCTCTGGCTGGGCAATGTAGTCAAGCTGCTGGGTCTCCAGCATGTCAGCAAATACTGGACTCACCAACAGATTACGGCAGTTTTGTCTCTGCTTGCCACAGTTACAATAGTGGTGCCTGTATTCATTTTTCTGTTACTTAAACTATTGGAAGTAATGCGGAGATAAGTGAGGCACAACCACTTAACGTCTCTATACTCACAGACAGGTTTTCCTTCAGTTGACTCCACAAAATCAGAAAACGACTATAACTGAAAATGTTTTACGAAAATAAAATGCTGTTTTCTAACCTCAAAGCGAATGACGACTTCGTCTTTTTTCCGCTTACTATGAAATCAGATCAATAGCTTATTCTAAAATAGCATTGTTTTCTGTTGGAAAAGCCTTTGCATATTTGGACGGAGGGGGAAGCTTCATACTCCTCAGATGCATTTTTTAAATATTTTGTACCAAGAGGGAGTTCAAAGGCGTTTTCCTATACTTCCTTTAAAAAACATGACTTGACTTTCAGTGACCTCGCCCGATGTCAGTGAACACCTCCCAACTTAGACGCCCTTGCCGTTGGTCAAGTGGGCGTTAGTTTTAACGTTTAGCATGTAACAGTATGCCTACTGATAAGAAAAAAAGTTTCTTTCATTACAAGTCAAAAATATTGTTTAGGCCTAATGTATCCTTTTCACCCCCAGGGATTTTGGTTCTGTTACCACCGCGTTTCTATGAATGGATACATTTTACAAGTCTAAAATGGTTCCCAGTGTTTACAATTGTGAGATTTTCATGTAAGCTTCGGAAATGTGTTTAAATTCATTACTGCTCAATTAACCGGTAAACGTTATATTGCTTAAACGTAGGAGAAAATCACACAGCGCTGGCGCGTATTTTGATTACTGAAATGCAATGCCATCGAAGTCGAAAGGGGCGATAGCAGCCCTGAAGCTTATTTAATTTAGGCAATCCAAACATCTCCGGACGTTTGCTGACTTTAAAGCTGCAGAACCGAATTTAAAAAATGAATCAACATTTTCTAACTGGGTCCCTTTAACTCCTTTCGTGGGTACTGACCAAAGCAAGAGGCTTTGAGGTGGGAATGGGTACAGACTATTTATGCGGCGGCTGGCTTTCTCATCATCTTGTTTCCTGGTAAATATTTTGAGAAAATGATGAGAAGAACTGCTCTGCAAACATGAGAAGAACAAGTGACAACTGACGGAAACGGA
Source organism: Ligula intestinalis (assembly GCA_036362985.1). NCBI lineage: Eukaryota > Metazoa > Platyhelminthes > Cestoda > Diphyllobothriidea > Diphyllobothriidae > Ligula > Ligula intestinalis. The sequence continues at coordinate 52,022,937 of JAYGXS010000005.1, forward strand.
AATTTGAGTTTCACTATGATGAACACGAATTTACCGTGGAGGTTTTGTCAGCGAGATTAACAGTAAGCTAAGCAATATGGACCAGCACAGCTGGATTGAATCACAAATGCGCTAGGGCAAACGAGTTCTGACATTTTAATGTCTGGGATGATGATGATTTTTGACCATCGCTTTCGATTTAGTCCATCATGTGAACCAACAGATTAGTACAGTGATGGTAAAGAAGACGAGAATGGATCCGGCGTTACCCACTTTCTCTAATGTAAGCCAGAAACACCGCCTAACTTATTGTTAAGTGATAGATGACTTTGTGTAGGTACTACCGCTCTATCTACCCGCATTCACCTTTAGGTGTCAAACGGGCTTAAGGAGGCCGAGGCTGATACGGTTACTAATGATTATACTACCGCTTCTACTTGTACTACTACTATTAGCTAGCTGGCGATGTAGCTACGCATTAGTAGTACGGGTATTAACAGTGCCGCTAAAATTTTCCAGAGGTGGGGCTGATTAAAGCCAACGCTAAGACTCATAAACCCTTGAATTCGCGTGAAGCTGGGTTTAAACTGTTCCAGGTTAGCACGTTTTCGAAGCCCTAGGCACATCATGGCTTGCTTTGGATTTCGTCCTCTCAAATCTAGCCACCAAGATGCGTCAGGGTATTGGTTAACGAAAGGTTATTAAGTAATAGGTAAAGTCAGTATCAGTATCAGTATATTGAGGGCTATTTAGGAAAAATTCCTTTGAGTGCCCTATTTGTACATATGTGCAGTGGTAGCAGAAAATTTGTTTCTCAGACTGTTGGCGAGGCCAGGTGTCCTGTGTCATACGATGAAAATAGGAGCAGACAGTGAAAAAAACTCCTCAGGGATTTTTAGGAGAAAAACTGCCGCTCTTGTGGGCGTAATGCGTGGTATTTAGGAGAAAGAAAGGGGTTCAAACGGGGGGGGCATTACAAAGGTTGCTAGGATCATCACCGTTTGGAAGCCGCGTCCTGATTCTTCCTTGCTGATTGCAGAGTCCGCCAAAGGAACTGGAAAAACAGAGGCATCCGTCCAGCTCGTCGAAAGTCCACTTTGGGTCGAACAAATGGTCAATGTTCAGGCCGTCAGGTCTGGCTGATAAGATTGCTAGCGGGGTAATCACGGTACGCAGATAGCCAAGTAGTCTAGACCGCGGAGACCTTCGCATGAGGCTATGCGTGAAAGGGCGTTATAAATAGCAAACGTGAATGGATCTAAAAACTATTATTACGGAAAAATTGGAAGTGCTATTATTATTTTTGTAAATTGTTAGTTCCAATCCATCGTGCACTGCTATATCGATCCAGTTTTCGCTTAAAACCCTCTAGCGATTCTGACATAACGACCTCCTGACGAAGCACATTCCACGCTCCGACCACCCTTTTTGAGAAGAAGTGTTTCCCAGTATCCAGCCTGGCCGCTGTAACCTTTAATTTGAGAGGATGACCCCTCAGATTCGTGGTCATTGCTAATTCGAAAAAATCCCCTGATATAAGACAGCAGTCTTGAAGACGTAATACGCGGAATGCTAGTATCAGGTCCCCCTAAGCTGCCTGTAGCGCAATGGGAAGAGGTTGAGATTCTACAGCCGTGTTTAATAAGGCTGCGAGCCCTGCCCCATTACAAGTTTGGTTGCGCGCCGTTGTACCTTTTCCAGGATGTTGATATCTTTCGTGGCCCAGGGTCTCCAAGCTTAGATCGCGGATTCTAGGTGCAATCGTACGGAGGTTCTGAAGACTTTTGTGAAGCACTCTTCATTGAAGGTAGAAAAAGCTCGTCTGACGAGATATAGGATCGACATCGCGGACTTGGCTACCTTTGTGCATTGCAGGGAGGGTTTAAGCGAGGGCGTGATAAAGACTCCAAAGTCTTTCTGGGCATTCACTTCCTTCAATGGTATGTCATTCAGTCGGTAAGCCGTGCCGTTTGCAGATCCGGATTTGCCGACTCGAATGGTGGTGCACTTGCTCTAATTGAACGGTAAGAGCCAGTCCACCGACCATTTTTGAAGTCTATTTAAATTTTCCTGGAAGTGCACTTCGTCAGCCGCAGTTTGAATTACGCTCCAAAGTGTTATATCATCGGCAACCATGGCGATACCGCAATCCAGTTCGCGGACACAGTCGTTGATGTAGATAAAAAACAAGATAGGGCCGAGAACGGAGCCTTGGGGAACACCACTCTCAACCTCAACCTTGGCTGACCGTTTGACGCTGATGTGGATTGTTTGCGAGCGACCGATTAGGAAGCTTTTTAGCCAAGTAAGGAGCCCACCCCTTACTCCTATGCGGCTGAGTTTACAAGGGAGACGGTGGTGCGGCATGCTATGGAAAGCCTTTTTGAAGTCAATATAGACAGCGTGCACTGAATTTCCACTATCGACTGCCTCAGTCCACCATTGTAAACAGTAGAGCAAGTTTGTTACGTAGGACCTACCTCTACGAAAACCATGCTGAGCATCCAATATCAGGTGGTTTTTTTCCAGGAACTGCATAGGTTGTTACTTGATAATTTTTTTCCATAATTTTGCAAAAGATTGCAGTAAGGCTGACTGGTCGGTAGTTATTCGCTGAGACCCTGCTACCCCCCTTTGTATATTGGCGTAATCCTCGCGGATTTCCAATCTACTGGTAGGCATCCGGTCTCGAAGGAGGTTTGGAAGAGCATAGAGAGTAGTTTGGCCAACTCACTGGCGAGCTCCTTCAAAATCTTGACTGGTACGTTGTCAGGACCTGGCGACTTAGATTCTTTTAACCATCAGAGTTCTTTAAGAATAACAGCCTCGGGGAATTGGACAGTCTCAACTATTATATCCGCTTCGGTGTCGTCGGTGGGGTGATTGTATGCCGTTTCCTTTGTGAAGACTGACCGGAAAAATTTCGAAAGATGATCAGCCTTTGCTTCATCATCTATCAAGTCTCTTCCCTCAGCGGTCCTCAGCAGGGGTATCGGATCCTTGTTTTTGGTACTCTGCCTGAGGTAACTGTAAAACAGTTTGGGGTCCACTGTGGCCCGGTTCAGCAAGTCCGCTTCGAAAGCCCGTCTTCTTTTGAGAATAAGACCCTTGACCCGGTTTCTCTGAGTTTTGTAGGCACTGACAGATGCAGGAGTCCTGTCTGCTAGCATTTATTCCCACAGCTTCCGCGTTTTGTTCACTTCTATTTTTAAGGCCTGCGTAAGCCATCGCGGTCTAGTGTTCACCTTTTCTCGCGAAATTGGACAGTTGTTGTCGATGAGTCTGTGCAGTGTGTTCCGGAACGCTTCCCAGTCCGCAGTTATGTTTCCAGAAAAAATAGGTTCCCACTCGGCGTTCGTGAGTTCGTTCTTCATTCGATCGAAATCACCTCGCCAAATATTTCTTCTGGCTGTTGAGGGTCTCTCCGGTATTGAGAATAACGAGTACTCCCATAGCAGTACAACATGGTCGTTTTTACCTAGTAGTGGGAGACGTAACACTTCGTCGATGCTGTCCTGCGATTTCATGAGAAGGAGGTCCAGACCATTGGACTGTTGGCCATCGCGCATCCTTGTCGGAAAAGTGACACGTTGCGTGAGAAATAACTTTAGAGTCATGCTCAGAAGGCAGCGTTCGAAGGTTAGATCGGAGCTATGTGCGCAGGCCACACGCCAGTCGATGTGAGGCGCGTTAAATTCCCCCACAATCAGGATGTCCGATCGTGCAGTAATTTTTTCCAGCTCCTCTAGCAAGGAGGCATCCACTACGGGCTCTCTTCTCGGTGGTCGGTAGAGCGTCAGTACATCGAGGTTGGATGCACCTGGTACTTCAATGGACAGCCAGATGGCCTCAGAAGTACACGCAGTTTATCCGTTTTGTCTAAAACTGTGAGTCCATTTTTCACGTATGGTGCTACGCCACCGCCTTGACGACCTTCTCTGTCTTTTCTGAACAGTTGATAGCCAGGCATGGACACCTCGCCGTCGGCTACCTGTTCAGACAGCCAAGTTTCCGTTATTGAAACTATAGCTGGTGACAATTCAAAGGCATGAATCTTCAGCTCGTCTAGCTTTGAAAGCATACTCTGTGCATTTGTGTACATGAAAGTTTACTTTCTGTTTGCTCGAGAATTAGTTACAGTTAGGCTCTCCTCGCCCTTTACCGGGTCGACTGTGCTGTCATCCGGGGAGGATCTTTCCTGGGGGAGAACAGTGGACGCAAGATCACTTGGTTGTTGTAAATAACCAAATGTTTTTCCCCTTCGTTCTGCCTCTGTATGTTTTTCGATTGGGCTCAATCCTCCCCCTACTGAGCCGACTGTGTGGTTATCCGGAACGGACCTATCCAAGGTGAGAACAATGGACGTTGCATCACTTGGTTGTTGTAAATAACCAAGTTTTGTTCGCCCTTTCTGACCCGCTCCCTCTTTTCGGAAACAAGTTGACGACGTTTGTTCCGTTCTGCATCTGAGAACTCCTGTTAAAAAAACTCCCGGGTCAGAGTCTTTTATTTTAAAACGCCTATATAGAATGAGCTTGGCGTCTTGGCTTCTTGTCATGACCACTTTCAGAGGTCTGGGACGTGCCATGGCTTTATATAGAATGGTGTAATTTGCCCTTTTCAGGTAATTTGCTGACTTATTTCCGTATCTTTCCTATCTTGTGTGTTTAGGGGACGTCTTCTGTCTAATAGGTGACCAATTCGCACCATAATTGACCAACATTGCTACATCCTATAACTGTGTCAGAAGCTGACCAATAAGTAATACACAGAGAATATGGGTTTTCGAGCTGTGATATTGATATTTTAGTGATAGTGACAATGGAAGAGAAAAGTTGTTCAATATGATCTCAAGTTTTACTGTCGTAATGTCGCAACTTTAACTGCCTATATTTTTCAGTCAACCATTAATTGTAAAAGATAGTCAAATATTGGCCTAAAAGGATAGGTTCTGCTGATATTTTTAACAATTTCTACATTAATCTGCGCATACTGTCAAAATATTTTTTTGCATTTTTATGAAAATAATATTGTATGGACCGTGCCTTCCTGGCGATAACAGATATCAATTCCAAATTCCAAACTGTGTGCCATTTGCTTTTGACTTACTACAGTTCTATTTTGCGATAGAAACAGACCAATAATAAGTGCCCTGATGCTAATACGGCTGCTTCTACGGTTGCTACTACTTACTTAATAACTGGCAACTGCAGCTGATTGTTAATATAACTGGCACGATAAATGGCACCAATATTTGTACTATCCGGGTGTGGCATGTTTCCGAATTTGGTTGAAGCTGGAGGGAGCTCAGTAGCAGAAGTGACGGTAAGGCAGTATTGCAAGAATTGATGAGGTCAATTCTAGTGCTAGGCCACTTTTTAATACTAGTGCTGCGACTCGTACCGTCACCGCATTGTTAATGCTACTAAATCTACGTAATAAGATTTAAATGGGTGAAAGGAGAGAGGGAATTTTTTCGATGCTGCGGGAAGTCGACTATCACTTGAACCGTAAATCACGCTCAAGTCACTGCACCAGCCTGCTTAGAGCATGAGTTGGACCAAATCAAAACTGATGGCCGAACTGTCGCGTGCAAAACTGGGACATATTGGTGGCTCACAAACCAATATCGGCGCTCGACCGACACAAAGCTTTATCAAGCGACTTGCAACAGCTACACCGCTCGTAAGTTCGTAGCTCCATCAGTTATACATGGAAGATACACGTTCTTTCAACCCTTCAGCCTACTAAACTCCTCATATAGGTTACGAATGTTTACTAGGTTAAAATTTCCGCATGCATGTACAGGCCGCATAACAGCTTGCCACTTACTGGCTTTACCAAGTATGATTAGTGTACCTGGCACTTTTAGCATATTCACAGCGCTTCTAACAGAAGTACCCTGAAAAATGGCACATATCCTTTTGTTCCGACCTTAATGTATGATCGATCCTCAGCTCCTTTTAAATATACCCCTCTTTAACCTTTAGCCTTCTAATATCCCCCTGTAGGTTAAGACTGCACACTAGGTAAAATTTCCTACATATGCGTACAAATTTTAGCAAGTATGATTGCTAGAACTTGCAGTTCTAACAGTAGTATCCTAGGCCTAGCAGTGTAAATTCAGGAGGAAACCAGGACAAGCACTGATGTGATACAAGCTCCAAAAATCTGCGCTACTGGGAATAGCAAAAAGCCAGGTCCACAATCCTATGCGAGATCAAAAAACAAACACGGTCTCAGACCTGACATCAATCTGTCCTTTTTTTCTAAACATTATCAGTAGTATAAGCAGTAGTTGCAATAGTTTAAATAGAAAACCCGGGCAACCCGACTATTTCTGGGCACCTACTATGGCTAAATGAGGGTAGATAGTGATATTTTACGAGCACAAAAGGCTACTGTAGTACCATGTGACATGGCAGAACCTGCGATATTAAGTAATAAAGTCTTGTTAACAATAAGATAACACAGCCTGATGGATAGAGTTTAAAGGGCGGAAACCGAAGAAAGCCTCTATGTGCTAGTTACACCACTATTGTTAATATTACAAGCATTACTAAAATTGCACTCTTTTTTGCACAAACTTAGATTGTTCTACTATATCTACCTGATACTCTATTGTCATAGTACTACAGACTGATAAAGCAGTAGGATCAACTGCTCCGCATAAGCGTATTATAGAGCTTGTGCATTACTAAAAAACGCTATATTTTTATCCAAATGCTAAGCAGTATTACCTCACACAGATTGGGAGTGCATACTGGGTGCCACTTCTTAAAAAGCAAGCAGGCAGTACTTATAGTGTACTATCTACTGGACTTAGTTAGCATAATAGCTAGGAATTATCAGTTTTTAGCGTAGGCACATACCTATACTAGTAGTATGTTAGTCCGTTACGCTCGATGCATAGAGGTGAGAGTGCGGAAACCAAGGCAAAAACAGCTGTGCTCAAAAACTAAGTACCTACATACCTGAAATACTTAAACCCAGCATCACAATCCTTGTTGAGACCAAGAGAGATTAGGCCTAGCGTTGGCTTAATCAGGGTCACATCTGACAAATGATGGCTCCAGTGCTAGCACCAGCATTACCACACCTCTTGTTGAGATTGAGGGGATATGAGCCCAGTGCTGAATTTAGTCAGCGTCACTTAGGACTTACAAAACAGTCAGTGCCAATACAAGCGAACATACGTATCCCAGGTAGCGATTGAGAAGAAGAAGACTCGATCGCTTGGACAATATGTTTATTCGCCTGACGTTTCGATACCCGTCGCGGATTCGTCATCAGAGACATGAGTAGCAGAAAGGTTAAGCATGCACAGACATTTGCAGCATTTATAGGACACAGTCATTACTGCAAGCATACAGCGACAATTAACGTTATTTGCCTTCTTGTGCGTGGACTGCTTGTTGGACGGCACGCGGGCTCTGACCTGTTGAACTTTCGTTACGGAAGGTGAGCTCGGGCATGATGATTGCTCGGACGTCTGGCTCCCCGGTGTTGGCGTACGATGAGGCGGTGGCCTGTCCGTTCCTCAAGTGACGGCTTGCTTTGGCCAAATTGAATCTCAGGATTGAATACGGATTTGGCAAATCGTTGCAATTGTTGATGGATTGGGGTCTCGTGAACCATGACTCAAGTAGATCTCGGCTCACCCGATTGTCACCTCTTGCGAGAATTTTGGCCTCATCAAATGTGAAGGTGGGGCCGGGTCTCGTCGAATGAGACACAACTGTAGAATTAGCATCATTTCGCCGCACTGCAGCCGCGTGTTCGGCACTTCGCGTCCTGAGAAGTCTGGCAGTTTCTCCGACATAGTTGCTTTGACCAAAACTGTACCAGTTCCTGTAGACGACCCAAGATGTTTCTTGCCGTGGAAGTGGGTCTTTCGGCTTCATTATCTGACACCTTATGGTTGCCTCCGGCCTGTGTGTCAGCTTTTTGATGGGATTGGTTACACAGGGAACATAAAACTGACGATCTTCCAGTAAGTTTTTCGCCTTCTGAAGGTATTCGGTTCTTTCTTATACGACCGTACAACGTAGAGGGACGATACCTGGTGTCGGATAAGGTTCTTCGTCTCCTCCGTTTCTTCTGTCTGATTTATGACTGATTCCACAGCTGCAATCATATTAGCAGGTTTAGCATCAGCCGTGTTGAATGAGGCTTCGGGCTGTAGAACTTGCTGTAGAACCAGCCGACAAGGGACGTTCTACGGTCGTATTAGACAAAACCGACTACCCGCAGAAAGCGAAAAACTTACTGGAGGATCGTCAGTTTTATGTTCCCTGTGAAACCAATCCCATCAAAAAGCTGACACGTGAAATCAATTCGACCCTGTTGGCTCTAGAGAACTCGGGTGCAATAACGCCGTCCAACCGACACATGGCGAGGGCACAAGAAACGGCCTTGGCTTGTTTCTATGGCCTCCCTAAAGTGCACAACGAAGGCGCTCCTCTCCAATCCATCGTATCACTAAAAGGCACTCCAACGCACGGGCTAGCAAAGTGGCTGTTTCGGTGTCTCAAATTTCTGACCACTGATTCGGAAACCACGGTCCGCTCGTCAATACAGTTCTTGGAGAAACTTAAAGTGGTAAGACTCTTCCCAAATGACATAATGGTTTCCTTCGATGTCACGTCTCTTTTTACTTCTATCCCTCAGGATCTGGAAATCGAGACGGTCGAACTGCTCCTGCGAAACAAATACGATGAGACGGAGGATCGCCTGGGACGCGTAGAAATCCTACAGCTCCTGAAGTTCTGTCTCAGGACGTACTTCACGTTTGACGGAACGATCTACGAGTAGGTGAAGGGGACATCGATGGTTTCACCTATTTCGGGACATATAGCTGAGGCGGTCCTGCAGCGGCTGGAGTCGCTGGTTTTTCAGCACCACAGACCGAAATTCTGGGCTCGGTATGTGGATGACACCTTCGTCGTCATCGAACGGGATCAGGTGCTCACGTTCAAGGAACGTCTCAACAGCGTCTTCCCGGACATCCAATTTACGATGGAGGAAGAAGAGAACAACCAGCTGGCCTTTCTTTATGTCCTCGTCTGTCGAAACGATTGTGGTGGTCTAAAGACTAAAGTATTCAGGAAAGCGACAAACACGATGCAAGTACTGAATTACAACAGCAACCACGCAATCAGCCACAAACGCAGCTGCGTAAAAACACTCTATCGGCGTGTTGAGACGCACTGCAGCGCAAAAGAAGACAAATTTGCCGAGGTAGAATACCTCCGACGGGTGTTCAGAGAAAATGGCTACCCGCACAACTTTGTCAACCGGTGCTTGCGCAAACGAACTGGCCAACAAAAGCGCACCGACCCCAAGATTTGGCGCTCGATCCCGTATGTCAAAAACGTATCGGAAGCAGTCGGCCGCCTTCTCGCACCACTTGGAGTTGGAGTCACACACAGGCCGGAGGCAACCATAAGGCGTCAGATAATGAAGCCGAAAGACCCACTGCCACGGCAAGAAACATCTGGGGTCGTCTACAGGATCTGGTGCAGTTGCGGTCAAAGCAACTATGTCGGAGAAACTGGCAGACTTCTCAAGACGCGACTTGCCGAACACGCGGCTGCAGTGCGGCGAAATGATGACAATTCTTAAGTTGCGGCTCATTCGACGAGACCCGGCCCCACCTTCACATTTGATGAAGTCGAAATTCTCGCAAGAGGTGACAATCGGGTGAGCCAAGATCTACTTGAGTCATGGTTCACGAGCCCACAATCCATCAACGAGTGCAACGATTTGCCAAATCCATATTCATTCCTGAGATTCAATTTGGCCAAAGCAAGCCATCACTTTAGGAACGGGCAGGCCACCACCTCATCGTACGCCAACACTAGGGAGCCAGACGGCCGAGCAATAATTATGCCCGAGCTCACCGCCCGTGAAGAAAGTTCAACAGATCAGAGCCCGCGTGCCGTCCCACAAGCAGTTCACGCACGAGAAGGCAATTAACGTTAATTGTCGCTGTATGCTTGCAGTAATGACTGTGTCCAATGAATACTGCAAACTTCTGTGCATGCTTAACCTTTCTGCTACTCATGTCTCTGATGAAGAATCCGCGACGGATATCGAAACGTCAGGCGAATAAACATATTGCCCAAGTGATCGATTCTTCTCCTTCTTCTTCTTCTTCTTCTTCTTCTTCTTCTTCTTCTTCGTCTTCTTCTCAAACAGTCAGTATTAGTACCTGCAAAAAGTATCACTTAGCTACGCCCTAGTTAGTAATATTAGAAATAACAGTAGTGGTTGTAGCAGTAGCAGCCCTGGCTTAATATAATCTGGTTCGAAACCTAGTGTAGGTGAGTGTAGGTAGACAGTAGAGTATTTTCAGTGCAAAGTCTACTGCCAATAACGACTCAATTTCGGCAGTGTTTAAGGCTGCATCTGGAGGAAGTGGCTTATGCCTGATTCCTGCTGCATCATCTCGACTTTGTCTTGTCACCGGGTTTAGAGTGGGGCAGATGGCCACATGCATACTTTCACTATATCCGACCACTGTCATCATCTCTGCACTCGGGCAAATGGTGGGCGTCACCGATTACGGTGATCTAAGTTACATATAGTGGCATAACTAGTAGCTGCAGAGTTTTTTACTATTAAATCAGATAACTGGAGAGTGCAAATACCGTTTAGGTAGGAATAATAAGGACAGGATGGGCATGTTATTTCAATAAATAGATAAATAAATTATATATTTTAGGCCCGAAGGGCCTCATCATTGCAAACTTAGTGCTGTGGAAAAATAAATACAAAGTAAATAAATGCTGCTATCCGTGAACATCCACATAGTCAGCGGAGAGTTCAGTAGTGTAGGCAGATAAAATTCATACCCACCAACATATCGTCGTTTTAAAATAGTAGTCGACACTCTCTGATACGCATAGTGAGCTAAGGAGGAAGCAGTGAAAAAAAATCCTTCCATTAAATCGGGGGCAGAGTTCAGCGGACCCACGCTTAAAAAGGAAAAAAACGTAGGAGGAAAAAACTGCTTCTACAGAATTAAGGAGGTTATTTGATAGGATTGATTGTAGTGCACTGAGACAGGACTGTTTATGAGAACGTATGAGGGTTGGAAACGCTTCTTGTCGTTGGAGAAATCATACAGCAGCAGAGGCTGCCATTCAGCACTGTAACACCGTCCGACTGGCATCATGATCATTCATCAGGGAGGTGAGACCGGAGGAGACCAGCGCTGACAACAGAATCGACATGATGAGGGAACGGCAGATGTCACCTTATCATCACCGAAACACCAAAGATGCGACCTTGTGGACTGCGGAGTCCAGCAACGAGCTTGCGAAAATTGCAGAACTGCCATGAGCACGATTAGAGACCATGAAGGCCATTGTCATGTTTGTAAAACGGGGGACGGAGAACGGCAATGATGACTGGACAGAGATGGGGACGAAACATCGTTGCAAATATCGCTCGATAGAAGAAGAAAAATACACATATGGAAAACAATGTAGCATAAATATAACCACCTCAAATACCAGGAGGACCTTTTTCAAAGTCCAAATGTTGTGTGTTCGGGATTTCTGAGATTGCTTATTCAAGAGGATCCAGCAACCGAACTTCTAAAGCTTCGATTTAACACTGCAATCGCGCGTGCATATGCAGCAGCCTAGCTAAGATTATGGATCTCAAGCACTCCACCTCTTTTCCTTGAAGGCAAATATAGACTGCGATTTCAGACTCCTTCAAAATACATGCATTCGTGGGGTATGTTACGTTTTTTGAGCGACTAGGCGGCAATCCAAGCGCATGTGAGAGCACTACCCTGCATAGCTAAACAGATGGAAAATAAAGTCGATATCAAGCGCAATTCTGTCTCACTTCGTAGACCGCGGTCATCGGGCAGACGTCAACCAAAACTTTAGAGTCGTCCATAAAGTGCCGGCTAAACATTATTAGTTCCTGCATCAGTGGATATTTGCGACGGAAGAGGCAGTCGCAATACGCCCCAGAAACCCAATATTATGTGCACAGAAAGCGTTTTTAGCGGCCTTAAGGCTCCCGCGGCCGATCGCCATTTCGAAATCCGCACCCACGCCTCTTACCACGCCGCAAAACTGTGACGAGCCTGCTGCATCAGGCACCGAAAGCCACCGACGCAGTCACAATACGTTGACATCTTGCCCCCTCAAACCTCCCAACAAAATGCGAGACGAGGACCATGGGACGGCATGAGCTAACTGTCGGACTCCTTCCCTTCCCCACCCCCCACACAAGCTTTTTCTGGTCCCTCATGAAGACTATAATAGTATCCCTTTTGATCTATTTACACGTCTTTCCCCTCTTCTCCGTGTCACTACTGATTGGTTTGCCAAAAACTTTCTTTAACTTTTCGAAAATGTTCTTTTGCCTAACTTGACCTACTGAAAGATAATTTGGTGTATCGATTTTTTTTATTTTTATTCTGATGATTGATAATTCTGTATAGTGAGTGAATCCGCAAGGCTTGTGTTGAGAACCTTTTGGGAACGGACTCCCGAAAGATGTGGTCCTCTCAGATACTGTTGACATTTTTAAACACAAACTTGATTCTTATTTGCTGAGAAACTGTGGCAGATATAATGAACAAAGTATCAGTAGCAGCACCTTGCAACTGGCTCATACTTATCGCTGATGTTAAGCCTAAATTTGTTCATTTGTATTATGTACTATTGTTACGGTGGACCTATTATGCGATTTTGGTTATGAATAGGGAGCTCAAGGGCGAAAGCCTTCTTCCCTTAATAAAGTGACTTAAACTCGGAACTTTCCTTTACATTTATCAATCATAGGCTGACTGCGAACCGCTGTTTTGTTTCCTTTTTCATCTTTAAATAAGGATTGCCTGCAGGAAAACTTTCTGGAATACACCGAGAATGTTCTCGTATTAAGCTTGAAATGAGGCACTTCGAATACTGCATGTAAATTAATGAGTCGTTGTTCGTATTTTAAATAAAATAAATAAGATTACGCAACGGGAAAAATATGTTAGAGATAGTCTGACGTCGTAAAAATTGGTGATATAAGTGGACTTGCTTCTGAATAATAAAGAGACTCGTCTAGGGAACCAGATGTAGAAGATCGTAGCCGTTAGAGTTAACGTCAACAGACCTATATGTAGTCACGAACTGAAATACCTACCACTTACATGACAATGACTCCAAGAACTGTAGAGGGCATTGTGAGTTTTAGCTGCTAGTAAATAATTTCGTATTAACTGAAAGAAAGGCATCCCAAGAAATTTTATTTCAAAGAAAAGCATCGAAAATTTTCAGACCAGTCATTGGACTTTATGACATTAATATTTCATAAAGTGGTCGGTATTCGAGGACGTGACTCTAGCGAGGTCTTTTGAGGTTAACCTTAACGGCTGCGATCTGCAAGATGAAGTTCCTTAGGTGAAGAGATAATTAATCCTAGGAGTGCCACAGACCACTTTCGATCTGACCGAAAAAAACTTTTGGTATTCCGCGATCAGCGGCACCATACTGACCCATCTTGCCTTCACTTGCAAGCCTTGCGTCTGAACGCACGACAAACACTCCAGCAAGTTTTTGGTCAACCGCTGCTAAAGACATCAGTGTTGCCCAGTCCGCTTGCCACTCCATGTCGATTCGCCGGTTGGGAACCCGTAAGCACGAGAGCAATCAAGGCGTGCTATTTCATTGCCTGCCTGACAGGCGTCATTACCTGCAGTCAAATCAACCCAACAGCGGATATGGACTAACACTACTTGCATGAAGACACAGCTGAAGATCGGCGCATACTTTCCTAAAGTTGCTTTCATGCAGTTAAAAGGTGCTCCAACCTATTGTGTCCTACTAAGTTTTTCATCTATTTCGGACGTCGTCAAGTGCGCAAACCTGTCTTTACCCTACACCCAGCATCAAACAGTCTTCCGAAATGGTACATGCGACATAAAGGAGAGTCGTCACAACGTCTCCGGGGAAGTAAGCTTTGCGTCAACAGAGAATAAGCTACGCCAAGAATCATTATGATACGGAACCGCAGGTGCAAAAGTCACGAGAGGTTTTGCGAGGTTTAAGTACATTCGGGGGAATTTAACCACTACAAACCTAAAACATAGTGCTGGATTGGTGTGAACGATTTTCATCACCATAAAAAAATAATTTGGGGAAGACTGTGAAGCGGGGATTAATCGCAATCGCATTTTATAACGGTATTCTTAAAATTCAGTTTACCCTTCTGCGGTCTTTAAAATGACTATTATTTTTCACTTCGCTCTGGTATGATTGTTCGGTTTTTACCTCCCATTTTTTGACACGCGCATAAATTTTAAGTGAGACACATTATGATGCCCTCCTCCCCCAAACAAGAATATTGTGGCTGAAGGTTTCTTCCTCTAAGAGCACTCAGCACTAGGGGATGGAAAAATAAGTACGCAAAGTTAAGGGTGCTTGGGGTCGATTAAGAAGTCTAAGTAAGACGATTTGGTGGAAAGGCCCAAAAGCAGTGAAGAGGATGCAGAAAGAAAATACGCGTAATAGTGCATGTATTATAACTGCAGTTGGTCATACAAAATTTTCAGATTGCAGGTACTTTTTGCATACAAGATCGGCTTCCTCGGCTGCATAGAAATCGCTGCCGCGGTTATTGGCAAATGTGGACCGCAGAACTTGGAAGACTTTCGTAGGGCATTACAACACGCTCGAAAGCCTACTTTGAATCCGCATAATGTCCGTTTTTAACATAAAAGGGAGATAAACGCTGTTTATTTTTCTTGAATTCACACTTTTCTGTCAAAATAGAATGAGTAAATGCGAAGATGGGCATGCAGTTTGTCCAACCTGGCAACCTGTCCTCAGCATCTCATGCAGGAACACATTGCCGTAGAATATGATTCAGTATCTCGCTCCTAAGGTAGTTATTCCATGGATCGGTGGACGCGTCTTCTTAAGAGGCTACTTGCCAGATGATATTCAAATGGCAATGTGATGAGTAGACATTTCTCCAGGGTAAGCATTGAACTTCCTTGAAAAGCCACACCCGAAATATTGTTTCCCGAGGAAACTTTTCTGCTACTTGCAGAGAGTAAGGAAGCGGAATTGCAAGCATTTATGTACATTTTGACCCGTTTTTCTTCGAGAAGCGCTCTTTTGCCGCTTCTGTCAGAACACCAAATTAGCAGGACATCGAAGAACGTTAGGAAAATTTCCGTTTCCAACTCCAACATAAGCCTACGTGAAAAGTGTGCTTGATCGGCTTTGCTCGACTGGCTGTTGTTTTTAACATTTATAGCTCAATTACTTATTCCACACGCAATGGTGTTTTTTGGCTTCTGCCTGCGATTGCGCCAGTTGTAGAAGGTGAGTGGCATGCCGAAAATTTTTAAAACGCGATTCTTTCCAGTAATAAAAATTTTATTCATGAAAATATTCAATAAAATAACACAAAATGAATAGTAAATACTAGAAATAATTGTAAGTTTACTGTTGTTTTACTTCCTCACCAAATATATTCTCTAACCAAATTGACTGACCTCGACGTACCCGGGAAGGCAAATAAATAGGAATGACAATCAGGCCCAAATCACTAGTACTACCGTATTCTTCGAATCCTCAGAAGGACGTCTGTCGACCTAAGACGATCTCCAGCCTGTCGCCCATTTCACTTCTTCCGTGGGTACATTACTAGTTGCCAAATCGTATGTTGAATATCTTATTTTGCAATGCAAACATGAGCTTATACTGGAATTCCAGTATATTTTAATAAAAATATACTGGAAACATGCATTATACGATATTTAACGTACGGTTTGGCAAAAACATGTAAAATTTATTAAAAATTGCTGCACTTTCGAGTTTTTTATATTTTTCTTATGGCTAGTTCAAACTACTTTAAATATTTTCGAATAACTTAATCTATGTAATGCCAAAACGACCAGTTTTAGATCATCGTTAGCAATATGTTATAAATCAGACAGCCCCTTGACGGAGGAAGACGGGGATTGTGCTGCCAGGGATAGTGTATGTGCAAATGTCAGTGTTCTGCCACCTACACAACGACCGTTTTGTGGGCAGTCCTTTGAAGGCTGCGTCTGAAAGTAACATTTCAGCTTAAGTTGTCGGTTTCTTAAAATAATGATATCAGTATGGTGGTTTATTAATGCTCGCCCAACGCGCTTGTCACGTAGGCGTCCATTCAGATGCCAACGGGTGTTGTATTCCTATTAAAGTATGATGGCGGGGCCATCGCCAAACCTTCTGGTGTCCATTTTCCGGTGGCAGTTGCTCTAACAAGGCTGCTTTTATGGAAACGAGGGTTTGAGTGCTGCCGCATTAGCCAATCAAAGTGCTCCCTTCTGTTCACTGCTGTATTTTCTCTGTAGTTACTAGGTTTAGCTACTATTTTGCTGGAGATGTTACCAAAGGATGATGCCCTGTGCACAAAAAGCATGCAACTTGAGATATATATCGATTTATAACAGCCATATAAAAGTGTTTCGGTTCAAGAGATGTGTTCTGCCTAACGTAACAGCCACTGACTGTTTTTTTTTAAACGAAACAGTTCAACAGCCACAGTTTACATATATTTTAGACTAGGAGTCTTCGACTACCGGGAAAGCAGCAGGGTGACGTAAGTGACTCCTGGCTACAAACAGCGTTTAATTTCCGCTGGGGTGATACAAATATTTCCTTGTATGCTAAACTTTTGAGAAAACATGCCATTGTGTGGCACCGAAACAGTCAACTCGTCCACCACTCTGACGTGTGCCGGTTATCGTTTTCAGTATCTTCGTCTTAATGCCGCTGTATGGCGTAGGCTGGCGACTGCTCTTGGTAGCCAGAGAAGTATCATTCAAGTTTTTGTCGTCATTGGCGTCTAATTTATGGAGCAATTCAATGAATCGCCTTCATCCAAAATTCTGTAGTTTTTGAGAATGTGTCTGTCCACTCAATAACTTCGCAGTACTTATATGCATGCCATTGTTCCGTAGAACGACGGCGGATAATAGCTGCTACCTAGAAAATTCTGTCGACTGGCACCATTAATTAAGCAGAAAGTTAAGACTCGTTGTTATTCATTATTTTGCGATCATAAGTGCTCATAACTTGACAAATTTTCGTAAACATTAGACTGCAGGACCGATAAGTATCAGTTTCAGTGTATTGAGGGATGTGTAGGTAAATTTCCTTCGAGTTCCCTTTTTGTACATATGTGTAGCGGTAGCAGAAAAACTGTATCTTAGACCAGTTGTCCTGAGTCTTGGGATGAAAAAATAGGAGCAGATGATGAAATAGTTCCTTAGGGATTTTTAGGAGAAAAACTGTCGCTCTTGTGGGGGGAATGTGCAGGATTTAGAAGAAAAAAGAGAAAAAATCGTCCGATTTTTTTTGGGGGAGGGGATCCAACGGTGGGGAGGGGGGCATGGCAAAAGTTCCCAGGATCATCACCGTATGGAAGCTGCGACTTGATTCTTCCTAGCTGATTGCAGATTAGTTTTAGTGTACTGCATCAGGGGCTTGCTTGGAGCCTGGTGACTGCACCTGAGTACACGTTAAATAGTATCACCGCTCCAGTAAGTTTGCATCGTCGTCCTGAATTTCAAATGCAGAGGGACGATTCAATGTCGTGCATATCATCCCCGTATCCTGTTTGGTAAAGAGATTTTTTCATCGTTGTCTTTGTTTTACTTTCATAAAGTCAATATCGCTGACCCTAGTGCATTTATATGTTTCGTTCGTTTAACTCATTCTTCAAGGTACCTAGTTTACCAGTGAACAGTTCTTGATTAAGGAGTATCACTCGGTCACTTGCACAAAATTTGCCATTCGGGGCCGCAATATGCGCTGTTCTTTCTTTTTTGCTTGGACGGAGCGTTTGGTGGGTTTGTTGCAGACCAAAAGAAAAAAACATCCTATTTGAAACCAGTTTGCCATACATAAGGTCACAGAATCACGATAGTTTGTTACCGTTAGTTTAAAAAAACTTTTACCCGCAAGGAAATGTTATTTTTTCTCCTTTAGGCATCACCATGCGAAACGTTCTTCTGAAGCTCCTCGCTCTCTTCTTGTGTTGGTGGCGTTGGTGGAAATATTATGATAGCAATTTGACACAGTGTTACAGTCTCAATGCTATGGGCTCGAAAACGGCCTACGTGAATAATGGTCTTGTATCATCTCGAGAGCCGTACAAAACTGACCGTCTTGTGCATGTGAATATGCTGTTTCGGCACGGAACCAGATCACCAGACGAAAATTTTATAAAAAAGATGGAGAAGTTGGCGGAACGCTTTGAGTCTCGGTAAGACTCTTAACCACTTTTTACTACGTCCTTCACAGACCTTACAAAATCCCAGTAAAACTGAGGGTCGTGTAGATCCTGAAATGTTTTGAATGTATTTATATTGCTGTAGATATTTGATGATTTTTACGTAAAACAAACTTTTCCGAACACGCTAATTGACCCTTTATCTGAAAGATCGACACTAGAGGTACAGTGTTTTCCAAATGACCTTTTCGAAGTTTTAGCGAATGAAATTAGGAAGAATTGTCTTTTTAGATAGCGGTTGCCCTGATTTTTCACGTACTTGCCAAAAGAAGACACTTATGTCGACGGTGTGCTAGCAAATATGTCACTCCGTCCCCCCAGTATGTAGGTTACTTGATCTATGCGCAAATCCCTCCGACATATATGGAGCCGGGCTTGTGTATGTTCACCTGATTCCTGTCTCTTTGCAGCAAGGAATTATCTGATTTTAAATTCACCTTCAACTGCCGCGATTCGAAATCAAAGCAACTATTGCCACCTGGTGTACAGGAATTGGAAGATCTTGGACTCCGTTGGCGCGACCGTATCCCTGAAAATTTTCACAAACCGTCCACCGCGGAGGTCTATGTTAGTCCCACACCGCGAACTCGGGACAGTGCAAGGGCTTTCATCAGCAAAGTACGCGATCTCCATTTTACAGCCTTACTATTTATGTATTTAAATGATAAACTAATTTCCTCTTCCTTCAAGTCTTACCGCGAGGCATGTAATATCCCAGTCAAGGTCTTTGTCGCCTTACTTAAACACCCGTTATTCGATTACAATATTTTTTAAAATTCGCATAATTTAATACGTTTACCACCTTTCTCGTCCGTAAATGTTTTTAACCATTTTTGAAAATACCGTAAGTTTGCGTTACTGCTGCAGTCTTCTAAACTGGCCAACTGATAATGTTTCATGCGGGATGAACAGAAACGACAAATCTGGAAATAGTGAAGGCCCTGGAACCTCATCGGGGACTTGCAAAACTCTTTTGAGTCAGATTGTAATGTAAACCATCGTTTTTCTCACTTAGACAGATGGAATGTAGGACATAAACGACTAATTTATGAGACGGACAACTTAACACGTTTGCAAACGTGGTTAGCCGCCTTGTTTTGATAACATAATGTGACCTTCAGATATTGCCAAATCAGTACTCTCGGCTTCATTAAAGTCGAAGCCGGTGAATTTCACTCGAGCTACCTTTTGCGATCGAATGCCATCAGGGCCTTAAGTCTTCTCTCGCCTTTCATGCACAGTCCAGCGTTCCCAATCTCACTGGATGAACGTCCGGTATATACGGGTCTTTAAGATGATTACGAAATTGTGATGGATCCACAAGTGAGTCATTAGGACTACAAACGCAGTGTACACTTGAGAAATTCGTATAATAGTATCGCCCTTACCCTGTCCACTTGGCAGCATTATCTCTTCAATCGATTTGACACTTTCTACTCCTGTCAATTACTAACTATTAATTGTCAGCGGTATCACATCTTGGTCAGCAGTGTGATATTAAACTACCCATATATGTATCGTGTGAAGTGATCTATCACACTGCATTCTGTAGGTTGTTAGATCCTAACGGCACTAACGCAAAAATTAAGGGTTGACGGTCCTTACAGCCGAATTTGTCGTCATTTTAGAGAGTGTTTGAAACATATTCTTGACATGTATAGATTTGAGCTATCAGGAGTGAAAAGTAAAATTTAATTGAGTTGCTCCAGCCACTCGCAGACGAATGATTTCAGTGGTGGCTAGTTGTTGGCAACTTAGGACCACTAGCATCACATAATACACCACAAGCGCTTTTTAGTTGACTATGGCTGTGAAATATGACCATCAGGTTCGATGAAGTCCAGCATGTGCTCAAAAGCAGAGATGGTTATGGAGCTAAATTTGATATTATAGTAAACTAGACGCGCAACTGTCTACCACATTCTAACTGTAACCGTTTTGACTGGTGGCAAGACTGAAGTCGAGATGACCGAAGTAGGCTTTGGGCGGAAGCTGCTTTCAGCAGATGCAGCCTTAAACACCGCCTAACTTAGATTTTAGTGACAGTACACTTTGCTCGGGTACTACTGCACTGTCTGCCCTCGTTCATCTGCAGTAGGTGTCGATCCAGACTCTAGTAAGCTAGAGCTGGTACTGCAACTACCACTACTGCTATTTCTAATACTACTACCTTGTGTGTAACTGACTGATGCTATTTGCTGGTACTATAACTTATTGCTTTTAAGTCAGAAATGACGCTGATTAAATTCAGCACTTGACTCATATCCCCTCAATCTCGGCAAGTAGTCTTGTAGAACTGGTGCTGGCACTGACGCCACCATTTGTAAGAGGTGACGCTGATTAAGCAAACGCTGGGGTTTATTTTTCCTTGGTCTTAAAATAGAGTTTGACTCTAGGTTTGCGTTTTTCAGGTTCGTACAGTAGCCGCCGGTTATTAAGCCCACGGTTAGTAGGCCCAGCCACTTATTAAGCCAAATTTGGTCTGGGCCCGAGGTGGACTTAATAACCGGTGACTACTGTACATGCTAAGGGCCCTGAGCACAACAGTGATTACCATGATTTCCGCACTCTCAACTCTATGCATCGAGCTGTATACGTTTCTACTGGGTATGGACTAAGCTACTGCTGCTACAGGTAAGTGCCTAAGCAAAAAAATCCTCGTTCATAGCAATCATGCTTACTAAGGCCAGTCGATAGTATACTAAAAGTAATGCTTGTGTGCTTATTTTAAGGGTCGCACCCAGTATGCACTCCTACTCTATGTTAGGAAATAGTGGTTAGCATTTGGATACTGCACAAATCCTACCATATCCTCTTATCATGCAGTTTTCTGCGGTTCGTGCTACTACTTCTTTTTATGTAGTAGTACTGACTATTCCGAGAAAGTACATTTTTTTTGAGGCCTCGATTTCCGCCCTCGCATGTCTATCCATCAGGCTGACATGTCCTGGTTTAGCCTAACGCTACTAAGTAATATCCCAAGTACTATCAAGCCTTAATGTCGCATGGTGATATTTCCAGATGAGGATGTAGGCTTTCCATTTATTCTCCTTTTTCCCGAGATGACTAAGGTAGTTTTGGCGTGTACGTGATTCTTGTCCAGGGAAGCTCAGATAGGCAGACGGGTGCAGGTTTGCTTTTGTAATGGCAATTTGTGGTTATCCCGAGCAGAGTATCCACTGAGTAGCCGTCATCGCGTTTTTTGACGGCTAATGTCGATCGACCGCTATGATAAATTGAGAGTGCTAATGGTAATCCTCTTTGTAGGTGAGCCTGTGACCGATTTTTTCCTTAGCCTTTTTCGATCGGATTCTACACACCGAACAGCATTGCGTGCTGGGATTACAGTCATTTTGACACATACAACTAAGACCTTGGAAACAGTTTGAGTAGCCCCAGGTTTGCTGTTGTAGGACACTTCCCAGGTGGTGGCCTTGTGATTATTGCCGGCCCAGCAGCCGATCTACAGCCTCGAGTACCCAGGCCTCTTTCCATCCCGCAGCTATATTTTGACCGAATGGCTGAGGCAATTTTTGGAGCCATGATTGCACAAGCTCCGGTATTGAAATCCTTTTGAGATCTCAGAGGTGTAGGCACATACTTGAACCATGCATATCACGCACACAGACACATCACAACATAAAATCGAAATAACATGAACATGTCGTAGCGTAGTAATTTATCTATAGACGATAAGCTTTTGGCATAGAGAGATGGTATGACTTGTGCTGTTGCTCAAGTAGCGCTTTTGCTAACCCATAAGATAAGCATTATCCTTTGAACAGATTTGGAGTGTCTACTGGTTTGCCGACCTCCTACAGCTATACCCAGGCTGGCCGCGCGAGAAGCGTGCCGCTTCTGGCAGCGGTTGCCAAGTGTGCGGGGACGAAGGGCAGGCAGCGTGAGTCAACAGTGGCAGGCTCCCACAATACTATTTGGTGGCCTTAGTAGCATGAGTACTGGAGTTTATATTTTAACATAGGCCCGCATTTCCAACACCAGCTCCTAGCCCAGAGGGGGGATTTTTAAACTTGAGAAAGTATTTCACATGACAAGGGAAAAAACCGCGTCTGGGATCTCTCTCACGGTCAAGTGCAAGCTTAGAGGCTATGTAAATTTTCTTCGGGCCCTAACCACTAAGATAAATCGACAGTTATCCATCCCATCTCGCCCGAGTGGATCCTCGCTGATGTGTTGTGAAGGGAGCTGAAAGCACCCTGGTGCCACACCAGGCAGCTTTCCGCAAAAGGAAACTCTCGATGCGAGAAACGCTGTCAATCTTTCCCAACCTCCCTTCGCATCCCTCATATACCCATGGAGGAACCTTTAGGGGGCGGGCAAGCATGTCTGATCGACAATGACATGAATATTTATCAGCCACCTGGTTTGTTGTTTCAATGCTGAAGTGTGAATCTCTACCGTCCCTTTATCCTTGCCAAGAACCAGTCACTAGTAATCGCTGCGCCGCGCCGTTTGCTGTAGCCAGTTCACTGATGTAGAATGAAATGTGAGGAAGGTTATTGACGCGGCATTTCACCCTTCAACCCTGTCGACACGGGAACTACTATCATAATCTCCGAGCAGCCCTCCCGTAATCCGGGTTTCGTCCTAGGGTAACACGCAAAAAAAGAAGTAGGGCAGTCTTTGGTGAAGTCCATAATGACGTGGCCATGTTTATCTATCTGGCTTAACTAGCTAATGCTCGAATGCAAGGTCCTAATGTACCTCCTACCTTCTTCAGAATCATTCACTGATAGTCGGTGTTCTGCAACATCAGGGCTCATGTTAACGTAAGAGTGAGCCACTTGTTAAGAATATTTCACACATTCGTAAGATGACAGGCTGATGGGTGTTATTTGACGGGCGAATACGAGGCACGGCCGTTGGCCTCACCGTGCCTTTACAACAGTACACGTGAAAACATATTTGGGCAAAAGTAGATGATGCAGTCCCACTCATTTACTCCTAGTCCCAGCATTTTGTCGTGCAAAAACGGTGGTAATTGAGTTTTGGGGGTAGGGAAATAGGATAGGTGGAGAAGGAAAGTTGTAGAAGACGGTGAAAAGTGAAAAAATTGTACTCGAATTTGCTTCCCGCGACCGCTGAAAGTAAGTTGCTCTGCAGGTATATTGAAAGTGTGCGCGCTGCTTCGCGCCACAGACTACACTAATCTAACTCCAGAACGGTAATTTGGATCTCAGGCAAATTAAAGTAAACGAATTCCTAACCACCATTTCAAGCTTTCCGGAAATTCAAGAAACCTGAATTTTGATAACCAGGTTTTTCCACAATAAGTTAAATGATAATACCAATAAGGAAAGTCTGCAGATATAAATCAACAACACTTCTAAATACAGGTAAAAATGAATTTAGCATTTATAGAAGCATATTAAACTGCGTGTTTTAACTTTCCGTCCATAAAACCCTTTAAACAAATGTTAGTAGGAAAACATGCAGGTTGTAGGGATTAATGAGTGAGGCTAAATAAGCTACCGCTGCTCATATTTGGACTCGCGGGTTGAAAGAGAGCAATTAGTAATCATGGGTGCTGGAGAAATCATCTTGGCTATCGTAGGCTTAGCTAAGTTTGAGAAATTACAGTACAGTTGGCCATCTATTTGGTGTTCAGCGCGTCCTATGTTTAACTTTGATACGTACAGGGTAACCCTCGTCTTACTTCAGTTCAAGTTGGCTTTGATGAAGACATTTGGGGGCTCGGCAAAAGGGGTATTTTTCCTACCTACTATTACCAGGCTGCATGCGAGAGTGACGGTCAGTGTAGATTTGTGATTTACATAGTAAGCAAAACCATGAAAATACCTCCGTAAATATCTGGAGTCAAGTCCTCAATACTTCCCCAACAAGATCATAAAGATAACTGGTGCTGCTTTCACCTTGCATAAATGCCGTGTCTCTCACGGATCCTTTCATGCTACCGTCGCAAAAAACGCTATCTGACTTTAGGTAGAAAAGTACCTGCTGCACCAAGTCAGACCGAATGGGAGTAGTTGCGTTGGCCTTACTTGTGCTGCGCAAATATGATCACGACCAAACTAGTCACCCTAACTAGAGTCTTCCATCGCTTTACCATCTCTTGAGTTCTGGTCCATTGCAATCTCGCCTGATCTACATAGTGGCAGCACAGGTACCAGTTTAAAGCCCAGACATGCGTATTTCGCCGATTTCATGCCAAGGTAAGACGCAGATGCGAGGCATTAATTCCACCATCATTCCTCCCTGCGTACGCCATGTACGTTTTGACATACATTCTAGTTTTTTACTTTTGTTGTGTGATCTCTCAACTATTAAAGCATTATAACCTGTGTTAAATCCCAATCCTTCAGTTTTCGGTCTGACATTGGAGTATTTATGAGGGGGAGGGGGGGGGTGCGGGTTCGTACCCCATGCCCTATTTATGTATTGACTGGTAAGCTAGGCAGTGGCCTGTTGCAGGAGGTGGCCGTAGGAGAGAGAGAGTGAGGTTGACCCTCAGCGCATTTCTTTCCCCGCTGAAAACAATCGGATGCGCTTGAAGCTATCACAGTGCGCTAAAAGCCGTGGCTCGGAGGGTTGCCAAACTGACGAGATAATTAGGCCACCGCAGTTAGTCCAGTGTGGGTCTTGTTGTGTGGAGTGGCTGACTTCGGGCTGAGAGTCAGGCTCAACGTCTCCTTCTTAATGTGGCGGGAGACTACCTGGCGACATGTGCTGTTGGCACGCGTTTAGAGTGTTGGTTGTGGCAGCCACCTGCGACCTCTCACATCTCCGATCATCTCGGCTCTTGTCTTGACATCGGGTTAAGGTGTGGGAGTGGGGACAGAATGGGACTAGATTCTCCGTAAGTCTGCTTTCATTACCATCCCGCGGGATTCATCGCATTGCTTCAGCCTTGCTGAAACGTGTGGAGGCCATCGTCGAGGGCGACGGTCGAACTGTTTTGTGTTGACTGGTAACACTTTTGTCACCGGTCACTGAAAGGATCTTGCTGATGCATGTGATGGGTTCTACAATAGCTTGGCAGTGAAGAGGCTTCACTACTCGGTCATCGAGATTTGAGCAAAGGTGCTTGTGAATATTCTAGTCCCAGGAAGCAGTTCAGAAGACGAAGATGCGATCACTGGAACAAGAGTTCTTATTTGCCTGACGTTTCGGATTCCGTCGGGAATCCTTAGTCATAGGTAATCGTACACAGGTCTTAGACATGCGCAGATAAGGTGTTTGTCGTTTGCCTGAAAAGGACGACTGTATGTTGTGTGGGATGATGACAGTTGCTTAAGTAGGATTGTGAAGCAAGTTCGAGTGTTATGTTATTGCTGTGTTGCTATTGCCCGAGCAGATGTCGTAATTAGAGGTCTTTGCTGCATCGGCTTAGGGATGGTGTATTCAAGTGGCACTTAGGCAGGCGTGCTTATTTGGACGCACGTGTACACGTGGGCGTGTGCGCACGTGTGTACGGACTGAGTAAGCTGAGGTCAACTTTCAGGTCCGCGTTGATGCAGCTGTTATCGGTTAGCCAGAAGCAGCGGCGAGGTCAAGCCCCGGGGTACGGGGGCGCCAGGGAAAGAAAGCATTTTAACTGTTGGTTGTGGCGACATGACTTTGGGGCAGCGAGCCTTGGAGCACGAAGGAGGGAAAGTGGACTGCCGCCACACCCTCCAATCATGGTCGCATTAGTTCGAGAGCTGTTTTCGTTAGAGCTGGAACAAGTTTTTTGATATCTGGTGACAGATTGTGTACAATGTTCCTGATTGTTTTGCCCATTCTTATGGGAAAAGAACAGCAAGGGAACCTTAATGCTGAATGTTTCCTCTGCGCAGTACTACGACTTCGATGATACCAACCATGCATGAGAGGGCCAGGGATACAACATTCGTTCGCTCTTATCTGGTGCACAGGTGAAATGACTTTAGTTATCTGTGCAACGGGAACGTGCGTATGCATTGGGGTGCTCTAAAAGCACATATTAAGGAGGCTCATCATCCGCGTAATTAAATTAGAAGCAGTATAGTCAGCTGCGCATCTTCATCAGCTAGCTGCGACTTCGTTGGTAGTCACCAGTGGAGCGGGAGTCCAGGTTTGCGGCGTGCAGCTCGCAGGCCAAACTACTCATTGTCTGAAACATAAGCATTAATGTCGTATCAGTACAGTTGGCAAAGTGTGCAACCAGCGTACGCGATCAACAAAGAAATGCATACACCGCAGTTGTAGAATGTTATCTGCCGTTTGTCTTTCGCCAACTGTCTCTGCTAATATACTGGATGATAACTAGAGGCAGGTCTGCGTGAAGGTCCGAATAACTTTTCTTCTTGACTTCTCACTCGCCGTGGAACAAAACCAATAGTTTATTTCTCACATGTGCTGATTTGTGGACACATTTTGAGCAGGCGCGTGAGGCGCGGGGAATTATGGAGGTCAAATTAATGAATTTGTGTGCCAACCTTGCACACCCTTAGCGAACTCTATATGGCTAAACGGAAGGACGCCACCCATTTACAGGCTTAGACACAGCTGTAAACATCTATCCAGCCATTACTTATGGTACAAGACCGAGTGATAGACATTTTTTAATTTAAATAGGATTTTCTAAGCCATGAAATTTGAAGATTAGCATTTGAAAAGCTGGACTAAAATAAATGTCAGGTTATTTATTTTGGTTCAACACATTAGCTTAAGGTGCGATATGCTTTTCAGATCAGTGTATGGGAAAGCAAGAATGGACCAAATCCAAGAACCTCCGTCGCTTTTAAGCAAACTGTGTAACCGTGATTTTTCATTTTTTTGAAATTTTTCACCCTCCTAAACACACCCGCATTTCAAAGCAACGTAATGTTACTCAATAACAAAAATATGTCTTTTTTAATGAACATCATTCCTTTACTTCTTTTTGGATGGGGAGGGCGGAGAGCAGCTTAGACTGCTTTTGCGGTGCAGGGATTCTTTTTGTAAAAATACTTAGTTTCCACGATATATGGCACCCAATTGCAGTTATCCGTTGTGTGGGTTTTTCGTTATACCTCGCGAGGCGAATTCAAGAACCCACCAAAAAACTCACTCAGATAATTTCTTGAATCTAGCCTCGATTCTCAGGTGGTAAGTCAGAATGAGAAAGAACGTCCACCGGGCGAGATATTTTTATTGCTACTCGTTGATTAATATTCACCGATATGGAATTAGACTTCTGATCAAAAGTTGCATGTTCAAGGCTGGGTGGGGGCACCACTTGGGATTGAGACTGACTGTCTGACGACGGAGGATGAGCCATAGGTGACTATTCTATTTTCTTTGCCGACAATGCTATCTGCGTTTCTAAATGTATTTATGAGTCCAAAGCCACCCGTATCACAGTAACCCCTATTTTTAATCTATAAAAGTCTGCTCCTTCCCACTCTCTATCTATCCTTCTTAGCTTTTTAAAGGTTTCCTTTTCAATGGAAGTGTAAAACCCCATTTTCTACAAACCATTTGCTGAGTTCTAATGCCTCGCTTTTCTACCTCGTTCCATTTTGTCCGTTTTTTTCGGCCAAGTTAGTGAGTGCAATTTTCTGTAACTGCTGTTTTTTTATTTTCCTTCTGCGTCCTTTCACAGAACTACTGGTCCAAGGCTTACCGCTACCCCATTAACTACGAACAGGCCTGTGTCCTATGGGGCGCAATGATGAAACAAATGTTACGCACGGCAAGTTGCGAACTGAAGCCAGATGACGGGTGTGTAGCTTTCAGCTTCCTATTTGTGTACCTATATGTTGTGATATCAAAAAATGTATCGCAACCATACCAAATGAAACGAGCCAATGAGGTGGAACAAAACATCGTGAGGATTTTTAAGAGAAACTACTGGTGCTCCTGGGGACAGAGGGGGTAGTGCGCTAGTTCAAAACGGGCAGGGGAGGAGAGCGCAGGGGTTACCGGAATTATCACTGTGGTGTGGATGCTTGCCAGGACCATCGCCAACATTGCGAAGACCTAAGTACTCTCCACGACTGTCTACAGTCCATTTCGGGTCTAACCAAGGCAGAAGGTTAAGAAGCCGCGTAGATGATTGTCGGTGGATGCGATTGCTGACGCGATCGTTACAGTTTGCTTCAGGTCAGTTAGGGATGATTGGAAAGACCTTCACCTGAGTGGCCTCATGAGAAAGCTTAAGTGAAGGATTTTGTATAATACTATATTCGTACTTTTTGCGGGCGTCAGAATTAAAATGGTCGGGTGGTACTGTAGGTGCATTACCGGAAATAAAATATTTTAAAATACAAACACTACCAGAATTTAATAGATAGTATACTACTGATGACCGTTGAATCAGTCTGTTGCATTAAAGTTAACCTGCGTTTTTACAAGCATTGGTTTGCCGTGCAGGCTCTTGTAACCCTTTATGTGTTGCGCAAGATCTAGGATGAAGCTGATGATATTGTTGTACAATGCAGCTTGTCTGTCGGACTACTATGTACGGATAGAGGTGAAGTCGGCTACAATATCGCTTTAGTTGCTAGCATTTCTTCGCAACATGTAGTATATCATACACGAACAACTAAAATATTGCTGCGTTGAAAAAAATGTGAGAAGAATCGTGGCCTTGGTGGGAGTAGAACCACACAGCAAAGAAGGCTTTCACGCAGCCGGTGCTCTACCATTGAGCTACGAGGCTCACCATGTGTCGTGAATTTAATAACATTTAGGTCGAATTTACCCATCCAAATTAGTGCTCGTATAAAATATATCATTGCAGAAGAGCATGCTGACTGTCTAGACAACGTTTCATAAGCAATCATCCGTCAACAATCCGCAAGAATGATAACTAGGGAGAGCAGAGATTGCTGCGAGTGAATTCACAGCTCATTGTGAGTCTTCTAGCTCAAAGGCTGCGAAAAGTCCTCCACTTGCTGCATTGATTCATCACCCACCGAGGCGGCGAATTATTCATCATTGGGTAAATTGAACAAAGCAAATCTGCCAAATCGTCCTACCAACTAGAAGGTGAAACCAGCAATTGCAGCATTACGTCGGTCGACTTTCACCGAAACACGCCGAAAATGTGGGGTATCATTCTTAAGATCAGCCTGCGAGTTTTGTGAGACCAAATACGAGGTAATCCCTAAAGTTCTAGTCTGCAGCCAACCGGAGGTCAAAATCGCGAACACTGTCTTCTGTAAACTGAAACGTTCGTCACAAATGCTAACCTACATCAGCAAGCATCCTCTACAGCACGAGCGACTTTGTATACACAAGCTTTATTGAAGAGATGAAAACGCATTGTAACCTGCCAGCCGTCCAACGCAACCACCTGAAACTTTTCCGATAACGTATCTATCAAAGAGCGTTCAGTGAACGACATAGAAAATTGCGAGCTAAGAAGCGTTGTCCAGCAGGTTCATGGCAGAGCAATCCGTAGCTTAAAATGGTCTCGGAGGCCGTAGCTAAGTGCCTCGCAAATTTGGGAATAGGGATTCAAAAGTCGTGTTGGCAAACGATCGTTTTCGGTCATTCATCGTCAGGCCAGTACATGACATGGGGAATAAAATTGTTCAATTAATTACAGCGATTATATAATCGTCAGGTTAGGGAAGGGGGGAGGGGGAGGAAAAGGGTGAGGGTAATTAAGCAGCTGCGTTTTCCCTCGTCTCCTGAACGCGGGCGCCTGCGCGGGTAGGACGCTGGTTGCCATGCCCAGATGAGACAGGGGGGATGTTCTCTCGGTCCGCGGATTGAGTTCTGTATGTCAGCCGCACAGCTTGCGTTTGACTATTCTCCGTAGCTTCGTCTTCTTTGGCTTCAGTAGGTGTTGGATTTCCGCGTGCAGTCGGCCAAGGGAGGCCGATGGCATGAACCAGCGCCTTTTGACAGCATAGAATGGGTTTTGCTAGCCGGATTGCCACTGCTTCTGCTGTGGCTAACACCCGTTTGCGCAGGCCTTTGGAGAAGTGCGTTGGCGTGCGGTATATGACCCGAAAGGCTTCATTCGCGTCCATTTGGTGGTTTGTATCAATTAGGTGGGCGAGGATTGAGCTTGAGGTCGGTCTATTCTCCCCTCTGCTGAGCCAAGCTGGTATGTGCTCGCGCATTCTCTTCTCCAGACGTCGCGTTGTTCGGCCAATATAGCCTGCTCCACAGGAACAGGTGAACAAATAGATGCACATAGATGTGGCCTGAAACGGTAGTCTGTCCTTACCTCCCATTCGTAGAAGGGGAGAGTTAGTGAAGAGAATCCGCAAGTTTGCAGCCGGGAAGGCATTCATAACCGCTGTCCTCAGGCGCCTTCTTACTAGTTCACTCGTTGCGTCTCCCATAAACGGCAGTCTTATAAACAGATCTTTCTTTTCCGCCGTTGCAATTGCGACCTTTGGGGCACGTTCCTTCATGTTCTGAAGGATGAACCGTTCCGGATAACCGTTTTCTTGGAGTGTGTCCTTTAGTTGCTGCAATTCTACTTCCACTATTTCAGGAGAGCAGATACGGCGTATTCTGGCTGCCATTCCCTGGACTAAGTTCCGTTTGACGTTAAGGGGGACGAAACTGTGAAAATTAACGTATTGCCCAGTCCAGGTTTTCTTTCTAAATAGTCGGCGTTGTATCGAGCCATCTTCTCGTCTGTGTAAGAGGACGTCTAGGAAAGCGAGTTCCTCGTACACCTCTGTTTCCACTGTAAATGTGAGTGCTGTGTGGGCGCTATTAAATTTTCGGACTAGACCATCGATATCAGTGGTCTTCTTTGTCAGGCAAAAGATGTCGTCCACATATCAACCATAGAACTTAAGGTCATTGATAGTGTCTTTGAGCTTCGTTTCCTCGATCTTGCCCATGAGGACGTTTGCCAGGAATGGTCCAAGTGGTGAGCCCATGGCCACTCCGTCAATTTGCCTGTATAGCCGGCCATTACAGATAAACTGTACATTTTGTGTACAGCATGTCAGTAGATCTTTCAGCCTCTCCACTGTCATCCCTATATGGTATTGTGTTTCCCGTATGAAGTCGCATAGATATTCTATGGTTTCCACTACCGGGACGTTGGTGAACAGTGAGGATACATCTAATGCCAGCATCATCGTTTTGCCAATATAATTCTCCTTGACAGCTTCCACGAATTCAAACGTGTCTTTCAGGCTTCTTGGGTACAAGCGGCTCTGAAGTGGTTTTAACTTTTCGGCAAGCCATTTTGCCAGGGCGTGGTACGGTGAGTTTCTCATGTCCAAGATCGGACGGAGTGGCACACCTTGTTTATGGATTTTCGGGAGGCCATACATTCTTGGTATTGTAGTACCAACCGGCCTTAGTTCCTCCAGCTCCTTGTCTGATAAATGTCCTTCTTTGTGCAGCTCTTTTAGTAACTTTGTCAGTTTGTCTTCAACAGCTTCAGTCCTGTCCTTGTCTTTATCGGATTGTGAAAATTTTGTGCGATTTGATAATATTTCTTCAAGTTTTGTCACATAATCTGTCTTGTCCATCAACACAATCTCCGAACCCTTGTCCGGTCTTGTAATTAATATGTTTTCATTTCGGCGCAGCTCCTTCAGACTATCTAGATGAGCCTTGGTCAGGGGCCTTTGGATTTTGGAGCCTTTCTTAAGTATTGATGACAG
This sequence comes from Ligula intestinalis, assembly GCA_036362985.1. Classification (NCBI taxonomy): domain Eukaryota; kingdom Metazoa; phylum Platyhelminthes; class Cestoda; order Diphyllobothriidea; family Diphyllobothriidae; genus Ligula; species Ligula intestinalis. The sequence continues at coordinate 52,054,802 of JAYGXS010000005.1, forward strand.
CAATTGACAAGAGTAGATTTCAGGTTATCAACTTCCCTGGCCTCTGAGGGTTTTAGGTCCGAGGTCTGACTGAAGAGACTCTCAAATTGTATTTCCAGGTCTAGCTGTTTTTGCTTCCGTTGTGGCACGCAAAACTTAGGACCAAGAGATAATACTTCTAGAAGCGTCTTGTTAAGATGTAGTGACGAAAGGTTATGCACGTATTGCTCTGGATTGTTCGGAAGCACTGTCTGTGCTTTCACTGGTTGGAGACTTCGTAGGAGCTTGGTCCACTTGACCTCGGTTCGCCTATTTCTGATTGTCTGTACGTAGTTCTCGAAGGCTTGTCTCTCAGAATTTTCAAGATGGTCGAGGATGGCAGTCTTCTGGCACAGGTTCCGCTGGAGCTCCTGAATTCCGTCTCGAACTGTGTCTAGATGACTTTCCGCATATCTTCGTAGCGTAGCTGAGGTGGGATTGATATGGTTTCTGCGCAGGTTTCTCCAGTATTGTTTCGGGTATTCCCCGCGATCCATGCATCCTGATATGAATTTGGAACTAACATTTGCCTCCGCAAGTCGGGTGTCAAACTTCAGGAAGTTATTGAGTTCCCTTAACACCCAGGGATCTTTGGTCCGTCTTAGTTCAGCGAAAAGGGATTCGTCCAGTTGGGCTCCTGCGACCCGATGCAAAAGTACAATTCCGCTGGTAGAATTGCTGAATACGATGCATTAGTTATGTAATCAGCGTTCTGTTAATTATTAAGTGCTTTCAGAGCAGGAGGGCTCACTTTATCCTGGCTCAAGTTGGTGACTGTTTCATCCATGTTTTTTCCCAGATGGAGACTTTTAATTGCCTGGCATCCACCATGTGGTCTATGTCTATTAAGCACTAGCTTTGGATAGAAAAAGCTCACCTGTCGAAGAGCTCTGCGAAGATCAGGTATCAGTGCTTTAACTCACGAAAGGCCCGGAAACTAGCTGTCTGCCTAATCGATTGCCAATATGACACGGTTTTAAACGACTAATTATCTCACCAATCATGCAATATTGTTCTGCTCATTCTCTGTAGCTTTTCAGCTCTTATGAGTTCGGTTTTCCGATTCCAATAATCCTATCGGCTTAACAGTATATGTGCACAGTTTGCTTATTCTAGAAATGGTGCGCACTGATTGGTTTAGAGCGATAAAGCGACGCGGAGCATGAGCCGTACCCCTGTATTCAGGGCCTGACAGGCAACAATACGATGAGTCAGCACGGCGGTACTGAGCGTGGGCTGAGAGAAATGTCTAGTTTAGATATTGTGCGTGCTTGATTCTAGTGGAACTATATTACCAGAACCTTCCATAAGTTGCTTTATATCACCCACATTCGCTCTGATTTTGAGTTGATTGCAATGTGTTTCCCAGGGCTTGCATATTTACGCGTTTATTCTTCCCCCCGTATAGATGTCTCAAGGTGCCACGGGGCATTTATTGGTTGGGACATGCAGAAACGGTCATTATGCTGGTTACCAAGCTGGGCCTATTCAATGAGTCCGTGCAAACACACCTTGGAGGCGGTCACCATATGCGCGCCACAGATTTCCAATCTCGCTTGCGTCGACTGGCGTCTCGCCCGCCCGTGCTTAACCTCTTCCGCACAGCGCATATCGCTCCTTTCGCTGGCAACATCGCCTTCCTACTTCATCACCGGCCTCGACATGGTAAGTTGATAAATTAGTGAGGGGTTGTTTGATCCCAAGGTGGAACCCATTTGACGTGGTCTTAGTAGTCTAGGTTACGTTACGCATTTCGGAGCCGTTTGCAGAGGCTAGTTTAGGTTGTATTTAACACCCACACCCCAAAATTCTGGGCCACATGTGTTGACGACACATTTGTCGTAATCAAAGGAGGGACGTGTCAGCCTTCAAGACACTACTTAACTCCATTGTTCCAGACAAACATTTCGCAATGCAAGAGGAGCTTGGTAATCAATGGCCCTTTCTCGAAGTTCTAGTCACAAGGCTTGCGGACGGTAAGATAGGAGCGACAGTGTATCGTTAGGCGACCAACACTTCGTGACTCCTTCACTTCAGAAGTAACCACCCCATCGGTCACAAATACAGTTTCGTCAGGACTCTCTTCGAACGCGCTCAAACACGCTGCGGTGACTACGATATGAGGAAGGAGGAGAGGAAGTACCTGCATGCCCAATTTCGAGGCCAATGGTTATCCGAAGTTCTTCGTACAAAGGTGTCTCAGGAAGTCCTGCTCTGAGGTGTCGACCAAGGAGAAACCGAAGTTCAATTCCCTATGTAAAATGTGTCAGAGGCGACTGAAAGACAGTTGAAACCAATCGGAATTGGCGTGGCTCAAAACCGGCAATAACCATCAGACAGTGGGTTATGAACCCCAAAAATCCGCTACCGGATGACCAAAACATCGGCGGTGGTCTGCTGCATCCAATGTCAAGATTCTGAAACAAGGTATTTCGGTGAAACGGCCGAAATTTGCATGAACCTCAGCTCGATATCAACCGCAAGAACGAGCTTTCTATGGTCTCTGGCCACGTACAACAGCGGAATCACGTTTTCGCCTTTGATAAAGCAAATATAATCAGCAGCGCCACTGATAAGATAGCCAGACTAGTGCTTGAACGCTGGTCGTCGACTGGCACACTAAACAGAGCCATCGAGTTAAACCCCGCCTAACAAGCATCCGTCGAAGGCTCACACCCACAGAGAACGGGGCGCTCAGGTGGGCGAGTAAAGACACACAAAATCGACAGAAAACGTCCGCAAGGGTAGGTGACAGCGAGGGGCACCACAGCAGGTGCGTCTACGACCGCGTTCCTACCCACCCTCCTGGCGGCCAAGATCTGCTACACCCATATCCCTACGTTGGATCAACCCTCCCCACCGCTCAATTCGTGTTTTTGATGACGGACCAGCACCTCCCGGCCACGCTGCTCCGACTCCTCCTCGCCGCCGGAATTGAGGCCTCTCTGGTACTGCTCGTTCTGCCGAGTCCACCTGGGCCGCCGCGACTGGTCTGTACGTTGGGGCTCCTGCAATGGTTGGCGCCACCTCCGCTGCAGTGGCCTCACCAAAGCTGCCGATTGGTCACCCGCCTTCGCGTATTCCAGCTATCCCATGGCCGCACCGGTCCCTACGCCTGCATTCCGTCTTCCGCTAGCCCTTTGTCGACTACTCCTGGTAGCAGCGAGTCACCACATCCTTAACGGCCGCATTCCCTTTCTCCGTCCTAACTATCCGCCCGAAGCCTTCCGCCTGGAACGAGAAAGAGACGAAATACGAGCGCGTGATGGCAGTGACCCGCGCGTGGACGAACTGAATGGCTTAATCATTAAGACTCTCAACGATGGCAAACGCCAACGCTGGCATGAACTAGCTGTAGATTGCAATTTCAGTGGCAACTCAGCTGCCACTTGGAAGCTTTAACGCAACCTGACCGAGCCCCGGGCTGTAACATCTAACAAGTCTATTAACTTCGAGGACGGCAAGTTCATTTCCAACAACGGTAAGATCGCCGCGAAGATGAACAAGCTGTTCTCGCCCCGCTCGGCGCCCAGTCCCAAAAGCCAGCGCCCACTTCTTCGTCTCCTCCATAAAGCCCCGCCCCCAGACATTTCCTTTTTGGCCGATACCATCCTCGCCGCCGCCAAGAAAACGAGAGCTTCGAAAGCCTTAGGACCAGATGGTCTGGTGCCTATCCATGTGCGCCACATCGGCCCGAAGGTGTCTGCCTATACTGCTGTCCTCTTCAACCTTTCGCTGGCAATTTAAATCATCCCCGATTGCTGGCGCCAGTCGATCATTATCCCCCTGGTCAAAGTGGGCATGGACTCCTGCCTGGCGACCTCTTATCGCCCAATTGCCCTCCTCAGTCCATTGGCGAAGATCCTGGAACGGCTGATTCACCCAATTCTGACGTCTGTGGCGGAACTATCTTGCCATTAGCATGGTTTCCGATTGGGTCGTGGGGCTACAACGGCGCTTTTCGAGCTCAGCGATGCTATCCACGAGGGCTTCAATCAACACAAGCCCGCTTCGCAGACCGTGGCAGTCTCAATTGACCTGTTACGAGCCTTCGACTATGCCCGCCACAATCAGATCCTGTAGGACTTGGTCTCTCTGAACGTCCCGACTGGCCTGGTCCGATGGTTGGCGGCTTACATCCGTGGCCGTCACGATCGTGTCCTTTTCCGGGGCGCTCTCTCTAGGCCCCGTAAGCAGACCTGTAGCGTCCCTCAAGGCTCTGTGCTCAGCCCGACGCTCTTTGACATCTACATGCGAGAGCTCCAACTCCCCCGGGCACCTGTGCAAGTGGTATCCTATGCGGACGATGTTACGTTCTTTTGCCGGCACCATGACATCGATCAGGCTGCACAGCTCCTCACGGTGTTCATGCCTGTTGTCGAAAACTTCCTCACCCAGCGCGGAATGACGATCTCGGCAGCCAAGTCGTCCGTAACTGTTTTCCCGCTTGATCCGAAGGAGTTTAATCGTCACCTGGTCATCACCGTCAATGGGGCGTCCTTACCGCTCGTCCGCAAGCCTAAACTCTTTGGTGTGCGTTTCGATCCGCTTTTCACGTTCGAAAACCAGGCCGCAGACAAAGTGAGTCGCTGCAATAAGGTCCTCAAGGCTCTAGCAGGTACATCCTGTGGCTGCGCGAAAGAGACTTTGTCAACTACTTTCAAGGCGCTGGTCAAGCCGCACCTCGCTTATGCGGTACCAATCTGATCTCCAACAATGAGCTCTTCCAGCCTGCGCCGCCTTCAGCCATCACAGAACGCTGCCCTCCGCACGATCACGGGTTGCTATAAAATATCGCCTATAGATCATCTTCATGCGGAGGCTTCTGTTCTACCGGTCGCCACTCACAAAAAATTCCTTAGCCAGCAGTTCTGGTGGACTTGTTCGCAACTCAGCCATCCCAATCATCACCGTTGCTACGCTCCTGAGCCCAGTCGCAACGTCCCGCTGTCTATTTGAGCTCTCCAAAAGGAAGCTGTTGCCTCCTCTCTCTTGGATTTACCCGTTGATACCTCTGCCACGAAGACAGGCTTCAAGCGTTTCCAGCAGAGAGTCGTTATCGAAAAGAAACGAGGCAACCGCCCCCCCAGTCCTTTTGGGTGGCTATCCACCACCGATTGCGGCCTCAGAAAAAAATCTACCGAGGGTCACTGGTTGTTATCTGGCTCAACTGCGCAGTGGCAATTAAATGGTCCTCTCCTAGTATCAACATCGGCTGAACCCGACTGCTGTCCCGACTGCGGCGCCTCTCCACATGACTGTCAGCATCTGTTCGCCTGCGGTTACCGGCCAGGCCACCACCTCACTCCCGCGAACCTTTGGCTCCAGCCGAACGAGGTCACAGCTTTTCTCCGTCTCCTTAATGCTCACAGTTTGGATTCTTACGGGAATACCTGACCCAACTATGGGCGATGACACACACACACAGCGAAAAAGAGTCACATGAACAGCAATGCATGCGTTTTAACGGAGGCGCCCACGAAAATGCCTCGAATAAGGAGGGACCGACAACTATGCTAAAGCAACGCCAATGGCAGTGCACACGACATAGAAAAACAGCGGCCAACTGGCAAACGAACGCGCGTGCATTGGGCATGGTTTCAACACAAGGCCAGCTGCGAGGCGCATTAATGTGATGCCAACGTCAGAATAAGCACCACACTCTGCTGATGAAGACTAGTATGTTTTTGAAACTTCAGCATAAATGCGATTTGGTCCGAGGTCTTGCAAGCTCGTCTTCATCTTCCGGGAATGATTAATACGATTCGATATCTAGCCCCGAATATTTGCACACATAAAGAGTGAAATTTACTTATTTATATGAATGAATGCAGGTGTTTCACCGAAATAGTCAAGGAAAAATTAAGTTCTGCTTTGTCAAGGAGCTTGCAACGCAAACTCTCAAAGACCATCACATAGTGACAAAGGTGATATGATGAAGCGGTGGATCCGTCAAAGCTAAGGTAGACCAAAATGGCCATTTATGGCTTATAAGCCGTCATCAGCTGGTCATACCCAATCTCGAGGGTTGGCGCCCCCGAGATTTGAACCCAAGACCTCCGGTCATTGCGTTCAAGACACTACCTCTAGTCTACGGGTTCCCTGCTCTGTCGGCTAATAAGCCAGATATGGCCATTTTGGTCTCTTTTTGGTTTGTCAGATCCATTTCATCAAATCAACTTAGTCACTATGTGACGGTCTTGAGGGTTTGCGTTGCGAGCTCTTTGGCAAAGTGGAACTTAATTGTTCCTTGACCAGAGCGGTGAAACACCTACATTCATTCATCATATTCCCGATCACA
>JAYGXS010000005.1:52061520-52091772 GCA_036362985.1 Ligula intestinalis
GGGGGGAACTTGATACAGAACTGTTTCGGGCTTATTAGCCTTCATCAGCCAAGCATAACCCTGAACACCAGCGGGTTGGACAAAACAAACAAACGCACTCACAGACGGCGCAGTTGGTCCACCACTGGAGTCTAACAGATGGGTCATTAGCACTTAATCGAACCGCAGTTCATCAGCGCCTCGCCACCTGCACATTTCTGAGTGAATTTAGTTTGGCTGGATACTACCGAAGTAAGAAAAAATATGCATAGGTAAACTAAATACACTCAATATTAAGCAGGAAATCCCTCTAAAGAGGATAGGCGAGACACTCAATTTTTCTTATTCGACAGTCAAAAGAATTGCAAAAAACCTGAGCAAGAATGAAAATTACGAGCGAGATTTTAAAACCGCTTATGAGAATAAAAGGCCGAAACAAACATCGGAAACAACTAAGCAGCTTTTTGCTGAGATGGCCAATGCTCAAAATGTGATGACCGAGAGAGAAATAGTTCAGGAATTGGGGATCCTGCAGGTGCCGACGTCACAGTCCACCGTTTCAAGAATCATGAAAAAAATCAATTACTCGAGAAAGCGGTTGTCATTGGTGCCTGTAGAAAGAAATACACCCACACTCATAAACATCCGGAAAATTTATGCGAATGCAATTGCCTTGGTGCCTGACGAAAATATTACAATGAATACATGGGTCTATATAAATGCATACAGGGGTCCGTATAAATGCATACGGGGGTCTATATAAATGAATACAGGGGTGTATATAAATGCATAAATGGGTCTATTTAAATGCATACAGGGGTAAATAATGCTGGAAAAATAACTGGAGAAGGGTAAAGATGCAGGAAGAGAATGCAGGCATCCATAACAAGCTGAATGAGGGCTTGCGGTCTGCGATATGACCACAAACGGCGGACATAATATAAAAGTTTTGGGATTAAAAAAAAGACCCATATTATGAAGAGAAAATTAGAGGTTAAAGGCCAGAGTAACAGTAAGGTACCGGAAAGAGGTTTCCTCGTTGGGCAGAATGTCAATGGTGTCAGGACTGGGAGGGAGTCGCAGTCGAAATCCACACTGGACAGACTTCTGGTCGTTAAGTCGAAGCCATTTGCTGACGAACATGCTGAGGCGTGGTCCAGGCCATCCTTCAGAACTTGGAGCCGAATCTGACTTTCCTATCTGACTCATTTCGAATAGCTAAAATTTCGTAGTACATATGGATCATGATCAATCGGCCTTTTTAGCTGCTCTGGCGATGTTTGGCGTTTGCCTGCATGAGTCCTCATTGTCCACAGTCTTGCGGCGGAAACCCGGCAATGCTATCCGATGTCTTTGTTAAACGCCATGCGACTTCGCAAGCAGCTGTCTTCGATTCGGCTACAAGAATATCTTTGCCAGTTCCCCACATGCGGATGCACGCGCGGCCAGATAGTCGCGGCTGCCTTAGGGCTAACTGAACACACCTACAATCGACCCAGGCAACCTCGCCCTCTTTAGGCGACACGACATCGGGCAATGAAACACAGCACTGGAGGTTGCTTAAAAATAATTTGAAAGTAGATATCGCCGTGTCTCGCACTCTCTCAGGCCTAACTGGAAGCAGTCAGCACTATTCATAACCTCGCCAGTGGCCACTGCTGCCCGAGGCGGTGACCCAGGGTTCAGTCCCTAATAAAGCCCTCATTCTGGTAGCTTCTGTCTTTGGAAGAGAACTGATGAGTAAAGGGATCTGAGGACGAGTCCTTCTTAGCCGCTGTATTATTGTGGAGAATGCGTCCATTCTTACGAAAAGTCAAAACAAACAACGGCGGTCGACGGCTATCTTATCTTCTGGAGCGATGTCTCCTTAACTATGGTTGGTTCATGCCCGATCGGACAGTGTCTTGAGGCGGGCCTGTGTGATACTGACTTCCTCTAACTTGGTTTGTGCTCCTGGTCCCCGTGTTCTCTTGCTTATGTGGTACGGACCTTGGGTACAGTGGTCGGGCTAGCTTACTTTTCATGGTAATCACAAGTACCAGGCGCGGGTCATAACAATTGTACAATACGCATTTCATATTTCTGGGCAACTACACAGTTATTTCATTCCATAATGCCTGCAAAGTTACGAGTTCAATATGACTGCGGCTCCCTGGAGCATTTGTGTTTGTATTACTGGTTTGCTATTTTTGTCTAGGTCAGGCGCCTTCCCTTGAAGACTACATATTGGAGGTACTATTGAATGAACAGGTCGTTGACATACTCCCGCACATTCCGCATGAGAACTTGACGTTGCCGAAGGTGCTGGAGTACTTTTCCAGCTGCAGGGTTCAGGAGCATAACCAAGAGACCCTCTGTGCCCTTTAGGAACCTTCCCCAAAGCTCGACCTTAAGTTCACTTAAGTCTGTGCGCGCCCTCTGACTGTTTTCACGTCAAATTCTTTTTTTTCACCTTTATTATTTCATTAAGTCTTAGGGTTTTGTTGACTGCCTCTTATCATTTGCTATTTAACAATTAACTGTGGCCTGTTTCCTCACTCACGAAGTAATAAAAATCAATCATAGTGTCTTCGCCTGCATGTCTTTTTTAAGAAAATATCGTGACTGGGACTTAAAGTAACTATTGGCCCGGATATACGAAATATTTACGAGTCGTTTGTAAAATATTTAAGTTAGGAGCATGAAAATAGTAATAAAGGGCTTGGAAGACTAGTTACTGGTCGTACGTGTGCCAGTGGCCAGTGTATGTAGGTAGGATAGGAGAAAAGGTTCAAACACCTTTCGGTAGGAGTTTCCTTGGTAGTGGCTGAACAAACCTCCACATTTCCAGGTTTGTTTGTGGATTCGAGATCGATTGGAGCTCGATTTGAGCACGATTAGGGTTGGGTTTAGGGTGAGCGTAAGGGTTAGTGTCAGTTTCAATGTTTCTGTTGAATATTACAAAAAGTCTTCAAAAAATCCATTATTACTGGGTTTTGGGCAAAGCAAAGTTTTTGGAATAAAACTCCACATTTCCAAGTTTGTCGACAGCGATTCATTCTCAATTTGAGCTCGATTTGTTTTTTTGCGCCTTTTTTCGATTTACGCGCCCAACGACGTCGGCATATAGCCACCATGCTAAATTATTGCAACAAAATGTTACAACTTTTTTTTCTTATTTTCACAAAATTCTTTTTTTGCTAAATCAGTTTCATCAACTTACAAAAAAACCCTTTTCAGTTTTACCGTATGAAAACAATCTATGGCTTGTGTTATCCAAGACCACTTCCAAGGAAACTCCTGCTCACCTTTCTAATCATACAAACAGAGGTGTGTATGGGAACCAGAATTGTGATAACAGACAGTGAATTTAAAAAAAAGCGAGGGTTAGATGAAAGCATTCCACGGCGGGATATGGGTGAAGAAGAATGTGGAGGAGCGCATGCAGCTAAATGGCTATTAGTTGTGCTATGCGCGGAGCCTAGGGGGATTTTTTTTCTGTACAAGACCAACTTTCTGAATCGGGTAGCAGCCGCTTCTGCTGTTGCTAGCACATGGTGACCTGTGAAGTTTTTGCTGATTTGATGGGACCTATTACATCACGCAATTTCAGTGTAGGCGAGAACGGCTCTGTTTATGCACCTGACTTCACCTTTGCTCAGCCATTCCGGGAGGTGTTCACGCATTCTTTTTAGCAAACGCTGCCTTATGCAACCGAAATATCACCTGATCAACAGGAGCAGGTGAATGAGTAGATGCAAATATTGGTGAACTGAATAAACAACCTATTCTTACCGTCCTCTAACAAGACCGGGTTGGTTGAGAATAATACTCGGACTCTCGTTGTTGGGAAGGTTCGTGACGGGGCTAGCTAAAGCTGTCTTCGTAGGGATCCCCTTGCCGCATAACACTTAAAGGGAACTTTGAGGAAAACTGCCTTGCTTTTCATAGTGGGCGCGTTTGGTTTTATTTGTCTCGCCACTATTTTCGTTGTGATCAATATCACCAGATACCTATACTCACGAAAAATACCGTAGATTTTCTTAAGCTTCATCCTAGTAGTGTCTGTCAAGCAAATTTTTCCAGCCATTTGCGCTAAGCAATGGAGTTGATTGCGTTTGTGTTTGACAGAGACCAAAAAATTACACTTTGCGTATCGTGTGGACCATATTTGCTTTCGATAAACGCTCTTTTACAGGTTTCCGTCCGACCTTCAACAAATAAGAACACCCAAGAAAGGAAGCGTCTCCACCGTTTCCGACTTCAACGTGAACACACTGGAACGACGCCGGTTACGGCCCCGGCTAAAGCGAAAAGCTCCTCAACATACTGATCATAGTCTTTTAAATTATTTATCTGATCGCTTAGTTACTATGTAGCCCGCTTGCCCTTGAAGAAAATAACCAAAATAGGTCCAAGATGGGAGCTCATGACAAGGTCATCTATTTGTCTAAACATTGGGTTGTCAGACGGGGACTTAACGTTTTTAGCACGTTTGGGTAATATTGAATTTAGTGCATTCGTTGGTATATGGGGTAATTTGGTGGCACTTAACATCACACGGTGTAATTTGGGTAGCTTAGCTGCTGGCTTCCTACAAGAGTCTGACGGTACAAAATATTAATCAATGGGGAGTGGATGCTTGCTGCCTGTCCGATCTTAGAATGTTTGACTCAAGCGCCCAAAAAATAGAAATTCACAGTATCACAAAGGACCACGCGACTGTTCTGGTAGACACCGTGCGGCTATTGCCTTCACGGAACAAGCAAACGGTGCATTACTGGTGTTGTGTCCCCCAGTTGTACGTATGGGTTAGAAGACAGAGAGGATAACCGAGAATAGTGTACTAAAACAATTCCTGCGTAAACATCAACTCTGCACGCGTCAGTCAGCTTGTCCCGTGTTCGCCAGCAAGTTGTCTGTCGTTGCGTCACGGCGCTCTCGTCTGCAGCCAGCCCCACCCCCTGTGTCCGCCCTCGCATTTAAGGACAATCGGTCCGCGCCCGCTTTGCCCGTTCTTATTGGCCCCTCTGGGTAGACATCGGATGGTGGGTGACCTCTTAAGGACATGCATAATCCGGCGGCGTTCTTAGCCGTGGCCACAGCTCTTTGTGTCTGTGCGCTGACCTCTGTTCGCGCGCGTTTGTCCGGTGTGAACTGGGGGTGTCCGTCTGTCTATATGGATGGATGGGTGGCAAGGGTGGCGGCTAACGTGTTCGGCTGTTGTAAAAAGTGGCACGGAAACCAATGAAACCTTACCGTTTATCTGATCACATGGTCTGACCATTCCACCTCCTCAAACGGAGACAGGTCGACATAGGTAGTTTAAGTAGGGCACCTCATATACTCCTTCTCCAGGCATTTTGTTTTACGGAAACGGTGATTATAGGGTGGGGAAATGCGACAGATGCTAAAGCAAATTGGCAGATTTAAATTGAAAGTGAAACAAATGTAGTTAAATTTGTTTCCCGTGACCACTGGGAGAAGGCAGTTGCGCAAGTACATTGAAGGTATGCGGAGTGCTTCTTACCACCGACAGTACTAATCTTATTCCAGAACATTACGTTGAACCTCGGGCAGGTTGAAGTAGATGACGTCCCAAACACCATTGATATTTGTTTCAGGAATTTCAAGAAACATGCATTTTGATCGTCGGGTTTTCCCGCAATACGTTAAACGATAATACAGATAAGAAAATCTACAACTATATAGCAACAAAATTTCTAAATATAATATATAAAATGCCTGTAACATTTACCAAGGTATATTACACTGCCTTTCCTATTCCCCTACCCATAAAACCCACATAACTACCGTCTCCTTGGGACACAATGCTGAGACTAGGCGTCTGTGAAGTGCACTACTTAAACTACAGTTGCCGATAAGTTTTATGTTCAGAAATCCTGCTAGATCACCCGAGTCTAAGATGCATGGAAGCAGTGTAGAAAGCACGACTGACAAGGAGATAGGTAAACCTGCACATTCTGTAAACCATTCTTTTAAGCTAATTCTTTGTTTTCAACCCATAAGTTGCATGCTTACCACCTCACCCTGATTCTTCGCATATTTTGTTTTAATAAGTGTACACGTTCTCCCACGCTAGGGCAAGACCAACTCTAATGGAGTACTTCTTCGCAAGAGCCCGCGGCAAAGCAAGAGCCGTAAACAATCTAAACGAAGTCGTAAGCAAACGGCTGACCTGTGGGAATGCAAAGGTCACTTTAAGTTGCTGTTAACTTAATTAAATGCTGTTATTTTATCTTTAAGGTCAGGTCAGGTCAGGTATTTATTGAGGGAAATATAGGTAAATACTTTTGAACTCCCTATTGGTACAGTTTTTTTAATGCATTTGATCTGCAGAACATTTCAGAACAGTGGCGTTGCCAGAAATTTGAGGGCCGACAGTGAGAAAACTCCTTAGGCATTGCTCTGAAGTCTAGGGGTTTGAATGCCATTTGAGAGATTTAAGGAGAAAAACTGTCGCCCGGGGGATAGGGGGGGAGGGGTGCAGAGTATATTCGAAGCTGATGGCCTGTGCTAAGAGTGTTTGATGCATGTCAGGGAGAGTCCATCGCGGTTTTCGCCATAATACCAAGGGTCCCACGAAGAGAAGGTTGCGGAAGTCACGCGAACCTCATCGAGTGTTGGCGATGCGCCCATCGTGCACCTTGTTGGTTTAACGAGTCTGCCTGCTAATTGACAGAAATATAATCGGTAGTTTTCTAAACAAACATATTACTGAAAATTAGCGAGTATTATGTTTTTTATAATGTGATTATTCCACAATTTGCATTCGGCAACTGGCAGTTTATTTTCGGGGGCTCAGTGGCTATTTGTTCTAACTTAATAGTGTCGTAAACATGCCTACAGATGCGTCTGACTTAATCGTAAACGTGTGCTCAGATGGCAACATAACAATGCCCGCGGTCAGAGCATTCCAGGCCTGAATTGGGAAAAGTTTTACAAATCCGCGTAGCCTCGGATCACAACGTTTGGTGGACTCGGAGCCTGCAATTCTTGTTATTCTCAACTAACATATAACTGAAAATCAGTTAGTAGTATGTGTTTATACATATATATATATATAATTTAAGTCTCGCCAGGTCTAATTTTAGTGGGTATTTCGGGTATGAAAATCTAAATTTCTCTTGAATGCATCCACAGATGGGGACATAACAATATCCTCGGGGAGAGCATTCCAAGCTTCAACTACTCTATTACCAAAGAAGAACTTGCGTGTGTCTAGTCTGGCCCTTGTTATGCGTAGTTTGACGAGATGCCCTCTTAAGTTCGTCGTTGTTGCTAACTCGAAGAAGTCGCCAGGTAGAAGACAGCAGTCCTGCCCACGCATTATACGAAATGCTTGTATCAGATCGCCACGTAGCTGTCTGTAACTTAACGGAAATAGATCGAAATTAGCTAAACGTCTTTTGTAGGGTAAAAAGCTCTGACCGGTAACCAGTTTGGTCGCGCGCCTTTGGACCTTCTCGAGGGAATTTAGGTCTTTCGCGGTCCAGGGATTCCATGCTTGGATTGCGAACTCCAACTTCGGCCGCACAAATGTTCCAAAGACCTTAGCAAAGCAGTCTTTATCGAAGGCACAGAAAGCCCTTTTGACAAGATACAGGACGGACATCGCAGACTTGGCTACTATTGCGCAGTGCAGCGAGGGCTTGAGAGACGTAGAGATCCATACTCCCAAATCTTTCTGCGCGTCCACTTCTTGCAGTTGACTGCCATTTAGGCTGTAAACCATGAGGTGTTGGACACGGTCTCTAAGGTGGCCTCAGAATCCGTGTCTGCGATCTGGGAGCTTGGGCTGGCAGTGGGCCTCGAGCTCGGACTGGCTGGAGTCAATATTTCACCAGTATTGACTTTGCTGTTTTCGCTAGGGGAGCTCGCGAGGTCAGGCACGGCAGCTTTAGGCACCTTCACGCTAGGTGTTGGCACAGTCTTGCAATTTTTTATGAGAGCCTTAGGTTTTGATGGTGGCCCAGCCGTCCCTTTGTTGTCCACAGCGGGGGTGTTCGAATTAGTCTCCACTGTGGCTGCATGGTCAACTATGGGGGCCTGTACTTTAGGTATAGGTACACTCGTAGGTTTCTGAGGTGTTCTACACGTAAGCTGGGCACCTGTCAGGTTTTCTGTTGACACGTGGGTCTGCTGGATAAAATCTCTCATGCCTTTAATTTCTTCCTTGAGTTTTTCCTTTGAAACGAGTGTCTGCAGCATAAACTCCTGCATATTTTTGACCACGTCGACAAGTTTATCAAACTTTGAGGCTAGCACATCATATCCGTCGCAATAGTCTACTACTTGCGTCGGTCGTACCCAATTGGTAAGACTTTTAGATCTTGTCTCCCGCCGTGCGTCAGTGGCGTAATGGTTAGAGACGCGGCCTCGTGAAGAAGCGGTTTCGAATTCGAGCCTACCTCGCGCCAAATTTTGCATTTGGCTTCTGGTCTGCATAACTGCGTACAACAATTGTATTTTCAACACAAAAGTTTAAGATATGCAGTTTTTGTCTTATATTCAAGATAGAAAGCCTAAGGCTTCGCTTTGCTGATACAATAATCCTTTAGGAGTCAAATCTTTATACTGAAGACGATTGTGGTTAGAATTTTAGCAGCAGAGTTTTGACTGACTACTGGGTAAATGTCTTAACTTGTAAACTTAGTTCAGGGTTGATAAAAACAGGCGTAGCAACCGAAATAGTTTAGTTTCTAAGTATGCAGTAGGTAATTTTAATACTGGTATCAACACATGTGATATAATAAAATGGAGTGACTCAGCCTTTGTCGTTTTCTCCGTGGATACTCCTCAGAAATCCTGACGAAATTGATTTGGACAGGTAGACTGTGTAATCCAAGCCAATAATTCCAGCAGGATGCTCGATTTGGAGAAATTTCCTGGTCATACAGTGAGAGTATCGCAGGGAATTTGACGGAGGATCGTTGCAAAACAGTGTGTTTTTTGATCCAATTTTTGTCTTTCGACAATTTATTACAGTGTAAAACTTGAATTTATTTTGCTCTCGTTTTGCTCGAAAATTCAAACCGCGCGGGTTCAGTTCAGTCAAACAAACAAAAAGACTTATATTTAGTAGCAAAAACAAATTTATATTTGAATGAATGTAGGTGTTTCACAGATCTGGTTAAGGAACAATTAAGTTCAACTTTGCCAAGGAGCTCGCAACGCAAGCCCTAAAGACCGTCACATAGTGACTAATTTAATTTTATGAAGTGGATCCGACAAAGCAAAGTGACACCGGAATGGTCATTTCTGGCTTATTAGCCGTCATCATCCAGTCTTACCCAATCTCGGGGGTTGCCCCCCCCCGAGATTTGAACCCGGGACCTTCGGTCATTGTGTTCAAGACACTACCTCTAGTCTACGGGTTCCCTGCTTTGTCGGCTAATAAGCCAGATATGGCCATTTTGGTCTCTTTTTGGTTTGTCAGATCCACTTCATCAAATCAACTTAGTCACTATGTGACGGTCTTGAGGGTTTGCGTTGCGAGCTTCTTGGCAAAGCGGAACTAAATTGTTCCTTGACCAGAGCGGTGAAACACCTACATTCATTCAGCATATTCCTGATCACAACCGACAAAACAGGGAACCCGTAGACTAGAGGTAGTGTCTTGAACACAATGACCGAAAGTCCCGGGTTCAAATCTCGGGGGTGCTAACTCTCGAGATTGGGTATGACTGGCTGATGACGGCTAAAAAGCCAGAAGTGGTCATTCCAGTATTCCTTTGCTTTATTGGATACACTTCATCAGATTAATATTTGTCACTCCAATTAAAGCGAGCTTGTGCATAGCACAGTATATCAGATTTCACTTCTTGTACTATGTATTTTACGAGGATGATGAATACGAGCGGCCCAAGCACTGACTCCTATTAGATTCCATATTTGAAACATATCCATCCTAAAGAATAGACACCTGCACTAACATTTTCACTACATCCGTTCAGGAAATCTTCAATCCAGTTCTATGTAGTTCCTGTCCTTCCGAACTCTTAGACCATCTGGTAGAGGTGTTCGCTTTGAGCGCGACCAAACGGCTCTGTTCAGTTTTCGAGTGCTGTCATACGTTTTTTGAGACAAGACCTCTTCTTAAAGAAGCCAGTCTGGTTGGGACTGATTTGGATGCTAAGTTTATGGAACGGTAAAATCGAATTTCTGCTTCTCCGTTCTATTAGCTTGTAACGAATGCATGCCAAATTTACAAGCCGGTGGTTAGTGAGATATAGCCATCATTTCAATTTATGTATTGCTACGATATTTCCCAATTTTCATGTAACAGGATGTATTCCAGTTCGAAGGACTTGCGAAAAAGTAGTAAGGGTTATTCTGAGAATTCTCCACCTAGTTTCAAAACTCGGCAACACGCCAGAGACGACCGACAGTAAAACAATTTTTCAAAACTCATGCTATGCTTCCAATTGGTTAGCAGTCTACTTACCACCTCCCCTTGATTTTTCGCAAATTTGTTTTGCAGTCTGATCTTGTAGACCTACGGTAGGGCACAGTAAAGTGTAATGGGGTCGTTTCTACATAGGAGCATGCAGCAAAACAAAATCCATGAAAACTTTTGGCGAAGTGGTAAGCCAACGGTTGACCAATGGGAACGCCAAGATGACCTATTGCACCGCTCTATTTTGTTTACCATTTACTGCCTACCTGCAGTTTTAAATTAAAGGCGCCTTTCCTTGCTTTCCACTAAATTACATCCTGTGGTTTTATGTTTAAGGTCAGGTCACAGTGAAGTACCTTAACCTACGGGAAAACGAAAATCAATTATGATCCATCTGTTTCAAGTGTGCGATCTTGACTTCATTCGCTCACACCATAAGCGCTCAGGTTAAATTAATTTTTAAAAGAAGGGTTCACACTTTCATCATCCTTAAAATAGGTCAATGAAAAAGGTACAAGGAATGACATAAACCGAATTATATTGAGACAAGCGTTTCGGACCCTCACTTGTTTCCATCGTCAGAGTAACGTGTTGGTTATTCCTGTTTGCCGGGACTGTTTTTAGCCTCGCTGCAGGCTCGCTGCGTGCTCAGCGCACGAACTTTGACCTGCTTGTTCGCTGCTGACTGTCCGTGAGCTCGACCGCTGGGGGCTCGTGCGACCGTTGCCCCCTTCGCGGCTGTCGTAATTATTGGCAAATCAGTGCGCTTACTGGCCTGTCCCTCGTCCACCAACAGCGGTGAGGTAGTGTTCCACGCTGGTCACGTGATTGCCAAAAGAGGAGAATATACGAGTTCCAGGCAGCAGATTTAGAAGAAGAAGAAGAAGAAGAAGAAGAAGAGAAGATGCGATCACTGGAACAAGGACTTTAGTTTCCTGACGTTTCGGATTCCCTCGGGAATCCTATATCATAGGTAATCGAAGAACAGTCTGAAACATGCGCAGATGGGGTGGAGGCATGCACAGGCTGCACGGTATTTATAGTTCGTAGCGGTCAACCGCATGCGTATTATAATTGTCAGTTCCTTTAGCCACCGCTTGAGGTCTTACTTGGTGCGGTGACGTGATTGCTGGCTGACCCCTCTCCTATCTTCCTCCGATCTCAATCGCACTCCACGCTTGTGTCTGCTTCACCTTCCTTTTGGCCTTTTTTAACTGACTCGAGCCGTTTGCCTACCGCCTGTTAGGCAGGATGAAAGTCTGGGGCGCTACTTAGTGTCGAAGAACAACTTTTCAATAAGCATTCTGTTAGCCACCGTAGAAGTTCAATAGAGCATAGTCTTTGTTGCCTTATGATATCTACTTATGCGAAATTTGGTTCTTATTTTCACCCTCCATCTGCTGTCAGCCGACATTCCATCCTATTTCCGAAAGTTTTAATTCTTCCTTACCAGCTATCTAATCTAGCGGTCCCTGCATGAAGTGAATCCTACCGATTTTGTTACATCACATAGAAGTGGTAGTCATTCAAAGTAAGCAGACATTTTACCGGACAGTTTGAGTTGACAGCAAGACTTTGTTAGGACTTGCAGCATCAGAATGGAACTCCAAAGGACAGGGAACTGAGATAATACAAAAAGCTGAATTAAATCCATTTTATTAGTGGTCAGGCCGGTAGTGCGTGACAGCTACCTTGTAATCCATTTAAACTAGTCATTAGCATATCAGATTTGTCCCTATGCCACATTCCCAAATTTAAGCAGGTTTTATGCACAGGACACCTGCCTATCTCCATGATGCTTGTAGACAGAGTGGTAAGTAATGTGTCATTATGGCAGTTGGTATATTTGCTGTAAATGACGGAAGCCTTTAAGAAGTCCATTGAAATGGTACAGGAACATATGAAAGTAGTTAAGACACACAAATGGTCAGAGGTCACTTTGCTATGAAAAAATGCATGACAGTTACACTAAAATAGGTGGTTATTCTTCAGCTCACAGTCATAACCTCTGGGCTTCCTTCTATGTAAAATTTGAATGAGATTTTCCCTCTTCGAAGACATATTGCCGTGGGAGTGCACTTCTTCGGGGAATATTTATTACTATTACTATACATCCTGACAAATTAAAAGTTATGCACTAACTCCTGCTCCACAAGTACTTGCATTCTGCTATTGCTCTCTGACTATGTGTCTTGTGATGAATCCGTGACGGATCTCGAAACTTCAAGCGAATTAAAGTATGGTCCCAGCGATTGAGTCGTCTACTTCTCCTCAAGTACTTGTCCTCCTGCCGTATATGGGAGTACTCAGCGTCCTTTATTTCTCTCTGCCGTTTGAGATCACCACCAAAGAACAGTTCATCATTTACACATATAATGAATAGAAGGTCCCAAGTACTGACACTTGTTGGACTCTACCAAAAGAGTAAACATCCGCAGTAAATGTTTCACTAAGGTCGTCCAGGAAATGTTCAGTCCAGGTTCCTGCCTTTCCAAAGCCTGGGAGTTTTCAGATAAGGTGGTTATGGGGAACGCGATCAGCGGCTGTCTTGAAGATAAAATAGCTAACCTGTAGTGCATATCATTCATCCATGGCTTTTCTTCAATATCCGAGCTCTGTGGTAAGGTTTCTAAGGAAGCCTTCTTTTCATACAAAGCGTAGTGGTCGGGGTGATTTGAAAGCGAAATTTATCGAACGATATAATAGAATTTCTACTTATCTTTTCCGTCAACATATTATAAAAGGATGTCAAATATACCAGCCGGTGGTTGGTGGGACGTCACTTTTATTTATGAAATGGCACGGGCAACAGTAGCTCATGTAGCCCCACTCGTTAATCCCTACAACCTGTATGTTTTCCTGCTCTTTAGTTAAACCTACACATTCAGTAAATAATTTAAAAAAAGCATTCTATGCTTCTAACTAGTGGGATGAATGTATAACCACCTCGCCCTTATCTTGTTTTGCAAAGCGTTCTTATGCTCCCAAGCCAGGGCACAGCAAAATTTTATAGGGTCGTTCTTGCAAATGAACACACATAAAAACAAAACCCCCAGTAATCATGGTGAAGGAATCAGCAAACTGCTGACTACTGGAACACGAAGAGCACCTACATCGCCATCTACTTGTAGCTAATCGATATCGACTGTTTTAAATGTAGACGGTTACCTTAATTTGCCTACAATTTATTGACTACCCGCGATTTTACCTTGAAGGCCAAATTAACTTAATCACTGTGATAGACGAACAATAGCCTATTTTATTTTTTTCGATCCATTTCCGTCAATAGCAGTGTACTTTATTGGCTCTCAACATGAGAACGCACCTCAATATCGTCGAGGGAATATGCGCTTTGTCAACCAAAATAAAACTGCAATGGATGTTAGAGATTGTCCATCATACACGAAACAAAACACTTTCCATCAATTCTACTAATCAGAAATTTGCTTCTGATCGTAGACTTCCATCTGCCGCTAGCCCACATTCCGTCGTATATCCATCAAATTTAATTTAATTCAGCACAATCCTTTACTTACTTACAAGGTCCAGGCTTTAAATGAAGCTTATCACTTTGTGGTGGCTCCAAGACGTGGTTAACTTTCAAAATTACATACATTTTACTAAGCAGATTGATCTTGGCAGGAAGCATTGAGTGCATCTAGCGTCACAATCGAAGTCAATTTAGCAAAAAATTAACCTAGGAAAACAATGAATTGAATCAATTTATCCTGCCAGGTAGATAATACTCGACCGCTAGGTTATGCCACCTCTTCTTTTCAGTTCATTTTTATTCAAGAAAAGATAGGCAAATGTTTTAGGTTTCGTTTTTGCTAAACCCATAACTAAGGCGTGCAACGGATAACACAGCATTTTGATAGTTGCAGATAAAAAGCGGGCAACTTCCGTTTGTTTGGAAAGCTTAAAGATACATGACTACTCACACTTTCAAAGTAATATCATCATTTGTGTAAATAGTACTTCGGAATTGTACTTAGACGTCTTCGCGATGCCAGATGACACGAGCAAGTAGGTGGAACGGAGCAAAGAGTTGAGCCAGTGAAAAATTATCGGTGCATGGTTAAAACATCAAGGCCGCTCGTGTGAGTTTAATACACGCGAGATAGGACAGGCCCGCTGCTGAACATTGTTTTAAGAGAAAATTAGGAACAATAACGCTGCTGATAAATGCCAAGCAGCATGTTTTGTAACACTTCAAGGTCTCAGTCGTGCTACAACTAGAGCAGGGGTGGGAAACCGTTTTGACTCAGAGAGCCAAGAAAGTAAATATTTGGAAATTTATTTCAGTGAGAACCATTTAATATACTTAAAGATTGAAATTAATTAAATGTGAGCATAAAAAGCCTCTGGATATATTCTTTTCAATAATGTTGTTGTAATACTCACCGTTAATGCGACTTCTGGTGCTGCCTAGGTTGGCTGACGGCTTTGTAGTCTGGTGGGTAGTTAATGAGATTAAGCTTCATCCCAGCTTTGAGGATTTCATACATTAGACGTGACCTAAGGGGGTATTTATGCATTTAGTATGTGCGAATGACTACTCATATGCATACGTATATCCAAACAAGGTCAGTATAGCAATACTTACACGCTACAGTGTGTGTTATGTGACAGGAAGCGCATTCCAAGTTTTGATTATCAAATGTTGTTCGGGTTAAGGTTTTTTTAAATTTTGGTCCACATGTTCTTGCTCACCAACCCAACTTTATGTCGTGAAATTTCTTCCAAATCTTTATAGAATGACCTTACCTTATTCACACACATGTTTGAGGCCTTTAGGTAAGCCGCCTCTTCTTCTTTAAAATCTCTAACGGATTTACTATAACCACTACACTAAGAGTATTCTGTCTAATGAAAGAAAGCACTCAAATTTGAGGAGTGCTTGATTGGTACAGACTGCAAGTTTCTGTGAATTGACTGTTAGCTTGCGTGTGTTAAATGCGTCCCTCTGGCGGACATCAACACAATTGACTATAGGATGTCAAGGCAGGCTGGCGTATGCACATAAGATAGCCTTGTCTTCCAGCGTGACCTTTACTAAGCTGACGTCAAATCTGAGGGCTGTCGTGTTTTAGTAGAGTTTCTGCTATTTATTGAGCTTGTCACGGCCGTTGGGGCGCAGAAGAAAAAGAGAGCAGCTGCTGTCCGCTAGCCGGAAACGAAAAATTGAGACGCATAATAGGTCAACCATAGGGGGGCCGAAACGCTAGAGATTGGCCGACATTAAAGTGAGTTCAAATGGCGTCTCGGTAGCAGCACCTCAGTGGAAGAACTAAAATCACAAAATATTAAAGTTTTTTATTACCATTTTATCTGAGAGCTCCAGATGGAATCATTGAAAGAACCGCCCCTGGCTCGCGAGCCATAGGTAACAGACCCCTAAACTAGAGTCTTCTGTTAGTTTCAGATTGCGTGGTGACATGACAAAGATAAGGTCATGACAGTGTCCACAGGCAGAGCATTTCATGCCTTTATTCTTCTGTTATAGAAAACTAACTAACCTCACAATGGTTTCCGTACACTGCAAGCACCCGTCAGCCATCCGGAATGAGGAATAGGCGCAAGTGGTTTTACACATAAGCGGTGAGCTGCTTGGGATTCACATGCTCTTAAATGTCATTGAATTGTCACTGCGCCTAAACGTTAGTTCAATAATCAGTTATTTTATTCACAAGCTAAAGTTTCACTTTTAATTCCAATGCTCCTTACCAGGTGTTCGCCCGAAGGAGGGAAGGCAAGTCTTGCGTAATAGAATTTATAAGCATAATGTAATTGCGCATCAACGTCTGCACCCGCTTTGCTCTCAGTTACCTTAGCCAGGTGGCAGTTTCTTCGGCAAGACTCATGCACAACGCCTGTGAAAACTACCGCTAACATCATTTCTGTTGATACTTCTGTACATTCTCGATAAATAGTCACTAAGGAAGGTGTACTTGCATTATTTAAGTAGCATGGTGTAAAAATAACTGTCTTGGGTTTACCGGGTATTCAGCTCCTGTTCAGAGTGATGAAGGAAAGCAGGGGACACGTAATCATCCAAGCATTTTCCTGGAGAAATTTACGGTTTTGGTAGATAACTTCAATGTTTGAATATGCTTTGCGTGGAGAATTCAAAGCGAACATGCAGCCTGGACATTTCTTTACGGAGTTTCCTGCGGATGGCGTGAAGGTTGCAGGGAAGCAAGTCCTCTAAGCTTAGTCCGTACTCAGGGCTATGCATTGTAATCCTGTCGGATAGCAACAGTGTTTCGTATTTATCCAAAGGTAGCATGACCAAAAATCCTTGTTCCTACTTCATTTCATATGTTTTATTGATGAATTATCGTGGTTTGCTAAGCATAATAAGGTCACTCTGGTCGCAAACAATTTTCAGGCACAGTTCCTTAGAAAGAGCGAGAAGTCATAGTAAGGTTAGAGAGTTATAACAGTATATTCTATACAAAAGGAGTGACTAAAAGGCAGGAATATGTGGACTGTCGTAGAAGCCATCCATCGTCTAGGGCTGCTTGACCCAAAGTGCCGACCTGACGATAGTCACAGCATTTAGGTCCTTGTAAGTTGGTCTTGAGAGCTAATGACTAAAGCATTGAGGCCAGTCTACTATATATTGAGATGTCAAGCTACTCGGGAGGTATTCGCACAGTCAGCAGCCATGCGAATAGTCAGTCAAAGCTTGCAGTCACGTGACCTCATGCTGAACGTGATTTGGAGGTCACTTCAAGTGCACCCTTCCGAGACCTCAGTTCAGCGAATGAAAAAAAAAATCAAACAGAGGAAACGAAGTTAAATAAAGGGACTAAGGTATGTTCCAAAGGTAGGGTTGAAACAGCTTTGCTTCGTGTGGCTGGCATGAGTTAGCCTACGTATGCAAGTGAGTCAGCACGTTGGTAAGAGAAACCACTGCCTAGGTGATTTCGAGTACGTTTGCAAGGTAGTCGGAAATTTGTTGATAGATAGGTCACTTCGACTACGTGGGAGCGACCTTGTACGTTTTTGGGGGGAAGGCTCATTTTTGCGACGTGTCAGTGAGCCAGGCTTGTTGACCTGAACTTTGACAGCAAATCATTATGCCGTATCAGTGTTGGTTGAGAGGAGTAAGATATACCATTGGCAGTGAAAGCAAGGTCAGAGGTAGAAAAGTACGTCTGGATGCTGGTTCTTATGGCGGGAACTGTTCTTCTGGATTGGGAAGGAACCACAGACTGGGTCGATGGGCCGCAAGCGGCTGAGCATCTCCATATCGCTTCATGGCATGATGCTGGTAATGAAATCTTCCATGTCGCGGGCAGATGAGATGACAAGTGATCAATCCGATTGAATACGAGGAAGGCTTGATGTTGACCGAACCCCGCCACATCAGAATTTGAGAGTTTGTGGCATGTCACAGACCACCAGATATCGAGGTGTTTTGAGGTTAATAAGGTTCCACCTTATCAGTACGATATTGGAGGCCCGGTTCCGTAGGAAAAGAGAGAAGTCTTGGGCCGACCAGATCGGTAAAAACAGTACAGCTCATAAGTATGGAATGGAGACTAGGAAGGAATAAGCGGACTTTAACTTAACTGAAGAAAAACTACTAAATTTAACTGGAGATGAAAGAAAATACCTTTCTTTCTATAACGGATTATTTTCCGTTTTAGGAGTTTAATAACACGATCCGTAATATGCGTGTGAATGAAAAAAAACATGCCATACATATGACCATTTTCTGAAATACTTATTATTCTTCTGTCTGTTCTGTTTCTAAAGTACGCTTTATCGGAACGTATTGTTTACAAAAAACTATATCTCTAAATGACTTTTATTCAATAAGGCCTTCCATAGGTTGTCTTTTGGGTAACATAAAAACAGTATTTACGCGCACGGCCAGCTGTGCGGTTTAAGATAATTTTCTAAGAAAAAAAAAACTTTTTGTTACTACATTTTTTGAAAAAATCTTCACAGAATAGCTTAATATAATTTTCAAAACTTATATCGCTGCTTGTTTCTGCAAATAAATGCGATTCCTTAAACTTGGCTTAAATTCCATTTGATCAACTTCGCACAAAATTTGCCAGTTCTGGAAGGGATTATTATTCCACCTGTTTTTCTAATTTTGGAACTCTTCCACAGCACAATGTATATTAGAAGAAAGTTTGGTTCTGTCTTTGCTTATAGCATAGGGAATTTATGTAGTATATACTTACTTACGATTTAGCCAAAATGAGTGCCTGTTTCCCACAGTAACTTTAACTAAGAGGGCAGTTTTCCAAACAAAAGCCATTCTTATTATAAAATCCACTCAGTTGATCAAAATAACCTTTCCAGATACACGCCTAACTACCAAGTTTAATTTCGTCATCAAAATTTCTTTCAGCACTCGCAGGACTGTAGGTGTAAATCAAAAACTTCTGAGCTCTTCGTTGCTTGGCATGATCAGTGTGACACATACTAGAAGCACTGTGTCGGCTGGGATTAAAAATATCTGCTAAAACAGTTAAAAGTGCACTGGCGAGAAAGATGCTATATGGAATCCGACGATCTGCAGCATTTTGTTATTCCCTTCAGAAATAAGAAAACTGATGCTTCATGTCCTGAGACGATAAGTCGATTTGATAAGTGCACCTTCTATGCTATATGCGTGATACGTGTCTGAGATTATTATGGCTTTCCATGCTTGAGAAGACCATCACCTTAGTGTAGTGTAGGGTTTAGTGGCTAATGAGTGGAATGGGAATTAGACGCCGACAGCCGCTTCGCATCCCCGGTTCTTTAAAAACTGGTATATTTGCGAAGTGGTCCAGGTTGTGCTCTCTCGTGCGAAATGGGTTTGCCGCCCATGTTACCCACTATCCGTAGTCTGATGGTGGAGGTGAGAAAATGAGTTAGCTCAGCACATTTTCATGAAGTTGGCATACGCCACTCTGGTGAACCACAGCAGTCGTGGGTGGCTGGAAGAGAGAGGGAAATTTAGAAGGTTGACAAAGTTGGCCGAAAAAAGGCCAACCTTGATTTGAGAACATGTTAGTGCTCACCGATTTAAATGACTGTGAAAATGTAAACACTACAAAACTACAGCCAGGATGGGCACGTCACGAAACGGGTCGATATACGACTATGTACTTCTGTATATTCCCTTTGTTAAATGACAAGATGGCAGACCCGTAGCTCTATGTTAAGGGTGTTTGACTATGATCAGAGAGGTTGCGTTTTCAAAAATCAAGTGTGGCAGCAATTTCTGCAGAAAAATTGGAGTTGGGTTTCTGAAGCTCAAAACGGCTAATGAGCCAGCAATTGCTATCATAGATTCGCCTTTCTTTCAAGCTCTTCATGAGCTCCAGTGAGCAGTTTACTGATCTAAGATTCCTATCCCAGGGATTGTATTTTGGCAAACGTGAATTTCTTAACTTTTCTGGTTCAGAATATCAGCTAATACCTTCGCTAGTCAGCTAATTTGGACCTGAAAACCTGGCCACTTTCAATCACCCCACTAATACAAGCGAACATGGGGGTCCCAGGAGTCGTCTTCTACTTCTCAAACAACCCACATTCGATCGACCCATAGTTTGCGGCAAAATTGATGCATGATATTTAATGTTCTTGTCCCATTGCGGCAGAATTGTAGGTGAAAGACGATGACGTGGAGCATGTAAAACAATGTACACAGTACGGACCAAACGTAGTACGCAGAGACTTCGACTTCTCCAACAGGTAGGCCAAAGTCTGAGAAACCTTGCAGGAGGCGCTTAGGTGGAACGCTATGAAATGCATTAGCGAAGTAAAAATGCATGACCTCTACTGCATGTCCATAATGCATGGCCTTTTTTCAATGTTTGAACGTTGTTAGACACGTTTATATGAGACATTTTCTCTTCTTACAGAAAGTATGCTTGACTATGCTGACTTTATAACGAGATTTATCGGCAATAACATTGATATCTTAAATATAGTTCATCCATCAGCTTAAACAAACTGTGTGCTAAACTGTCCGCTCAAGATTTAATGGGATATATCCGTTATCCCCTATTACACATGGGGCAACATTCGACGAATTCCATGTTTCAGAGAATTTACTAGCTTCAAGAACTTTTTGAAATATAATGCAGAATGGTTTTGCTACTTCGTCAGCTACTTTACCTAAAGTGACACCTAGGATCTTATCCGTTCCAGGTGACTTTTGGGGATCCATGTTCTTTAACAGTGCCCAAACTGGTTGCGGTTTAGCGACTGTTGGCCAACTTTCCATCGTATTTCCGATGGTTTTAATTCTAACTATTAATTAAATTTCTCACATTTTCTTTGACTCAAGTCAAACCTGCCGCATTGTAACACTTCAAAGACGTGAACTTCGTTTAAAAATGTATCCATTATACCAGACAGCGTAAAACTCAAAGTAAGCATTGGCAAGTATACACCAGCTTGGTTAGGCAAAAACAAAAATCGATGGAACTCACGTTCAATTTTGGCAGATTTTACCGATAAGGACTATCAATCTAACGCGAACACACTACTCTAAATGTTTACGGAAACGGGTGCTTGCCACAGAAGCGGCTATGCATTTTGCTGATACTGCCTTTATGCTCTCAATTGACTTTTGTAGCGGCAGTCTGTGTGCCTCGGCCGCCTGCAGACAGGAATCGCAAAGTAGAGACGTGGCTGAAATTTTTAAAGTTTCAAAGTTTAACCCTTCCGTTGTGGTGTGGGATGCAATGCCCCTAAGAGGGCTCTCGAACCTTCAAATGGACCATATTGTTAACAAATAAATGGTGAATATTATAAAAGGAGGATTCCGAAGTAAAACCTGTTAAAAATTTGGAAAATATCGTGTGTGCAGGTCAAAATTTGAGTATAAATTTATTCTGGATGTGTAACGGATCACTTTTAGGCAGGATGGTGCCACAGCTTATACACCGCTGAAATCTAGATGCTAGAAGTAACACATGAGGCCAGAAAATTTTTTTGATTTAAATTTAATTGAAAACCAATGGTCACTTCGTTGCAGTATAACTGAAGAGAACTTGCCTGCTCCATTTACTCTTGCTGGATTGGAGTGATCCCTGCTGAAATCCCGGATAAAGATCTCATTTTTGCTCGTTATGAAACTCATAAAGTGGGTGCCAAGTAGGGCATAAACCATCCTAAGGTTAAAAAAAATGTTTGATAAAGTTTATCGTAAAATATGTGTTGCTGTGGCGCAAATAATTTCGGGATACACCTTTATATACACGAAATGGTAAACAGCAAACATACGATAAATCCTACTTACGTATATTAGATGTCATTTCAATCAACGTCGCTTCAGTTGAAAGGTAAAATATATGTTCCCGAATAAATGAAAAGGTTCCTGTTCCAGTTATTTGCATGGACAAGGAAGATATATATCTTGCATTACAACCTTCTACCAGAGACACTTTTTTCCTTCTGCTTAACAAAATAATATTTAGAACAAGTGCGGAAGCCCGGCTTCGCCTTGGGCTTCCTCACATGTTGTTGTCCGCATTAAAGTCTATGGGGATATTGACATTTTGCAACTGTAGTTGACGTCGGTAGTCTTTGGACACATCATTTCTAATCTTAAACCCTAGATCATAGGGGCAGTTCAACTAACAACTTCCAATTAAGAACGCCAGTAGCCGTTGTAATTGAAATGGAGCGTTAGCAACGACAGCTTCAGCAATGGTATTCTCCCACTGATTATCATCTTGAAGCAGATCAGGCCTCAGGCAGGCTTCTCTGTGAGTTGTACACAGAAAACCGTCAATCGTCCTAAGATCTTCAAACGATATTGGACCTTTAACTTCATGGAGTAACATTCGTGAATAGAAGCATTCTTTTTGAGAAAGGTGAACAGTGTATATTCTACCCATTTTCACATCATACTTGATGCCTGGATGTCAGTCAACTGGAATTCCTACTTTTCGTCGGGACCACTTGTTTCGATTCCATGTGTAGTATGAGCGGACCTGGATGCATATAAGAGTCTGGGCAAACGAATCTTGCTGGCACAACTGGAAAAAAACAGTCAAAGTTGTATCTTTGGTATTCTGAAACTTATCCAAGGGAAGTACTTCCGTAAAATAAATCCATTGTCCATTTTCCAGATGGACGCTTAAGTGTTCAATGGCCGGAAAACGGTTATGGATATCAAAACCAAAGATTCTCTAGAATGCTTCATTACTGCTGATGTATCTGTCCATTTCGTACTGGGTAATCTCACCATTGTTGTTATGGTGGTTGTGGGAGTACATTGCGGCATCGGAGCCTTTGTTTATGTACTTACAAATATACTGGATAGATATCAACGAGTTGCAAAGTTCAGCATTGATACGGGCATTAAATACTTTTGACAGTAAGGGGCAATACGGCACACTCCAACGATTATCAGTTACCATACCACCGTTACGCCTTTCATTAATAACTGTTTCGAATCCGCCAATCTCAGGTATTCACCTTCTATAAAGAGGGTAACCATCCCCATTGGTCTGAGTTGCATCCAGGAGACCCTCTAAGAATAGCTCTGGGTACATTTCCCAATTTTTATTCAAAGGCTGTTGGGATTTATCTGACCACATGGGCCATGCACCATTTGAGTTTTGATCGTTTCAAACAGGACAGGGTCACCGGATTGGTCCGGCAACCCTGCGCATATCAATTTATCGACATCCGAAGGGTGCAATCTTTCCTTTAGCCAGACAAAATGTGAGCGTGGGGTAATTCTCACTTTTGCCAGTCTCCAGTGTACATGTGACCCTGAAAATCACCGAAAATTTTAAATTTTTTGATCAGTGTCATCACGGTTTTCAACTTAAGCTGGCATACTCACGCGGACATATCATGACGGTCCAGTGGCTTTTGACCGGGGAGCAACTCATCAGTAATTTCAGGCCAGAATGGGTTGCAGTCTAACGTAATGAATAGATCCGTGCGACCAAAATGCCTACCATGAACCAACGTATCTTGAGTTTTCTCTTGCATATAGCGAGGAGACCCAATGTGGCTTGACGGCAAGACGAAATGTTGACCACGACCAGCCTCATTACCACCATCAGAAAGGATATTATCTCTAAGGTGGATGAAGTTGTCCACGCGAAGTTCTTTCTGGTATGTGCGGAAATAGCAATGGTGCTCTGTTTCCATTTTGGTAAACATATCAACAGCAAATTGTAGGAACAACGTTTTGAATCGGTAAAGCAGGTTGAAAGTTAATCCTCGAATCATAAAGTGGTAAGAGTAGAAGGCTTTACAACTTACTGTATTACGGGTGCCAATTTGAGGTATACCGAAGTGGTAACCGTCTTCACCATTAACATGCAGGAGAGGGTATTGTAAGGCCTCGTATGAACGGTGTGTCCCATATATCATTTCCAGTCTATCGCCTCTCCTTCTCAAGAAAATATCCCTGTTGCCGCGCTTTGTTTATGACATGATGACGGCCACCTCGTTGCATGTGGAAACATTAAATTTTCGTTGGTGCTCTCCATGAGTACGTTTATCAGCATCTACGGCAATAGTAAAGTCAATGGAAGCGTGCATCTCCAGGGCGAACATGAAACTGTTAACCTACCTGTTCCGCCGGTGTAGCATATCTTGAAGGGACAATATTATGTGATGCTTCAAGCCTGGGTACACTCGGAATCGGCGTTGAGCCTGCAGCCTGATGTCTTCTACGAAGTGCATTTGTATAAATGTCGGCTTGCCATCAGGAGGAGGTAGTAACGATCCAATTCTTCCACCATAAAGGTAGGCATAAGCCAACCTCATGAACAATGTTGGCACCAAAGAAGGTCATTTGAAACGGCCCGTTGTATTTACTTAAGTTCGAAATAAACATTTTCGATTCGTTAGTATTACCAGCAAGTAATGTTTGGAGTATTTCTGGTGGTTGTGGGAAGTTATTCAGTAGAACTTTGCCGTTGGAAGAGCCCATGCCGATTTGGCCAACCAATCCATTTTTTGCCTGACTATGTCCACAAACTTCCACCATCTTCCCAACGGAAACATTTAAATCTCCCGCATAACCAAGACTTGGGTTGTAATTGAGTGAGGCTTCGGTCTATACTTGAGCGTTTATGGAAGCAACTAACGGGCCAGAGTCGCCAAACCGTATGTGAATTGGTTGCGAACTTGCGTTTCCAGCATCGGTTGAGCGTAGATCCTCTCTTTGTGATGCTTGCATAGCCATACGTGTACTTATACGTCTAGTAATTCGTTTTGCCGACGATGCGAATCTCTTATCCTACCAAGCTCTCTTCTTCGCAAGTTTCGGACTTCGGTTTCTTGAGAGCGGTTAGTTTGATTGCGAACCACATCTTCGTGTCTTCTTTGCAGCATTTGATCTTCGGTTTCTTGGAAGTGTGAATATCGCTGACGCATGGCCTTAGTCTCCAGGCGAAGCCGTCTTTCTGTTTGTTTTTCTTGCGAACGTCTATTAACATTGGCAAACCTCTTCTGTACCATCGTCTGAACTTGTGTTCGCGCGGCTGCTCTAATTCCTTTTCTACCTAATGAGGTAGAACCTACAAATACGTTATTATTCTGAACAAAATAACATTGGGTAGTAACGAAGTAAGTTTACAACGTTACCTTCAGTCAACGGCCCATCATCGTTTGTCGGGTTGTTTGTGTTCAGAACATTTCGGACGGTATCACTGTTGTCCATAATGATAGTTTTTAAGGGTTAGATTGCAAGTGAAGGGATTTATGTGGTAGGCCATTCAATCTAATCTAACAGCTAGCCCGCGAAAACCTACGCGTAAGTAAAGGGGGAGGGTCCAAGTGAGAGTAGGTCAGGGGGTTTACGTCAGTGAGTATGAAACAGCTGCGCAAACACCGTTATAGCCCTTGCTGCATTAGCGGCGGGAGGAGGGGGGTGACGTTTCAAGCGGCCGCGACGACCCCTTCCCCACCCTCGTCCAACACCCGTGGGGTATTCACATCCGCCTGTCACGTCGGGTGTCATTCGGGGCGACAGCGACATGATCGCCGAATCCTCATGCACACGGAAGAATGAGACGCCCAAACAATGAGAGCAGTCAGAGGCTCGGACAGTAGAGAAACACAAACACGCTCATGACAGTGCACATGCTCGGACAGTAGAGGAACACACACACGCGCATGCCAGTGCCACACGCGCATCGAAGACGCAGAAGGCTTTTCGAGGTGACCCCTTCGACCAAGGATAACGGAGGCACACGCGACGGATGGACATCTCACTTTTATTAAGTATACAGATAAGTATTTTGGTTGTCACATTTTAGAGTTTTTTCATTTTAAGCTTAGTATTTAGGTGAATACGTACGCACCGCATACAGATAGGTATGCGGGTTAGCGTTAATTTAGCAGAGTTTATGTGTTATTTCACATACTTTTTGTTGCAACGCTCTCGGGGCAATAGGTAACATTCTCCCAATAGTATAGTCGTATTTCTGACCCATCATGTGGTTGGATGGCATAGGCGCACGGATTATGACAAATTAGATTCACAAAAAAACAGGTCATAAGCATGCAATAGCGGGTCCTAGATAAAACATGGATCTGAGGATATAAGCCACATACATATTTGTCGGTTGAATAAACTCTCAGGTGTTTTATGCACTTGTAATTTATGTTGTCAATTCTTAATTTCTTAGTTAGATTTGCTTAAAAGCGATTATAAAAGAAGCAGGCTTCCCTGAGCTATGTTTGCACAATGTGGTTTGGATTCATTGCATTACCCGAAAAATAAACTTATTATTTTTTAAAGGGGTCATATTTTTAAGTGACTATGAACATGCTACTAAAAGTGTTAATATGTTCAAATCCGTGTCATCAACATCTGAAACCTACCGTAGTTTAGTAGAAAGGGAAAGCCATAACACGATAGAAACCAGGACTTTACACTCATATAGAAGTAGCCTTTATTCAAATCCAGCACCTCAAATCTATGGACCAGCTTCTCCGCCATTAGGATTTTCAACTTCAAAATGGTTATAGCTGTAAGATGAAGCAATTACTCTTAAGCTGCACTTTAAACGTGCAATTCAGCTTTTATGGCCAATTTTACCGCCCAATCGATGGGGTAGCGATGGGATCACCGCTTTTACCTCTTTTAGTGGATACTTTCATGGGCAAAATGGAGAGTAACAAACTTTCTCCTATAATAAAAGACCTTCCAGCCTATGCTCGCTATGCGGATGATATATTTATAATAGCAGACGGAAGACTTGAGCTTGACCCATTCTTAGATAAAGTGAATCAGGTGCACTCAGCGTTAACCTTCACTTTGGAAAAAGAGGACAGACAGTGCCTCCCCTTTCTGGATGTCCTCCTTAGAACAAGATCTGATGGATCAATAATTAGAAGTGTATTTGGTAAGAAGACCTGGACAGGGCAATACACTAACTTCTACAGTTTTGTGCCACTAAGTCAGAAACGAGACCTAGTCCGCTGCCTCACGAACCGAGCTAGTAGAATATGTTCTCAAGAGACACTGGAGGACGAACTCACACTACTTAAAAAGACCTTACAAGAAAATAGGCTTCCCGATAAGTTTATGGAGGAACATCCACCAAGACCGGAGGTACCGACGGCTGAGAAGAAAACCGTATTACTTTCATTGCCTTTTCAAGGTGATCCAGCAAGCGAACTTCTACAGTTTCGTCTGAACGCTGCAATCGCGCGTACATATCCAGCAGCAAAGTTAAGATTATTGTTCTCCAGCACTCCACTTCTTCGCCTTGAAGGCAAGGATAGACTGCCGTTCCAGACCACATCGATGTGTATCTACAACTTTACATGCTCCTGTGGGGCAAGTTACATTGGTCGAATGATAAGACGTCTATCCAAGCACATGCGAGAGCATCCCCCTGCGTGGCTAAACAGAAGCGAAACTAAGTCGATATCAAGCGCAATTCTGGCTCACTTGGTTGACAGCGGTCATCGGGTAGACGTCAACCAAGCATGTAGAGTCGTCTACAAAGTTCCGGCTAAACACTCTAAGTTCCTGCGTCAGCGGATACTTGCGGCGGCAGAAGCAGTCACCATTCGCCTCACAAACCCAAATTTATGTACACAGAAAGCATTTGTAGCGGCCCTAAGGATCCCGTGGCCAAAAGCCTTCTCAAAATCTGCCCTCACGCCTCTTACTACACCGCGAAACACTGATGAGACAGCGGCATCAAGCATCCAAAGGTCACCGACAGAGTCTCAAGACGTTGAAACCTTGCGTCCTCACAAAACCCAACATAACCCGAGACGAGGCCACTGGATGACATTAACTAATTGTCTGATTACTTCCCCTTCCCCTCTCCCCTCACCCCCATTTCTCTGTCTCCAATTAAGACTAGAATCTGATCCCCTTGATCCTCCTTGATCCTTTTACACCTCTCCCTCGCTCTCTCCCCCTTGTTACTACTGCTTGGTTCGCCTAAAACTTTCGTTAAATCTACCTTCCCTTATATTACTGTATGGCCTGATAATAAATTAATCGAAAACATTCGTTCGCTTAACTTGATTTCCTTAATGCTTACATGGTTATCATCGCTGAAATTATAATTTGTCGCCTGAGAAGTTGACAGAGGATGACGTCAAACATCATGCGCCATTTCACTGAAATTGTGTCGCTGCTCGGCAGCTAAAAGTCCCATCATTTGCACGTGTGCTTCAAATTTCACATCTCATTCACACTGTTGAGCTATTACAAGTCACATGTAAATTCGCAAGGTGGCTCGTAGCCCCTATTTAAAATTCTGAACGACACTCCTTATGTTTTGTGTGTCATTAATTACATTTAATGCTTTTCTGTTTATTTTTGTTATATAACTTCAAATTAAGCACTTCAATAGCGTATTCGATTGCGGAAGGAGATTTACGTTTCCTATGGGAGCTCATTTTCATGTGTTATGTCACAGATCTAAGATTATCTGGCTAGTAAAATTTACTTTCACCGTTTGACACATCACACCTTTACTTTTTGAAAATATTGTGAGCTTGAGGCCAAAGTGTTACAGCAGTTCAGTCGAATTATGATTGTCTGATGATGGCTAATGAGTCAGAAATGGTCATTCCGGTCTCACTTGTCTTTTCCGATTATAGCATTAGCTATTTGCTTACGTTTTTTCTAAGTAAAGCAGGCGTAACCTTTAGGTTCCTCGGGTTTCCCCGCACAGGTCAGTGTTTCTAGGGATAGATTAACAAAAGATGTCTGAAAATCTGCAAAAGAGCAATGATCACAACATTTATAACTAGTTGTCTGCACGCGACACACACCCATTGCTCCGTAACCGCACACTTACCGAGCTTCCTTAGACAGTCGTTGATGACAAAACAATGATTATACGTTAAGGGTAAACTGAACCTGACTCTAGAGTAAGACAGCGCTTTTCTGTCAAATTTCATTTTTTAATAACACGAATAGTATTACTACATGATAGGTCGATCCACGACGGGTTTCGAAAGGACAGGTGAAAAAAATGCCTTGTCCTAGCCATCAAATCTCTTTCTTCTTCATCACAGTATGGTGTGGTATTCGTTGCTTCAAATTGCGCCGGACACTGCCTAACATGCATAATTTATTTGAGTATTTAACCGCTTTCTCCCAATAGTTGGAGATGAATTTGCACTAGTTACGCCTTTTAACGAGGCATACTTATCCACTGACACAAAGGGAAGCGTCTGGATTCATGTACAGGATTTCTCGATGCCCCGGAGGAAGTTGCTACGTCAGATAGACTTCTACGTACTCGGATAGCTGAACAAATGTCAGCAGTAAGGAGGAAATGCGCTAACTAGAAGGCCCTTACCAGTGTGGCGGGTTCCAGCAGTACCTTTGACTTCGACCAGACCAAAATTTTGCAAGGGCTGACAACCGCCTTATTCATGAGCTGTTCGATGCTTGGTTCTTTGAACCGCAATCACTTCACTATCGGAATGGTCTGGCGTTT
This sequence comes from Ligula intestinalis, assembly GCA_036362985.1. Lineage (NCBI taxonomy): Eukaryota > Metazoa > Platyhelminthes > Cestoda > Diphyllobothriidea > Diphyllobothriidae > Ligula > Ligula intestinalis. Next base: position 52,090,816 of record JAYGXS010000005.1, read on the forward strand.
TCGTATGCTATGTTAAGAGACTGCGAAGCCAAAGTAATGGGTAGTGTATGGGGGATAGAGGGTTCTAACGGTTTCAGTGAGATAAAGCCACGTTGGAAAGTTATCATCACCTCAGAAATATCGAAAATTGATTACTTTAAGACAAATGACGACACGATCGCGAACCAACCATCAATAGTCGTGTCCTTTACTAGGCGTGCTAATTGGGTTAGGCACACTTGGCCAATTAACAACTGGGTACTTTAAATACTGCAATCCTGGTGTCCTCATCAATCGTGCCTGTGAATGTACCTAATGATGGCTTTGCTTAATGATATGAAACGGCAGGTCAATACTCGCCGGGACAGGCACCGTCATCATCTTTCTCTGTACTGATCCATGGAACTCGTATTTTTGATTTTAGTAACCGTCTTCCTGACACCAACCGCATTTCACAGAAGAAAATGTGCAAACCCAGTACACTAGAAAACCTAAATTTTAAACGCTTTTTGGAAATGTCCTTTGCGAAATCACTGTAGTGACTGTTTAACGTGTAAAACTTCATGTATTATAAAGAAGAAGAAGAATAATAAGAAGCAGAAGTAGATAATGAGTCTACTTAATAAAATCAGTGAATTTCAGTCCACTGAGGTTAATAACAGCTGAAGGCTTAAACGTGTGAGACTTGAAAGTAAGCACTAGGATGCAGTGGAGTAACATTACTCGAACAACAAATTTATTGGTCTTTAGTTTTGGATTCAGTATGAAACCCATCATCAGCGAGCTAAATATTAGTTTATGCAACCCTACCATTAAAATTCAGCAGCCACTCTTTTAAATGCAACAACGGAATAGAAAAGGCAGAAGACTTCTCGAGCACCGGATCAATTTGTTTGTTGTCCTAAGCTTTCGAACTCTTACCGGAGTTCATCTTCAGAGATAAGAAGCAGCAACTAAAAGGAGGGTAATTATAGTGGC
>JAYGXS010000005.1:52091872-52143662 GCA_036362985.1 Ligula intestinalis
CGGGGGGGGGAGGGGGGAGCAATTATAGTGGTAAACGCTAATTAACTGTCAGTGAAGACGGCTGTCGTTCGGGGTCATGTGCTAGTAATTAGTGTAACGCCTTGTCTCCAGGGTAGAGGGTCCCGGTGATCCTGCCTCCTCTTCTGGCCGGTTCTTAACGGGTTCCTGATCGTTTTCAATTCTGACGTAAGGCGTGGCCTTGTTTCGACCTTCACTTACATAATGGCGCAAAACTTTGTAGGCCGTGGGGAAGTCTAGATGCCTGTTGATGGAGTTGGCATCTGAGTACCATGCCTCAAGTTTCAACCTTTCGGCTTTTGAGTTTCCTCGGCCTATGATAGTTGCTTCTCGAATGTCGAAGTTGTGGCCAGTTTCTCCAATGTGTGCTGCAAGCTGCGAGTTAGGATCTAGTTGCTGAGCCGCCCGTTTGTGTTCGCGTAGGCGGGTCTGTAATTTTCGGCCTGTTTCTCCAACATAATTACAGTCTCCGTCATTGCCAAGTATCTTGTAGATAACTGCAGAGGTTTCGGTAGGGAGCAGTCTGTCTTTGGGTTGCATCACACGCCTGCGTATTGTTGCCTCAAGTCGATGGGCTATGCCCACTCCAGCGGGCTGTAAAAGTCGTGAGACTGCTTCAGAGACTCCTTTTATGTAGGGAATGGCCCTCTAGACGTCAAGTTGTTGTTGCATCGGCCGTCGTCTGTTCACTCGGCGCCTGCTGCGTTTGATAAATGACATCGGGTATCCATTGGCTTGGAAGAGTTCATAAAGGTGTTGTTGTTCAACTCTTCTGTCCGCAGGAGTGCTACAGTGTGTTTCAACTCTCTTGAAAAGAGTACGAACGCAACTGCGTTTGTGACACACGGGGTGATTGCTGTTGAAGTGTAACACTTGGTTTGTGTCGCTGGCTTTTCTGAATAGTGTGGTTTGCAGTATTCCAGTTCAACACCGTCGCACAAGGGCATCGAGGAAGGGTAGTTGATTGTTTCTCTCCGTGAATTGGATGTTTGGGTCAACCGAGTTCAGTAAATCTTTGAGGTGCTCGATATCAGATGTTTTGACACCGACAAAAGTGTCATCCACATAACGAGCCCAAAACTTTGGTTGATACTTGGCGCAGACCAAGTGTTCTATCCGTTGGAGGACAACTTCAGCAATCAGGCCTGATAGGGGGGAGCCCATGGGAGTGCCTTTTATTTGCTCGTACATTTGCCCACCAAATGTGAAGTAGGTTTTAAGGAAATGTCGTAGAAGTTCGAGCAAATGGTCACACTTCAGAGGTTTGTCGCTTTCGTCGTAGCGTTCATTTAGAAGTTGTCCGATAACATCAATCGCTAGTTGTTGTGGGATAGAAGTGAAGAGTGAAACCACGTCGAATGGATTCATCTGGCTCCAACTTCAGATCTTTTATCCGTTCAAGGAACTGTTTGGCAGAAGCTACGGTTGTTGCTGAACCTACTGCCAAGAACTTCAGATGAGTTAACATCCACTTTGCCAGACCGTATGTAGGGGTACCACGAAGGGAGACGATTGGCCTAAGTGGTATGTTTTCTTTGTGGACTTTCGGTAGGCCATAAAATCGTGCTGGGGCCATGTCGGTTGGTTTCATGGAAAACCAATCGGTGGGCGTGGTTGCACCGTTTGCCTTGAGTTTCGCCAGGCTCTTGCTCATTTGGGTAAGTAAATGTTTCTTTTCTCTGGCTGGACATGTCCTGTACGACGTTTTGTCGTCAAGTAGGCTCTAAGCTTTCGCTTGGTAGTCAGACTTGTTGAGCACTACTGTAGAACGACCTTTGTCAGCCGGCAGAATGACTATTTCTTCATCGACCTTTAGACTGTTTAATGCTCTCTGTTCTTCTGGGGAAAGAGTTTCACACCTTTTGCGTTGCATAAGCAGCAATGATGTTTTATGGCGGATTAACTCTTTTGTGTCTTCTGAGGCCTTTGATGATTGAAGAGCTGATTCAAGGGCGGCGATGAATTCAGCTGGTGAAGCGTCTTCTGTGTTAAAATTTGCTCCACGTTGTAGGACTGAAAGAAATGTGGTGGTGAGGGGTTTGGATGAAAGATTGTGGACCAGGTCTGAGTTCTTATTGTCAGTTGGTTTCAACCTATTATATTGTTGCTCCAAAACCTCTCTTTTCTGGGCCTGCCTGTGAAGTGCTAAAGCTGAGATTGCCTTTCCCAGATTATCAGCGATAAAATCTCCGAAGATTCGGAAACACTCTCTCCTACCCTCCTCAATCTTGGCCTTGTATTTTTGAAGTCGTCGGTGGCAGTCGTCGATTCTTTACGCAACAACTGAATATTAAGTTTCGGAAAGGATTCCCTGCAGGGTTTTTGAACGGAGCTTAAATATTACAACCACTTCTTACGAATCTCAAGTAGGTGGAATTGCCCACAATCTTGCGGTTTTCTGAACGCCGGCCGTCGACCCAGTAAAGCTTAGATGATGATATTTAACTACAAATGGGTCTTCCGAGGGCCATCGCCTACGATAACCACTGAAGTCAGTGTAATAAGAAAAATAGCTCTTTTATTTAACGATGAGAATAATCGCTTGCTTAAAAATTTTATGAGAGTGGATAGCAAAAATTCTAACCTTTTTTTCATTCTTTCGCCTTTATTCTAGTTGGAGTTAGTGTCGCTACTTGAAAGTATACCTCAACGACCCCGTCCGAAGTTATAGCACAGTTACTGACATACACATGTTCGCCGTTGGTCTGGCGAGGGTAGGGATATCAAGGATATTTAAGTGACGATATTTCAGTGTCCTCACCCGAGGTTTGAGTGCGCGTCCGAACTTACTCTTGTAGCTTTTTATTTTACAGGTTACTTAGGATATGACTTGTTCCCCGACATGGACCGCCCGCCCTGTCCTCTAAAATCAGGCGCGCGTGCTACAAGGGGGCACGCTTCACGGACTTATCAGGCGGCCTTACGCGGTACTTGTACCAAATTTCCCTTGATGAATATTGGTTGGCCTATTTGGATCATTATTTATAGTTTTATTTCTTCGTGTCGATGTCAGTTTACACCATTCTAGCAGTGTTTTAAAGTAGGAAAAATCGCAAGAATATTTGGTAAACGATATGCGATATTTTGTTGTGTGTTCCTCGTAATGAACTTTAATTTTCATGAATGAAGAGAGTACCTGTTGAAACGTGTGGGGTATTTTTTCAAAATAAAGCGCACCCATCGCATGATGGGTTCTTAGAGTGATTTTGAAACGTAATGTTAATAAATCTAGTGATCCAGAGTCCTTCTTCCTGGCTCCTATACGGAACTCGTCTCTTTTCCTCTAGTAGTAAAATTTATCTCTATTTAAAAGAAGCAGATCGATACATTACTTATAACGATGAAATCTTTCTTGATTTTCTGCAGGTATGATATTTGCAAGTCTTCAAAGAAGCTTTCTGGACGCTATAACGAGGATGCTTTTCTGCCTTCTCCTCCACAGTTGCCAAATGTACCTCACACCCTTTTTGTTTTAATAAGCTAAAATGGTTTCTAAAGTTTCGATTGGGTTTTGAAAAAATAAAAGAAATTTCGATATAAATAGATAGTTCCCTGCATGTTTCTCCACTCCTAAATATGAAATTGGAATTTCATCGTCTTCATCACTTTCAAATGTCCGCGCAAAAAAAACATAGTTCTCTACACAATAATCTATCTCTTTTTGCAGTCTTGATCTAGTTGATCCTTTTTGTTGATTTATTTCCTAAATATTGGTAATTTGAGAAAAGCTTGACTTAAACGTTTTACGAGAATTAAATGAGGCAGTTGTACAAGACTTTCTACTAGTCAGCTATAACGCATTATCCAAAAAAGGGAAAATATTTACTTTAAGTATCACATCTACGCGTCCGAAATCAGTGACGGTACTATCGTGCAGAGGTCACGAACTGTGGGAAATATAACACACTATTGGCTTTTAGGAAAGAAAACCCTGTAGACAGCGGTATTTGAGAGAAAGTCAGCCTCTGGATAAGAAATAGAGGCGGTTAATACGACTTCACTATCCTGGATCTCATTAAACTAAGTCATGATGATGTCAAGTTTGTAAGATACTATGTTTAAAATTGACTGCTAATTTCTTTTGTTTTGTGTCCCCAATTGAAAAAGGTATAGGTGGGCCGTAAAGCAGTTTGTCATTTTGCCCAATTAAGCGCTAAATGTTTTATTTCAAATGCAACAGGCTGTAATAGGCTTTGTCTGTTTAAAATCGTGTAACAATGAGCACCACTTTATGAGCTCGTAATTATACTTAAAGTTTTTTTGAACCTTTCACTTCCAACTTTTAATATTTATCTTATAAAGGCTCATTATGTTTAAAAGCAACAGTAGTTTCAGTAGAGCACCTTATATACCCCCAGTCTCAGCATTTTTCTAACGGTAACGGTGGTTAAAAGGGTTTGGTTGTTGAAAACATTAGGCCAAGAAGTATATTTTGTTTTAGTGTATTTAGAAATGTCTGTAGATTTCCCTAATCTGTATTATCTTTTTAAGTATAGCATAATTCCTCAAAAAATAAAAATTATGGTGAGGAAGTCGTCTACTGCAACTATCCCGGGGTTTTATTTGTCGATTTTGAGTTGTTTTGTATAGGTAGCGCCAGGTATCGCCGCGCGCGCCTTAAACTTACATGCGAAACAAATTACTTTCATAGACCGTGGGACACAATTTCAACTACATTTTTCCACGTTGAGATTACTTCTACAAATTTCCTCCATTGCATGTCCTATTCCTCTTTAAAAAAAACCCTATAACGTCTGGTCCTTAAAACAAAATGCTGGGACTATGGCAATATGAGGTGCACTACTTAAACTCCCCTTGGCTTTTCCATAAATCCTAGGGATTAGCAATCCATGGTCGCATAGACTGTCTAACCATATACAACAACCTTAAAATTCTATAATGCTTATGGGTTTGTCCTTAAATATTTGTTTTCTTTCCCTTCAGATTGCTAGAATTTGAACTATTAATCACCTATATTCCACGGTCAATTTTCCGTATCCTCTCAGAGGTAATCATGAGTTTATTTGCTACGTAGGTAATTGTGATAGTTATAATTATGTGCCATAATGCTGTTTATTTTCATTAAAATTGCATTTCTATCCAGTTGAGGAGGTTTGGGGGGTGATACATTCCTGATAGTGGCACATTCGTCGTGAAATCCGTTGTGGACTGTCCTCGGCCTAAATAGCGATATCATAATTCATCGATGATACCTGTTTAAACATTCGGGAAGCCAAGTTAGGCGAACAAACGCTATCGATTAATTTATCAGCAAGCAATCCAGTAATATAAGGGAGGGAGCATTTGTAGCGGCCTTAAGGCTCCTGTGGCCGAAGGCGATTTCAACATCCACCCCCATGCCTCTTACCACAATGACAAACGGAGAGGAGACTGCGGTATAAAGCAGCTATAGGCCACCGACGCCGTCCCAACACGTTAAAACCTCGCGTCCTCACACCTCCCAACAGAATTGAAGACGAGGGCCGCGGGACGACGTAAACTACTTGTCGGATCCCTTCCTCTTTACCCATATTCTCCCCCAGCCCCCTTTCTAGGGTCTCCAATCAAGAATAGAATCTGAACCCTTTGATTCCTTCACACATCTTTCCACCTTCTCCCCCTCGTTAATACTGCTTGGTTTGCCTACACTTTCGGTAACCCTACCCTCCCTTATTGCCTGAAGATGAATAAATGAAAAACGTTCGTTTGCCTAACTTGACTTCCCGAATATGATAATTGACCATTTTTGGAAAAGACTAGTGTGGCGTGAACGACAATTTCTGGCTCATTAGCTGTCATTACTTAGACATACCTACCCCTGTGTTAAGCATCAAGCAAGGGTAAAAAACCCGGCCGTTTGTGATGCAGTTTATTTTTCTTAACTTGATCCACGGAATCGATGTTTGACAGTTTAGATGAAGAATATTGACATTCGTCGGTCAATGCTCACCAAATTGAACTGGATGCACCTGTTTTGTCTTGGGACGCATTCGGGGGAGCCAACAGTTATCAGAAGTCTGAAAGTGGCATTAATGTTGAGCCATTTGCAAGGATGTCTAGCATGGCTTGGTCACAATCCATGACATAAGCAAACGTACACAGCTTTTCAAATGCTATTGAAGGAAGGGGGTGGTTTGTTAGCTGCTGCGCGGCACAGACATTTATGCCCAATCTCTAAGGTTTAATCAATGTTTGATTTATACGCAACCTGGACAACCTGAAGAAGTAGGGTAACAACATAGGTTTCTCCTGAGACACATTTGGTAAACTGCGAAGTTTTTCGTTATTTTGACGTAGTTTTTGGGTTGTGGATGTTGCCTTGGTTTTTGGGGCGTCAAGAAGAGTCATCTAACATTTGTTTCGAAGACGAAAATATAAACCGTCAGTGGTGTCTTGTATTCAACTATGTACTTTCAATTGATCCGATTAGTTCCTGTTGTTGGATGAATCGGCTTCACGGATGTCAGGGGTAGAGGCGGCCCATTTTCCCCGATCGCAAGCGGGCTCCTCGCATGCGTCAACCCAGTGCCTGTTCCATTGTCGACTTGACAGTGTTGACCCACGTCTTCAGCTGACCACCATGCCGTTATCTCTAATTTGCACTATCAAAAGGGTTGACGCTCAATATGCAGAGGTCCGTTAATGGCTGGTGCAGGACATGTCTAAACCATTTTAATCGGCGATGCTTCACATATGAAGCAAGAGTTACAAGTTTAAAACACCTGCGATATAGCTCAACATTGCACATTTGATCCTGCCAGGAGACTTTTAGGAGGCGTCGAAGACAAAAACGATCAAATACTTCGAACGATATAATGTCTGCATTTATTACTAGCCATGTGTGGCAAGCATATACTAAGGGCGGTTGGGTTGATGCTCGATATATTAACAGCTATGTTTGCTGTCATTGTCAGCTATAGTGTTTGTTTGGTAAACAATGCTCGGCGGAGGGCATAGGATCACTTGAGGGCCAGAATTAAAGTAACACAACCAGCAAGCTTAATAGTAATTGTTCAATTTCCGAATGGTCTTAAGGTTGCTTCGCAAGTGCCTTCAGGAATTGAGAAGCTGAGCTTTTTTCATCTATTGGGCTTCTTTGTAAGACAATTGCGTCATTGAATTGTGGTCTTTGTAGGTAATATGCTGCCTATCAAATGCTATCTCTCAATTGCATCTTAGCCGACGTGCAATTCTTCTGATTCTAGTTAGTTTTTTAGTAAAATCCTCAATTTACGGAGTACTTAGTAGAGCAGTATTTTTTCTAAGGTGTAAGGTGAAAGACAAAGAGGCAGCGAAGTTGCATCTGGAAATATTTAAGCTAAAACCTGAAATGTTATTTACTGTTCTGCTTGTCAGGCAGTGCTCGACGGCTTATTTTGGGTTAGAGAAGAATTATTTCTCGTCACCACTTACATTTAGAGTAAATTATTTTTTGGCAAAATGCTCACATGTAAGAAGCTTGACGGTTCAGCACCTTTGCAGTTAGATTTTGAAAAGAGAATACCTTGTTTGTTGTATACTAAGCGTCCTTTCCACGATCGGATAACACACGTATTTAAAGTAGTCAGTCTCATTGGTAAAAAGCGAGACAAACGTGGTGGATGTTCTGAGCAAAATAATTGTTACTTGCACAATAGCTGCTAGCCACACTTTGAACGTTTAATTACAGAAAACTCGTTATAAGATATACTAAAAACCAGATAACAACATAATAACATCTAGAAAAATCGAACTGCACAAAAGTACATCGAAACTAGATGGCACATGTCCCTTTGAAGGATGATTAAAAATCACTCAAAACATTACCTGAAGTAAAATAATTGTATAAACGCCCAGTCCAAGGTAACATAATCTGCAGTACAGCAAAATAAAAAAGCCATATCGTTGTTTATTAACTTTACAGCTGAACGTTGCAGATAATTCCAGTGTAAGCTACATTAAAAGGAGCTGTAGTGTAGGCGAAGAGCAGAGGCATATACAGTAACGAACACGAAATAACCTGTCCTTAAACAGGTTTTTGAAAGGAAGTGTAATATTCAGAGGTAATCAAGCAAACTGAAAGAAGTAAATCGGGTGACTTATGTCTGAACGTGCCATTCATGACCGCAAAAGCAGATGTTTTTTACGGAGGATGTCGATTGAATGCTGTTTACGATTAAGCTGATATACTGCCTCAAGAAATGCCTTCAAGGAACGAAGGAACATTAGTAATTTTGTTTACAATTTCAGAACACATGCTCACAAAACTCACGATAGCAATCCATTCTTGCGACGTTACTTTGACTATTTTCTTAATTGAGATAATCTTTTTATTAATCCATGCACTGCTGTCGTCAGGTTCCGTAAGCTGGCATTTTCAGAAAAGAAATGCCGGACACCATCGGACAAAAATAATTAAGTGGCAGCCTTCCGTTTTTTTTTGTAAAACGACATTTTTGATGAGGGAACATTAAATTATTTATTTAAAAGAAATATGGGTTCCCGTTTTAAGTGGGCTAGCTAAATGTTAGCCTATAATTCGTGCCCTTCGCACAACTGGCCCTAAAATTGGGAGTGCCGTCGCAGAAAGCTATCTGGATTGGGGAATCCAAATTCACAGACGTCGAATACAGGTTGGAGTACCGCAGGGGTGAGGGAATCCAGTCTGAGCGAGCTGTCTGGACTCCAGCTTGCTATAAACCAGAAGTAACGGCGATTATTGTTCCCTTCAATAACAAATTTGCAAATCTATCTGTCTTCCCCAACAATGTGCACCCGTTTTTGCGACATCAACGTCAACGGTACACAATTTTCGTGATAGAACAGGTATGTCGACATATATGGTCTGTCCTTCTTAACATAAATGCAAAGTAAAACCACGCAAATTTTAACTAAGGCATAAAATATACGTTTCAAGTGTTTTGATTTCATTTCTTCAAGCATAAAGATGTTGAAACATTTCTCACGAACGACATATATTTTCACAGGCTTTAGATAGAACGCCTTGGGAGTAGCTTACAAACATTTCTTGTTGGGTCACTATCATTTACATCAGCCAGCTATGACGAACTATTTGATCGAGCCTGTCGAAGATTTTAATGCCGTTCGTTCCAACGCGCAATACTAAAGTTATAATACAAACCATTTCAGTAAGAGAGCCTGTCCGATAGCAGTTGTCACAATTGATGTTGCACAGTAATCTTTTTCATTGATATATCATGCATAATTCTGGATGTTTTTTGATAGTCTTCTATTTATTTGGCGTAAATAAATGTGAAAAGAGATAAACAGGACCATATTCAATGTTTTCCACGAGGCGAATTCATTTAACAATCATAAAAGACGTACTCAAGTATTTTATAAGAAGGTTTGGATTGTCTTATTCAAGATTTAAGATATACATTTTACCTGTATTAGATCACGGCATCACTGTTTTTGACAAAATTTAACTGTTCTTGTTTCATTCCTTCTCTTTCACCTAAATAATTAATAACTACGTTAATTGCTAACCTACAGTGGGCAGTAATGGTTCCGGGTTGTGAACGAGCTTAACTTTGACTGTAAAAGCGCGTTAGGTTGCTAAACTACTCAGAATGTAATGCCGCCGGAGCGGATCATTTCGAGATCATGCACGAAAATTAAGCCTTTTACAGAGGTTCAAGTTGTCAATTTAGTAAATGCTTGTGTGAATTGTTTATTTTATATAATACTTTCAATGATAAACGTCCTAGTCTTCTACTTTTACATTTTAAAAAATGTGCAGTTACTTTTCAATTCCTCCCTGGAAACCGCACGATGCGTTATGCTCTTTAATTTAGCCTGACGAACCATACATTATTTGGTGGCACAGTGGCCCTTAGACGAGCGCAAATCGAGAACACGCTGCAATATCCAAATACGTACTTCGACTGGGACTATGAGGCAAAAAACCTGCAGAAGCAACTCACTATATCTAAGCAAACTTTATTAAACTGCAATGACACCTTTGCACGTTACAATCTGATGGTCTCTGCAACGACTACTGCAATCCCAAAACCCCGAAAGAGATTACACCTATTTCGTTCAATTGTGCTTTATGTTCTTTTTGATTGATGACAAATGACTTCATGTAATAATATTGAACTGGTGTTTATTATTTAGTACGGAGAGGTTGGAAGGCGATACCGAAAATTGGCTAAATGATACCTATCGACATCTTCAATATGCAATCCGACAGAGAGAACTGCGAGATGATGGCCTGTTCTACCACCCCAGATTCAATATTTTATACCAAACAATGAAAGCTTCAAATACTACAGTATAGCCACAAACGATAATGCATTTATTTTCAGATAATCTACAAGTTGCCAATGAAATCTTGACTGCAGCAGTCCTACTGCCGGACTTCGCGCCAAGAATGGACATAGAACACACTGAATTAATGCCATCAGCAACTGCCGCCCGAGATAGCAACTTTGAGTTTCATACACAGTAAACTCTCATTCGAGTAGCCTTCACTGTTACGCCCTTCTAAGTGTGTAATTCCTTGGGGATGCAAGCAGGGTGTAATTGAAAGGTAAATAGGGCGAGCCAGCGTTACAACACATTCAACGAGACTCGGCCATGCATTCAAATTTCATGAGGCAAAAATTATGAGGAAGGAGAGCAGTCCTGTCAACTGTCAATTTCTTTAGTCATGGTTAACGCCCCCCAGTCGATCAACAAGTGACATGTACCACCCATTTTTAGGCTGAGATTCAATTTACTCAGTGCGATACGTTATTTGCAGAACGCACCGTCGAACATGTCTTGTAAAGTCGAGATATCATCACAGGCGTCCGCAACGTGTGACGAAATGTCAGCAAGATATGACCTTCACGCCGACCATCAAGAAGTTAGCGTATAAACGGGCAATTATCTTGGAGAATATGAGCTGCTGCTTCTTATGGGTTTAAAAATGCTCCCCAACTATATTCCATGAATCCTGCAAGACGGCTGTTCAACAGATTGCTAAACGTCATATGAATTAATGTCTTGTGCCAGCGATGTCATCTGCTTGTCGTCAACTACCTCCGGAGAAGGTTAACTGAATTATGGCCTCCATTAAACTGCCATAGTCAGCAGCATATGAAGAGGTATCGTCACCAACAGCGCAAAGTCAAGTAGACCAAACCACTTAAATTACTAAATGATTTTGACCTTACGCCTACGCGCAATCGGTTCGCTTCTAAACACCTTTGATACACATTAGCAGATGTATATGACTATTCTGTCCAAAGCTGTCATACTCAGTGCTGCAAGCTGAATATATGATGATGATGAGAGCTTTATTTTGATGATAATATCAAACTTTCAGCAAAAAGTGGCTCCATTCACGGAGAGCAAGAACAAAAGTTATTTAAAGGGTCCGAAAACTCAAAAGTAAACAGTCAAAGATCACAGAAAACTCAAAGTAAGAAGTCGAAACGGTTACCACATCATTTGTGGAGTCAGGTCGGCCTTCAGCTTCTCAATTTCCGTTTCTTCACACGTGAGGAAGTGTGCTAAGAATGGGAGTATCGAGTTCTGGTAGGCCGATGTACGACATGTCATAGGTCGAAATTTTCAGCGCGTCGTACGAGAAGACTTCGCAGCCATTAGTTCGGATTGCAGAGGGTGAGCGTCATCACAAAGAATACGGTCCACGAAATTCTTGACTGATTTGAAATGTCGCTGAATTATAAGGTCAGCTAAAAAAGCATAAGAATAGCCGGAAGCTGAAGAGAGCATGCGGAGAATACGTTAAACAATAATAAATTCTTTTTTCAGTATGGCTGGAAGGGGTACTGGAGAGCAGTAAAGAATGAGAGAGAGGATACAAGTGTCTAATAAACGCCAGATGAGGGCTTGCGGGGTGCGATAAGAATGCAAGCGGCGGATATAATATAAAAGTTTGTGGATTTTAATAAAAAGGTCTTCAATATGAAGAGTAAATGAGAGGTTGGAAGCTATTTTTACACCAAGGTTTCGGAAGGAGGATAGCTTGTTGGGCAGAAAGTCGATGGTTTCAGGACTGGAGGAGGGTCGCAGCCTGAAGATACTCTGGACTGACTCCCGCTCATTAAGTAAAAGGCCATTTATTGACGACCATGCTGTGACATGGTCCAATCCATCCTTAAGTGTTTGAAGATGGGTCTGGCTTTTGAGAGGATGGCTGAAAACCATGTCGTCAGTATATTTGAAAAACAAACTTGCGTTTGGAGATCGTAGGTCATCAGTATGGAGGGAAAAAAGATGACGGGATAATATAGACCCCTGCAGATCTCCACAATTGTTGGGAAAGATCGTGGAATTTTGTTTCCTGCTCTGAACGAATCGGGTGTAAGAAGTAAAATAGTCCCCAAGCCAAGAGACGGCCCAGCCAGTAGAGCCGCATGCAGAGGTTTTATTAAGAAGAAGATTTCACGGGATCGTTTTGAAGGCTGAGGAGAAGTCAAGAAAGGGACATGCGTATGAACGACATCCCTTGTCCAAGTCTATAAGAGCAGAGTGGACTACCAGAGCAACAGCATCTATTGTACTACGCCTAGCCTTATACGCAAACTACAAGGGATCAGAAAAATTGGATGAAACCGGCTGATTGATGTCCAAAACTGCTCGTTCTGTAAGTTTGAGGAGTGCAGAAGAGCACGCAATTGGGCGAAAGGATTGAAGACCCGTTGAAGTGTTTTTTTCGGAATAGGAGTTATTTTGACAGAACGCCAGCCGTCAGGAATCTTGGACCTTATGAAAGATAAATTAATAAGATATGCCAAGACAGGAGCTAATTGAAAAGAGCAAGATTTAAGGAGAAATGGGGAGACGCCACCTGGTCCCGCAGCTGTTGTACCTTTAACCGTGTTTAGGTGTTTCATGACTGTTGCCACGCACAATGGAGAGAAATCACTTGGTGGTAAGTAAATATCATTTGTCGGTGGGAGTGTGGATGAAGTTTGAGTTTAAGCTGTCTAGGTGAGCATCAACATATGCCAGTGTATTGCATTGACCAGTGAGACGTTTGAGTCTCTTCCATATTTCAGAGGAAGTGAGAAAAGCGGAAAATGTAGAAGAAGTAAAAGGCTGACTAACAAAAAGGTCATTCAGCCTGAAAATCTCACGCTTTATCTGGACGTTTAGATCCTTTAGTCGATCTCACAGGCCAAGTTTATAGAGCAATTCATTTTGACGTCTCAAAGTTTTTAGGTGAGGAGAAAATTCTCTGTCAGGTCTAACCATGACAGAGTCAAGAGGACAGTGGACTTTAAAAATGTTGTTTTTAAAAGAAGTGAGATGACTACAGCATGACTTGACATCCAAATACTCTAGTAGAGTAGAAATATTGCCAGATATGACGATCCGTAGCAAAGAAATATTATGCAGGGAGGTTTCTCGAACCCTTAGTTTCCTCTCGGGAATTACTAACAGCCCTAAGTTAGAGCTACAATAGATGGTTGGCAAGCCCAATAACACAGAATGATCTGAACCTGCCAACGGTGCTCTATTTTTGACGACAAACAGTTTAGGATGGTTGGTCAATATTTGATCCAGAGGGGCGTCGGTACGAGTGTTGAAGGAAACAAAGTCCTCAAAACCTAACAATGTAAGGGGACGAAGATTTACACGGTTGAATTCACCGCTTAAACTTATAACATGCTCGCAAGACAGTGCAGCAAGTTTTTTGGGAAAGAAAATCAAAAAGGTGCCTAAAGCACGTTGGCATGTAGAGGGAGGAATGTAAATACTGACAAAAGTGATGCCTTTAGAATTGGTTAAAAATTTAGGCTTGCATACTACAGCAATGGCGTCTATTAAGTCGTCTGAATAAGAGAATAAGAACTTACAATTTGTACACCATTGCTGGTTTACAAAGACAGCCACTCCACTACCTCTGCCGCTGGTTAAGTATTTTCTGTCCTAACGATAGGCACAAATATATTGTGGGGTGATGAGTTCCGACTCAAGTTAAGCCAAGTTTATTGTAGACAGATGACTGCTGAGTTCTTATGTTCTATTTTCAACATGAGTGCCGATATTTCGACACTCTTTTTAAACAGGGATCTGCAATTTGTCGACATGAAACCTGGAAGTGACAGTTCCTGTAGAGGATTACGTTTGCTTCCTTGTTGCCAACCTGATCGGTGTGTTATTTTCCGTGTGGTGAGGAGAATTATCGCAGACATTGAATTGCAAATGCGACAGATTGGCCTCATTTGACAAATATTGGAATGTTGACGTGTTGTTTTCGTGCATTTAAAAAGGTAGCAGTGTACTGTAGATATGACTTCATGACCTGTAGATATGACCTCATGATCTCAAATGCAGACAAACAAAGCAGAGGAGTAGAGAGGATGGTTTAGGAGAGTAAATTCCCGCGTGAATGGATAGCAAAAAATGGGTGGCTCAAATTCGGAAGTCGAAATGCGGTACTTGATAAACGGCGCGACAGTGCTCATCTATCTCCAGTCGGTCTTTTATTTGCATGATCTGCGAACGCATGTTAGCCCGCGGATGATTAGCAATACTCACGCCAAGCTCTACAGCTATGCATGTAGTTGCTTCTAGGACATTATTTTCGGCAGAGAGTGCCATAATCTTGTTGGATCTCAGTTTGTTCCCTGTGGATAATAAGACACGCAAAGCAATGCAGCGCAAAGTACATGTCCTCACATGCCGCATTTAACCTGCCATGCTGATAGTTGTTGTGCCTTTGTATGTCGTCAGCAAACAAGGTGACATCGCAGTGTAGTTACCTGGCACAGTCGCTGATGAAAACAAAGAAGAATGTGGGGCCTAAACTGGGACGCCACTCATCACAGGTGCCCCCAAGGTCTGCTAGCGACCGACTTGGAATCCTTAGGGCCAACCAGTCAAAAATTATTGCATCCATAGGAAGAAGTTCCCACAAACGCCTGCGCTGCGCAGTTCATGAAGGAAGCTTTGGCGAGGGACGCTGTCGAACGCCTTTTTGAAGTCGATGTAGATGGCATGTACTATTTTGTCTTCTCCACGTGCTTTGGCCCAGCAATCAAGTGCAGATTCGTAAGACAGGACATATCACTACGAAAGCCATGTCGGTCTTCAGAAAGGAGGTGGTTCCGCTCGAGGAACTGCATCAACGCCTTCTTAATGATTTTTTTCCATGGTTTTGAAACAAATGCAAGTAAGACTCACCGGCCTATAATTATGTATGGACGCTCGGCTTCCACTGTGGAGAAGCGGAGTGATTGTTGTTGTCTTACAATCATAGGGTAGGCATCCAGTTACAAATGACGCCTGTGAGCTTAAGGCGAGTAGCTTGGCCATTTCAAAAGATACCTCCTGTAACACCTCGGCCGGGGTTGCATCGGGGCCTGGTGAGGTCGATTCTTACAAATTTAGAAGCTCGGTCCTTATTCTATCTTCGATGAACAGGAGTGTATCAATAAATAGAATCGAATTGTCTTCATAAAAAACTGAGTTAAGTCGTCTCGATGGATCAAAAGAACTGACAGAAATGGGCAGCCTTATTAGTGTCCCCTGCAATTTCTGCACCTACGACAGTTCACGGTAAAGGGGCTAGGATCCTCTTTCCGCATGCTCTGCCTTGTATAACTGTAAAGGACTCTGGAATTAACCATGGCACAGTTTAACAGATCCTGTTCGAACATCTGTGGACATCTTTGACAATCAAAAATTTGATCCATTTTCTCTGCACCTGGTAATTATCGAGGGAGTCAGGTGTCCTATCAATTGTTGTCGAACAAAACCCGCGCATTAGTAAATTGATAGTCGTTCATGGCTTTATTTGCTCTTAACTCAGCCCCTCTGTCTGGTAGTGTGGGTGCAAATCCGCATGGCTTAAGGGGAGCACGGTTGTGGTGACTGACATACTCAAAGACCACCACACAAAAAATCGTCCTCATTCCATTTTAAGAGGTCACACAATAGAACAAGCATAACAGTGCAGAGAGAAGTACGTGTCCTGACATGCCGCATTTAACCTGACATGCTGATAGTTGTAATGCCTTTACGTGTGACCCTGGAAGGTCACGCGTTGCCTACGTGTGCTGGACGGCGAGTAACGTGTGTCCCCCCCCGTCAATAGAACAGAAGTTCTGTCTAGCTAGCTCTCTCTGGACCTCAAATCCACATTCCATTTAAGCAATGTTGATGCAAACGTAGTCTCATCGTCCTTGCAAGAACTCCAAGTCTGTCGTGCAGTCCAACCAAATCAGCCTGTCTGCACTTGCTGATGCATAAACTCGCACATAGAACACATGCACCTCAGGAGAACACAGATGTCTTACACAGGTGAAGAATAGCGAAAAAAAGGTGGTAAGCTCCTATTCCCATCTGCTCTGTTTATTGCTTACTACTCAGCTCCCAACACAGTAATGGGATATAACAATTAAAGTTGATTACGGAGCAGATAACCCTCTTATTATACAGGAGATATCCCTAAACTTCAAGACAGAGTGATGTACTGAAATAAGTCAACGAGTTAGCTTAATAACGACAAGTAGCACCACGCGCCATAAAGGCATGACAGAACCGGAGAGATTGCTCAATGAGGTCTCGTTAACAAATAAGATGACACAGCCTGGTAGATAGAGTAGAGAGGGCATAAACAAAGGCAATCCCAGATGTGCTCGGGATCTCAAACATGTATTTACTCGAAGGAAGAGAAACCCAGATTTCAGAAAAACAGAGGTATGAGCTGCAGCGTCGACTTAAAATCAGCTTCACCTCTGGGTAATTTTAGCGTCAGAAAAAGAACCAGTACTACTAATATGCGGCTAAACTGATAATCAGTAGTAGTAGAAATAGTAGTAAGCCTATCAGTCTCGGTCTTATTGAGCCTATCTCGACACCTACTAAGGGTGAGTGAGGGTAGGTTTTGCAGTATTACTAACGCAAAAGGATACGGTCACTTAAGACAAAGTTGGGCGGTGTTTCTGGCTTGCATTGGAGAAAACATCCAACGCCGGGTCCTGTTTAGCCTTCTTGACTCCGGGTGAGGGTGAGGAGTGCGGTAGGCGCTAAATCCGTCCACTATCATTATAATATACTCCCTGAGGATGTAGCCTTCTGTACAAACCAATTGGTGCACTTAGTGGACGCCATCAAAATCGATGGTTGAACATATAATATGTGCGCCGATACATACTACCATAACAACCCCTCATCCTTACCGTTGTAACATTCCGCCCCCGTTAGTATAATGACACATTAATCCCTCAGTTGACCAACTTGTGAAAAATTCGCAACCTCAGTGTTAGTCGAACCCACACAGCACTGAAGGCTTTTGCGCCAGCTCTCCTAATAATTGAGAGAACCTAGTAATCATTCTGGTGGATTCCAGATTATTGCTTGGGAAATCCTGCCTGGGCAGCCAGCTTACTGTCTCCAGAGTGGTGGATTCCATACGAGCAGTAGGCTGGGCGGGTATATCGACCCAAAGTGATTCGACATCCGAGTACTCTAGAAAGGTAGAAATATTGCCAGATATGGCTGTATACGTATTAAGACATGGACAGTTCGCCTGAGTTTTGTAAATAAAAGGAAAACGCACCTCAACGTGAACTTACCAACATTTATTAGTCGATGTTACCTGATATTTGTCAGCCAACTGGTTTTGCTTAAGAAGGTGAGGTTCAAGCTCATTTCATTTGTTGGTAACTGCTAAAATTATTGCTTAACCATGCAAATGTGATTGCCTCTTTCTTAGCGTTAGAAGTTACTAGAACCGAAGTATTCGCAATAAGTTTTCACTTACCGCATTCCTTTCTCTATTTCATTGTTACTTTTTATAAAATGCACTGGATAAGTGAAGTAAGTTGCATTCCGAGATGATACGATGAAAATAAAAATCTTCGGGAAATTGAGTTGTATTCGTGCATTTTCGAACCAGTATCACGTGTTTGCCGTCAGACTAAATGAAAAATGAGGGCTGGGAATGTCGCACTACAGGTTTTGAGGGCAGAGGTTACAACGAACTTGGGGATTGGCTGGGCGTTGTGGTGACATGACTCCCGCGGCGATAGGTTGTGCTGATGAGGAGAGGGAGGTGTTAATGTTTGGACTGTGGGCCACGTGTTCGGGGGAGTGGGGGCTGGTCAGAGTCAGTGAAATTCTACTTGACCGGGCACGGACAGCCTGCTGTTGTTTCAGGCTGGGTGCAGATTAGTTGACCATGCACGAAAACCGGTATTGTGTGAGTCAAACGCTACGTATCCGTTTATACTAGCCGGGCTGGTGTGACAAGCTTCGAGGAATTGTCTCGCTTGTTGCGTATTAGCCATTGCGAGCACGTCAGGGGCATCCCAATTGAAGCGGTAAGCACACTCAATGGGGTGTGCAAATACGAACGGCTGACTTGTGTTCGTCGATACGAGTCTCAAGGCGTTGGCTTGTTTGGCCAATATAAACACTAGGGCAACCACTGCACGGTATATGGTTAGTGAAGTTGCTTAGTTGTTCCATGTGTAGGGGGTCCTTTACTCGACATAGGCTTGCGCGCAGTGAGGATGGGGGCTTGTGGGCGACGAAGATGTCAAAATGAATTAGCTGCCGATAGATAGTTTCAGATATTCCATTCATGTAGGTAGAGAATAAAATTTCCGTGGCATAAACCTTAATTGGGAGGGAGGTTTTGTGCTTGACTCCGAAGTCAGAGGCAATTCTTGTCAAAGCTTGTTGGATATCCGTTGATCGGAAGAATTTTTACAAATACGTTAGTTTTCTCTTTAGTAAACCATCATTACTGCAATTACGATGGGCCAGTTGGAAAAAAAGTGCGAAAACAGCTTTTTTTATGCGCCGCAGGGTGGTTACTCCTGTAGTTTAGGATGATTTCTGCAGTGGGGTCCTTTAAGTAGACGCTTGTTGCGAGTTCGCCATCCGTGAGTCTTTGTATTCTCACGTCAAGGAATGGAAGGGTATCTCCTGTTACCTCATCGCGGATAAATTATATTTCTGAGAAGACCCCATTTAGACTCTGGTGCAGCCGTTCGACGTCGCAAGTCTTTATGATGGTGAATGTGTCGTCTACGTAGCGGAGCTACAATTTTGGTTTTCTTGCTTTTTATAAAATGCACTGTCGACGCGTTATGCTTGAAGGCTTATGTTTATTCCCGAATTAAAGATTCATATTAAGGCAACTGAACGATTAAACTGAAAAATACCGTTGGTGGGGTCTGTGTGCAAAACCAACCAGAGCTATCGAGATGTATAAAAGCCAGTTCAGAATGAACTTTTTAAGGTGTCAACCAGCTGCAGTTAAGGACCACTTTGTTCGGTCATCACATCATCGCTATCGAAAGAATAATTATGTGATCCATATTATGAAGTCTCCTAAGCATCCAATACATGCTTCGAACTCCGGTGCATCTGTAAGAGTCTAATTCGTGAGTGTGCTCAGAACACTACAATAAACACGCATAGTTCCGGGCAGGAATAGAAGAGGTAAGTCCAGTCGGAGTTGTCTATTGTATACATGAACTCAGTAGTGGTCTGAGACCCAGACATGCAGAAAGGCCGAGCCCGCACGCGTGAATGCAAAACGTCATGCGAGAGTGAGTCACTGCCCGCTTGATTAACTGTCTTGTTAGTAGCAGTTTTCGGCACCCGTGATTGGCCGTCCCAGAAGAAGGTAGAGCAGTGCAGTCCCGCGACTGTTTGCAGATTTGGCCTATGGCTGCACATCAAAAAAGAAATATGCACTACCTAGAATATAGTCACTGAGATCGGTCATTGCGTAGAAAAAGTAACAAAGACCGTGTTGCTCAGATGAGCCGCGCAGCCAATAACCGATATATATATAGTTTTGAGTGCTAGATCGAATAAAGGCAATTTAGCATATTGGCTTAATTTAGTTGACCCAATTGTAAAATCTCATGGCATTTGGCGGGATTTGAGCCCGCCTAGTAGGGAAGGCATTTACGCGAGGCCAATGCTCTACCAGTTGAGTTACAAATTTAACACAGCGTTTCCCAGGTGTAAATTTCAAGATGGCAAAAACAGCAAAATTTCCTGGATCGACTACAATTCGGGATACCTCTTCGGTTGCTGCCTCTGACTGCATACCGTTAATCAAGTAAGAAAAAATACAAATTGAATTCGTGCAGAAAAATCGATACAAACTATAAGGTCATAAGAAATAGCCAAGAGGCAAATCAATAACGTAAGAAAAATACAACGTTATGGGTATTAACAACGGGGAAAGACATCTAAGTTTAGAAGTTGGGAAGGGACATGTGAACACAGGAAACAATGTTACCACGGTATAGTTAGGTTCACTATAGGCTCCAGCTGTTAACATAGGTCAGGTTTGGACCGCCGTATGTAGGCTGCCTCTAGGTTGCGGAAGGTAGGAGTTGTTCGAGAACGAACAAGAACTCGGAAAGATGTTTTGGGATCAACATAATGGCTCGTGTCTAGCCGATGTTTATTAACCGATGAACGATGAATAGTGTTTTCCTGTTTTAATATATATTATTTTCAAGAATACCAGACAAATCTGTTCTATGAATACATTGGATGTTGAATAAGGCAGCCTCAAGGATACCTTATTGAAGCGGGCTTATTCAATTTAGTTTATAGACAAGTATAGTAAACCCCTATGACCTAAAACGACTCAGCGGTTAGCACATGAAAGCCTGTTTTCACTTCCTTTCCTTTTGAGGGCCAAAAAACTCTGCATATAATCAAGAGACGCCTTCCTAACGCCATTGAAATGACTAACTATGCTGCCAAAATTATAATTTTCAATACAACGAAGCACTTACCAATTCCCTATGCGAAGGATGTCTTGCCGTTGCGGGCCACTTCACACTGTGTTTACGAATGTAAATGCACTTGCGGATGCAAGTACATAGGGCGACGTGCGGACAATTGGGGTTTATAACTAAGGAAAATTTACCCAGCTGGTAGTTAAAAACAAGGTAACAGGAAATATCGTTCATTTGTTAATAAAAATCTGCCAGACACGAGCCATTATGTTGATCCCAAAACCTCTTTCCCAGTTCTTGTTCGGGTACGAACAACTGGTACCTTATGCTGCCTGGAGGCAGCCTACATACGGCGGTCCAAACCTGACCTATGTAAACAGCTGGAGCATGAAGTAAACCAAACTCTGCCGTGGTAACATTGCTTCCTGCTTACAAATTTCCCCTCCCAACTTCTAAACTAAGACGTCTTTCCCCGTTGTTGATGCCCATAACGTTGTAACTTTCTTACGTTATTGATTAGCCTCTTGGCTATTTCTTATGACCTTATAGTTTGTATCAATTTTTCTGCATGAATTCAATTTGCATTTTATCTTACTTGATTCACGGTATGCAGTCAGAGCCAGCAACTGAAGGGCTATCCCGAAATGTAGTGGATCCAATAAAATTTGCCTTTTGCCATGCCCAGTACCGTGAGTTTGAATACAATTGGATCGTTTTTACGCACCACCTTTACCGTTCGTATGGACTCCACCAATCCGGAACAGTAAGTCGACTACGCAAGCAGGTTTTTCTTAGCAATCCTCTATAATCCACAAAAATGACTACTAGGCTGACTTATCCGTTTGCTAGATAAACCGTACTCAGGTGATGCCAATTGTATAAGGTTACTTCAACCTTATCTAATTCCCTGGTCAGTGTTTGCAAGGGACAGTAAAAGCTACCCGTTGAGCTAGCCGGTCTTGTGTGCACATAATTATTTTCTTGAACCATGGCAGATCCAACATTCGCCTGTTTCTGCTACTGTTTCCTACTCATGTCTCTGATGACGAATCCGCGAAGGATGTCGAAACGTCATGCGAATAAACGTATTGTCCCAGCGATAGAGTCCTCTTCTTCTCATTCACCTAACTGCATGCGCGTTCCCTCGCCCTCTCTATCTTTCTCTCGCTCCGCCACATCGCCCTGCACCGGCTTCAACAAAGTCCTCACTGCTCCGAAGCCAATCGTCTCTTATCGACCACATATTTACTTTTGACCCCGTTATAATATGAATATAATGACCCAAAAGGACAGAAGAATAAAGAGGGTTCACCGGTAGAGTTTTTTGTTAGTTGACTCGTCAACGCATTTTCAAGGAGTTCATACTCTAGCTCCTGTTTCGCGGTATACGCCTTCACATAATAACACTGTTTGCTATAGCTAGGACAAGAGAAGTGTGCGAAAATATATACCGACTTATAGGTAAAGTTCAGGAAACTTTCAACCGCACAAAACCCGGAGACTAAGCAAACGTTAGGGCACAACCTATCTTCAAAAAGACTAACCCAGGTTCAAACAAAAATTCTGCAACTTTGATCCGGATTCCACAAAACTGCTGCTGATCAGACCACCTTTGTTGCCTCCTTCGAGTCAACGCTACGCTCTACCGGCATCACAAGCAAGATAAAGGACCTTCTTCGACAGCAGGCCACCTCTGTGATTATGCCACAGCGAATAACCATTTGTTTTTAAGAGAATAACAAAATGGACGAAGTCACAAAATGCTTAGGTTGCCAGCCGACAAGGTCAATCTAAGTTTGCGATCGATAAAGTTGACTACCAACACGCAATCCAAACGTTTCTCAATGAGTCGGCAAAACCGCTGGTCTAAAGCCAAAACTGGCTGAAGTGAGCAAAACTCGGGGTCGACTAAAGAAAGCAAAGTTTATCACGATCATGATCTGGTACATGGTGAAGCCCACTCACACGGCCGTGGCACGATTATATGGCCTCTCAAAAGTACACAAGTCATACATTCCCCTACGTCCAATCGTTTCCCTTCGAAGCACGTCCACGTAAGGGCTGACAAATGGGCTTTTCTGTAAGGTCATGTTTCTTACGGTGGGCTCACAAACGATAGACTCGCTGGTAGTAAAATTCCTAGGCAAAATAAATACAATCCAAATTTAACCAGAAGAAAGGATGGCGTCATTCAATTTCGTCTCACTCTTAACTGCACGCTGCACGGAGGAATATATGCCATTATATAATATGGCCTTGAAAGAGCCCATAAAAACAAATGTCTAGATTTCATGGGAAAGCAACCGCATACAAAGACTACAGCACGCTTTGAGTAGAGAAGGTAAAGACGACTTGAAAAGGAATAAGGGTATAGTGAGGCGGAATAGGGAGACAATAACTATGCTCAATCTTAAACAAATGGACATTGCCAGCAAATACAAAGGAGACTGTCAACGAGAGCTCAGTAGGCGTCATCTGCTTTTCAAAGCAAACTACAGCTGGGGCATCAACCGAGGCTCGAACGCACGATATGTTGGTCAGAAATTTAATGTTCTCAACCCTGAGCCACGGCCTTTTAGTCTTCTTGGACAGATCAGGAATATTGACACTCGTAGAAGAACGTCCACCGATCGCTAAAAGAAAGCACTCTCCCCCCTCTGCCTTGGGGTTTACCTACTGATCGCCGTCAGTTGGGGCACGTTGGCTAGTAGTTCAAGGCAGATGAACATTGCCGTCAAAGACTGGAGAAGTTCGACTGAAAATTTCTTGTGCACCACTTGGGGTTGGGTCTGACAGGCTGATGACGGCTTATAAGTCAGAAATGGTTATTTCAGTCTCTTTTGTCTTTGTCGCCAATGCATGCCCCTCCCAAATTAGGAGCTGTTGTGTGGCTTCTGGAGAGGCTAGAGAATCAGTCTCAATGTGTATCACTTTGAGTGAATTCCGTTAGCGATTAAAGAACGTTCAGCAGCAAATCTCATCTTATCTTTCCTCACACATCTCGTCCCAGTAATAAGGTCATGTAAAAAAACGGGAAACAGGTTTGGGTGTGTGAGACAAGAAAGATAAATCGTTGATGAACAGTATCACATAATACCTGCATCCTACAGGATGACCTACCTTTCTACGACAGTGGCTTGTACTTCCCATGTGTGCCCATACAATTTAAGCGATGTTAATATTGGAGCCATTATCAAAAAATTATCAGTATTTCGGGGAACTGACATTTCTCGACAATTGGTCACTCTCCGTGAGTTAAATCTCACCCAATCGGGAGTTGAATTGCCACGAAAATTTGATTTCGAGAGTACGCCTTAGTTTCATGTCCCGCTCAACTGCAAAAAAAGACCTACCGCATTGGCTGGACACCTGTCGCTCGAATTTCAGCATGCTTTTTCAACCCCCCAAATTCGCAACAGCAGATATATATGCATATGTTCACGTTAATCATAGGAAGCCAAATTGACGCGTTTCCTTACTCAACCTCTTGTACGCTGGTCGTCTGCTCTTCAGCCCGTTATTGAGTTATTTCCATAAACACGCTTCAAGGCCACTTATTTGGGTCGACTTTGGTAAGTAGACCTGACATACAGTAACTCGTTTTGAATTAACCTTGAAATCCAGACCAAAGCTATTATTGATAAGCCAATTATACTTTTTTGATTATTCACAGGTACCACATTAATGCTTCGTCAAAATCGCTGCCTACTTCTTATCGCAGGCGTTATCTATATCATCGTCCAAAGGTACGCCATGGGGCTCCTTGGCCTCTAGCTTTCCTTCGATCACATAGAGTTCATAATCTTGGCACTAGGTCCTAAGCTAAGTTACAGAAAAGAAGACGCAGTTTTTACGCATATTGCGTGCTCCGTTCATTCAATATATCCATTTGGAAGTCTCATATTATTTATCTAGTTTAAGTGTGTGTATAAATATGTCTAGTCTCCTACTAGAAAATGCCATGCTAAATACTTTGATATGCACATAAACGATTAATTAAATTTAATGTGGGGTTTATGAGGTTATACATATGAAATTGTGTGGTTACTCTCTACGCAGTTACTTCGTAAATTATTGATTTATGGAAAATAAAAAAAATTAACATCTCAAATCTGATGTATCGTCCACAAATCAAAGGAATTCTGAAGGACCTGCTGGTGAATCGGATCCGTCGCAGCTTTTTTAAGCAGCGGCAGAATAGCGACTCAACACGTATGCGGACTTTTAACAATCACTCCAGGGATTTAGTGCTCATCCTACGAAATAGAAAGAATTTTAGTGTAGAAGCACCATTGAGATATTTCCTGATGAAAAAAGTTTAAGGGAATGACAGCAACACCAAAGTAAATACTGGCGGAAATGGACAGGCGTTTCCACAAGCTCAGATTAATTTCATCGAGTTCAGTGAGAGTCTGCCGATCATTGGATTTTAGACGATTTTTTATGAGACTGCAAACAATTGCTATTTCTGCTCCTAAAGTAAGATTAATGCGATGATTGCTTGCATTTAGTTCATAAAATTGTCCAGGAATAGGTGTAAATGTGTGAGGCCTGATGCACCAAGCGAATTCAATTTTTTTTCTTGTTCAAGCCATACTATCTTGCATGACAACTGTTATTTATAACTGGCAGGCCAGTGTTATGTATGTCCATCGCTATCGCATGAAACTCGACTGCCTGTCTTTAAAAATATGAGCTTCAAGAACATTGTTAGTTTTTACCTTAAATATTTCTCTTTGTAGCATATTAATTGACCTTCAATTTCGGAGGTCTTTGGTTTCACGGTCAGATTTCCGTCGGCTAACAAAGGTACTAATCTTACAAGTATTCCTTGTTAAACTTTAAAAGTCCTCTTGGTAAAATATGTTTACCGTAAATCAGCATCTAGTTTATTGACCGGTAAACAAGACAGATGATCGAACACCGGAACGACTTGTTTTTTATTCTTAGCTTTTGGACTCTTCCCGGAATCCATCGTCAGAAATGGGTAGTGACAAGAAAAGAGTAGCTAGTTGTAGCCTGTAAACAAACAGTTAAAATTCAAACGTGTAAAAAATCCATAACTGTTAGGTTTGGGTGCCAAATGGCTAATCTTTTGTTGCAGCTTCCCATCTCTGACGATGGACTCTGGTAAGAGACCAAAAGCTTAGAATACAAAACAAAACGTTCCGGTGTTCGATCATCTGTCTTCTTTGCCAATACAAATACCTGGAGCGCGACCATTCTCTTTCACTCGTTCAAACTGTCGTCCAAATTTTGATGGGCATTTAGATCAGTCATCTAGCATGAGCTTACCGGTAAAATATATAAACCACTCGTGGTAACTTAATTAAACAGTTTGCTGAATAACAAATTACTGCTGCTCCACATAGTCGTTTATGTCAGAACACCAGTTTAAACTTCATTCGTGTTGTTGTGTTTCAGTATAGCAAAACCAAATCAGTATAGAACACAGCACGTTTGCAACATGTTCAACATTATCCGTTTCTAACGTACTTTACCGATTTTATTTTAGCCACTGTGCAAATTAACTTATTATGGTATGTTCTTTGATAAAATCCATAACTTATCGAGTCGTTAATAGAAAAGCATCATTCATTGCCTGGATATAGGAGAACAGCAAAAAAGGCCGCGAGATCGCCATTGAGTGACTTAAGTTAAATTCGGATGTTTTGGCTACTGTTCCGTAGTTCAAACACTGCTTGATGGTGTTTCGCTTGAAAGAGTATATTCCCGTCATCATAAACATATTGGTACCCTGGCGATAAAAATCGTGCTCCTCCGGGGATTTCTCCTAACCACAGATATAAAACACATCGCAGTGCGGGAAAACATGTAAAAAGCTCGAAATTCATAGTTTACATGGGAATTTTCTAAATAATCCGAGTTTGGTCTGAACTGGCGTTCCGGCCGCGTTTGCTGCCCTCGGAAACCTTAGTGTCCTGGTAAAATCTAACACCTAATTTGGGATAATAGTTTCAGAGTACCTTCAACTTATGTGTAGCGTGCAATAAATATTTCGGAAACTCACAACACCTGGTATCACCTGAATATTAACAGTTATCTTCCCTAACCAAATCAAACTTAACAGTAAGTTCAGAAGAATTCTTCTGAATTCGTTGAGGAAAATGTCTAAACAGTATGTCCAAGCGCGTTGCAAAAAAGTATAACTACCTTAAAGACCAAAGCTTCAGATAATGCCAAAGAATATAACTGCGAAATTATAATTAAAAGCGGCTAAAAAACCCTCAAATAAAGAGAGACATGGGCATTTTTGGATGGTTGAATGTGCATGTCTATTACCGGAATAAGGTTCGACAAAGTAAGGTTCCTCAAATCAACACTCTTATGAGACAAAGTTGGCAGAAGTAGCTTTACGACTGGCCTATGACTGCAAACATAAAAGGATAGAAGATTCCGTTCCTTTTTAAACCCATATTGTTTTCGCTTCCCCAATATATCTCTTTTTTTAAAAAGATAACTAAGGGTTCAAATTTGCAGTTGGCAGGGTAAATGTGAGTATGAAATTCCTACCATTTGAACAATTGGCCCTAATGTGGGGAATACTTCCGAACCCAAGTACCTGGACCGGAGAATCCAACTTCACGGACGTTTCATACAGGTTGGAAAACATCGCCAGTGATGAAACCCAGCCCAACCGAGTTGTTTGGACTCCAGATAACTGCCATCAACCAGAAGCCGTTGCGATCATTATTCCCTGCCGAAATCGATTCGTTAACTTGTCCGTCTTCCTCAATCATATGCATCCCTTTCTGAGGCATCAGCGTCGACGTTACACAATGTTCGTGATTGAACAGGTAGATTGAGAGTGTTGGTGTCCTTTTCCTTATAAGGCACCCTCGGAATGTACACACTCATGAATGAATTATCAAAGCATCATATTTCTGAAGTGTTTTTGGTTCAAGGAAAATGACATGAATATGCCAAAAATTTATTAAGGTTATGATAATTGGGGGGAGGGTTTATGAGTAATAACAGAGAATGCAGTTACCCTCATGTAACAGTGAGAAATTATCATCAGCTTGGAAGCTCTTAATTCCTGGTTTTATATGCGGTTAATCCGGTAATCCGGCATTCGTATTAAAACATTAACAGACTTGGTCATAGGCCCAGGTTATATCGCGTGGCATGCATGCCAGTCGCGTTAACCATTCCACTTCGACCACAGAACCGTAAATACCGACAAATACAAATTTATATCAACTTATTTGTGGATAAATGATTGAGTTGTCCTTTTGTGGCATTAAATGTTACTTATATAAAATGAGAAGCTAAAGGCCCCAATGATTGCTTTTACGGAGACAAATTCAGACATAAAATTCAGAATTCAGCAAGTAAAAGCTCTATATTACTGTTAAGGATTTCTGTTGCGTACTTTTGCCTAGACTATTCAAATGCTCATGTTTATCAAATTGTTTGTTTTTCTCGTACAAAAAGAGGACATATTGAAATAATTTATCCTTAGTCAAAACCTCCTATCACATAGAAAGGCAACACAATCATTAAAGTTAGTAAGTTTCCTGAATAAAAAAGCGATTTATAAAATTAAAAAAGGTGGGTAAAACATGCCCTATTTTGCGTTTATAAAAGCTATTTGGCATCCAGATGTCTCAAATATGGCACCTTTCACTTTGGCTAATTAAAAATCAGCCACATCATGCTATCTGAATTCTGTCCTTCCCAAGTGACCTGTCATTTAGCCTAACGAGGGCAATGAAAACGTGACACTTATGAAAACAATCGCATTGCAGGTATATGCAGGGACAACTTAGAAGGATTTTCGACCACTGATGCAGTTTCCGTATGGTCCTGGGCGAACACTTTTAACATTCCACCATCAAAGGTTATAAACAATAACAACAATACGATAATTAAAGTGGTATACTAAAATCAACTTCCAGAAGTCGTTAGGGCGGGCACTTCTTGATTTATACGTTAATTAGCTGTTAGTGGTGTGAACGGTCGTCAGGACATCATCAACGAAAATGGGGGCAAATATAAACGATAAGCGCCAGTTTACTGTTATTGGCGGACGTCTGGACGTGACTGCAAGTGATTAGGCAGGGATCTATTTTTCGATCACCGACAGTGGATTGGTGTTTACCCACTGTACTTACTTTTGCTGTTTCTTATAGCAATAAATGATCTACTGTAAAGTTTTGAATGCTCAGTACAATAAAATAGATTCTTTGAAACTGTGCAGCCTCCTCCCTTATCTTTTAAGATTATCTCAGCAATCCCTGATGGACAGCTATCGGAAGAATTCGAAATGGTTATCACACAACAAAATCTACACTATTTCTAAAGCTCTACAATAGTCGCCGAAAATCACGCAACATGCCGACATATGCGAACGATTCATACTCTTTTGCTTTTCGGCGTTGACTAAAGTTGTGATACTGACAATCATGTTAGCTATTTTGAAGTGATTTCAGTCATGACAGGATGCAGGCCTTTTAGCAAGTTTCTTTCTGATGACTAGCAAACCGTAAATATTGGAAAAACTGGCCACTTAGGTAGTATGATTTCTATAAATTATTTTGTCGGCCTTTAAAAATGCAAATATATAATGGAAAACGTGCACGAAATAAACTTTCTTTGTACTTGTTTGATAGAAAATTTTGACTTCTGTAAATTTTATACGCAAAAAAAGCTGCCTTTAGGTTTTAAAAAAATTGCTAATTGTGAGCTTGTTTTACAATAGTGAGGTGTTTATTCTTAATACATCGTAACCGTCAATTTATTAATGCTGCCTATTTTGTATAAATCACGTTCCACGTCTATGGCAATATTTGACGACAACCATGTGACTTGTTCCTCAAGCTGTAGTCGAGAACGTTATTTTACTGAAACAGGATGTAGGCAGTGCGAAGTTTTTAAACCTTTAATTTGAGTATAGCAGTCATTTTGTAAGAAAATTATTCGGCAGTTAAAAAAAACTTATTTAAACTAAAAAATACGCCTACTTTGAGTATTTCATTTAAAAATGTGTAATTTGCTATCAAAAAAAACACAAGACGTAATATTTTCGTGCAAGTTTTCTATGAAATAAACTTGAATTTATAAGGGCATTCAAAATAAATGATAAAACATCATACTACTTGAGTACTCAGCTTTAACAATAATATTATTTTTACTAGTGATCAGAACAAATTTTGTTGAAAAGCCCACATCCTATCATGACGGAATAAACTTCAGAATAGACTACACGCTAATCAGGATTTCAACTTCAGTCAATGCCGATAAGTTAAATGGCATCAATCTTTAGCATATTTTGACATGTTGCAGGGTTTTTGGCGACTACGGTAGGCAACACCGTCTATATGAAAAATGGCTCCTACTGAAGAAATTTTTTAAACAATATTTCTCGTTCGACATCGTCATTAGAAGGAGCTGCACAGTATTCCGAATCAATCTTTGAGAAAACACAAACGTAGTTGGAAATTTCAATGTCATTTGAGTTAGAATACGTAATCGCTCCATCTACGACAAAATGATAATTCCTGCCAAAATTCCTGTAACATGACGTCTAACAGTTTACGGCTAATTTACTTCTTTGAATACTTTGAATAGCAAATGATCTTCAAGTGCATATAACATTAGTTAAAGGCTTACATATAGTGCATACAAGTAAATCTAAAAC
This sequence comes from Ligula intestinalis, assembly GCA_036362985.1. Classification (NCBI taxonomy): domain Eukaryota; kingdom Metazoa; phylum Platyhelminthes; class Cestoda; order Diphyllobothriidea; family Diphyllobothriidae; genus Ligula; species Ligula intestinalis. Next base: position 52,122,239 of record JAYGXS010000005.1, read on the forward strand.
CACCCGTTTCTTGTGCCTCATACTATTTGTGCATTTGTAGGTTTCAGAAGTTTTGTAACTTTGCAATATTTCAGGTGAAACCAGACATATTCAACAAAGGTGCACTCTTAAATATCGGCTTTCGAATGGCCGTTAAAGCAGCCAATTATAATTGCTTCATTTTTCATGATGTCGACCTTCTTTCCGAGGATGACAGGATGATATACGGTTGCGAGAATCAACCACTTCATATGACTGCAACTATCGATAAGTTTAATTACTCGTAAGTTCTTACCATACAACATTTTTGGTTTGGTGAAATAATAATTTCTCGAATCAGGAGTCCTTAGTTTCACATCTTTCTAGGTAGGAAACAATATCTTCATGGAATATTTCGATTCTGCTTGCTTTGGATAGAGTCTTTATACATAAACAGAGGTTACTGGTATAACATTCCAAACTTATTACATATGTTTATCATTTATTTCGTTTATAGTTGCAAACCTTTCCATTAGACAACAAAGGAGCATGTGCGTGCTTTACACAAATTGTCAGCGGAGCAGTTCATCTATATGGTAACGGTTAAGGACAAAGGCCTATAGGTTCAGGTATTCCTAGGCTATATGGGCTTCTAAGATTGCATTAGCCAGGGTTACCACTAGGGCTAATTTTATCAATCGAGGTTTACGGCACCATTCGCTTGCCCAATAGCTTGCAGAAAAAATTAAGCCAATCAGATTCAACCTTGCTGCCCACACAACCAAATACATATTTTCGTTCGTAGAAGAGCTGGAGAATGGAACTATAGGTAATACGCATATGACCACAGTTGACTTATAAAAGTCTGTTCACAAACGTGCCGCTGGATGGAACCATTGGAAAAAATTGTGAGCATGCGGCTGATGCATGTCTGGAAACACGCCAAACACCGGAACTACTACAGAAATGCACAGCGAACGTACAGATCCCATTCAAGGGACAGTCGTATCGACAGCTTGACGGTGAAGCTGTAGGCAGTCCATTAGGATCAGTCGTAGCAGGTAATTTCCTGTCGAACCTAGCCAAACACATAGAAACAATTTTTTTATCGACGATAAGTGGATGAAAATTTTGCCATGGCCAAAATCCTTAGACAAGGAGAACTGCTACTTAAAGCTATGAACAAGCCACATGCCGAGAGCAAATTTACGATTGAGCATGAGAAAAACGACAGACTGGCTTTCTTATACGTGCTTATATGCAGACACGCAGACGGTACCATTCAAAAATCCATGTATCAGAAAGGCACAGGGAAAAGGACAATCCATTTACTTTCTTAATTTCGTTCCAGCCCAGAGTAAACAAAACTTGGCTTCTTAATCTTATCAAAGAGCCGCTAGAAAATATCCTACGCAGAGGAGGACTCGATTTTTTTTCTCAAGAACTTGTTTTTTGTAGATTCTTTGATAAGTATAGCAAACGCAGACAAAAAATCCTATCTGAAATATCAGAACTAAAAAGTTCAGTGCGCATAAGCACCGTAACGACTAGTCCAGTAAGATTAACTAGGGACAGTCGGACTACGCACACAACATCATACTGTGTTTACGAGTTTACCATAAAATTGCGGAATAAAATAAATCCGGCACGCGCAACGGCAGTTGGCAACGTGGTCAGCTGAACGTATATCACAGTGGTTGGTTGAGGCGAAAATTAAAATCATTAAGACTTCATTCACAACGCACGCAGTGGACACTGACCAAACGGTTGAGGAAAAGAACCCAATGAAGGTTCTATTTCGGGGACGACCAGGCGTCTTCTATGATCTGCGGAGGCCGCTGCAATGCGTCGAAGAAAAGCAGTACTCTGAAATAGCAGGATTATGTCACGAAGCTCGCATTCCCTCTCACAAATCCTCACCCCCTCCTCTTAGAACTGACTTCTACCCTGTCGTATTCACCCTCTCCCCCCTTTAACAACGTCCCACAGGCTTCACAACCATGAGCTATCATCAACTGCCCTTTTGGTACTACTACCTCAAACCCCTCACCGTTTGTCCACATTTAAGTCAAATACAGGGTGTCCTAAAACATGTTTACACATTTCAAATAATTGTAAACTGGGTGTTTATTGAAATTTTATTCAAACCAAACATGCAAAACTACTTTAAAGCAGCATTTTATTGTTTTTTCACTGCATTTTATCAACATGACGTCCATTTTATCCACACACTGCTGACAATAAGAAGCAATGAAATCACACACACCAGAAAACAATTCCATTCGTATTTTGGCGCATTCATTTGCAATGACATCCTTCTTTCTGGATTTTCTAAAATGTAGAAATATGTCAGTGAAAAAACAATGAAATGATACTTATAAATGCCTTTAATTTTTTTACATAATAAAATTATAGTTAACCTCAGGGGTTCAATTGTTCAAAATATATATATATATTTTTGGGACACCCTGTAGTTTCTACTTCCTTGATCTATGAAGGTTCACCCTTTTCCCGTTAACCAAGTCCCACAGGCTTTCATAACCATGGATTATCATCAACTGCCCTGTTGTTATTACAAACTCTACCCTTCTCACTATGTGTCCCCATCTAAGATTAACAGTTTCTTCCCTCGTTACTTATGACAGTTCACCCTTATATGTCGACACTGAATTGGCTAGTTTATTTCCTTATTAAAAAGCAACAACCGTTTGCAGTTGAAGAGGAAGGTTGCGGAATAATATAACGAATATCAGTTTTGCTAACCTTGTGATCTTTGCGTTGTACAATCAGAATAAAAAGGTATACATGCAGCCAGTAACATTCGTCTTGTCATCCATGTGAATCGTTTTTATGCGCCTAAAATTCCTGCATTACCTATGCGTTCCTCATAAGTGCTCGCCAACTACCGGGATAAATTCTTACTGGTTCAAAAAAGACATCTGCCAGAAACCTTGCGCAACATTTGACAAAGTGGTACATACAGTTCGGTGGGTGCTGCAAACAAAATTCAGGTTGAAATTTAACCGGTTAATTTAGCGTAAAGCTGGACAGGTTATTTTGATCAACTGAGTGGATTAAATAATTAGAGGGCCTTTAGTTTGGGAAAATGCCCTACTATTTAAAGTTATTGGGGGAAATAGGCTCTCACATTTGCTAAATCATGACTATGTTTACATAAAAGAAGTTATGCATGCTATAAGTAACGGAAGGACAAAACGTTCTTCTTATGTAAATTTTTCTGTGAAAGAATTCCAAAATAAGTAAAAAAAGGTGGAATAATAATCCCTTACAATACTGAAAACTGTTGTTCAAAGTCGATCAAATAGGTGTTAAGCGAAGTTTGAGGAATCGCAATTATTTTCATAACGAAGCATTCATACATTTAGCTATGCTGTGAAGATTCTTTGCAAAAAATGCAGCAAAAGAGCTTGAGAGAGCATTTGCTATTGCTGCACAGCTCTTCATACACGCAAACAGATTTTGAGATGTATCTGCGCAGACAGCTAAATGGAAAGCTATTTAGATTGTGAAGAAGAAAAAGAATCGATCGCTGGGACAATATGTCCCAGCGATCGAGTATTCTTCTTTTCAATTGCTTCCAGGGACACGGATATTCGCTTGTATTGACAAGATTTTTGGATGTAAGTCATAGATAAATACCATATTTTGTAAACAATAGTTTCCGCTTAGGCGTTATTGAGAAAAGGAATAGACAAGAGAATAATAAGTTTTTCCAAAAATGTTCATATACGTGGCCTGTTTTGTGCATTCGAACGTTTATCACAGATTTTTTTGAAAATAGCATTGAGCAAAAAAACTATTATAAAGAAAAAAAGGTATCTTCTTCCATCTCCGGTCAAAATGACTCAGTTTTCTTTAGGTTGATTAAGAAAAAATTGTCAAAAGTCTCTAATTTCTCTGTAACATCAACTTAAAAAAGTTACTGTACACAGAAGTTTATCAGCTAAACCTACATTAAGGCACTTTTTAGAATAGGTAACCTATTGTGGAAGCATTTTTTTAATAATCTTAGGAAAACCAATATGCATGGTATCTAGCAAACATGTTCTATGCTCAAAAATGTGCTTTGCTGTTTTGAATCATTTCGACATTTGACTTACATGGCCACTCTTATAGGAAATAATATCCAAAAGCTCAATTTTTAGGGAAATGCTGTTTTGTATTTTCTTATTTTAAAGGTTTTGTTATAAAGGTCGAAAAAAACTGATAATGAGTACAATGATCCATGAATATAGCAAAAAATAATGAAATACAGAGACCATTCTTTCTACGATACTCAGTAACAACAAATGTATTCATTCTCAAATAAAAAGAGCATCGTGCTTAGTAGCAAGTTCTCTCTGTATAAAGAAAGCGGTTGCTTTAAGTTAAAAACTATTTAATTTAATGGTTCTCATTTACAGCTATTTTTGAACTCTCCGTAAGCCGGAAATTATCGAGAAAATCTTGATTTCCTTAACAAACGTTTGCTACTTCTTATAGTTCGGCAAAAGTCGCTTATGTAGCCCCATTCATATACCCCTAGTCCCAGCATTTGTCCTGCAAACACGGTGCTTACAGAGTTTTTTTGGGGTGGGGAAATAGTGTAGGCAGAGGAGGAAATTTTTAGAAGTAAGTGTAAGTGAAAAAATGTCGTCGAATTTGCTTTCCGTGGCCGCTGGGAGCAGGTTGTTTTGCATTTTAATTGAAGGTGTGCACGGCGCTTTGCGCCGCGGACTATGCTAACCTAACTCTAGTACAGTAATTTGGACCACAGGTAAGTTAAAGTAGACAACCTCCTAACCACCATTTAAATTTTTTGGAAAATTCAAGCAAGCTGCAATTTGATAATTGGGTTTTTCCGCAATAAGTTAAATGATTATACAGATAAGGAACATCTAGAGATATAAATCAATAACATTTCAAAATATAGTAAAATTAATATGCACTAAGCATTTATTTAAGTATAGTATACTGCGTGTCCTTATTTCCCGCCCAAAAAAAACCGAAAAAGACCGCTTTCGTAGGTAAAAACATGCAGTTTGTATGGGTTAATGAGGGGGGTTACTTAGGCTACTGTTGCCTTTAGTTCCTGAAGGCACTTGATATGCCTTATGTTGCTTAGTCTTATCTATAAGTTTTCGTCAATGCGCTCCCATTAGTATGGGAGAAATAATCCAAAATTTAAAAATTTAGGAATTTTGTTTGCAGCACTCGCAGAACTGTAGTCCAACAACGAATCCACATAAAAAAACCATTTCTTAACTTTTTGCATATGAACAGGTAACTATCATTCTGTCAGATAAATTCGTTTACTCGCATGTGGCTAGAATGCCACTGAGAGTTTTCAGACCATAGCCTTAGTTCACCTTTCTACGTTGACGTTTTGCCAAAAAAGTCAGAGCATTTTATATCCAACTTACCACAGACTGTTCTACAAAACCGCATTTGGAGGGGCAGTAGCGATGACACGAAAGCAATTCGAGAAAACGCGCGGATATGCAAATACGTACTTTGGATGGGGCTGTGAAGATGATGACATGTATCGGCGACTCAAATTCTCCAAGCAAACTTTAATGAGACGCAATTTCACCTTTGCTCGTTACAAGATGATGAAGCATGTTAGAGATGCGGGCAACGAAGAAAATCCCCGAAGGTATGTTCCGTCCCTTTGCATAACTCAGATTTAAATTATTAAAGACAAATAAACAAATAAAACTACTGTTCCTTATTTAGAAGGCAGAGGCTACAGCGCGCCCGAAAACTTTGGGAAAAGGATACCTATGAACATGTTCATTATTTAATTCACCAGAGAAAATTGAAATATTCTGGTCTCTACTATCACATCCAAGTCGATGTTTTACATCCAACTTTGGAGGATTCAATATCAATTTCATAATAATCTACCACTTCCATACGTGAAAATATTTTGCCCGCTTCACGGACTCACCAATTGCAGCATGAAACTTGAATGGTGTTGGGTGATTGTTATTTGTTCAATCATTATCAAAACAACGAACATATTTCTTAATCAGTTACTTCGAAAAGATTGTAAATACAGTGGTGCTCTTTGTTTCCCTTGGTTTTTGTATTGTACCTTCAAAACAAACCTGAATAATCATCGGGTCTTTGAAGATGGCAGTATGTTTTTTGCCATCTTCAAATATAGTAAATGGTACCTTCAGTTGTATTGTGGTACGAAGATATAGGAAGGCACAATATGAGGGGAAAAACCAGAGCTCGACATATACACAGTCGCAGAGCTGACGATAATTGTTCGCTGGTTGTCAAATGCCTGCGTGTTGCTTTCGCGTTTGGGTGACTCCAAGATTCTCTGACAATTTCATATCAGAAATCGACTATGGTGATGCTTGTTTCATGTGCTCTAATACTCTTTACTTGTTGCTTTGCCTGCCATTCCGAAGATTGATCACGTTATTTGTGCCAAAACCTCGGAGATTTGGCAAGCTACATGGACTTTATCCATAGGCTGCGAATGACCGTAATTTTTATGCACATGTCAGTTAGTTCAGCGTATATAAGGCACGTTACATCCACCAGCGTTAGTTCATTCATATTGTGATAACTGTTGACAGTAGATGGCTGCAATCCAAAAATGAATTCTGATCAAGCGTTTTAATTTATGACGAGGTGGTGCGATGAAATGTCGATTCATTGAGTTTATATCTGGAAGAATCAACAAATGTTTATTCAAATTATATGCCAGTTTTGGATGACGTTTCAGTGAAATTGGCCACACAAGTGCGTAAACATATATGCAGCGTTTAGAAGTCTGCAAATCAACGATATTATCGTTTAATAGTGCGCTAATTTACGACGAGACGAGACGATAAGATTTCGATTCCTAAGTAAATTTATCAGCGAGTAAAAAATGATGAGTCATCCGCCTTGCCCCTTTCGTATGCTGTATCCGGGAAATTGGCTAGTCAATAGATTAAGCATCTAACAACTGCTTGTAAATCATGTAACATAACCTCGGAAATCCACTAATTTTTCTTAAATTGTAATATATAGTGGACATACTTCTAAACCCATTAATTATCATTAAAAGGGAAATAGACAAACGCTTTGAGCTTCCTAGTAGTGAAACTAAAATAAACTTATGTGTATGCCAGAATAGTTTATCGGGAAAAGTACGTTGTCTAATTGGCGATGCGAAATTGCAAAAGCACAAAATGCAGAGAGTGAAAAGAACGCATTTAATATTTTTCCTAATATATGGAGATTTGAATGCAACTTAGCGTGGCGTAGGACAACCCTGCCGGTGGGTATACGTGATGTAATATAGGAAAGCCTATTCCGCCCTTTGTCGATAAAACAAGGATAGCAACAAGGAGGGAGTCGAAGAGGTCATATGTTGACCAAGGAAGTGCCGGAGGAGCGACCACGATATGCCCGTCGATGATTTGTGAATCTGTCGACGAGGTAAGCAAAACAAGCGAACTCGCCAAAATCGTCAACAGTCCATTGTTGGGCACGTAACGAAAAGGAATGCATATGTGATGAATTTACCTTAAGAATTTCATAAATAAATGTGACTCAAGTTATATAATGGAAATGTGTTTCTTATGTTTCCTATATGGCAAAAAATAAAAAGTGTCGGTGAGGTTATAATGGGTGTTTGTCTACCGGACAAACTGTCCCTTAAAAATGCCAGCAGAAGCAGATATAACAACATCCAGGAGCAGAGCATTCCATGGCTTTCGGAAAATTTCTAGTATCATTTAAAGTCCCTGGAGAAATATGACGGCCTGAGGCCCCTCTCCTACCTAGACTATTGTTCTAGCCAAACGCAAGTGTACACAAGTATTCTTGTCTAGGACGGATAGCATTTGCCTCATTTTTTTCTAGTAAACCTCACCATGCATAGATAATTTTTGGAAAGGTTTGACACATATAAATAATTATATTAACCTAATTGTGCAGAATGCATGGCCTCGGCGTGCTTCAAGCAGCAGGAAGGGCTAAAGTTCAACTAACGCTTCATCAGTTGGGTTACGAAGGCACACCTAGAGCCTTGCAATTAATTGCATTTGGGTCGAATTACCTACACAGTATGCTCCATCTTGCGCAGTTTTTAATCGCCCCTTAAATGCCAAAATATGATAAGACCTTGCTTCCTTTCATTGTTCTCATCGAATATACGCGACATTTAATTATCAGACCTGACACATAGCACCGTGTATGTAAGTTGCAGAAGGAATGACTCATTTATATTTTATGCTAAATCATGTCCTTAGCAGGGTTCCTCGGCGTATGTTGTGCAGCAGAGTACATGTGTCACATTCTCTGTAATGCAGAACAATAGAAAATGGGCGACGCGTTAGGATAGTTGCTGAGATCATTTCACGCAGGGATTCGTTTACACTGCCAAGATGATTATCTTGCTCTAGCCCGTTTTATTTAATCTAAGTTTTTGCTCATGGTGGTTTTGAACACAAGCACATTATGGCTACGTGTTGCGTCAAATGGATTCCCCCGACTAATTAAGCTAATCATATGTCTGAGATAATGCGTTTCAGTCATACGCATTCTGCGCCAATGATTTCCCTTACTAGCGTTGAATCACTCTTTCCGACCTTATTTATTCGTTGAGCGAGACCGGCAGGCATACGCAGCTGTATCGCCAGCCTCCTTCTCAAGCGAATGCCTCAGTTAACTTTGCCGATGAAAGACAGGAAATGAGCTCACTAGATGAATGCTTATAAATCCTGTGGCCTCCAAGTGTGTGACGCTCAATGATTTTCGTATCTAATGAGCTTATGGTCTTCTGAATGTCAACAAAGCTGATGCACTGTTGAGGATTTAAATATGGAGCCTTAAAGCGCCTTAGCACAGGCTTTCCATATGATCATGCAAATTCATAAGGTAGCTCTCTAGTGGATTGCAAGAACAGATTTCCTTAGCATAAGGGTTCCTTTTGAGGATCCGAGGTCTTTAATACCACATGATTTTGCAATTGAGGGAGTGCGTCGATGCTTAAATGCATCCTCTTTGGTATTCTGATTCAGCACTGTTTAGATATGCTGACGTGCTGTGTTTAGTCGATGAAAAGTAGTGCCAACACATCAGGAAGAACCTACCGTGCTCACCAATGTCAGGGCTGCCCTCCGAACTAGTCACGTTATAAAAATGAAGAATCTGTGGTTATAAATAGTGAAGCGTTAATATCGGGTATAAAACGTAAATAAAACCGTCAAATCTCTAAGACTCGTCGACTTAAAACGACCACATTCGATGCATAATTATGTCATTTCTATCATACAATTCGCTCAACTGAATACTCTCTCCCGTTTCTCGTCCTCAGCGCGCAAGGACTTAATGATTCAAATCTCGCCACCTGCGCAGCTAACAAGCGCCTGACCTTAGTCTTTTTTGAACAAAACCGTGAGTTTGGCAGGGTTTTTATTGCATGCTATTTTAGAGTTAATATGTGGGCTAATATCCTCACATGCTAGAACAATAGAAAATTGATGAAATATAAGGATGGTTGGTGAGCGTCTTCCGCCGAAAAGGTGGAGATAAAAGGAGGTAATTGAAGTAACAGTATTCGTTTGTTTTAGGAGTAATTTAGATCAAGGCATTTGACCTCCCAATTTGTTAGCATTGAAGCAATACATTTATGTTTACACGTTTCTGTAAGACGAAATTATGTTCACATATTAAAGGCTACGGAGTGACGGATTTACTCTCGCAAAATTATCAAAACAGAAGTCCAGCACATCTATACAACGGATACCAAAGTGGTTCATCTTATAGCATACTGGCAAACGCACCAAACAGTCTTGTACCTTAACTGGGAAAATAAAATGTTTTAATAAGAATTTATTCCTTATACGTGCCTCATAAGTCGCCTTCTATAAATAGCGATCAAGCGCACTTCAGCGCATTCTTCACAAAATCGTGTTTCCCAGCGTTTGGGAGGTAAACGTTAGGAAATAAGACTTATTAACCGCTTGCAACATTTGCGGGCTTTTCTGAGGCGTCGTGCCTGCCGCCGACTGCCACAATAATGCCTTTGTCAACATCGGACTGCCTCCAAAGTCATATGCATTCGCTGGACTGCGCCCGACAGATGACTGTAGACCGGACACATGGGCACGCGTGTTTGCGCACGTGCCACCTGGACGCTGCTACTTAAGGGCTAACTGATTGTGTGCCCTTATTCAAATGCGCACAATGATACCGCAATCGAAAGCGCTTGACAATCACTTCTACGCCACTGTCACGCCTTAGACAGTGAAATAAACACGGACAGCGAGGACACCATCAGTCTGGCCCTATCGCTGGGGGCTAGCTCCTAGATGGGATAATAGCACGCTGGAGACGTCAATAAGCGGCAACTGCCAACAGAGACAGAAACTCTGGTTTTTTTTACTGAATAAAACCTCCTCCGGTTGTATTTCAAATTAGCGCGCTTCTTATTGTGTAAATCCTTGGGGATCCAGATGGGCGTAATTAAAGGGTAGCACCACTGAAGTCACCCTTGCAACAGTAAAGACCGACTTCCACTGAAGATCAGGTCGATGAACATTTAATCTTTCACATGCTCTTTTGGAGCCTAATACATTGATCGGCCAGCGATGTGTGTGGAAAACAAGTTAAGTGAATCGATACCGACCTGGCTAAGTATAGGTGAAAATAGATCAGTCGCGAGTCCTATGCACGCACAGCTTATTAATAGAAATCAGTTTATTCCATCCATAAGAAGCACTTCGGGTCGTCGATCAGACGCCAAGCATTTTTTTCAAGAGTGAAAGTGGGCTAGCAACAGCAAAGGTGGTGACTGTTAGTCTAGCAAATCCTTTACTAAGTCCTGTGGTGTAGGCCATACTGATCGCACAAGTCGGCGCCTATCCGAAAGAATAAATGAACACCTCCGGGCATGGCTTTAAAAGGTGAAGTCAGGAGCATGAGCAGCTCTATTCTGGCGCACATAGATGATTCCGGACATCGGATGGACGCCAGTTAAGCATTTCGAGTAGGCTACAAAGTCGCACCAACTTATCCAAAGTCACTGGGTCAGTTCCTGCTAGCAAGTTAATGAAGCCGGTGTTGTGTGCACTAAGTAATTGCATACAATTTTCGCAGCTGGCGTGGCCCACAGTTAATTAGCGGCATACACTTATCTTTAATCTGTTTCTTCCGTCCCCTACTCCCATCCTTCCTCCCCTAGTCTGCCCTACCAAGCTCTACACTCATAAAATAACTGTCTCGTATCGATCCCAGATCCCCTTTTCCCACGAATCACTTGTTCGAAAAGATGAACACGTTTGAACTTTAACTCCGTTCACATATAAATGAACAGGTCTGACGAGATTTTATCTAAAGTATGCGTCCACTCGCCAAACTAGTCTTGTGAAATCCAGTGTTATTATGCAAAAATCATTAACAGAGACACTGTTATTCGGTGACCAGCACCGACGGTAGGTGGCGATAGCAGTTCGCACTCTAAGCTTAGTAACGGTTTTTTCATCATGAACGTTATTCGGTCCATAATTAATACCCACAGCCTATCCTTCGTCCCACCCTCCCCAATGCAATGACCTCTTCATATCCATGTCGCCATGCCGGCAGTGTACTAATACAGAAGTGTAATTATGCGACTTATATTCATCATGTCCTCTAACAGTATCAGTTATTGCAATGAAAGACAAAACAGAGTAACAACTAACTTTGAGAGGACACACTCATCGTAAGATGTTCCAAATGTCGGGGGCCCTTGCGTTTATTTTAATTATGCCACATACGCAATTCGCAACCGGTTACCTAAAAGTACCGCATTGCAAACATTCGGACAAGAAATCCATTATAAAATGCATGTTCGTGAGAACAGTAATAAATAGACCTTACTGATCTTGTTCAGTTTTACATTTGTACGGTCATGCTTATTGGGGCCCTCCAATCCGTTTGCGTCCGGTTGATATGCTGCATATTATGCTCTTTTATTATTGTGTTATTGAAAAAATGTTAATTGACAATGTTGTTAACATTTTGTTTTCAATATAATTAACTACGTGAGTTTCAGGACGTAATTCAAAAGAGAAAGAAGCGATCACTGGAACAAGACTTCCATTGTCCTACGATTCGGATTCCGTCGGGAATCCTTAGTCATGGGTAATTATAAATAATTCTGCGCATGTCTCAGACTTGTGTACAATGATCGATGACTAAGGATTCCTGACGGAATCCAGAACTTCAGGACAATCAAACTCTTTTTCCAGTGCTTGCTTCTTTCTCTTCTAAACATTTTATTATAAGCTCCTTTTCCTGACTATTACCATGGAAACAGAAGTTGCAATACTCACAGCTTAAATTCAAATGCTTTTTATTGTCGGAGGCAGCCAAAGCAAGCAATGGCCGAATTTGACAGTAGAGTTGTGATCACGCCCGATTAACATGTGTCGTGATAAATGTGCCAAATAAAGCTTAATAACGAATAGGGCAGACTGGCCACCTTTCAACTACTGCGTACTTATGCCTGACCAAAATTAAAGGTCCCAGAAAAGGTCGGCCTTGCAGGCGAACTATTTCTCACCTATTTTCAATCAAGTGCACATCTTTCTCGTGACTGTAATACTTTTTGAAGTAGTTATACCTTTCAATATGCTGATTTTCATAAGATAAGCTCTCCTCATTCATTTATTGGCTAATAGATCACTAACTTGATGTTATAGACTAGATTTTTCCATCCTGTATTAAAATAGGTCTTTATTGTGCTGGGGTTCTCCCACATTATAATATAAAGCAATATAAGATTTTCCATTGTTGTGCTTGACATAGTAATACATTTATTTGATAAAAGACTACCTCAGGTTTTTCCAAAATGAATGCATACAAGCTTAATATACTGAGCATTCTCAAAATGTAATTAACTGATTAGATCTAAATAACCTCGCCAACTATGTGCCTAATTTCCAGTTCCAATTTTATCCCGACTTTTGTCTGGCATCCGCGCCATACTGCTCCTTCTGCTGGTTAATTTTGATGGAAAGAGTGTGCCTCAAAGAAGTATGTCTCGGAGCCCATTTTATCAAAAGTAAATATTCTGACATCGCTATGCGTCCAGGCATAATTTAATAAGATTCATACATTTAGAAGCGAAAAACATGGCCCATTTTATAAACATCTAGCTCCGCATTTTGACGTTGGCAAATTCCAATTTAGGTAAAAGGTCCCACCTTAACAGGCGTGCGTCTAAGTTCTTTATTTTATTTTGAACAGAACGAAATAAATTATAGTGGAGTCTAAGCAAAAAAGACAAATAAGTCCCAAATTTCCATTTCTGACTTTTAAGGCCGCATCCGTTAGCCATAGCTTATCCCACGATTGATAAAATACCCACATTAATTTAAAAAAAACCGGTAATCATAATTTGATTATGCATCATAGCTATGTACAAAGAGGGAGTTCAAAGGTATTAACCTATATTTCCCAAATAAAAAAACTGAACTGAACTGAACGGCAAACCATCAGAAAGCTATATAGAACCCGCTACGACTTCAAACAAATATACAGATTCAGCATTATGTATCTGCAACTCTTTAATTGGCTTGTCCTTTGCCGGTTCATTTTTGGAAAACACGATGGTGCTTGTGCACTTCAATTTATTTTTTGACGAATCTCTCATAATTTCGGCAACAGCAGCTTATGTAGCCCCACTCATAAGTCCCTACAACCTGCATTTTTTCCTACGAAAACGGTGTTTATCGGGTTTTATGGGCGGAAAATTAGGACACGCATGGAAATAAAATTTATGAAATGCTAAATGCATTTTAATTTACTGCATTTATCAGTATTGTTGATGTATACCTGAATATTTTCCTAATTCGCATTATTATTTAACTTATGGCGGAAAAAACCGATTATCAAACTGCAGGTTTCTAAAATTTCCACAAAAATTGAAATATTGGTTAGGATTTTGTCTAGTTCATCTTACCTGTGGTCAAACTTACGGTTCTGGAGTAAGATAAGTTTAGTCGGCGGCGCGTAGCGCCGCGCACACCTTCGATTTATATGCGGAAACACGTACCTTCCTGTGACCGCGAGAAGCAACTTGGCTTCATTTTTCAATTTAAACTTACCTCTAAAAAGGTCCTTCTCTGCCTTTCTTATTTCTTTACCCTGCAAAACTATAGAACAACCATTTTTGTAGGACTAAATGCTGGGACTAGGGGTATAAAAGTGGGGCTACATAAGCTACTGTTGCCATACTTTTCTATGGGTTTTGCTTATTCTAATATTAGATGCTAGAACTGCAGTAAGATATGTACAGGGTATTCCAGAAGTAACGGAACCTTTTGCTTTGTAAATAAAACGAAAACGATTAAAGCAAGGATATTGAAACTTACTTTATAAAAAAGAAAAACCTCTTTATTGTGTATTAGAACTAGGTTTACAATATAATGTCTTTTTATAATGATGGTCATGATTGTTTGGACAACTTAGGGTTCGTTTGTTTGTCGCTTCCAAAGGGCTCCTAAGTGTTTCAGGCGATAGTTGTCTTTTTTCAGAACAAATGTTATTCAAAGGTTTTTGCAGATTTTTTGGATTTGTTACATAAACCCTTGACGGCAGGTAGCCCCATAAGAAGAAATCGCATGGGGTGAAATCTGCAGATCGAGGGGGCCAAGGAATGTTACCAAATTGTCAAATCAAATGATTTGGTAAGCACTGATTTAACAATGTCATCCTTTCTCTTGCTGTATGGGCCGTTGCTTTATCCTGTTGAAATCAAGTATTGCATAGGCCATTTCTATCGATTTCAGGAATAAGAAATTCGCTTATCATAGTTCGGTATCTTTCACCATTAACTGTTACTGTTGCGTCATCATTATTTTCAAAAAAGGGATAAGCCAAACACATGCGATTAAGTTATTCCACACCATACAGTCACACGTAGAGAATGCAGCGGTCTTTCTTGAATTTCTCTTGGATTTTCATCACACCAAATTCAAGAAAATGTTTTTTTTTCAAATAAAACCAGTTTTAATATCCTAGGGTTAATAATTTTCGTTTTATTAGCAAATCAAAACGCTCAGTTAATTCTCGGACACCCTGTATATCATTTTATGTCAATAATGATATCGAAATTACATTTGTACTCTGTATTTTTAAAGCTAAGTATCACGTATAACGTCTTGCATCTGGTAAAATGTGTTTCATGTATGGCATAGATGCCCTGCGGCTTTAAGTCTATGTGTTTTGTAAACCTAGGAAAAGCAAAAGCACACGCTCTTGGTTCAGTCATGGTAATATTCACGAATTATGCTGCCAATACTGAGTTGCCGCGCGTTTGCTTTACTAAACGTTAACATCGGTCTTCATTTTATGAAGAGCAACTCTTTCCCACAGTAAAATTGTTTTTGAGTACGTACATTGACGTTAATTCGCACTTTGTTGCTCTACATAACGCCTCCATCGCCAACCGTTTGCGGCGGACCGGGTAAGGTAAATGTTCATAGATGGCGAAAACTGCGAGAATTATTGGATCCGTGAAATTTTGGGAGAGCTCGTCAGCTGCATCCACCCCAATATAGCAAAGAGTAATAAATGAGAAAAATACAAAATTTAATTGTTACAGAAGGGTCAAAAGCTCATTAGGCATGGTCACGAAGGCTAATAAGTCAAGTGAGAGAGTAAAAACAGGGTAGTAAAAGAAGCAGAGAACAAGGAGTTAAGAAAAATTTGGGCAAGGTTCTGTTAAATACTGGGAGCCGGGTCTCACCAGGGCAAAACAAAATGTACCACGTGCTCCAACTGTTTACATTTACACAACTGTCAGGTTGAGGCCGCTTTATAAGAGCTGCCTCCACGGAGCGCTAGGTAGGTGGTACTCATTGGAGTATGTGGTAAACCTAGATTTGCCTGGGTAACGTCCGGCTCCCAGATTTACCCAATTGCCTGCCAACATTTTCCCTAAGCTCATTTTTTTCTGTTTCTTTATATACCTTGTTTTAACTCTCATACTTTACAAATTAGCGTTCGTGACCATGCCTTATTACATTTTGGCCTTTCTATACCAATTTGATTTGTATTTTTCTCATTCGTTACTCTTCATTGTATTGGAGTGAAAACAGCTTCTAAACTTTCCTGAAATTACATTGATCCAATAAATCCTGCTTTTTCGCCATCTACAAATAATCACCTGGAAAACTTTGCTTTCAGTAAGGTACATAGCTTGTTAAGGTTGACGAACGGTCAGAAGACTGTAAGGAAAAGCAGGCGTGGCAACTTTCGCAACCATTTTCCCCGCAAGATCGCAAACGGAATATTGCTACCCGACGCCACGTATAGCAAGTTTTGTTCTGCTGACGTTTTATGTTGTGGCTATCATTAGTGATGCTTGGTTTGCAATACCTTGTGCTACAACGCATTCCCAAAGTAGGCCACACGCCCGAACCCCGTTACTGGAGGTATAGTGTTAGCTCATGCGTAAGCTATGCTTATTTTGTTAAAAAACGGCTGAGTCCTCGTGGAAGAAAAAAAACTGTATTCACACACAAAACACCACTTATTTCAAGAAAGTAGTAAATACAACGTAACAAAAGGGCAATTAAGATTATGTCCTCAGATTTACGCAAAACCGACGTGAAGGTATCGCAATGAACATTTACGACTGCAATCCCGATCCACACTCTGGCCTTGCAATTTTAATCAAATTCCGATAAATAACGGATACTTTTTAGCAGGCACATTCAGACCGTTAACATTAGACGGAAGGAAGTATACAGATATAACAGGTTTCACACCGGCATCCCAGCGACGACTCAGGAAATATTGCCAAGTGCTTTGGGCGATAGTTACATGATTACCACCTGCAGGAAGTACTATACCAAGGCCACACGGTTTGTTTCCTTAGTAAACGAGCAAACACAAAAGTGGCAAAAGTTCACTTTGCACATTTTTTGAGGCAGACGCATGACCTATTGCCTACATCATTGGAGTATCCGGTGTACTTCAAACAAAAGTCCGGGAATTGTTACGAACCACAACATGCGTACATGTGATCATTATGGTTTTTACCGTGTTGCCGTTAACAAATTTTAGAAATACAGTGGAGTCCGGTTAATGTGGACACGGTTAATGTGGACAGCCGCTTAATGTGGACAGTTGGCCAGGAACGGAATTTCTCTATAGTAAAATCCTCCGGTTAATCTGGACAGCCACCGCTTAATGTGGACAGCACCAAGCTGTCAACCGGTCGGTCGACACACAGATTTTGTCAAAAATCCAGTCCAAATCGCCCGCGGTGGGGAATTCCCGCGTCCTGTTCTGAAAGTTTTGCTTCAGATGAACAGTACACAAAGCTTTTCTGTTGGTTTGCCTGTGGTTGTGTACGTGTGGAGGCTGATCACGAGAAAGTTAAGTGCTTTTAACTGTAGTTCTTCGACTTCTGCAATTTTTCTTTCCCTTCTCTCCCAGATGGGGAAGTGAAAGGATTGAACACCAACAGAGAAACTGTATGTTTCGGACAAGTTCCATGACCTTAAGAAGCAGTCACCCCGAATTGGTCTTCGAGAGGCAGCCGACCAGCTTGGAGTTTCCAAGTCGATGTTGGGAAAATTGGTGATAAAAGGGGAGGAACTTCGTCGTGAGGATTCAGAAGATGAACAAGGCCCTGCACAGAAACGCAAAAAGTATGGAAAGGACAAGGATATCGGGGCAGCACGTTTGCAGTTTTATCATTAGGCCCAGGATCGTCACATCCCTCTCAATGGTCCGCTGCTTATGGAGAAGGCTGCAAAAATCGCAGAAGTAGCGGGAGTCAACTTCATTCCCACCGTAGGGTGGTTTGCGAGGTGGAAGAAGAGGAATGGGCTCGTCTTTGCGACTCTGCGTGGTGAGGCAGCAGAAGCCGACACCTCCAGAGCTGATGATTTCCTCAAGAAAGATTGGCCTGACCTGTTGAAGCAGTTTTAACCCAAGGATGTCTTCGACACTGACGAGACAGCAATTTATTTTCGGGCACTTCCAGACTCAACGTACCTGACCCAGAAGTCAAAGAAGTCGGTAAAGGGATTCAAAACGGCGAAGGACAGAATCACCGCTATGGTTACGTGCAGTCTGGAAGGAGAAAAACTGCCGCTTCTTGTTATCGGGAAATCACAGCAGCCAAGGTGCTTAAAAGGAAAGAACATTCCATCGGGAGTGCATTACGTATTCGGGAAGAACGCATGGATGACGTCTGGTCTGTGGGAAAATTTCTTACGAGAACTTGACCTCGAAATGGGGCGCCAGATGCCAAGAAGGTACCAGACGAGCAGGAAGAAGAGTCTGAAGAGGGAGACGAAGAAGTCGAGCCCCCAGTCTCGTCAAAAGAAATGAGGGCGGCATTGGCCGTACTCAAAACGGGGCATCGACAACAAGGTTTTGATGTGGAGAATTTTGACACTGTGATAAAGAACTTTAGGGGAGCTTTAAGATAAAAGTTTCCACCAAAGCAATCAAAACTACGCAGGTTCTTTCAATAAAACTTCATTCAGATGCAAAATTCTGTTTTTTATACGTAAAAATGACTGGTTTGGGGTCAGTTCGCTTAATGTGGACAACCGGTTAATATGGACAGTTGGCCTGGAACGAAGGTGTCCACATTAACCGGACTCCACTGTATTGCTACATCATTATTGTTTTGGCATAACCTATGGAAGCAAGTGTCAGCATATAGCCAAGTCGATGTTGAGTTAAGACCCGGAGGCAGAAGTCCTGGGCGAAACCGGCTGCAGCGTCCGCAAAAACTACGAGGTCATGCAGGAGGTTGGCAGGAACCTTGACCGCACCTGGATGGAATGCCGAAATTATTACACCAGGAAGTCAGACGTGGGCGCCGAATACCAATTCAGCGGCTGAAAAGTCAAGGTCCGGCTTGAGGAAGGATTTAATTGCCAGCATGACAAAGAAAAGCTGATTCGTCCACTTTTCCGGATCGGCAGCCACGGGAAAGGAGGATTTAAATGTGCGGTGGAACCGCTCGACCATTCCGTCGGCTGCTGGGTGATTGGCTGTAGGGCGGAGGTGAGCACAGCCTAAAACGTTGAGTCAAGATTGGAATAGTTTAGACTTTAATCAAACACCAGGTTAGTTTTGATTGTGGAGAGATCGCCAAAAATGGCAACCTAACGACAAAGGATGGCCATGGCAACAGCTCGAGCAGAAACATTGGGAATTGAGATCGCTTCCGGCAACCGATAATATCGATCCACCAAAATGAGGAGACAGGAGCAGCCATTGGACAGAGACAGGGGCCAACAATATCGAGCTGAACCTTGCATCGGGCATTGGGAGAATGCCAATAGGTGTCTTGTTGTGTCGGTGGAACTTACTCCGTTTGAAACGAGGCAAACCGGAGTCCGTGCTTTCAGTTTTTAATGCATCTTAGGCGAGACAAAGTGACGTGAAACCAGCTTGTCAGCTTCTGGACTGCAAAGGGGAGAAAGACAATCCAGATAGGGGAAGCCGTTGCTTTCGAGGGACACTGGCACAAAGGGACGACGGGAGTATGTAGTCAAGTCATTCAAGTCAACTGTATCAAAGGAAATATTGGCAAACGCCTTTGAACTCCCTCTTGGTACGTAGTGTTCAAGAAATGCATTGGCACAACCAAGTCTTCCGAAAAAGTCATTGACACAATTGTCAACGACTTCTCGCTTGTTTCAAGTAATGCACTCACATTCACTAGCCAGCAGTGTAACTGAGCAAGAAGAGCAGACAGTGAAAACAATCCCAAGGTAAAGCTCATTATTCAAAATGTAACGTCATTTTTGGTTTTAAGGAGAAAACTTTCGCTCATGGGGGAAAGTATGTGAATGATGCTTCTGTGAATAATGGTGGCAGCCATGGCGTCCATGGCGAGTAATATCTACATCCGAACGGCCAGAAGAGGAGGAGACCTCAGAGTCACGAGAACGTCCCCAAGAATCGGAGATGCGACCATGATGCGCTCTTGCTTTTTCAGGTGCAGGGGAATCCGCCACGTCGTCAGCAGTCGGTTTATAGGTCGATAAGAGAAACGGCGTGACAGGGCCGCGTAGCCTAGGACCATAGATGCGCCCTCAGACGCGATCAGCGCAGTACCCATAGTAAGCAGAGGCTTCCGGTTTAAAACAGGCTTAAAATGCATTTGATTAAATAATGATAATAATACTACTTAACATTTACTATAAGTATACATGTATAGAATTTCAGTTTTTTTTATTTGTAGCATCCCATCTCGGCAATACTCATTAAATCGGTACTTATCAAGTTTTGTTTTAAAAACATCAACAGATGGGGATATGACTATCTCCGCAGGAAAGGCGTTGCATACCTGGATTACCCTCTTAGAGTAAATTAATGTTCTTGATTCAAGTCTTGCCCCTGTAACAAAGAATGATGGTATTGCCAGTATTCAGCGCTTACTTCGGAAGCATTTTCGTAACAGGGGGAACCAACACGACGTTGTTCGGCAGCCATTTCAGCAAGGTCGATCCAAAGAGCGAGCAGAAGAGGGTCTGGACGTGGTTTTAGGCACCCCATTGCGTGACTCACCGATGTTGCGGATATCTGAGGTGAACTGAGAAATGCACACGAATTGAAGAATCTCTTGTGGGTTCTACTTTTCTGATTGTCACTACAACGCATCGAAAAGTGTCTTCTGGTCGTAGTGCTGGACGTTTTGTGCGGTGAGAGTTGTCGACACCGCTTTCTCAGTAGAACAGTATTGTCTGCGTTGGGTGTGTGTGCTCAAAACTTAAGCAATCCAATTATATTAACTTATTAAACCTAAGTAGACATTTATGGAACGCTTTACTGGCTTGGTGGCCATCAACTTCAAAAATCGCACGAGGTCAACAGAAAAATGACAGCTAAGGGGGTTAAGAGACTGACATCTTGAAATGATACTACAGTGGAGGTAACAGGCTGAACTGGGTGTTAACAATTCCTGCAAATATTCCCGTCAATGGAAAAAGGATTTAAAAACATGGCGGATATCAGTTGCACTATGCTCTTTATGCCGAATAAAGAGGACATATCAGAGTTCAAACCAGGACAGTTTTAACATGCAAATTTGAAAAAACAGGCCAATTTTAAATTGCGTTTAAGCGCCGATCTTACTGTTCACTTTGCAATAAAATCCGCAGGAGCAGGATTGCCAAACAAACGGAATGTGCCTTGTACAGTTTCCGATGCGAACACCGGGCATAACGTTTCCAAGCTTATAACGTCATCGAAGCCTATCATCAAAATACATATGTTCTGAGACAGATAATTTCTCTTGAAACCGATGAAGATTACATTCAAAACAATGAACCAAAATAAAATATATATCCGGGATGATATTGAGGGTAGTTAATGCCAAGATATTGTGGCCTCTGTTGAAAAAAATTGCTGTCAGCGTCCAGATTGTTTAAAAGGGGTGCGTGCAATGAACGCCCTGTGAAATTGATGTTGGTATATTAAAACGCTA
>JAYGXS010000005.1:52148662-52178886 GCA_036362985.1 Ligula intestinalis
AGGTGAACTGAGAAATGCACACGAATTGAAGAATCTCTTGTGGGTTCCACTTGTCTGATTGTGACTACAACGCATCAAAAAGTGCCTTCTGGTCGTACTAGTCAACGAAGTCTCGATTACCGAGAAAGCGCTGGACGTGTTTTGCGGCGAGAGTTATCGAAATCGCTTTGTTAGTTAAACAGTATTGTCTGCGTTGGGTGTGTGTGCTCAAAACTCAAGCAATCCAATTCTATTAACTTGATAAACCTAAGTAGACATTTATGGAACGTTTTACTAGCTTGGTGGCCATCAACTTCAAACATCGCACGATGTCAACAGAAAAATGACAGCTTAGATGTTTAAGATACTGACACTTTCAAATGATACTCCAGGCTAAACTGGATGTTAACAATTTCTGCAATCATTCTCGTCAAGGGAAAAAAAGGAATAAAAACATGGCGGTAACCAGTAGCACTATGCTCTTTATGCCGAGCAAAGTGGACATATCAGAGTTCAAAGCAGGGCAGTTTTAACATGCAAATCAGAAAAACAGGCCAATTTCTTATTGTGTTTAAGCGCCGATCTAACTGTTCACTTTGCACTAACATCCACAGGAGCAGGATTGCCAAACAAACGGAAATTACCTTGTACAATGTCCGATGCGTACACCGGGCATAACGTTTCTAACCTTTTACCGTCACAGAAGCCTATCATCAAAATCTATATGTTCTGAGACAGAGAATTTCTCTTGAAACCAATGAACCGAAATAAAAAGATATATCCGGGATGATATAAAGGGAAGTAGATGCCAAGATACTGTGGTCTATGTTGGAAGCAATTGCTCTCAGCGTCCAGAGTTTTAAATGGGGGTTAGTGCAATGAACGCCCTGTGAAATTGATGTTGGTATATTAAAACGCTATTGAATAATTATTTAAGATTAATTTATAAACAATATATTTGGGCTATTTACAACACGGTATTTTTTGCTACCTGCTAGGGTGCAGCAGTCCAACTTTTCAGAAGTGGTGCTCAGGAAAGCCAATTAACTTTAGACGGATAGACTTGAGGGGCATTTCCATCCAAACTAAGCAGCAAAGCCTAGTTGGACCTATATCTTGCTGCCTAGTCAATGACTGTGATGGATCAGTTAGGTACTGCATATACGACTTCAAAATTACTATCATTTGTTAATGAAGATTCTGGAATTTAGAATTCGTTAACCCACACACTCTGGAAGGAGATCCAAAACATGGAGGTTGAATTTTTCTTACAATGTAATGAACTGCTATTAGAAGGTGTGGCAAGTGGTATGAGCATACTCAAATTCCACGCTTTAGGTCTAACAGCACTGCTTATTACTCGTAGTCCGGTACTTGGAAAAACCTGAAAAAACTTTGGTGGATAGGGGTGAGAGCGTGAAAGACAAAGCTAGTCACGACGTGCTCCGGCCATGAACTTATATTTACTGGAATAGCATAAATCCAGGTTAGCATGACCCTCAGTGCGGACCTAAAACATCATCAACTCTAAGTTATAGATTCGACAGACAGAAATACAGAGCTACTAGCACTCCACTAAATAGCCAGTCAATAGCAAAATAAGAGGACGATATCCTGCTATAACGCTCAGACTATCGCAGGCTAGGTGCCGGTGTAGGCTTACAGAAAGCCTATTGATCGCTAAAGGCACTACAAGAGACATAAGAGTATGGTAGAAATTTTGCACATAGTTAATAATACTTTGCCTTAACGCATAAACTATTAATCTACTTAATTCTATACAGATTGGGAGTTTAAACTGAGTGCCAGCTTCCTACAGACACGCAATGTCTATATTATAATGTACAAGTTACTGGTCTTATTGTGTGCTCAAGTACTCAAACATGTACTTACTAGAAACAGCATACAGCCAGAATTCTCCCTCTTGGTTGGGAACAAAGAAGGTATGAGCCCCAACGTAAACTTTAAATCACCGTCACTTCTGACAAATTTTTGTGTCAGAAATAGTGTCAGTACTTTCTTGGGATGCCTGCTTTTCAGTTCATACGAAACAGTGTCAGTACTACTAAGACTGGGTTACACTGACGGTCAGACTTTGTACAAAAGTAGTAAAAGTATCAGTTATGGCCTCCTTGGGACTGTATTTAGATCTACTAAGGGTGAATAAGGGTAGATTGCGCAATTGTACCAGTGCAAAGTCTGCTTTATCTTAGGACATGGTTACGCCGTGTTTGGCTTGTACAGGAAAAGCAGCGTACGCCGGGCCCCATTTAATTTTCGACAGTCCGGCGAAGTAGGAGTGCGGTGGCACTCTCTACGACTGCAATCATTTTTTAAGCTCACTTTTGAGACTGACACCTTCTGTACCAACATGTGGGTGCACTTGGCGGTCTAAATCAAAATCGGCAGTAAATCACACAAACGCATATTTCAGCGCACAACTCCTGTTCCATAAATATATTCAAGACGAACAAAACCTGAACACATGAAACAAACAATGCTATTTTATTCATTTGCAATTGCAAATATACGGTGGAAAAAAAGTTGCCTCACGAAAGAGGACTCTCAAATGTCCTTAAGCATGGTATGAATAGGAATGGTTGCTTCGCCTCCATCAACTTCGTTAGGCTGTCCACTCCCAACCTTCACACGGTGCTTGACCACTTTCGAAGGCTGTACCATAAGTGTTAGTCGGCCATTGAGAAACGATACGTAAACAGGAATCTTCCGTATTTACTCAAAGTATTCAATCCTTCCTTCCTTTTCGGACCTACAATGTTCCCGCTTCTCCTAGGTAAGTTGCAAATTTATGTTAATATTTTTATGCATAGGTTATGTTAAATACAGTAAGCATACTATAAAACCGCATTACGTCGGGGACAGTCATTAGAAGTTGAAAGAATTACTTGTGATTAACCGTTTTAACGCTTAATGTTTGCACACTTAGATCATGTCGACGCCGTAAAAGTATGCTCGGAACCCAGTGACACTTGCAGACCTCGATGTAGACGTGGCTTGTTACGTTTTGATTTTGCCAGACATTATTAGCTATAGAAATTTCCATTTTCATTACATCTGTGCGTTTTTTAATAAGCTCCAATAAATGGGCAATTGTTTCCACATATGTTAGTAATCATCTATGCCGATGACTTTTCTAAATGCGCTAACTGAACCTTTTTTAGGCAATTCCATTAAATGGTGGCAAAAAGCTTTTCATTCCAATAAAATATCCATACGCTCTGCGACTACCTTAAAATCTACATAAAAGGGCATTTATTGCCAGCTGACAATATTCCTCGAGGGGAAAGTCCATTAGAACCGAAAAACGACGCCAAAGTCATTGTCCAAAATCATTTAACATGTCCATAATTTTATTCTTAAATCAGGCCGACAGGAATTAAAATTCGCGTCATTCATTACCTGAAAATTAAAACTATGCTCAACACAACCACTGGATTCTATTAGTTAACCGGTTCATCGTTTCGGATAAATATGAATAAGCAAGTCCCTCAAGTACGAGACACGATTGCTGGCGCATCTGTGGTAAACAGTTTCAAAAAATAGTTTCGTAATATTCAAGGAGGCCAGGTATGAATTCGTTTGTTGCATACTTTGACTAGAAATGGATAATATGATAAAACAATTGGTATAACTGATGAACTTCAAGGATATTCATAAGAAAATCACTCCTGCGTAAAGGTGGCTAAATCTTTGCTCCTATATTCTAAGCGCATAAAGTAAACAGCCGTATTAAAGTAAGAAATACAGAAACATAATAAAAGTGAAAAACTAGAGCGTTTACGGTAGCTTAATTTTAACATGCAGAGGAAGTATTTGCATACAAACGTCAAAGTGCACGTAGTAACATCATAAGCATTACGCTCAAAATAATGCGCTGGTGAGATTTGCCGCCACGCGTGATTCCACACCGTGCGCAATATGAACTATCGTATACTGCGGAGTCAGAATAACCCTGAAGCACAGAATTTACAAGGCCCAACAAAATGGCAAGTTGTATTAACTTTTGTATCTCCTTGGCGATACGCTTCACTAAATATAGCAGACTTTTACTTGATTTTGCCGATGCAAAAGGATTGAGAATTTTCGTATGTCATGATGTGGTCATACCGCACAGCGACTATTAAATTATAATACATATGTTAGGTATAGTCGTTAAAATACCATAATTTGTGTATTGACAGACATTTCCTTTCATCCCATTACCTTGCTATTATTTTTAGAGTACGAATGCGATGAGTCTCAGATTTTTTCACGAAATTCTGCTTTTAGAATTTAAGTGTTTTTATTCACTTGGGGCTCAATACCAATTTTTTTCTACCAGTAAACCATGATTTAATAAAGGATATTACTTTTTGAAATCATTTATTTGTTTGACTCACTGTTTAGGGAGCAGAGAAGCACGTTTGCACATTGCCCGAAAAATGAACGTCCATAATTTAAGTCAGGAGACAATAGGCGTAGATTAATTTCAAAAAAATGTATACACAATTACCAATTTGCAACGCGGTTTAGTTATATAATTCGATATTTAATATATGTGAACTTTACCTTATTTAAACATTGCTTCAAAATCAAAATAAAAAAATGGACCAAGAGTTCACACTTCATTATTTTTAGGATAACTCCGTGGTTCATTTGCACAGCACAACTAAGGTAAATATTATAGCCACCGACATCAGAGTCTTCTTTATTCGTCGTTTCTTGTTGTTGTTTTGATTGATTCTCTTCTATATTTTGCAAATTTTTGGAGCGGATCTGTATAAGACGTTGCGAAGAAAACTTATGAAATTTCGTGACATTTTATTTACAGTCAATTATTGTCAACATTGTCAACATAGTTAATTGACTTACGGTCCCTTAAATGCAGTACGTATATTTACGTCACAAAGTGCATAACACTTGCAAAATATACAATTTTGAAAACTTTCTTCGCTCTTCCTTTTCCGGCAAAAATGCGTTTTTGGGTCGATAAAGTAGACTCAGTTTTATAAACACAAAATACACCATTCGGTTCTGTGGATAACTATAAGTTAGAAGGTTCTGATCTTTATAACTGGTCTTTATAGTACAATAGAACACGTTAGGTTTGACACGAATTCGCCCCATTTTCCCCCTGAGTATACTGACTCGAACGGAACTTATTTATAGTATAAAGCATTTTGCGCTCACGAAATCAACCACATGTATAAAATATAATTAAAACTCAAAGATTTATTTTTAAGTTTAATCAGATATACAAGCTAGTGTACTTAGTCTATTCATGAATGACAGAGAAAAAACGAGACCTGTCTTTTGGATGAATAAAAACTTGAGCATAAGTAAATACACACTATGTTATAAACATAAGTTATACTTAACTCATTTAAACGTCCGCTGTGCTATACTTTGACTATTAAATCACAATGTATCTAACCACTGTTTATGGTTTTATTAAGTTTTTTTATGCCATTTTTACCAGTATTTTAAAGTGCACACTTGCATTCATACGCTTCACTAGCATTTTTAAATTGGTCTCCCCACAGCAGTTATGTACCGGCGCCATTAAGATATATCCCATAAAAAATCAGTATTTTCCTCCAATTTCTGACACGGGGAATAAATATGATCTATGCTCATTGAGAGCTGATTTAACATGAAAGCCATTGGCCCCTTTTCCTACTGAATGCCCCAAATGTGTGCAGTGGGTAAACTTGCTGGCTACGTATTTGCTTTAACCCAACGTTTGATTCCTGAGCATATTATCGACTCATAAGCTGTCATGGACACAAACTTTTACCATTTACCATCATTAAATCAAGAATTCAAACTGTCAAGCACGTTTGAAAACTGATTCAAAATAAGCATCATATGTTGAATACTTGACATACTTTTATGATTAAAGATGCAAAAATATTTGATGGTGACGGCATTATTTGTGACCTCTTTTGTTCCACGCCCATTCATCGTATGCTACTACATTCATCGCACAACTAGCACCACTTAAAAGGCTTGTGCACAGAAATAAGGTATATAACTCGTGTGATACGTATCAAGGTGTAAAAAAAGTATTTCATTGGGATCTTTAAAAGCTTACAAGTTTGTTTTGTTCGTTTTACTTTTCCGACATTGAACTTGTGTCTAACGATTCCAGTTGATTTTCAAAGTGACTGCATGTGTTTGGTTAATTTCGAAGTTATTTCTTACCTCCGGGCAAAACGATGTTTGTTGTTAAAAAAATTGATGCCTGCTCTGGGCTTCTGCTTTTTCCTGATGCCCCCTGCTTATTTAGCGAACACCTTAGTAAGTTCAAACTATCGTGCTATGTAAAATTAAAGAGAACTAACGTGAACTAAATCAGAAAATGTATGCAAGGGAGGAGGCAAAGTTTCTACTTTTGCAAAGTAAGATTGTTGGCTTAACAATACCTCGTGGTCCAAATGCCTGGCGTTTGAAACACTTGCAGATGCATTGCCGCATAACATCATGACAGTTTGCCAACTCCATGCTGATCAGATATTTCACCAGCCAACTCCATGAATTCACGCCAAATATGCATTCATATACACCACTCTCCGCTCACGAAGAGCACACATTAAACCCAAAATATTCTGCAAATCTACAACTATGATATTCGTTGCAATTTGCTTAATAAATGCTGGGTCTAGTAAGAAATCTATTAAAAACGAACTGCGGGGGAATTTGTGGCATATGTACAGCGCAATCTGTTATATCACTTCCGTCCGTTTATGCGTGCTCCTATGATCGAGCAGGATGTCATCCCCAGACCATAATTTGATGCAATGGGCACCATGACCTTTGCTGGGTCAATCTTCTGACCTCGTTGAAGGGGTCGTTCTATGTTCAAATAATATTTACGTGCCTTCAGTAGAAAATAATTAGTGAAACTTTAAATTCTTCAAACAATAAAATTAACATTATTTGTGCATTTTAATGCTAAGTACTCCAAATGAGCTTAAAAACATGCAAATTAATAAAAAAAATTAACTTTAAAGACTACCATATACAGCGTTATGTGATTGGCTAAAACCTTTGCCAATTAGGTTCATCTGTAGTATGCTAACTGGCCGATGGCAGCTAAGATAGATCTCTGGAGCTGCATAAATGTAAAGTTTTCTCAATTAATTATTCTGTCAACTAATATCAAATGTAAGTGTTTGTTTTCCAGTCAATCACGCTTTTTACCCTGCAGCTGGAGGATTACGTGCCGAACACCAGATCAATTGGTGTGTTGTCCGGAACTTTCAAAATCTTAAGAAGTCTATCTTTAGAGATGATCTGGTGCTCCACACGCCTTCCTCATTGTCTATGAAAATAGCTGGAACGCAAACCTGTTAATTTAGTTGTCCTGCGTGATGAGTGTGTTAGACCATCAAATGTTATCGCTTTTTAATAACCATTGAGCTTATACTGTCCTTTCGATAAGATATAATTTATTCAATGTTAGTTCGCCATCCGTCTTAGCTCACAGTTGCTTACTGTAGACGATTTTATTTTTGTTGTAAAATCCTAACCTGTTTATGGGGCTCGTAGGTTGGGGGCGAAAAATCATCTATAGATGTTGTTTATTTGACATAATAAATAAAGTCACTTTTAAATTAACCTCGGAAAAAAATTGTTTTGCCCAATATGATCATTGCAAATGCTGGTTTATTAAGACAGTATTTTGCTATACTTCACACTAGGTCGCATTTTGACGTGATTCTCAATGAACAGCTGTTTAAAGTCAGTGTATTCCTATCTTCAGTCTTGCTTGTGCTGTCACCAAATTTACGTATAAAAGCATTGCTTTTTTACTGCCGAATATCTCCCTGAAAGCTATTTCAAAGAGAAATCCAAGAGCAATATCCTAAAAAAGCATTCTCGTGATCAAAAATGTATTAGGGTAAATGCATTTCTACCTCACGTGCTTACATGTGCCGTCATTATTCGCTTGATTTCATAAGTTAGAAACAACAAGCAGCATATCCGCCTGATTTATTAAATTTTGTGTTTTTTTCACTATTCAGGGTCAACATACGATCATTTCAAAACGAGGAAAGGGGCTGTCATCCGTTTTGTATTTACTGCGCGAAATTTGGACTTCTTATTCTGCTATTTGGTTTGGCATCCGTCTTTATTCTTGGCCTTGTTTTGATACTATTAAAGGGACCTTACCTGTACGTGCCTATTTAATTTCTATTAAGTTTATATGAATAATTCATACTAACACTTATTTCAGTTCAGGTTTGACAACATATTCAAAATACATTACACAGGGCAGTCATGTGAAATTTTTAAATCGGTAGAAGATGAGTTATCACTCGGGAAGTCACATTAATTCCAGCTGTTAAAAGAAGTATTAGAAGTGTTTTTTATTCGTAGAATAAAATAAAATGATCCGCGGACGCTAAAATAGTTGACAAATATAGCATTAAATTCAAGACTTATCGCCAGTTCAGGAGACACACTTATATCAGGAGAAAAATATTGTAGTGAAAAAACTAATGCACATTTCCCTTACTGCTTTGGAATTCTGGCATATTTTCGAGTGTAGTCAGCACCTACAAAGTTTTATCCATTCAGCCAGATTATTTTCGAACTTTGCATTGCAGCGTTTACCATGATAAAGGTATAAAAATCAGTCACAAATAAAAATTATTCTTCAATATTAGTTCAAATAATTATATCAGCATTGGCCATATCAAGACGTACTCCCAAACATCAAAATATAATATCGGCCAAAAATGACGTCCAAGTGAGACGTCCCATTTCGAATTCCTTTGATCAATATCAAAACATTATATCATAGTTTATATATTTAAATAAATAGTTATACGATGTTAAGGTGAAGAATCAATCTGCAGTTTACATATTTCCAAGTATAGTTCCAAGACAGAAAGGAAAATTTAACAACGCTGTTATGTGAATTTAAAAAAAATAAAATAAATTTTGTTCTTCGAAAATTCCTATTGTGCGATTGAAACGTAGTATTGGCAAACTATTGTGTCAGGTCATTCATCATCAGGCCAGAACATGAGATAGGGGATAAATATTTTCAGTTATTTGCAGCGTTTATATTATCGTCAGCTTGGATGAACGTGGTTTATTAGGTGGGTGAGTGTAATTAAGCAAATAAGCTTTTCCCTCGTCTCCTGAATGCGGGTGCCAATGCGGGTAATACGGGAAACGCTGCAAGTGAACTGTTCAGACGAGGCCTGAAAATAGCAGTCAAAATTCCTTCACGGTGGAAATCTAACGCGTACTCTTCACTACCCCCCCCCCTTTACAGGAATGGGCGGTGAAGACAGAAAACCGTCTCAGGCCACATTGATATGCACCTATTCTTTCACCTGCTCCTGTATGGCGGGATAACATGGCCGAAAAATGTGACGTCTGTAGAAGAAAAAAGGCGAGCACGAACCAGTCTGGCTCATAAAAAAGCAAGAATAGAAGGATTTAAAGCTCAATCCTTACCCACAAAATTGATACGAACAACCAAGTAAACGCAAGAGAAGCTTTTTGGGTCATATATTGCATGCCAACACACTTCTTCAAAGGCCTGCATAAACAGATGTTAGCGAAGCAGAGGCAGTGACAATCCGGTTAGAAAAGCACACTCTCTGCTGTCAAAAGGCGCTGGTACAAGCAATATGCCACCCTTGGCCGACTGCGTGGAGCAATCCCACACCTCTTAAAGACACTTCATCCAAAAACACAGAAAGCAAAACCACAGATAACATTCAAGCGCAAGCTAAATGGCTGGAATACAGCCCTCTACCTGTTGACCATGAGAACATTCCTCCTGTCTTCTCTGCTTATTGCAGCCAACGTATTACCACATAGACGCCCACATTCAGGAGACGAGGGAAAACTCAGATGATAAATTACACGCGCGCAGCTTATTACCACTTTCCATCCAAGCCAAGGGTAATATAAATGCTGCAAATAACTGACAATTTTTCCCCTATGTCATGTATCGGCCTGAGGATGAATGACCAAAATATTTGTTTGCTAGTAAATTATGTTTTATATTGCAGTATTTTACACTATTCTTTCTATTTTCTTTGTTAGTTTGCAAATGTAGAAAAGAGTCTCCGAAAATTAATGAAACTTTTGCAATCACTGTAAATATCCCGTCTGTTCCGTTCCAGCCTACGCAGAAGCAGAAATATTAATGCGCAAAAGGTATGTTGCTGCATGATTTTGATTTAATTAATTATTTTTACATTCATTTTCGCGATAATATAACTTACCTTTGGGTTACTGACCCCTATATAATGATATGGCAAACCTATTTGGCTAAAAGTTTTTAACAGTGTCCTCACACCAAAAGTCAAACGTTGGCAGTACCCCCTAGTTTTTGAATGGAATTCACCAAAATTGCCTTTGCGACTATATTACCCTCTTCGTGGAGCATTTTTTGCTTCAGGAAGCAGCAGCTCTAGTGGTTTTTTCACTACTTCCGGCGTTCATCCAAGACATAATGCATAAAAGTAAAGTGTTCGCATTTGTGGTGATTAATGTTTTAAGAAAATCTATTTGATATCAGGCGCATTCGGATTTCGCCAACAGTAATCTAACATACCCTCAATACAATGAACTTAAAACACACTTTTCTACTGAATGGTTCACAATATCGTGACTAAGTGCATGGCAGACCACCAAGTTTAATTATATAAAGACTTTTGCATTTTCCCTCGCCGTATTGGACATGCAAATGCAACGGACGTATAATCAGTTAGAAGGGGCTTTTAATGACAACTCGAGATAACGTTAGCGGCAAACGATAGGAGGCAACGTAAATGTACGAGCAGCACTAGTCTCGGTAGACATAAAGCTGACACTTCTAACAGCACATGCGGTCAGAAACTGATCATTTTTGGAGAAAATTTAAATAAGTTTGTACGCAGGATGTCATATTTTCATTAAATATTAAAAGATAACGAATAACTTACGCTTATCTGCGCGACTTATTTTTGAGTTAAAAGCCTGGATTACATTCAAAACAGTCGCACGAGCAAGTTTTCATTGTATTGGCTGGTATAAAGTCAGTAAACTTTTGACCTGATCTTTATTAAATTGGATGTTCAGTCACCATGGTCCTTATCTGAGGTTAAATGACATAAAGTGTTTGCCATCCAAATTCGTAAATAAATAACCTTAGACGTGTTGCGCATATGTTTTATAAATCTGTTTTTATCTCCATTCAAAACTTAGTAGTGTCTAATATTTCGTTCCTTTTTTATAAATGATGAACCTGCCACTATGCTAGATATTCGTCAGAAA
Source organism: Ligula intestinalis (assembly GCA_036362985.1). Lineage (NCBI taxonomy): Eukaryota > Metazoa > Platyhelminthes > Cestoda > Diphyllobothriidea > Diphyllobothriidae > Ligula > Ligula intestinalis. Next base: position 52,159,928 of record JAYGXS010000005.1, read on the forward strand.
TAAGTTAAACTAGCGTAAAGATTTCTCGGCGGATTTGAAATCCATATGAGGAAGTGAGGAAATAACTTCATTAAGTGTTGAAGTCAACTGAGTTACAAGGCGAGCATTGAAGCCGTGCGTTAAAGCTCACTTTGGTCTATTTTCATATGTAAGCGACTGCGTATTTCCATACATTTTAGTTGTTAAGGGCCTTTGCTATACCACAGTTTTTCCCTTGCTGAGGTGATGCTCCCTCTTGAGCAATTAAAACCTACGCAGTAGGTATTTGAATCTGGTTCTGATAGAAAAAAAAACATACAACTTCCGTTTTCGATTGCGTTGTTTAAATCTACCAAATGTCACGCAAATAGTTGAGCAAGTTGATGCGAGTAAATCCAATTCTGTAAAAATTGCTCGGAAAGCAAAAAAGTTCTTTAATTAATTTACTTAATTAATAGTCTGTTCATTTACGCGTTGACTGCGGTTTTAAATTAACCTTTTTCTTCAATTTACCCTTAGAGCAGCCTCCATTGGCGTATTAGCCCGCAAATAAAAATGTAACTGGACGTCAAGATCGGCATGAAAAGTAACCCCATTCCTCTCTCTTTCTCTACTCTTCACCACCAGAACAAACCAAACCAATGACGGGTGTGTTATAAAACAGCCTCATCAATTCAGCTACAAAATACAGCAGTTAATCGAGACCAAATCCGCCGCAACAGTTATAGAAAATATTTTACTCACCTTACGTGGAATCTGATTCCCCCCCCCCCTTCGAGACCTCTGCCGTCCTTCAAGGAGGTCGTAAGCCATTCCTTCAAACAATTTCGATGGTACATTTTCCCCTATCATCACCAACCTGACATTTAACCTATGTTATAAATGCTCGTGGGTTATTTTGCCGACTAAATTGTCAAGTTCATGTTTTATTTCCGTTTTCCAGGAAGGCTGTTGCCTTAAGAAATAGATATTTAAAACCGTTTGCGTTTGTTTGCCATCGGCTAGTCAGTAAGGTTGAGTGAATGCTGATCGGTAAATTTGTAAAATTGTTGTCTGCTGTGCTAAATCACAAACCAGGGCTTTCTCTTCATCGTACCAAGTGGATTAATTATTTGGTGTGTAAGATTTGGTAAGCCATTACATAGAAATGCCAAGGCGTTTCATCTCACATGGGTGTATAAGCTTAAACATTATTCAGTCAAAAGTTTAATTTGAAATTTCATATCAAAACCAATAGCAGTTGAGAGGACCCAACATAGATAGTGCATAAAATACACATTATAATAAGCAAGCACACGCTGCTGTTTTTCTGGCATGACACTTAGAACGAATTTCCGAGCTAAACAACACTGTGCAAAATCCCTTCTGCTGTGCAATTTAAAAAAGGGATCGAGATGTATTATGTTTCTTGTGTCCCTTTCGGTTTCTTACAGATGTCCAGGTGTATGTATGTTGATACCTATTGCACAGCAAATGTCACCTCCAAAAACCACTGCGCTTTGGCGTCTTAATCCAGGTGTCAACTTGCACACACGGGCTGTTGAGGTCTGTCAGAAAATGTGCCTGTGTACACCTCCGTTACTGGTGGCACGAGGTATGAGCTCAGAGCTGTGCGGTAGGCCCTATCATTACTTGCGACAGTCATGTTAGCGTTACGTCAGCATGATCAGTCAGCTGCACTGCGTATTCAGCGCATCTGAGGGCGTGGTAGTCGAGCATACATGTTTTGACATGGTGAGGTGTGTGCTTGTGTCTCGGCAAAGTTGCCAGTGTCACAAACCAGTCTTCCATCTCTTCTTACCGCTAGTATCTTTCCCGATCTCATTGTCATTTACCTCTAGAACACCTCGCCACTCTGATATCTCATGCATCTCTCTTCATCTGATATGCAGATTGGGATGTTTGCTGCGCTGTTTAGCGATCCTGTCCAGACGTACACAACCAAAAACTAAATCAGATGCCTATTTCGCTGCGTGTTTTACCCTCGAATTATTTGACGGCTTCAAAATGACCAGTAGCGAAACACTGTTCCACTTTGCACATCATCCTTTCGATTCTTAGTGGATGATTCGCGTCGCAGCAGACAAATATGGCCCATATGCCACGAGTATCCATATCCGGAATGATGGCTGAATTTTGCGCATGAGCATCAGCCTTCCAATTCTTCTGTTCTTAGTTCATGTTGGGCTTTCAGCTGATTATAAGCATCTATGGTGCGGCACTTTAGCTAAAACATCACGGCGCCTTTCGAGGGCAATACAATGATAGGTTTAAATCACTATCAGTAAAGAGATGAGTTTTAAGATACCTCCGAAGTTGTAATCTTTCCGTTAATCGGGTAAGCCTCATGTGTACCAATAGGTTTGCTGAATTCAAAATTGCAACTGCGAACAAGCATGCCCACTCAGTCATGTCTTTCTAGCATAATGCAACAGAAAAGAGATGCAACATATAGTATAGATGCTCTTAATGTCCCCACACTATGAGTTAAGTAGGACGTCCAATAGCTGTAGCGCTAATATATTGACATATTGAGCACTATTTTATTTCAAAGAATAGCACAAATTTAAAAAAAAGATTATTAACTGCCAATCAGATCAGGTTAGGTTTATAAGAGAAATATAGGTTAACATTTTTGATCTTCTTCTTGGTTCAGAGCAGCTATGACAGGAACATGTGGTGCTGCCAGTTACGGAACTGCTTAAAAAGGGCAGAGAGTAAAAAAACTGCTGAAGCATTGTTCATAATTCTACGGAATTAACTGACGTTTGTTGGTGGTAGGGCGGGTGGGATTTTTTTGCAAATCGGATGACCTGCTGCTGATAGTGTTTGAAAAATGTCAGGAGGATCACATCGCGATTTTTATCAATGTCCTAAGGGGCAAACGAGAGGAAGATCGCAGAGGTCAGGAGAACATCCCCGAGTGTCAGAGATGCGCCCATCACACACACTTGCTGGTTACCGGGTCTGCCAGGTGAAAAAACATGGGTCCTTACAGCGAACCTTAATATTCGTTCTTGGGCAGTTATGAGGAAAGGCTCAACATTGTCGCATAGCCTAGGACCACAAAGTTCGGCGGAGGCGATTGATGCAATTTGTACCAAGCAAAATGCATATTCATGCATACTACATATTAGTGTAAAGTAGTGAGCAGCATGTTTTTTATCATGTAACTACTGACATGCCTGGCCTTAATTCAGAGGAAATGCTTGCTATACTGGTCCAACTTCATCTGAAAAGTGTCCACAGATGGGGGCATGATAATGTACGCGGGCAGAGCATTCCATGCCTTAGTTACCCTCTTAGAGAAGACGTTTTGTGTGTCCAATCTTACCGCAGTCACGCGGAGTTTGAGAGGGTGTCCAGGCAAGATAGTGGCACTGGCCAGCTTGAAGAAATTAGCTGGATGCTCAGCAAAAGTCCTGACCCCACAGCATGTGAAATGTATGCATTAGGTCACCGCGTAGTTGCCTGGATTATAGAGGAAAAAAGTAAAGATTTGTCGGTCGTGTCTCATAACAAAGGTATGCTTGTCCTCGCACCAAATTCTTCAATTTTAAGGTATTTTAACATGACACGTGGGACGTGTGATGAATATAAGTTGATGTTACAAGAAGGTTATCGTTAGGACGGTCCAGAAAATGACGCAGCATTTGCGTTGTCCGGACTTTGCGACCGACAAAGTACCGCTTATACAGATATCCGTTTCCCCTAGTGAGCCCGCGCCCGAGTCAGCCAATAACGATTCACCGAGTTTGGCGCGATCAGAGCTGGCATTACGCGAAGGTTCGCCTATGTGGATGCTCGCAAATGGAACAATAGGACGACACAGAAAAACAGAGAAGCGAGTGGGGCTTATATGCGACGCCAGTGGTATAAAGACTGAATGGTGGTATACACGCAGAAATGGACAAAGTTGAGCCCTTGCCGGCTATACTGTCTATCTTCACTTCCGCACGAAAACTGGCGCCCTGGAACTTGCGGATAAATTAGGACTACACGAAACAAATACTTTTATTAGTTCATACAACAAATTACCGACACATAGAAGGAAGTAGAGGTCTGAGACAGAGAAAAACGCCACACTACTGCAATCAACAGCAAGACGTGTCAGCAGCTCTTTCGTGCCATTGATTAACATGGCTGAACAATAAATACATTAGGCCTGTACTGCATGCAAAATTGATGAAAAAAATTAGATTACTAGTCTAGCATATACTTGATCACGGTATTTAAATTCTCCGAGAATATTTAAATCCAGGCAAGTCTTTTAATCATTAAAATTGCACTTTCATTTACGTTTTATTCGGGGTCTACCAGGTGCGATACAATGAAACGGTTTATACCATTTAGTTGGCCCTTTCCTCACCATGCTGCAATGTGTCCTCTTACTGTTTTGGACAACTGACGGTTCATGCGACCTACATATGCTGCTCCAGAGGAGCAGGTTAATTAATATATGCACATATAGGTCGTCTGTGCTGGCAGTTTGTTTCCTTTATCTCTCGTATTGAAGGGAAGTATTCGAGAACAGTGCATGGGCCTTGGCTGCTGGGTAAGTTGTTTTGTACAGCTTGACTTAGGCGCCTCCCGAGAATTTCGCTTGGTCCCGACTCTTATCATTTGTACCTTGATGAATTTTCAATCTTCTCTGCTATTAACACTGAGGGTCTTGGCGGCCTTTTAGCCATGTTTTTGTGTGAATGGACTGGGTTTCCCATTTTGTCGAAATACGCCTTCAACAATCGTTAGCTCCTCTTATATCCTATCATTCGACTTGATCCTTACGAAGTTTAACTGTACGAAGCTAGCAAACTGGATTGTTTGCCCAAACCACGTCTAATTACGATAAACATCATGTTGACTGCTCCCATCACCCTTTTGCTTAGTATTAAATTAAGGAATGTAAGGAATCCAGATTGTTCTTCTTCTATTGTTAACTTGTCAAAGGGGTGTGCCAGACTTACTGTGTTTATTCGAGCTAAGAGGTTGATTAAATCTGGTGCAAACGTGAATATATCATCTACGTAACGTGTTTAGTATGTCAGATTATTTATATGACTAAGTTAAGCAGCTTCTAGTTTGCCCATGGATATATTTGCGCGAAGCGGAACCAGGGGCGAGCCCATAGCTACATCGTCCAATTTCTTGTACATGCTGTCGCTTATACAAGTGGACATGCGAGCCATAGTAAGAAATGGAGAAGGTGAATCGGTCGCTTGGCAAATATGTTAATTCACTTGACGCTTCGAAATCCATCGTGGATTCATCTATATAGACATACTCACAAAACAGTAGCAGAAAGTGTTTGTTTGGGCACAGGGTTCCGCCGTACAAAAAAATCAATAAACGCTCTGAGTATGTTTTGTTTTGTTGTGTCAGCCATGACAATCTGGCCTTGCGTTGTTGGCATAAGATGATATAGTGGCCCGTCTGTTCTCCGAACAGCGATTTGCTGTGGCCGAATTTAGTCTCTACACCGAATATGAATTGGGCAAATCGTTGCACTTGTTGATGAATTGGGGGCCCGTGAAAAATCACTCAAGTACTTCTCAGCCCTTTCGATGGTCAGCTCTTGCAAAAATTCCTTCCTTTACAAATTTGAATGTGTGGCCGGGTTTCGTCAAATAAGCTGTTGTAAAAAAGGAACTGTACAGTACGACAAGTCCTGCAAACAACTTTCCTGAATAAAATTTAACTTAGTAGTTAAAAATTTATTTGGACAAGCTATTTTTATCAATTGGTTAAATCAAGTAATTTTAAACCTTTAGTTTGGAAAACTGCCCTCTTAGTTAATGTTATTGAGGGAAATAGGCACTCATTTTGGCTAATCATGAATAATTTTACATCAAATGAATTTTCTATGCTATAAGAAAATACAGAGCCAAACTTTTTTCTAGTATACAATGTGTTGTGGAAGGATTCTATAATAACTAAGTAAAGTGGAATAATCTTTTCCAGATTTAAAAAATATGTGCAAAATTGATAAAATGGAAGGAATCGCATTTCTTTTAGAAAAAGACAACAAGAATTGAAATTAAAAAAATATATGTTAAGCTATTCTGTGAAGTTTATTTTTTCACAAAATGCAGTCAAACAATATTTGATATAACATTTCCTTTAACCGCACAACTGTCCTTGCGCGTAAGCAAAGACTCCATATGTTACCACGCGAGCAGTTTGTAGAAGGCCTCATTGAATGTAAGTCATGTAGAAATATAGTGTTTTGTAAAGAATTCGCTCTGCTCAACCGTTATTTAGAAACGAAACAGACACAAGAAATATACGTATTTCAAAAAATGATCATATATGTGGACTGTTTTTTTGCATATGCAAGCTCCAAACGCATAGTAGAATAAATCTACTAAACCAGCAAATAATTCGATATCACAAGAAAGTTTTATGTAATAATCTCCAGTCAAACTTAATCGTTTATTTTCAGGTAAATTAAAGAAATCGTCAAACGTCTCCAATGTCACTGTGTCATTACTTTGGAAGAAGTTACTATAAACACTATAAGCACTTCCTTAAGAGGAAACCTTTTATATAATGGGTTTTTATTAATCGTAACAATATACATGGTGTCTAGCAAACATGTTGTATACTTGGCGATTAAGTTTGGTGTTTTGAAGCATTTGCACATATGAACTACATGGCCACCTTCATAACAACTTATATCAAAAAGCTGGTTTTTCGGTAAATGCTCTTTAGTTTTACCTTCTTTTAAAGGTTTTGATGTAAACGTCGAATATAAGTGCAAATAATCAACGCATCAGTGAAGACACTGGAAACGAGCGAAGTGATGAGACACTTTATTCTACGATATTTAATAAATATTTATCTACTAATATTTATATGCACAAACTATTTTGACTGAAGACAAGTTATTTTTATATAAAGAAAGTGGTTGCTTTAAGTTTTATGCTTATCGAAATAATAAGTTTATTTTCAAATAAAAAGCTATTTTTGACGTCTCCAGAATATCGAGAAAATTTTCATTTTCCGTAAAAAAACAGTTATTATTTCTTATAATTATTTCAAGCACTTTATATGACTAATGCTGCACATTATTATTTCTCAGTTTTCTTAATCTGTTCCAGCCGGTATGAGAGTAATAATCAAACTTTTAAAAACCAAGGCAAGTTGCTTGCAGGATTTGCCATACTGTACATTCAGGGTACATTTTCGAAGAAATTCCTTGAGCGCTTTTTTTCTAAAATGTCTATGTCCTTTTGATTCGAGCTAATGAATTCACAGATGCAATCTACTTGTACTGTGACGAGCACGTTCGTGAACAGGGAGGTGACATCCAGTGAAAACATTACTGGCCCGTTCAGTTCAAGGTCTTTCACACCGTCCACAAATTCAAAGTTTTTTTGGAGACCGTTCGGGGCTAGTTGACGCTGTATGTGCTTAAATTTGTCCGCTAGTCATTTCGCTGTCTCATGATATTGCAAATGTGCCATGCCTAGAATGGAACGAAGGGGTACGCCATCTTTGGAATCTTCGGTAAACCGTGCGGTCAAGGTATGTGCGTGTCAATGGGGCGGAGACGCTGTAAGTCATGTTCGTTTATAACACGTCCTGTTGAAGTAACTTTAGGCAGTAAGTCAGCCGTGTTTCAAACCTATCAGTGTTACCTTCTTCCTGTTCTGTCTTGCTTAGCCGGTAATTGACAGAATTTATTGCATTTTTGCAAGGTGATCTGTTGTGTCTATAAAAACAACGCCCGTTTCTTCTTGGTCTCGTTATGATGATAATCTTATCCAGCCGGAGCTGTTTTTTTATCCATGTGTACCTTCGTTAGCAGACCCCAGTGTTTCTGGCAACTGTTTAAGTACTGATAGAAACATGAAACTAGCGTACACTCAAAGTGTTGAATATTCTCTTTCAAAAGTGATTGATTTTCAGGCGCTTGATTCCGTAAATTCTCGAACTGTTTATCCAGCTCTCGTTTTTTACATTTCTTGCGGGGACAGCACAACTTAGGACCCAGTGATAAGGCTTTGACCGAGGCTTTACCAATTTAAACACATGAATATTTGTGTACGTACCGGCTTGGTCATCAGGAAGCTTTGATTGTGGTCTGCACACGCGTACACTCCGAAGAAAGGAGGTTGTTTTCATTTATCCCCGATGGACTACACGTAATTCTCGAATTACAGTATCCCATCTTTGTTGTGTTGGTCGATTATGGCTGCACGTTGGCAAAAAAGATGCTCTAGCTCTTTTAATTTTGCAAAAATGGTTCTTCGTTTGTTTTTTGGATATCTTTTTAATGTATCACTGGTGATAGCCGTATGACTTCTTCGATAGCCTCTCCAGTAGAAGGTCTGATATTCATTTACCTTTACATATCTGTCAGTACATTTGGCTCTATTATCGCCTCCACAAGCATGGTGTTAATACGTAGGTACCCATTGAGCGCTTTTAACACCGCAGGATCTTTTCATCGTTCTTTATTTGCGAAAATTCCCATTGAAAAGTTGAAAAGATCAATTGCGAACATACGTTTGTTGAGGATAGATTCTCGGCAGGCCTCTACATTTATACGCTAGTTATGTGAATAAAGTATGCGGGTTGGTAAAAAAAGTTCGGTTGTCAGGATACGGGAAAGAGGGGGAAACTGGGTCAACATCTGATCAGCGTTGGGGAGGGGGGCTGTTAGTCGGTCGAGGTCATAAGCTGCTGGCAGTTGGATTAGCCGCTTTGGCTCACGGTAACTGCGGCGCCGTGACCAAGTTATTTTAGGCGCACAGGATCGGCAGGCGTAGCCTGATTGCGGCCACTTTTGTCGTAGCCAACAGACCGTGTCCAAGACATTTTGGATAGCTTAAGGGTACCGTTTAGTTTACTGGTATCGGCGTGATGGTCTGAGTCTACCAAGTGCTATAGAATGGCAATGCTTATAACTTCTATTTCGCCCTTTCCTAACCATGCTGGAATGTGTTGTCGTACTATTTTGAACAAACGCTGGCTCGTGCGACCAGTACATAGTAACCATGACTGGCAATATGTATGAAATGTTGTCTAAAGGAAAGTTCTTTTTAAGAAAGCAAGTGGTTGCGCTGCTTTTTGTCAATTTTCGGTCTCCTCGTTGACACCAAGTCCCATAAACTAGTTGGCTTTAAGACATATGTATACTGTTAATGTTCTACTCGTATCCTTTCTTCCCCTAGTCCACGCATGTCAGCAACCCTGCGTGTTCTTCCTATAATCTTTGAAGTTTGCATTTGTCTTCTATTGCACGACCATTACCATTTAACGATCCCATAACGCATTATGTTGTCCATTACATTTCGACTCTTGGTCCTACCATGTTTAATCGTCCTCGCTGCTAAGCCGCTAAGCTATCGGTCAGGCTGAATTCAGTCACATGATGGAGCTTGGCAAAGTAAGGCCTTCCACATTTACATATGGTGTGTAAAAAGTATCCCGTTGACTGGCGTCCATGCATGGATTATCAACGATTGAACACCTGCATGGTGCCTGACAGATATATACTGCCCCATCTGCACGATGTTTTATCTAGCCTAGAAGGAGCACCAGCGTTTTCCATTATTGATTTTGTCAAAGCTTTCCATCAGATACCCGTTGCTCTAAAAGACAGTTCAAAAACGGCGATTACTGCACCGTATATTCTGTTCGAGTTTGTTAGAATGCCATTTGCACTATGTAACTATGCTCAAAATTTTCAGCGTTTTATCAACGAATTACTCTGATACGGACCTTCCATTTTTGTCTAGGTTGATGATGTTTTGGTAGCAAGTTCCAATCAAAACGAACACATTCAACATTAAAGTCTCATTTTTGAACGATTCAGACAATTTGTGGTTTCCATTAACCCGTGTTAATTCATTTTGGCGTACCGTAACTGTTATTCCTAAGACATCGTGTAGATGCCCTTGATTGTCATCCTATTAATGCCAAAGTTTCAGCTATTCACGAATTCTCTACTTTCACTTCTTTTGAACAACTGCGCCGTTTTATAGGCGTTTCAATGTCTATCAACGAATCACCCGCATTGCGCTGAATTGATGTTACAACTTATTAAACTTTAACACGAAAGCAACCGCGAGTTTCCTTTACCTGACACCGCAGTCGAAGCTTTCAATCGTGAACATTAAACTGCACTCGTTCAACCTTTACCTGATACCCCACTCTCCCTTGTTGCTGGTGCATCCAATTACGCACTACGTGCCACCCTTCAGCAACATACACCCACGGACATCCAGCCCTTGGCTTTCTACCCTTCACAATTGACACCTCCATAAACTCGCTATAGCACTTCGGTAACATAATCTTGCTCATCCTGGTATGCGCATTACCCAGCGCCTGGTCAGCGAGCGTTTTGTCTGGCCAAGCGTGTGCAATTATATTCGTCAGTGGATCCATTCATTTTTGCTTGTCAAAAGGCCAATGTAGGGCGACATAAAAAGCCCTACTTGACATTCTTCTTGTATTAGACGCACGTTTTGCATATATCCATATCCATCTGGTAAGTCCTTTGCCAATATCCCGTGGTTGAAGCTATTAATTCACTGCGAATGACCGATTTACTCGTTGGCCAATTGCAACTCCCATACCACACTTACATAGATAGACTGTCATGCCTAAATTTATTTCCTCTGCATTACAGGCTACCAAGACAGGATCTTATCCGACTTTACAAGATAATAAACGGTCTTGGAAAAGGATTACGCTTTAAATACATGTTTCAGTGGCACCTCTAACCTCATCTCCGTGGGCACACAATGAAGCTGCGCACGAAGATGTCCAAGCGTAACCTTCACTCTGAATTCTTCACGCAACGTGTCATACAACAGTGGAACAACCTTCCACAGTCAGTCGTGGAGGCCACTTCCCTTCAATTCTACAAATAACGCTTGGATAATTACATGCGTCCCCTCTCCTCTCTCCAAGTCTGAACTCTAAAAACCAGAAATATATCGCAAAAAACAATGCTACTCACTGCTTGCCAATATTATGATATTAGTGGTAATTTTTTATAGGTTTTGTACACCGGATAAATAGGGTTTTGAAAGGCATTGCCTATTATTCTCACCAAATAAACTGAAACTAAACTGAACCTAATATAACTGCAGATTCGGTTGCTCACGCCTTTCTGGACAACCGAATCTCCCATTATGGCGTCCCCTCAACTATTACCACTGACCGAGGCGCCAAGCTATGTCTCATTGTTGTGCAATTCTTCCGCGTGTTTCAACAAGTTAGTCATATATCGACCCTTACATAATAACATGTGCGTTTTTACTTGTCCACAAAGGTGCGCTTGAAATTGCGGTTTGAATTTCTCGTCCTTCGTGGGAAATATTATTTTCGGGATTTCAGTCCACCTAGCACTCTGGCAAATTTTCGTTGTAAGCAATTCGATTCGCTTTCGCAATAACTCCAGCCTCAGAAGACACGGCAGGACATAAGTCAAAACGAGCAAATCTCCGTGACATCTCCTTCTGTCAACAATTCTCCCGGATTCCAGCGCTCTACAAACGGCTGAGTCGTTTCAATAACCTTTTCATACAGTTGACCGCTTTATTCATATTGCATAGAGCTTTAATATCGTTTACCCTCACCGCGATCTATTATGGGAGACAAAAATAAACGTATATATCAGCTTGTAACAGTCTCGGCGCCAGAGGGATTCGAACGCAAAACCTCTGATTCACTGACATCGGTCGTTACCATTAAACCACCAAGGCATACAGTTGACGCCGATTTAATTTAGTTACAAAGCCCGAGCCGTAATTTTGAGGGCAGAAATCGCAAGGTTCATGCGACGAAATCACCCCCCCGCTAACAGGGCTAGAAGTCCTCCGAATTCAATAGACTCCAATAACATCAAAAAAAGCTTAACATACACGGAAACTTTCCAAACCTTTTCCTTCATGCAGAAGGACATGGTAAGCCTTGAGAAAGGAGATAGAGAATCTGGAGACACATCTGCATACTTCAGCGCATGGCACGATGTCGGGGACGACAGAAACCCAAGACAAGGCCAACGTAAAGAACACCGTAAAGGTTTCTATGCTCCATAAGCAAAATCCTTCAGAACCATTTGCGGAAATCGACCTCGTCGAAGAGTCGAAAGTTAACGAAAGTGTAAATGGTCCGGGAATTGAACCCTGCACGTCGGACCAACAGGCGAACGCCGTTACCGCTAGATTACGAGTCAACGTTGTGTATGAACATTTTACTCACTCAAGTATTATTAATGGTCAAGTTGTCGTCAACGAGGACCACCGTGATCAAAATCCTACAGAAACATCTCTAACTGTCTGCGGGACTGATATTCTGCGCCTGATTTCAACCCATGAGGAACTTTCCGAATTTAAATCGCCGCTAATTATAGGCTCATTTTCCGGACCAAAAGTGCAGGATGTGCCCAGCACAGCAACCGCTCATATAAAAGAGCTGTCTGGCCTCGCAAATCCTCATGGCCATAGCACCGAGGCCCCTACTGGAATCAGCCGGACTATCCAACATATTTCTCGAGACGCAGTTGAGGTGGATAGTACACAGTGTGTTATTCTACATGGGCTCCCTGAATCAACTAATGGTAGACCAAAGAGTCGAATAAACGAGGGCACCAAGGCCTTAAAGGTGTGCTTAAAGGATGTAATGAGTGAGGAGGATGAATTTTTGATACTGAAGCATTTCCGAATAAATAGTAAGGACAACTCCAATTCTCAAGGGAGGAAGCCCAGGCCGTTAAAACTTATTTTTAAGAGTAGGCTTCAGAGAGACCTCCTGCTTGAGCGAATGGCAGGAGGAATCCCCGACCACAAGACTTAGCCATTTTGAAAGAACAACGAGAGAAGGGCCTGGAAATACGCAATTGGGTGATTGTCCGACGTCAAAGACCCTTTTTGTTGAGGACGCCGGTCATCCTAACAAGAGCCACACGGCCGAGCAAGTAAGCCAACGTGAAAACCTCCACAAAATCAAATTTTATTATGGAAATGTGCAAAGCTTATTTAATAAATTTGACGAACTCAAAATACTTGTGGCCGAGCTACGTCCTGATGTAATTTCACTAACTGAAACGTGGCTAACCGAAGCTATACAAGACTCTGAAATTCGAATAGATGGTTATCAGGTGCTAAGACATGACCAAAAATTAAGAAGAGGTGGTGGTGTTGCCCTGTGTATAAGTAGTACAGTTGACTTTATCCTCACAGCCGAATGTGCGAATGACAATGACCTAGAGATGCTGCAATGTCACTTATTGGTACTTAAAGCTGAAAATGTGACTTTTACCGTTGTATACAGACCTCGAAATCACCCGACTTCGTGAAGAGTGTCGGAAACAAGACAGCATTATTGCAGGCGATTTCAATGCCCCGTCGATTAACTGGGCTCTGATAAACAGTATGGACCTAGACAAGGATTCGATCTAATGCTATTAGACATGACAGTTGACGAATTCCTGTTTCAGCATGTACGAACCATGACACGAATGCGTGAAGGGCAGATATCTAGTTGTTTGGATCTACTTTTTACCAAAAGCGAGGAAAGTGTTGATGGAATAAATGTAGGTCCGTGAAACATCTTTTCCCAGGAAGAAATTTGAAGCAAGCAAATATGGCAGAATTTATTCGATCAAATAAATTTCCTCTGATCATATGACATTGATGTAGGAATCAACGCTGGTAGCTGTCCCCAAAAGAAGCTCCAAGCCATTTAGAACTGACTGGCGGGGAAATTGTGAGGCAATGAAGTTGACGATTGGGCCTACAAGATGGACGGAATTATTCAGAGAAGGTATACATATCAAGAATCAAGAATGAAAAACTTGATCGAATTGTGCTGTCCTCTCAAGACATTTTTGACGGGCAACAGACAAAGATGGCTGACAAAAGCGATAAAAAAGGAGATCCGTAAGAAACACAAGCTATGAAAGATATTTCAACAGACGACGGATCAAAACAAGCTCCAGGAGTACAGACAACAACGCAATTTCTGCAAGAAAATCATCACAGCAACACGAGCCTCGTATGAACTACGACACCTGGAGGAGGCGCCGCAAAAATCCAAAGCCTTTTACGCCTACATTAGAAGTTCTGCAAAGAACCGTGACCATCCCGCAACTTTGAAAGACAAAAACAATGAAACTGTGAGTAGTGGCCGTCAAAAAGCTGAACTTTTTTCAGAATTCTTCCAAGGTGTCTATAACACGGAGCCACCTCTCCAGGCACGCCCTTTGTCACAAGCCGTCAACAACTCGATTATAAACACTGTATTATTTAAACCGCAGACAATTTTGACAGATTTAAAGAAGTTGGATCCGGCCAAGTCACCTGGACCAGATGAGATCCCAGGGGTACTTCTACGCGAACTACCTGAGGAATTAGCGGAACCACTCAGTATAATTTTTCGAAAATCGCTCGAAGCTGGTAAACTGCCTGAAACATGGAAGTTGGAAAATGTCCTACCCATCCATAAAGGGGGATCACGACTCTATCCTACCAACTACTGACTGGTTAATTTGACGTGAATCTGCTGTAAGCTGATGGAAAGGATAATCAAAAAATCAATTTCATCGCTCGATTCATTTCGCCGCGAAATCAGCTCAGTCCAGCATGGTTTCTATGAGAAGAGGTCTTGTCTTACGAATCTTATCACAGCGCTAGAACACTGGACAAAATCCATGGATGAAGGACACCCAGTATATATCATTTATTTTGACTTCACCAAGGCATTTGATCGAGTTCCACATCAGCGAATCATCCAAAAACTGACTGACTTTGGGATAACAGGGAATCTCCTGAACTGGATAAAAGACTTCCTTGGAGAACGTAGTCAAAAAGTTACTGCAGGTGGCTACTGTTCAGAGTGGGCACCTGTCAAAAGTGGAGTTCCACAAGGTTCAGTTCTTGGGCCGCTTCTTTTCATCATCTACGTAAATTACATCGTGCGAGAAATTAAATCGGACAAAGTACTCTTTGCTGATGATCTCAAACTATGGAGGGAGATAAAGACGAAAGTTACTCACAAATATTACAAGAGGATATAGACCGACTGCACTGTTGGAGCGACAGTTGGTGTATGAACTTCAACCCATGAAAAATGTGTAGTAATGCACATACTATCAGCAAGACGACGCAGAACTGCACTCTCGCGACATTATATCTTGAGAGGCCAACCACTTGAAACCGTAAGTGTGCAAAGAGACCTAGGTGTTCTTATTAAAGACGATCTTAGTGTCACCGCACAGAGTTACAAAGCCGCAGCGAGAGCAATGTCGGTCATTAGCGCCATTAGAAGGACGTTCGTTAACCTGAATACCGATGTTTTCGAAAAAGTATATGAAACGTTCGTGCGGCCGCATCTGGAATATGCGATACAGGCTTGGCGGCCCTGGCTTCAGAAAGACATGCGGATTCTCGAAGGTCTTCAAAGACGTTCTACCAAGGTGGTCCCTGAACTTAAGCAGTCCATCTATGAACAGCGGCTGACTGCTTTTAACCTCTTTTCCTCCATTATAGACAAGACAGAGGGGACCTTATAGCAACTCTTCAGTTACCAAGGGAAACTGGTCTGGATGTCAAATGGGAGGATCTCTTTCAAATGGCCCAAAGGAGGAACCTCCGAAGACATGACTGCCAGTTGAAGAAGGAACTAAGCCGTACAAACCAACGTTCACCCTTCTTCTCTCAAAGGGTCATTCGACAGTGGAACTCCTTGCCCGAGTATATTGTGCATTCACCCACTGTGAACGTCTTCAAGAGACGTTTGGATAACCATATGTTAACACCATATGTTACACAATTTGACATGACAATACAAACAATCGCACTACTCATTTGATTTCAATAGCGTATTTATTTACACTAGAAGATCACAGAGACTGGATATTCAGTGAACATTTGTACGCTGCCATACCGCAAACGACTCATCGCTTCAACAATTCATTTTTCCAAATTATTTCTCTACACTTTTGCACAACAAAAGCAATCTATAACAATGTTTGCATATTTCACAAAAAACTTATGCATTCATCTACCATTTCAATGGAGTTTTTAAGGGCTTCGGTCATTTACTGATACTGATACTGACCGATAGTGTTTGTCGGCCAGTACAGCAACCCTAAAATAGATCATATAGGGTAATATCTCGAACAATAAAGCATTTAACCATTGCTCGGGGCGGCCGCACTGGCGTGGTCTCAATCGATTATTTGAAGGTGGCTTATAGCGAGCCTATTATATCGCTCCACCTTCTTCTCCTGTTAACATTATTTTTTTAACTCTGATCCTCCAGGACGGGAGCATTGTAGTGGCATTGAACTGCCTCTTTGCTTGACTTGGCTAAATATGCCTTGCATGAACTAAAAACTATTTTAAAATAACACGTTGAACAAGCTAGTGCTTCTATCTGCACGGTTGGGATACTCCTATCTCACATTTCAAGAAAGAATAATGAATAAACGTTCAAAAACGTAGCCTTTTGATGTTGTAAATTACCATACAAACAGCCCAAGTTCTATCTGAAAGGCCCAGACACGTGTTTCACTGGTATTCTGCCGCTGCTTCACACAGCCTTTTTGTATGCTGCACTCATCATGATACAAATATCGATCGATTCAAATCGTAACCATGGTATGGAGAGAAGTGAACCCAATTCTTTTAAATGCACTGATCCCTCATTCTGATGGGGTAAGTTATCTTGGTTTTACCTAGGAGTGTTCAAACAAGTGTAAACATAGTTATACAAGCTCTAACTATAAAAATGTAGGCATTAATAAACTACTCAGTATCAGATAGCACCTTATCAAGGGTGTTATAGTCCAGTTTATTCGGACCCGACTAATAGGCCGAAAAAGCCGAGAGCGGTTCTGATAGAAAGGCTTTATTCCAGACGGTACAGAGACAACGCAATGAATAAGCGTGTTCAGTATGTCCTTTTATAAGGCGCTGGTCCTTCTAGACTGTTCCTGGCCTATCGGACGAGAGGGGTGGTTCTGGCGTGGTTTCCCACGCTGCGGGACGCCTGGAACAATGCAGTGCACGCGGGGGCGGGCGTCACGTGAGCTCTCGGCGCGCGCAAACGGCTTGCGGCCGTGACTCAGATAGCGTGCAATTCTCGCTCCCATAACAAACGGATTGCCCAGACGGCATCATTTAAGGCATCTTTTCAAAAGAACATGTGGCAAACACCGAGCACTTCAAAGTTGAGGCCGGCTTAAATGCGTGATACGTAGATTCATTATATCCAGCGTATCAACTTAACTTGTCAGCACAATATGCGTAATATACTAAAAATTTGATTTCGATGACAATGCGACACTTTAATGCCTGTTAAAATAAAAAACAAAAATCGTGTTATTAACTGACCTGGTTATCTTTTACTCCTAAACGGGAAAGTCCATTCTGGGCAAGAAGGAGGCAACACAGGCATCCGGGTGAAGTGTGACTGATCAAAAATGGGTGCTATTATTTAAAGAATACCTGTCTATTTTAGATTATACATTTATAATTCTCAAAACACTACATTATTGGTCATTCTTCCTTCTCATTTAATTATTGCCAGGGCAGTTTGTAAGCCTATTCAAAGCCCGCAGACAAACTGTCAGGGTTATCACGCTCTTAAATGTAGAAGGCAGCCTAGGATATTACTTGCCCCTCGCGCATGTAATAACTCTCAATGGGATTTATCTGCCACTACTTTTGGCTGATGTCTCACAACATGAACATTTTCAGCAAATGCAAGAGAAAAGCATCTTCCCTGCTATTCAACTTTTTTGCAAAGCGGCAGTGAGGGTTTTCTGTTCGTACGAAGATACGAGTATCCAAAAACTCAAAAAAGGTTTCCTAGCAACGCACGTCTACAAACAAGTCCCAAGTATCGATATTATTCATAACTACAGTATGCATTAAAAAAGTGCAACTTCCATGACAAAATTTGACTTGGTACCTTAGAAATTCCTCATTAATAAGAATATCAGATGTATGTTGCTGACGTTCTTTGTGGTCAACAATAAGGTTTGCTGTTACCAAGCATTTCATAGTATGGTCAACGTGGCCATTTTCATTAGAACTTATATCCAAAAAGTCTTTTCAGCAAATGCATTTGACGTTTTTCTTGTTCAAAAGTGTTAGATTGAAACGCTGAAGGAAAATTCAATTTATGAACAAACCCATGAAGTTACTGAAAACGCTTTAAATATGCCCAAATAAAACGGAAAATGTTAAATAAATCGTTATATGTTAACGGTAACATGTATTAAACTTAAGGTAAAGAAAAGGTTTTTTTAGAAAGAAAGTGACCACGTTATTTTTTTAATTCAGAAGAGATTTAAGGTTATTCTTCCAATGCATACCTATTTTTTCACGTCCGCTGGGCTTGGGCATTATCGAGACAGACTAAAATGATATAATTTCTAATATTCCTTTGAAAACTTTATTGATTTTTAGCCTTTCGTTACTGCAGCAATAGAAATCCACTAAGGAAATAACCGGCTCAGTGTCCTCACTGTTCGCTGCCCCGGATGTCTGGTCAGGATTGTGAGACCTTTTCGCATACAACCCAGCCAACCACGAATGCGTCAGTTAACAGTTACACACGTCGTCCTCCCAGTAGATAATTTGCGAAGCGGTCAACGCAAAATGCAAGAGTTTTGGTATCTCCATCGTCAGCACAATTGTGCCCCCCTTCCCCCTTCGGACAGCTATATCGCTAAGTGAAGATACATTAATGAATGTAATGTATCGCACTCCACATGCATATTATACAAACCCCCCATGCAAATGAACACTCCGCAACCTGCATGACTTGGTCATCCTTCGACAAGATTCCATGCCCCTCCTGTTTGCGCAAACCGCTAATTGCTACCAAAGCTTCGATTGGAAGAGATCTGATGTACGCGCAATGCAAAATATCCGAAATTGCCATGGTCTTTAGGAGCTAAGGCTGCGACGGTTATGGCCTTAACACCTACAATCTTCCAGATTCTGGTTCCC
>JAYGXS010000005.1:52189678-52242861 GCA_036362985.1 Ligula intestinalis
AAATACTGCTGGGGCAGTCAACTTGCTCCTGTATTGGAGGATTCCGTATGAGCGAAAAGTTAAGCGGGTAATATTGATCCAAGTGCGATTGAACTCATGGCGTGAAGCGGGCGTTTATAGCTTAGCGGTAGAGCATTAGCCTACGGCATGTGGTTTCTCTGAGGCGCGGTTTCAAATGCCGCCAACCGCCTAGAGTTTTTCACACTTGGGTCAACTCAAATCACGCAAATTTGCCAACCCAACTTAATCATTAAATCGGCCTAGAAGTCACTCGAGTGGATTCTAGATGATTGCTCAGGAAATCCTGCTGGGGCAGTCAACTTGCTCTTGCATTGGTGGATTCCACATGAGCGAAAATTTGAGCGGGTAATATCGATCCAAGTGTTCATGCAGTCTTGTGCAGAGGCGTTTACCCGTTTCACTAACATACCTTGCACTGCTATATCTGCATGGTATGTTGTAGACCACTGCAGATAGTTCCATTGCCATAAGCGGGTCATTAGGTCTCATTATCTGCTGCCGGATGGTTGAATCAGGTTTGTGGGCCAACCCAATTCCGAAAGGGTTCAAGAGTTAAGCTGTTGCCTCCGAAACATTTTTCACGTAGGGGATCGCTAGCCAGAACTTTGGTTTTTTTGTCGTCTGGTCGACTTTGGATGGGCCTTCGTCGGCATTCACGTATGAAGGATCGCGGATAACCGTTAGATATGAACAGGGAATTGAGGTATTTCGCCTCCGCCTTTTTCCCGTCCACATCGCTGCAGTGCATTTGAACGCGTTGGAATAGAGATCTAACGCAACTGCGTTTGTGACCAATTGGGTGGTTTCTTTGGAATTGCAGGATGCGTTTAGTGTTCGTTGCCTTCCGATAGACCGTAGTTGTTGTCCGCCCCTCGGAAGTCCTCTTGACATGCACGTCCAGGAAAGGCACCCGGTCGTTATCTTTCTCTTCCATCGTAAATTGGATGTCAGGGAATATAAAATTCAGTAAGGTCTTAAATCTCTGAACGTCGTTCCTTTTGATTACGACAAAGGTGTCGTCAACGTATCTGGTCCAGAATTTCGGACAGTAAGCCCGGAAGACTAGCCGTTCTAGCCTCTGCAGCACTGCCTCGGCAATAAGTCCCGACAGGGGGGAGCCCATCGGTGTTCCCTTCGTCTGTTCATAAACCTGGTTGTTGAAGCTGAAGAAAGTTCTGAGGCACAATTCCAACAGCTTAGTGACGTGTTGTCGTTTAAGTTTCTGGTCCTCGTTCTCATACTTTTCGGCGAGTAGTTCATCAATAGTGCTTACGGCGAGGCCAGTTGGAATAGAGGTGAATAGCGACACCACGTCAAACGATACCGACGCGGCAGGGGAGGAGAACTAATCGCGACTCAAACGACCGACATGAGTCATCAGTCCACCGACGAGCCCAAACATGTGAGCCGGGTCCGCGCTTTGAATGCCAACCGGTCCAGCCACCCGAGTATGGAAGGAGAGCCAATAGTAGCCGGCCAAGTGCAAACAATACGCACACAGACCTGATGAAGACAACAACAGACGTACAGGCGATGGTGGATGTAGGAGGACGGGCAGAGAGGGCCCTTCGCCGCGCACACGACCGGATTGACTCACCTACCCACCGACGGACACCGGACCCGGAACGAGGGCCAATCCGCGCATCCGGCTCAGAGGGGAGATCGTGCGGTGGTCACACTACCGGGCCGGTTAACGTAGACGCGTTAACGACACAAGGACAGGCAGCGGATGACACACACGGGCGCCAGCCACCCACAATGGGGGTGCCGCAGCCAATCCACGGACAGCACGAAGTTCAGCGCTCGTGCGTCAGCCATCGCTACAACACCAGATGGGCTGCGCGGCATGCCAACTCTCGGCAAGATGGAACACACAACCCACCACTCTGATGATGGAAAATAGTGTATTTCCGAAACGTCAGCACAATTACAGTGTGGTTCACGACAGCACCTTGTTTTCTTCTTCGCCTTCTTTGGGGGATGATGATCGGGATATATATAGGTACGCATAGCAGGTCATTATTCGCAGCCCATTTTCTTTATTCACAACCGGCATCTTTACCTTCCATATGACGGGAGCTTCTTTGACAATCCAATGTCTATATGCTTGTAAAGCGGATTCTAGGTGCGGTTGAACGAAGCTTCAAAATAGTTTGATAAACTTGCTTCTCTTAATGACCAATTAATTAACATACCAAAGTTCCCCTTACTGTTAACTTGTTAAAGGGATGTACTGTTTGATTGCATATATATATATATATTGCTGATATAAGCGAAAATGCGTGTTCCTGGACATAACTGAGAATAATTGTGATCGCCTTGCCTTCTCATATATATATATATATATTTTGTTTGACACGCTTTGACTATGATAAAGAAAACAGACGTCAAGCTGATTAAGCCGTAAATAATGTAATCCCAGCATAAAATAGTGGCCATAGAGTTCTGATTTCATCACCGGACCCCACGTGAGCTGTTGCAAAACCCTGTAGTAAATAATTGCGGAGACGTTGATACACGTTTCAGAGCAGACACAACTACTTTTTGGTGACTCACGCGAATATCACAGTGCTAGATTCTGCCTTACTGATCTGTTTTTCTCAATTGAACGCTGAACCGAAGCAAGTGCTGAGAAAAATTGGTGTACATTGCCTGAAAAAACGCCTTCTGCATAAAATGTGCAGTCTATGGATTCAACAGGTTGGAGGACAGGTAATAGTATTGACTTAATTAAACGTATGTTAATAAAACTTCCTTCGCATCGGCAGTTGTATAGCATTCGGGTATAAGGTTGACTTTCCAAACAGTACATCCCTTTAACAAGTTAACAGTAAGGGGAACTTTGGTATGTTAATTAATTGGTCATTAAGAGAAGCAAGTTTATCAAACTATTTTGAAGCTTCGTTCAACCGCACCTAGAATCCGCTTTACAAGCATATAGACATTGGATTGACAAAGAAGCTCCCGTCATATGGAAGGTAAAGATGCCGGTTGTGAATAAAGAAAAGGGGCTGCGAATAATGACCTGCTATGCGTATCTAAGAGGAGATCTCATACTACTCTTTCTTATCATAAATATGCGAAAAAGCAGCTTGGACGTGGATGATTCTGTTAGGAAGGCCAGCATGCCCACTTTTCGCGGCGTTCACCGTAAACTACGACCGGACAAAGCATGGACCGATTGCAAATTGGTTGCAGTGTGGAACGCTCTTTCCGAAAAATGATGTGTTCTCCACCTGATTAAATATATTAATAAGAAAACGCAACATAAACCAAAACATATAATTCCCTTAATATGCGCTACACTTAGTTTCAGGGACCAACCCCAAATGTATTGATCTACTCATGCAGTCTGCGTTGTCAAGTAGCAGTACTATCTGGACTGAAGGACAATAGTCTCCCTTTCGTCTGAAAGCATGTTATTGACGTATTGGTTTCATATTTGTAATTATATCCATGTATTTTATAGCTTTTGTCTCACAACTACGGAGGCCAAGGGCATATGCAAATAAACAATATGGCGAGTGCTGCATGAAACATTTCGCAATCTGAAAGAGACCGGTTATCACACAAAAACCAACATTGAGTAAGATTTCAATACTGTACATTAAAGAGTCCATTTTCAAAGTCTTCCGTTATGGTAGGAAGCCGATACTGTGATGAGCTTCTTACTGACCACTGCGAAAAAGTTTATTCTGTAAAAAATGGATACTTATATAGTATGCATTTTTATCATTTATTTTGACTGAATTTTTAAATTTAAATATGGAAAGCATGCATGAAGAAATCATTTTTGTATTTATTTGATAGCAAATTACGCCTTTAAAATTTCTTCTTGAAGGAAGGTTTTCCCGCCGTTTAAAAAAATTCCTTATTGCTGAATAAAATTAAAACTTACCAAAAGCTATAAAAAAATTCAATTTTACAAACAAAATGCTGAGTTCATGATGTTCAAGGAAATGCACGTTCTGTCCTAAAGTTAAAGGAAGTGATTGCATCGCTCTCATATAATATAGCAGTAGACATGAATCATGCTGTTTATTTAAAAACACGCATATGTGGCAGAATTTATTGGTGTCAATAAATTTCGTGACAGCTCATCAGCTGTCTTGTCGCTACATTAGGATGATAACGAAGAGGACATGCAACCACTTGACATTTTGCAGAAAAGATGACATAACAGTAAAGGTTATAGTTCGGTTAAACTATTGATCAGGTCAATGACACTACGCTCATCAACGTATGGGAAGGAAGGCGGGTTGGGATTGAGGGAAAGTAAATGAAAATGACTTGGGGATTAAAATCTGGAATCAATTACCAGGGTAATTGGATGTTGACCGCTTGGTCAAGCTGTGCACGTAGGTCAGTTTTATCTCGTCGTATGTAGGCAGCTTCCATGTAACGCAAGGTTGAATTGTTCAGGCCCGAACAAGTACTAGCTATGCTGTTTTGTCGTCGACAGAATGATCGCTGTCTCCTAGATGTTTAGACGTACTCTGTCTTCTTGCTTAAATAGCCAGTTAGACAAGTGCTCAGCAGCCCTGGCCGCCAGTTGCCTTTGCGTGCGCCAAATTTGTTTGCATACATAAGTACATGTGAATTTGTACACACAATTTGACATGACGTGCAATGGCATAGGTTCATATGCTCGTTTTATTGGTATTCATTAATTCGGCCTGAAGAAGTCGAGTTTTGCAGCGTTGTCGGTCTTTTAAATAGTACGGCGCAACCGTCGCTTGATTTAATTTGAAATGTCATCACCCTTAAAGGGTAAGAATATAATGACAGGCTTTTTTGGAACTGAATGTTCCATTTATCTAAGCCCAAGAGAATTGCTGTACTTCTGAATAAAGCGTGAAGTGTAGCCACAGTTAATTAGGGCTGTTTTAATGTGTGGAAGCTCTGCGGGCAGGGTCTCACTAGAGCAAATTTTCCTTGCTTGTTGAAAGAGAATATGTACTAGATTTCTCTTCCACTGAATTGGCAAAAAACTCATTAAATGTACATACTGCCCTTTCCACGTTTTTTATGGAAAACCCAGCGCGCTATTGAACCATCATCCTCGTTTACCATGAGGACGTCTTGGAACGATAGCTTCTTATGCCTCTTTGTTTCCGTTGTGAATTTCATTTTTTTGGTGTAGGATATTTATAAAATTGAGGACATCGTCGGCATCCTATTTAGAATCCACAATCGTGAATATATTTTCCACATATATTCGATAAAATTTTCTCTTATTAAGTCTTGATGATGCCTTTTCTTCAAGATATCCCATAAAGACATCTGCAAATGTGGTCCCTGGTGGACTGTCCATTGCGATTCCGTCCAATTGTCAGTAAAGTTGTCCACTCAATAGAAATTAAACATTTTTGGCGCAGTTACGAGCAATTGACGCAGTATTTCAGGCGGCAGATGGGTTTCAGACGCATGGGCACAAATAATATCTAAAGTTTCGTCCAGCGGTACATTTGAAAATAGGGATTCGACGTCTATTGAAACAATTTATTTATCCGTAACATTCTGGTGCTTGATTTCCTCGATAAAATGTAAAGTGTCCTTTGTCATGTAAGTGGAGAACCGTTCTCGAATGAATTTTATTTCCTTAACAAGCCATTGTGCCACGTTTTGCTGAAGGGAATTAGGTATTGAAAGAATCGGTTGCAGGGGTATGTCTCTCTTGTGTGTTTTGGAAACTCCATAGTCTAGGGATATGCGTAACTCTGAGCTTTAATGATAGCGCAATGGAAGCGTCAATAAGGTTTTCGTCTAGCAACTGTTAATCATTTTCCAGGCAGAGTACTCTATTGCCTTGGTCTCTTTTTTTCACCTGAGGTCTCTAGAAAAAATTTACTCTGGTCGCTTAAAATGGATTCCATTTTTCTCACATAGTCCTAACGGTCAAGAAAGACCACGCCATGACCTTTGTTAGGCATAGATATTGTAATTTCTTCACTATTTTCAGTGCAGACAGATCAGCCATGTAATCTTGAGTCAAAGGCGTCCATTGTGTTATAGGAGTTTTGCGGTACTGATGCGCAATTTTGACAAATTTTGCCTTCACCCAGCTCACATCACCAGTGGATCGAGGTAGTAGGTCTGCTAGCTGATAATTTAGGTCTTCAAATTGCGCCTCAATTTCAATTGGATTTATCCTCCTGTTTGGAACGCAAAGTTCAAGTTCCAATGACTAAGCCTCTGATTGGAGCTTATTTAGTAAGATGTTGGATAAATTGAGAAGAAGTTCATCTATAATTAGAAAAAAACTTATCGTCAGTAGAAGTTTTGCATAAAGTTATCCTTAGTTTAAATCAGTATGCCTCTATTGTCTTTTTTGTACAAAACACGCATGTTTAATGAACATTAACCAACAGTATAAACTCGTCTTGTCCAAAACATGCTTTGTCCGATCCGTGCAAGATTTGCTGGCACAGACATGCGCTGTTAAGTTTTCGATCCTGGAATGCGCAAGACAGTCCAGAGTTGGACGCAATTTCCCTTGAAAGAGGGTCTTATTGAACCCCATTGGATAGTCCTTGCTGTTAACTTAGTTCCACAGAAATTCCATATGTGTATTGTCCTTTGTTATTCTGCAACACAATTGTGGAACTCTATCTAGATACTTTAATATATCAGAGGGGAGGTGCTGTTTGAGAAATCTGAAGCATTTGTTCCCCGGTACTAATTTAAAATACGCATATACGACATAATTTATTGGCGTCAATAAATTTCGTGACAGTTCATCAGCTGTGTCTTGTCGCTACATAAGGATGATAAGGAAGAGAACATGCAACCGTTCCAAAGTTTGCGTAATAGATGACATAACAGCAAAGGTCATATTTTGGTTGAACTATTGATCAGGTAAATGACACTGCACTCATTAAAGTATGGGAAGGAAAAGGGGTTGGGATTGAGGGAAAGTAAATGAAAATGACTTGTGGATAAAAATATGTAACCAATTACCAAGGTAATTGAATGTTGACCGCGTGGTCAAGCTGTTTGCATAGGTCAGGTTTCTCTCGTCGTATGTAGGCAGCTTCCACGTTACGCAAGGTTCGAAGTGTTCGGGCCCGAACAAGTACTTGCAATGCTGTTTTTTCGTCGACAGAATGATCGCTGTCTAGAAGATGCTAAAGGTACTCTGTCTTCTTGCTTGAATAGCCAATTGGGCAAGTGCTCAGCGGCCCTGGCAGACGGTGCCCTTTGCGTGCGCCTGGTGTACTTGCATCCACAAAATTTATTGACGCCAAGAAATTCTGCCGTATATGCGTGTTTTAAATTTGTACCGGGGAACAAATGCTACACATGCTATATGTATTAGGAGCAGCATTTATAAATTGACTGACATGATGTATTGTGAATTCACAACGCAACGTCATAGCAAACTCAAAATAAGATTCTTTTAAAGAGAATGGTGCCTGTACTTTGAAAAATAAAAAGTAAAGAAGGCATAATTTGCTATCATTTATGTACAACAAATGATTTTGGCGTGCAAGCTTTCCATATATGAATTTATAAAGGTATTCAAAATCAGTGAAAAATGTGTACTATTTAAGTTTTATAATTTTTATAGAAAAAACGTTTTTGCAGCGGTCAGTATGAAGCTCATCACAGAGTCGGCATCCTACCATGGTGGAAATGAATTGAAATTGGACTGCATAATGTACAGTATTGCAACTCCACTCAATGTTGTTCGCTGGTGATTACCTTTCTTTTTCAAATTGCGGAATTTTTTATGCAGGGCTTGCCATACCATATATTGGCATACACATTTGGCCTCTCTGTTTGTATGAAAATGACTGGAAAATACATGGAGTAATAGACAAATATGAAGCGTCAACGTCAATTACATACTTGCAGGCGAAGCTGAGACAGCACTTGTTCAGTCAGAAACCCTTATAGTATATGACTTCGCACAAGTAAACCGATAACTTCGGGTAATTTTCTAATGCTAAGGTTAGCCGATGCTTAGTTAATGCAATGTTATAATGTTTGTTCCGTTTTCTCATGAATATACTCAAATAGGTAGAAAACACATCATCTTTGGAAAGAGCGTTCCACGCTGCAACCAACCTGGTAAAAAAAATGTAAATGCCATCCCACCACGGGTCGTAGTTTAAGAAGATGGCCGCAAAAAGTAGGCAGGTTGGTCTTTATAAAGGAATCATCCGTGTCAAAGCTGTTATGTGGGCTTTTTATAATAGGGTAGGATAGTATAAATCGCGTGGAACGTAGCGTAGGAAAGAAGACGTATGTTAAGTTTGGAAAATCGGCTTTTACAAGCCATTGTTTTCAGACCCCTGTCTATTTTCAGGACAAACGTCTTGAAATTCCATATGACGATAGCGTCTTTGACTATCCAAGGTCCCGATCCTTGTATAGCTAATTCCAGCAGCGGTTAAACGAAGCTACCATATAGTTTGAGAAAACTGTTGCTTTGCATGACCAATAAATAAACATTCGCAAGTTCTTCTTACTGATAATTTTTAACACCTGTGAATTTTTTACAGAGTCAACCCTCTACCTAGATCCTCTTAAATGCGAATTATGGCGAATGTTTGCATTCCAGAAGCGTGCATATTTTGAGAAGAAGGATTATGGAACACCGGAATCAATATTTTATAAGTCTGAGATTTCGGGCTCCAGCAGGAGTCCATCGTCGGAGATGGGAAAAAACTGCAACAAATGAGGTGGCTTGTTCTGGTGGATAAGGAAAAGTCAACGGTCGTCGTGAATTGTGAAGACTACCACCAGAAAGCTAAAGACTTGCTTGATGATCGAGAAACCTACATACAGGCAAAAAAAGCTCAGAAGCAGAAGCAGTATCAAACCAGTTGAAAAAATTACTTGGAGAATTAAAACGCCGGAATGTGATGACTGAGAAGGAACGGCATCTGATGAAACCTACAGATACTGCCTTAGCTTACTTTTTTGGCCTGCCTTTCGTGCATAAACCGAACATTCCATTGCGGCCAATCGTTTCCCTAAAAGGCAGCCCTAAATTTAATTTGGCAAAATGAATGTACTCGAAACTAAGTTTTATCCAGGAAAACTCTAATATCTCAGTCCGTTCAGCCGGATGATCCAATCAGACAAATGACGGTTTCCTTTGACGTGACATCATTATTTACATCCATTCCACTGGGTTTAGTACGATATGTCTTGCGCAGGAAACGTGAGGAGCTGTACATTGAAATCCACAATTCACTCAAAATCGAGCGCCTCATAAGACTGTTTAAATTTTACCAGAAAACTTACTTTACCTTTGCTGGAACGACTTATGAACAAATCAAGCGAACTCCGATGAGCTCGCCAATCTCCGGTTTAATAGCGGAATTGGTTCTGCAAGAGCGGAAAAGATTGCCTTCCCCCAACAGTCCCCGATATTTTTGTGCCGTTACGTTGACGACACGTTTGTTATCGTCAAAAGGAACACGTTGCAGAGTTTCCATGGTCCTCTTATCTCGACCTTCCCAGATATACAATTCACACAGGAAAAAAGGATTAGCGGCTACCCTTCCTCAACTTACTCGTTATGCCAACTCCCGATGGCAACATTGAAGCAAAAGTCTACAGAAAAGCAACGAACACTACACAGCGTCTAAGTTTTCACAGCAACCATCCAATGGCTCAAAAACGAAGCTGTGTAAGAACGCTGTTCAAATGAATCTAGACTTATTGCAGTAACCCGCAAGATAGAGCACGTGAGGCCCGACATCTGCGTAACCAGTTTGTGCAGAATGGCTATCCTAAAGCCTTCATAAGCCGATGCTTCGTGCCCACCCTTCGAGGACCCAAACAGAACCACCCCACGATTTGGCATACACTGCCATACATCGAAGACGTGTCGGAAGAGACCGAGCGTATTGCCGCGGGAATAGGCGTTGGAATCACACATCGTCCCAAGGCTTAAATGCGCAGCCGGGTCATGAGGATCAAGGATCAACTAAATCCCAGTGAGCGGTTGGGTGTACTGTATCGCATACCATGTCTTAACTGTTCTGTAAATTCCATGGGACAGAATGGATGCATGCTGGGTTCGCGCATACACGAACTCAAGTCGGCTTTTTGACTGAATAATGAATCTTCGCATGTGCCCACCCACACCTACGAGATGGGTCACGAGTTCAAATTCGCAGCTGCAACGATAATTGCTCACGCAAGCAGCAAGACGGGCCGATAACTTATTGAAGCCTGGGCGTCGGATGATAACTCAGTTAACTTATGCATCGAGCTGGGGCCCTAATATGTTGCCCTGCGCAGGTATCTCCAGACTCACGGCACAGGTGTCCTGTCCCCTCCTTTCTCCCCCACCTTTTCTTTGACTTATGATTGACTAACCCTATAGAAAATTGCTTGTTTTCGCTAACAATTTTATTTCTGTAAATATTCCAATCCACCATGTCGATCTCGCCCACTAGCACATACTGATATAGTCCACAGTAGCGAGTCAACGGCCAAACCAAACAATTATTGATTATCAACCCGTTCAACTTTTAGCTGTTTTTTGCATATGCCAGAACTAGCCACCTCATCTATTGCTGTTTTATTCCCATCTCTGACGATGGACTTCTGCAGGAGCCCAAAAGCTCATACTAATAAAATAATGAATTCAGTGTTCGATCTTTTTCTTCTTCTCCTTCTAAAAATAGACTCTTAATTGCCGATGTGAAGACATTTGCATTAAAGAGAGTTGAGGGTTAACTGCCAATGCTTTGACCTGTTATCCAACCTGCTGAAGTAAGCTTTCGGATGGTTTTCATTTAAGTTAACTTACCACCATTAAATGTCGTCAGTAAATAGAATGGCATGACAGTCTATGTACTTGACAAAGTCGCTGATAAAGATAAAGGAATAATGGGCGACATACACTTGAGTCATGTGGGACGTCATGGACCATAGGTGGCCCCGGGCACTGCTGGCGCCTGACTTGTCCTCGTTGGTACCTTCCGTTCAAAAAAAAATGTTAATCCATAGGATACACAGTTTATGCAGAAAGCGTCGGTTAGGTTTCGCCTGAAAGCTTTTTTGGAGGCAGAATAAACAAATTTGCCTCAGCAAATGCAATGCTAGAACGTTCAAGTGACAACAGCAGATGTGTAAGATAGGACCTAACACTGTGCAATTCGTGTTAGGTACTGAAGAAGAGTTGAGTCTGCGCCAGTATCTGCATCAGCACCTTCTTTATTATGTTCTACAGGGTCCTGCAGCAGCTCACCCGGGGGTTGGTGAGGCAATCAGAACTGTGTGGCCACTCTGTTTTGGTGAAAATGACATAATTTACAGATTTGTTGCCTTGGCCTCTATTTTCAAAACCATAGTTAAAACATGTCAACAAAAAGGTATATTTGTAGAAGACAATTTTTTAAAGGGGAATAGTTCGATTCCGAGACGAAATAACGAAAATAAATACGAGATTCGGAAGCGCTTGCTTTCCTCGTTTTTGACGGTTTGCTGGAAGAGGCAGGTAGACTGACCTTCCTAGTAGGTAAAAAAGGAGATCAACAAGCTATGTTTTGGGTAGACTAAAGTGTTTAAAATATTGCATAATAAGGCTTCGTCAGTCTGTCCTACTGAATTGCAGATTTGGAAAACCCACGATTCGATGCCACGAAATGAGATATGGAACACATGACAACACAATTGTGCTACTTTTTCCCTGCCTGGTCTGCCTCGTAGGATACGTCACATCCAATTGAGTCCCTATTTATTTCAACGAAAATCGGGTCAGCCGTTGCAAAATCTCAAAAACATTAACCAGTCACGTATTACTTGAGGTCTGAACTCAATGGCTAGCGAGCTAAACTCTCATACGTCCCTGTCATTTCGTAGTCGACCATGTCCTACGATTGGTATTGACATATTTACCATATAACTATAACATGCACCCTACTGTGCGGCATTTGCTAATGACTAAAGAAATTATCATTTTGCATATTTTACTGAACACAAAACTATATCAGTGATCATATATGTTTAAGTTATGTTGGTAGGCAGCCTGTAAATAGCTTTAAAAATATAGTTTTTTGTCATTACTTCAATGAGATTCCAAATAATTTTGGGTTGTTTGGAACGGGTGCATGCGCGTAGATTGCCGTTCATCACTAGTGTAATGGGGCAAAACCACAGCATAGGAATTTAGGCGGTAATATTAACAGCATTCCATTGTTGCACGAAAGGCACTAGCAGCATAGGCATGCAGCTATCATATTACCTATAAAAAGAAAATATTCCTACGCAGAAAATTTGGCATAAACGGCTGAGCCTCCAACGACTTTCAACCCAGCCGTGTGGCAGTCCTAATGCGAAAACCAGTTAACTTCATCGGCACCAGCCAACTTTATAACATAAAAAGGACGCATCGGTAACGCGAGATAGGTAGAAAAGCCACTGTAAAATCTAACTTAACTGCAATGTTGAGAGGCTCTGCTGGTGGTAACTTATGATACTTTCACGGTAGGAAGAGTGCATTAAAAGTAATCCAGTAAAGCGAAATGTGCTACAACATTCATATCAATTAATTAGCAGAAAATCATTGTTGTGAAGCACCGCATTCGCCAGTTACTTCCACTCAACTTCCAGCAACTTCTATGTTGAATAATACGCAGCTGTCAATGTATTATCTGGCTATCCCATCAATGACAAGCAGGCTATTTCCAACTTACCTGAATTACGCAAAAACAAATGTTGACACCAGTATGAAAAGAGTTCGAAATGAAAACGCACGCAAGTAACTCTGCAGGGTCCTACATAACACTGCCAGCAACAACTTAACGTTGAGTCAAGGATATAGCAAAATGCTTGCCACAAAAAATCCCCATTGTGCTCCAAATGATAACCGTATGCAGAAAAATCTGGATGTCTGTTCTGAAAATTGAATTTTTTGAATGTCGAATAAACATTGATGTACTCATATAAACCAACATGATTGACAGATTCTGGTTATCGTTTGGTTAGCCCAAAATTCGAAGTCTTTTTTGAAACAGTTCAAAACACTTTGCACTGCCTGGATATGTTGGTAAAGTAATCAAAGCCCTTTGTTGAAAGTGAATTTAGTTCATTGATATGTTGATGGACGAAACCACATAGGCGACACGCCATTCCAGTGTCTGCCTGAAATTAGGGATAAAGGTATCAGTAAATTACACGTAACTATACCAAGTAAAATACAGGCCATGCTCTGCAGCATTTACGAAAACCAAAAATATTCAACTGGTTTTCATAAGAAAAAACTTACTGAGATTAATTGTCACATTAATACCAGGCCTTAAGTAACTCTCAAGCCTTTTCATAGTAAAGTTGATTTATTGAAATTCTGTGAATATTCCCATGGTTAATCATAAAAGTCAGTTGATGGCAAAACATTTTCTTCAGCATCTCGTCATCAGACCAAATATTTGCAAGGAAAGTAAACGCTGTATATAACAATTAATGACAAGTTTCTTAAACAATTGTTTGCCATTAAGTGGCTTTTAAAAATAAATAAGAGCATCTTACTGTTTTACTTGGGTTGAGTCACGCCGTAGTTTTTTCAATCCGCCTATTATATGTGGTCTTCGGGGAATGTCGGGTTATCACTGTTACAGTTTGACTAAGTAGTACGTCATGTCGTTTGTTAGGGGTTTTTTGGTTTTACTTAATGTTTGTAGATATTAGTGTCAGAGGTAAGGCCATTACATATAGGGTGGTGCTGACGTCGTGAATAGGGTTCATGCACGCGGTTTTGGGTAGGCCAATCGATTACAGTAAATGCATGCAAATTGTATACGTGGTCTTCGGGTAAATGCCAGGGTGTCCGTTGAAGGGTTCTTGCTGGAATTACTTAACGCGGTTTCATTTTACTTTAAGAATAAGAGGTTGCTGCATCTGTGTTGGTGCAAGTTTCGTGATCGCGTTCCACGTTAAATGGGCAGTCTAAGGTTTGTGTCACGGTATCAGTGTTATTATTTTATTTAGGGTTTCTGCATCTGGTTTCTGTAAGTGTTTCAGATAGTGTTACTGTGCGTGGTTTGTTTTGCGTGTCAGATTTATTTGTTACTCCATGTGAGGTGGGGTTATAGTTGTGGGTAGATTTAATCCATATGGATAATTAATTGATGTGGTTTCTTGCTACTTTAGTCAGGTTTCAAATGTTAAAGGTAAGGGAGGACGGTATGAGGGTAAATCTTTTGGAAGCGGCCTCTTTTTTTAATTTTTTACATGCAAAATTATATTACATACAATATAAGCGTATGAGATACGTAAAAAATATCAAAATATCGGCATCCCAGGCGATCTATTTTATGAGCAGCAAGACACTTTGCCGTTATGGCTAATCAACGTGGGTTATTGATGTGAAAAGGCTTATCTTCAGGCTTTGTAAATCAAGTTTCAGACAAAACGATGTAAGGGTTAGTATTTGGACCATGGTTAATCGTTCGAACGTATGATACATATACTATAATATTATACAAAAAAGAATATGGCATATTTAATAATATATGCAATGTATTTGTTCACCAGTGACAGGCATCATATTGGCGAAAGACTGGCAGTACAAGCGGCTCCTGGCTCTCTGTGTAGAATTTTGTCATCAAATTATAAATATTACAACATATGTAATTGCCGGTTTTCTTACCATGCATTTGGTGATTGGAAGCTACAACGGCTGTTGCGAGTTAGCGTTTTGCGTAGCGCACCATTATGGCTTGAGTATGTCTTTTTAGTGTCGGCAAATGTGACAGAATTTGCCCATTGCAGTATGTTTTGTATGTGCTGACGATCGTGTCGATGTACAGTCATCGATAAACTTTAATCAATTTAGCGCACTTCTAAGTATGGTTTAGTGGGGGCCATATTTTTTGCCTACTCTTGCTTGAACGCAAACTTAATCATACTACAGAGGTACTGATAAGCCAGTCCATACCTGTGTTTGCAAGCTTTCTGAGATCCACCATTTAGGTATCGAAATTTTAAGCTAGCGATCAGTTTTTCAGTATGGTGGATTTTACAATATGTGTTTACTACCAATGGTCTGCCAGCAGCTGTTCAACCTTAAATCCAAATGGTAAGTTGCAGCCTAAAATGAGTTTAAAAAATCTGCTTTCTTTTTAACTTTTATAAAAAATTCATATCCAACAAACATGCCTACTTCCTCTAGTGATTCAAAATGTATTTAATACATTATTTGTATATGTAGTGAGCCACAGTATCTGCCATCAGTTCAGTTTCCAGATTCCGACAATTATTTTCGACCTGCACATCACTGCTGTACAGTTCTGCTTATGGGCTATTCCCTTGATGGATTACGAAGCTACAGCTCTTTATTTTGTTTAAAAGCAAACTTTCTGCTTAAATTTCGGGTGCCCTATTCCTACGTCTTCCATTTTGCCACTTGACGTACATGGCATAGCACAAACGATGCCGCCTTACATGCCTGGAGAATTCGCTTCTATCGACTAAAACATGTCAATCACCACGGCGCATGTACTCAGATAATCAACCCGCTGATTTTTACTAAAAAAATATGTTAAGATGCGTGGGTACCACTCATATTTTTGTGCAAAAATAGTGTTGTGCAAAGATGCAGTTAACTGACTGTCATGCGTAGACTGACGGTTCATTTTTTTTAGTGACCTAAGATAACTCGCTCGCACGATGGTTTCTACTTTTACAAAAAGGAAAGGCAGGGAAACTGTGCACTTCACCTAGCGGCTTCTTAATGATAAACGGTTATCGAGAAAATAAGGCCCGGGAAGTTAAGAGTCGCCCGGTCTTTTGCTGTGATTTTAGTAATTGTAATGATCGTCCAAGTCTCACATTTCTTTGGCGGTAATGCCTTTAATAAACCAGTCGTTAAGTCGCTGCTGGTTGTGCTTGACAATGAGTAAGAAGGCATAAGAAGACTTTTTTTCTTCCGTCCATGTAGGTAAGTGCGTAGTTGCCATTGCATGTATGTTAGTATGTGGGTTGCCAATTTGGTAAACGAACATGCAATAGGTAGCCTTAGTTATGTAATTCGTTTTACTCAAATGCAGTCCAAGCTGCGACCACCAAAGCGTTACACAAATAAGGTTATTATCTTTCTTCACAATGGGGCATTTTGCAATTTTTTAAGGAATATAAAGTTGTATAGAAATACCAGCATTTTTAGCAACGAAGAAAATTCCGAAAAAAACGGAAATTGGGCGTACTAGGTCAACTTAAGTTTTTCATATGTAGGAAGCTGATTCGTGCAAAACCTGACTTAATGAAGAAGCACATATAAAAGTACGTTGAAAAATAATCCATCTGTAAAATTTTCGGAAATGTATGTTTCCATATCACACCCATTGTAATACATGGCTGTTATCGAACAAACCAAAGTCCAAGTAGCTATTCCAATAAGTTTTCACTATAATTACTAGGTTTTCTTTCGTTTATGCCTTGATTATATTACGTGAGACTAAGGCAACCACATTTTCGCAGGATTGAGCCCATTGGGAGATCGCAGGATTAATATATATCTTAAGCTCATGTGTGGACATGCCGGTCAGTGACTAATACATTCAAGTAGAACGTACCAAATGTTGTCTTCATTTGGATTAATATCCTTCAACCATATTCCTTTCTGTTTATTTTAGGACCTCGATTAAATAAGAGGTTCAGATCTTCCTTGAAATTCTTATAAAAGCTTCAATTTGCACTGGCTTTAGTCAATTAGCCGCACGTAATAAATATATTCTTCGTGCTTACAAAAACGTTAAAAATAAAGTATATCTGAAACGCATTTACCTAAAAGGCGAG
Organism: Ligula intestinalis; assembly: GCA_036362985.1. Classification (NCBI taxonomy): domain Eukaryota; kingdom Metazoa; phylum Platyhelminthes; class Cestoda; order Diphyllobothriidea; family Diphyllobothriidae; genus Ligula; species Ligula intestinalis. The sequence continues at coordinate 52,206,461 of JAYGXS010000005.1, forward strand.
CTCTGAAACATTATTTCGCATGCAGTGGTCCGTTTTTGTACCGGTTGCAGAAACACACAATATGTCAACTCATTACCGCAAAAAACTAGAGTCTTAAGCAAAAAATCACGAATGAATATGTCTAAGATTGATGAAAAAATTATAAAAGCGTTGCCTTTTAAAAAGGAGCATTTTATAGATTTTAGCGTCGGATTGATGCGTACTTTATTTCTTTGACGGGTTAAGTCAACATCAGAATGAATAATTTTGGTCATTTTTTGGTTTCCCTAAAACTTGGGGCACATTTCCCGTTAAAGATGAATGAGCTCACTTTTCTATTATAACCGGAAGAGTTTTCAGTATATTTTCTTACTTCTATGATAAGTTCTACAAGACATAAAGAAAACAGAGTGGCAATATTATAAGCGACAATTTAAAAAACTGTTTCGCAGTGTCACGCGACAAATCACTCAAATGCATGTCACACTAACTTTTTTTCAAGTTTAAATTGACTGTTCTATTTATTTGGCTAGTTTATACGAAAAATCTAAGCTGGGTTACAGCAAACAATAGTATTTAAGTTTTTTATTCAGTTTAATGGCACAACCTTTGGCAGATTTACGAAATAACTTTGTTGAACTTTATTTGCTCTTTTACTTCTCAAAATAAGTCACTTTGCACAAAATTCGATTTACAGATAAAATATTATTTTCATAATGCCCGGAAGAGGAAGTAAAAGAAGGAGAGACGAGTTCTGGGACCAAGGTGTATTTTGGCTGATGTGACAAAAGCATGCTCGCTTCCATCGTCAGAGCTAGCATCGGCTCAGAACGGAGCAATTAGTCGGGTGGAGTGGGATACGCAGGGCCGATAGCCGACAGCCGCGAGCAAAGAGAATGGAGATGCTCATGAGACACAAAAATGTCTTGACACAGCTTATGAAGACGCCGAGAGGGCACGAGCAATTCAAACAGCCACAAAAATCGATTGGTGTAATCGTTCGACACACGGGTATTAGGCACGGCCAGTGGTCGGACACATTCATCTGACGCGAATACGATATAGACACCACGCTCTGACGATGGAAGCGAGCACGCTTTTGAAACACCTTGGTCCCTGAAATCGTCTCATCTTTTTCTTCTTCCTCTTACGGGGATGATGAGAGGAATGTAACACACTAACTCATACGTAAACGTACCTCAACTAAATGAAAGCAAAACAAAATTGCATGATCTCTATAAATATATAAGTGCAAAGTTTGTACTTTTTCAAGTTTTTTTTAATATTATAACACAAAACAACAAGGAGTTTTTTTCCGCGGAGTAAAATAGCTTAGAAAATTCCTTGGGTTCAAAAAAACGTTGCATTTGGTCCCAATTGTTCCTGCTTTGCCGCAAGTATACCGATCTTGCAATAACTCTTTACGACTAAAAAGCATTTTGCACCTTAAGGCAACTCAACGAACAACATAAACAACCTGCAATTTTCTGAATGTATACCGTTCTGCCCTCTTGACGCACGTCAAATCTGCAATTTGCAAAAAATTGGTTATTACTCACCAAGAAACAGTAAACACTGTTGCAAAAATCGTTACCGTGCAGGCTTCTCCGAAGTATTTTGAGTCTGCTTACCGATTGTTTGATGAACTTTTCCCTAAATGATTGCAAACACTAACCGGTATTTAATTCTGCATCTCGATATGACCGATTAAGTTTTCAAGTGTTCCTGTTTTCCAAACGAAAATGGGCAAGTAAATGTTAGAAAGGCCATCCATAAGTCGTCTTACCACAACTATTCCGTAGGCTTTCCACGCAAAGTAGGATGCGTAGGCGGTGTCATTTTGATCAAGCCAATGAAGATAATTTGCAAGCTCGGCAGAAGACGAAAAATCGTCAACATGAATGAAGGAATTTGGAGGTGCTAGAGCACAGTAATATTCTCGTGGAGCGCCCATCACCACAGGGACCATACCGAACCTGTTGAATTTTAAATTTAAGGCCGGCTCAACAAGGTAACTTTGCTAAAGTAAAGTGTAAGCTGCCGAAATGATCTGCTTAAAAGTGCTTAGGAGGCTTAAGCGCATTTTTCAATAAAGTAATTATTGCCGCTTATCATTTCAGACTCCGGTCCTGCATGCAGTTTAACCTACGTAATTCAGAGGCTTTGATTCTTACACTAAGACCGATTTTTATATGTTCAGCAAAAAATATAATTTCCAGTTAAATTTAACTTGAATTAAAAAATACGAATTCGAACTTGCAAATCATGTTTATTTCCTTTGAGTTCTCTCACTGTTTTATCGTTACCATCCCTATGTGACTTTTAATCTCTCATGGGTCATTTGACACCTGCGTTATTTCTGAAAAACCTCCTATTTGCTCAAAATTACCAGTTAAAATAAATATAATGGCGGCGGGTAAGCATCATTGTATTTTCTCGAAGTAAAGTTCAAAGTTATTTGAAAATTGCCATTTTTCTGCAAAAGGACCGCAAAATTGTTCATAAAACATACTTTTAAGTAGACGCCAAAGGTCATGCAAAATTCCAATGTATGCGAAACATTGATATTTATTCGGTAATCGGCATTGACTCAAGTTGTGATGCTGATTATTATGTAGTGTATTCTGAAGTCAGTTCAGTCAGGAAAGGATGCCGGCTTTTTAACGAGCTCCACTTCAGCGAATAGGAGAACGTATGTTTTGTAAAAACTGACTATTTAAGCAGGATGCATTTTTATCATTTTTTTGACTGCCGTTTTAAATTCAAATATATTTTATCGAAAAAATTAACGAAAAAACTTTTTTGTACGTGTTTGAGAGGAAAAAACCTTTCATAATATTTTATACTCCAAGAAAGGGAAGCTTTTTGTTGAGAAAATAGAACCTAATTATGAGCTTTTTTAGAACTGTGAGTTGTTGATTCATCACACATCGTATCCGTTAATTTATTAACGCTGCCTATACTGTATAACATATTGTCTTTATATTTTTCTATATTTTATGACAAGTATATAACTTGTTCCCCAAACTGAAGGTAAAACTACTTTTCCTTAAGGAAGATGTATACAATGCGCAGTTTCTTAACCTTAAATTCGAGTGTAGCAGTCACTATGTTAGAAAACTATGCAGCAATAAAGCATTTTTTTTAAACGAAAGCTATATTTTCCTTAAATATGAAATAAAAAAGAGGCGTTAATTTTTATCAAACACGTGCAATAATTTTTTTCGTTGATGTTTTCTATAAATATATTTGAATTTATTAAGGCAGTCAAAATAAATGATAATAAGGCAGTCTATTTAAGTAGTCAGTTTTTACAAAACATACATTCTCCTAGTCGCTGGAACAGAGCTCGTTAAAAAGCCCGCATCCTTTTTTGGCTGAACTGACTTCAGAATTGACTACATAATAATCAGTATCATAACTTGAGTCAATGCCGATTACCGAATGAGTATCAATGTTTCGTATGTGTCGGAATTTTGCATGACCTTTGGCGTCTACTGAACTTTGGAGAATTTCAGTTCATTAACAAAAATCAATTTTTTTTTAGGACTTACAGCAATGCGTTCCTGAAGAGCTTTTCCGTGATATAGTACACACAATTGGAATTTTCAAATGCAAGGAAAAATTTGTACTGCAGCGATAAATTTCGCAGACAGGTTTCACCTTCGTGTGAGCAGGGTCTCCGTCCCCCTTGACCGTAAACTTCAATCTGAAATAAAAGGGAAGAGAAATTTCAAAAAATACCGAAAATAATTTTTGGAGTAATGAGCTGGCTGTTGACACAAAAACACCCATAGTATTCTGTTCATGAAAGTAATCTTTGCGGCTTTAGTAAACAGGCACTAATATTGTCCCGGGAACATTTATGATGTCCTCTTTTGCATAGAGAGAGACAATATGTGCATAGTGTCTGCCGAGGGCAGCTTATATGAGCCCATTTTAATTTTCAATTTGTTTGTTTTTCTGCACAAACAAGTACAGAGTGTCAAAGCTGGCAACTGTCCAAAATAAGTTGCGATTAGGACCTCGAGTAATCGTACAGAACATTATATTTCCTTGCATGTTATTTCGATCTGTAATTCAAAGTAATGTTCGATGCATTGCTTGCTGCGTGTTAAGGAAAAGGTCCATGTAGGGCACATCGGTGTTCTAGCTACTTCGGTCGATCTCAATGTGTGTCACCAAGGTTTACTTAGTTATTGCTCGGCCCTTCTTCATCTATGTGCGATGAGTGAACCACAATCAATTTTGGCGTCTTTGCTCATACATTGTATGCCATTTTATCACGTAAGATTACGCGTGTGAATTATGCGTCTGGTTTATTATTCAAGATTAGTAAATGTTGTAAGAATTTAGATAACATTTCTACAGCCAGATTATTAGCTTTAGGTCAGGCATTTGTGGTTAATTGTGACGTGCAAATGACCTCACAAACGTCAGGTATCACCTAGAACAAAGCATACTTTTGATGTTGACCTATGAAAGTACATGAGCACTAGAATGACGAATGATTCAGCGAACGTGCAAACAATGCAGATTAACATAGACGCGCAAAAAACAAAAAAAATTAATTCTATGCATGTCTATTTAGCAAGGAGCATTGTTTACGCGATGCTTTATGATTAAATAAAGCAACGCAGAAAAAGTGACGGCCATGCCGCAGTATAAGCTGGCACCGTCTTCAATTTACTGCTGATCAAAAAATGAGAAATAAACGATGACGGGGTACAATTTTTCTAGCTTTCCAAACGCTTTCTTACGGATATTGCCTACTATTCCTGACCGCTATTGCACCTCTCATTCTCACAACCATGTGCTGGCGAGTAGTGATATAATTTTAAAAAATTTAAAATTTACTGCGATTTTTCGACTAAGAAGTATGCACGGCACCATAACACGGTTGAGACTTTCCTTTGCGCATGGTGGCCAGTCATGAGATTCAGTTTGCCTACCAAGCTGTTATGTTTGTGCGAAATATAGATTAAAGATACTTCAAAATCAAACCAATTTCTACCGCATATAAGTTAGATATCCAGTATTTATGTATACAAATATTGGATGCACATACGTCAATATGTTTTGCGAGTTCAGCAATATACTCGTTTCGTTTATTCTTGGGATGCAAGTTGGAAATTAGGGCTACCACCTTCTTTTTGCGCTGGGCGTGGACTTCTGGCAACCATTGTGTATTGTCCCTATTCAGCATGCCAATTTGTTCCTTCTGTGGAATAACAGTCTCCGGCTGCTGATTGGCCATGAAGACTGCGTACACCCAGGGCACGTGCGATTCACCGTTGGTTGTCAAAAAAATCTTAAACTAGAAACGAAATAACTGGAAGCATCAATATGTAACTGTTAAGAAAAAAATACTGCTCATTTTAAACAACCTCAGAGGGAAACATTTCATGTGATGAAAACTGTATACTTATCACAGTCTCATCGAGCATGTGTGATGACACCTTCAAAATTTGATGACAAACCAACATGTAGGCAAGTAGGAACAGAGCAGGATAATGTTTGTTATTTTCAGTGAGTCCATGGAAGAATAATTCATGCATGTGGCCACACCTTTTTGCGTTCACAAGCTAAAAAAAGTCCCGCTAGCAATCCACTATGGTATTATCTATTTCAATATATAGCAAAAAGTAAGAAACTTCACTTTTTGTCGAAAAGAATACGCAGTTAACTTGAAACAGTTGTTAAAAAGTCCCTTTTCGGCATCTTAGCATTAACTGTTAAAAAGGTAATAAGCATTACATTTCGCGAGCTATCAATACATGTTAGTAGTTTGTAAAGAGGTAGCCTATTATAAATGTTATTTTATTAAGCGCTGGAAGAAATTTTTTGCGGACCTTGCTTTCGCACGACTGTGTGTTTTTCTGCTTGGAGGAATCTCTAAATAGCGCTCACGTGACCATCTTCATTGGAACTTATATCCAAAAATCAACTTTGTCGGTGAATTATTTTTATCTTTATGTTGTTTTTTTGATAAATACGTTGAACAAAATCTTGGTTTATACACTTAAGCTTGAAGACACTGACAACTTTTATTCAATTTAATAACAAGGAAATGTGATACATATGCAAATTTTTTTGGCTCATAAAGAGTTATTTTGGTACAAAGAAAGTTGTATTCCTTACCTTTTAAATGACGATAAAATATGAATTAAAAGCTCATTTAAAGCACTTTTTACATCGACAGAACTTTGGGAATTATTCATAAAAATTCATTTTCTCTATCAATCGCTTAGTATTTCCTATATTTATTTTACATTACAAACTTGTCTAAGCTTGTTCGATATCACTTCTGTTGTTTTGTAATTCGCTCATACTAGTTTGTGAGTGCTTATAAATATTTTGCAAACTTTTAAATTCTGCACTTTTTCTGGCCTATAATGTATGTTATATGATTTTTATCACCGTTACATACTGCTCTGTGCCTAGTGTTATTATAAACGCTTACACTGCAATACATTTAAAAAATTTGCATTTTAAAGAGATTTTCGGCTTGTAAACAAGCCTTAACGTTGAAACAGGCAGAAGGGATATTCTTGAAAAGCTTACATGCTGCCTAAAATGCGCTGAAATCCTTGGCATGTGGAACGGTGATTCTCCCGACTCAAGCGCCCATGTCTGGTTAGCCGGCTTTGGCAGGGCTTCTGCGGGAGGGTTTCGCGTAAAGACTGCTAGAATTGCACTCCGATAATCTGAAAAATTCTTTGATAATCTGCAGCGATATTTGCAGCCGTTAAGGGACAAACTGTGCCAAAGAAACCTTTCGTCGTAAAAAATGAGAGGGCCTTCCTTTTCGATCACCTGTGGTTAGGTAGAAAATTACCAGCTAAACGTTTAAGATAAATGCACATTCATAGTTGAATAATAGTCTCATATTATTTCTTTTCTTATTCATCGAGTAAAGTATTAAGGATATTACGTCCGGAAGATGCAGAAGTATAAGTGCATTTATAATAGACTGCATAATGCTTGTAGGAGATTTAGAAAACACGCCAGTCTTCTTATAAACTTACTGCTTCACTTATGTTCGTGATCCACCGCATCTGCCGGATAACAGAAACGTAACCGTATACATTATTTTTTGGGTAATGACGGACGCAGTAACGATTGTGATAGATATGAGCGTTTCTATATGAATCATCCGTAGGCACCAGCCGCAGCATTGACAGAATTGCATGCTTCACGGATGTATAAGAACCTACCGTTTGCTTGAGAACAACGTAACTAAGCACTAAGAAAAAAATGCAGTAAAGTAAGTTCCGATATTCACTCAACATTTCCACAGATGTTAAGCGTATGTTAATTAGGTAGACATATAAGTTGGTTCTGCTTATGCCGACTGAAGTGCGCACGACCACCTTAGGACGAATCAAGGGAAGGCATGCGAGGGGGTTAGAGGAAATTAAACAGTTAGTTTTTTTGTGTTTCTCAGAACAGCTGCGTCATCACATGTAAGCATTTGCGTTCCTGGCACCGTGCTGCGTTTACAGAGTCACATTTTGGGTCTTGGTGTACACAAAGAAATCGTGTGACGCGCCTACAAGGAATGGTACACCAGCATGCGCGATGCAGAACAGGCAACATAAAATTGATTTGGGAATCGATAAAAAAATTGTGCCCTGCATTGATCGATACTGGTTCTCACGGTCGTCGTAACGCGTACATAGGATGTACAAAACAGCGAGAATTTCAAATATGTGAGCAAAATTCGCTAATGTGTTGCCTTGTTTGAGCAACGGCAGTCGTTACTGGTTGGCATCTAGTCGGGATTGGGTGCCATCTTTTTCATGCCTTCGTGAGATTTGTGTACATAGTAGCCAAGGCAATGTGCCAGGTAACGCAAGAGCCATTGAACATTATGGCCTCTAAATATGACCTGTATTTCTCAGATGGCCAGGAAACAACAGTACAGACGTGCTCCCATGCCAACTTATGTCAAGTTTTCAGGATATGTACGATGATCTGGGCATCTGATCTCATCTCTTGAGTGTTAATCGGGGTTGTGTTAACGTGCTGAGTCCGATTTTCCCGTCTGACGACAATACACTGTTTTGCAACCGTCACAGGAAATATTGCAAACGACATCTATTTTTGTGCAAGAAGCCAACGCTATCCTTGGGGAATACAATTTGATGGTACGCTGTAGTCCTTGGTTATCTAGCCAGTTTTTATGGTGGCATTTTCATGTTTTCTTTAGGGAGATGGGGTTATTCGTGATTGTCACTTTTAACGAGAAATATGGTCGGGTGCCATTAAAAAAGCTGCAACTTGACAATTAACATCATTTTGCTGAACTGCTGCCGCGTTTTCGGCAATTCATGGCTTAAAAAACCCGCTAGTTTCTTCGGCAAAGTTGCGCTGGCGACAAATGCATCATATATTTTAGATGACTCGAGATGTTTTATTGCCTAGGCAGTTGGCATTTCGGTTTCATCATCTGACATTAAGTAGTAATTTAGAAGGAGGCGTTTGAAAGATGTATGTTGTTACAATTGTCATCCAGGCCCGACTTTTTTTCCTTTCCTTTTTCTGCTTAACGAAGGTCGATAGCAACATATTCCTTCCAACATTAGAGTTCAAGTCCGGCTAAAATGCAGTCTAAACTTCTCTCTATCTCTCTTGATCTACTATTGCGTCCACTTGCAGGTATTGCGTTACGGTAGTTACATTCGATAAACTTTGAAAATACAGTTGCTGCCGGCCAGAAAATGTTTGCTGATGTGGTAAATATGTAACTCTGAGGTGTGCACGACTCCTTACTAAAAATAAACGAACTATTTCGCGAAATTGCAGCCTTTTACATAAACAAATCACATTACAAATCATTTTACAGAAATTAACATAGGCACGTGAGCAAATGAATGCTGAACTGCCAAGTTAAATTATGGTGAAGAAATTGCATGGACTAACTGCTACATACCCAAAATGAATCCCTCCTATTCTCTCATATCGCATGAATGACTGCGAGCAGCAATTAATTCCAATTGCCGTTAATCAACTTTGCATGCAATTCACATCTGCTTATGCATTTATTCGTAAAAAAGTGGAATTATTCATCTTGCAACTTGCACATCAATGACTACATGACGGATGACGTAATTCGATTTTTTTGAGCTACTTCTGCCCAAGTAGAGTAAAATCGATTTTCGAAGAAGCTTGAACGAAATATTAAGAAAAAAGATGTGATAGGAATATAGAACAGATATTCGGTTGCACCTTAATACTAAAATGCTCCTTTTGTCCAGTTTAGTTTCAATGTCGATACATAGCAGCCATAGTAAATAATTTTCAATCCCATTTTACTACTTTTTTACTTATTTCTTTAACTTTTCTTATTTGCCCATCCTGTTCAAAAACCGATCTGAACCTCGTCGTGATAAAAATCAAAAACGTAATTGCACTGACATATGACGGAAGTAAACTGCGTTTATTTTACGCCAAATGTCACGTTTACCACTGCACCTTACAGACGCATGTTATATATTTAGTCACCGACCCGACTTCTGTATGTAACCCAACGACATATTTCATCACCGCAGCGTTCTAGTCAGCGCAAGCAAGTGAGTGTTAGGTTGTGTGAGTTCAGCATTACTCTAAAAATGTATAAACTGAACAAAATACTGGGGATCCCGATAAACAAAACTGCTGCAATACCAAATGTACCTTTGCACATTTCGGTTATAAGGACAGGTTAAGTTGCGCATACCTTACAGTCGATTACATATCTGATGAAAGGTTGGAGGTTAGGGGACTAAACACACCTTTGGGTTAATTATTTAGTTCATTAGGTTGACGTGAGGTGCAAAATGATGTTCAATAGGATTTACTTCCTTTCAAGTCAGTACACTGGGAGGAAAAAGAGGCTAAAATGGGTGAAATTCAGCGTTTGTTGATAACCGAGGAATTTCCTATGTTATTAGACGTTGCGGAGAAGAATTTCTTGTAAGTGCATGTTGCACTATAAAAAACACTCATGAAGAGCAGGAACTTCTTGGTTATATCTGTTCGCGAAACGTGGAATTTTGTTTTGCTTCATTGAAATGGAGGTTAGTGTTATTATGAGATAATGCACTATTTTTGGAAAAAGAAGGGCAAAATAAGTTTAAGTATTATATTTTGCAAATCTGCAAAATTTTGCGTCATTAACTTGAGTAATAAATGTTGACAGCTGTTTCTTGCTATAACCTCAATTAAAATATATATTGTATTTTTAAAGGGTTGTAGGCAATCAAAGCTAATAAGTTCTTTATTAGTATATAGTAATTCAATCGATTGTGAAATCAATAAGAATTTGAAGACAGTTAACATAACACATATTTGAGTGAGAATTCACGAGGTATTGCGATACAGTTTTCTCAAAAATATCACCGTTGATTTTATTGCCACTGCTTTTTATTGACCTAAATATACTTAAAGCTGTTCCGATTTATATAGAAAGGTTAGTTTTTTGTCATTTACAACGCAATATTTTTCCATTATTTTTAGGGAAACCAATAAACTGGCTGAAATTTCCCATTCTAATCTGGACTTAATCATCAACAAAATTAAACTAAGCACAAATTAGACGGCAAAATAAACAAGTAAATTTTGTTATCAAGAGTTAACTATTTGTTAAAATTTCTGAAATAAATTTTGAGCATATTAATTCGCGATTTTGTAGTGGAGATTCATTTATCTCGTAAATGAGTTCACATGATTGGGTGGTTCTAAAACTATGACACACGCAGACAGATGCTAGAGAAAAATGTTTCAAAGCAGGTTATTGATGTAAAAGCTTACAAGATATATCTTATTTTGAAGGTTTTGGTAAGCACATAGAATATACTCATTATTGATGTTCAATTGACTAAAGCCAGTAAAAATTGTAAAATCTTCCTTAGAATTTCAAGGAAGATCTACACCTCTTCGTTATAGAAGTATCAAAATAATTACAAAAATATGGCGGTAGGCAATAACTCCTAGTGTACAAAAGATGGAACGCTTAAAATTGTTCCCGAAAATTCTATTTAAATTGATAAGTCAGTGACCGGAATGTTCGCAAGTGAGCTTAAGCAATATGTTACTCCTGTGATCTCCAAATGGGGCATATCAAGCGAAAACGTGGTTGTTTTAGTCCAAATAAGCCAAGCGATGCATAAATGAAAGAAAATGTGACAATGTGTTTAGATACATACTCGAAACGTAGGCTCTTTGGTTACAGCCACGCATTATATTGCACGTAATATTGAAGCATATGTATTCAAAAACTTGACGAAACGATTATTTTCCAACGAAATGTTTATTGTGCTGCTTTATTCACTCGGTGATTTTGCATGAACGGGCTTCCTCTACAGGCAAAACTAAAGTTTACGTAGTACGCCCAAATTCCACTTTTTCGGAATTTTTCACTTTTTTAAAAAAGCTGGTGTTGCTAAAAAACGTTATATTCCTTCATGACATCATGATATGCCCTATTATGGAGAATGATCATTACTTTATTGCTGTAGGACTTTGGGGGCCACAGCTTGGGCTGCGTTTGAGTGAGAGGGAGTTACTTGTAAAAATCGTTGAATTTCATGAGATAGTGCAGCTACTGTAGCTTTCAAATAATTTCCAGTTATTTTGCTAAACTTTCTAGTTTTGTACATGAAAATGCTTTGTGTATATTTGAAATTTAAGTAAAAGTAATAAGCCCGATTTCCATCTTTTATTAATTGTTCACTTCTCCAAATAAGCTGCTAATCGAAATTAACCTACCAATACTTGACAAACTGCATTTGCCCTTATATGACGAAACAGCATTGCTGTACTGTAGTAAGCCTTTGTGGGCCACAACACGAATTATGTTTGCATGAAAGGTTTGTCTTGTACAACAAAGTGCATTCAATAGGTTTGTCAACCTTATTTCCAACCTGTGACCTGCCCCCCTGAAGGGTTATCTGAACATAAGATATGCGTAAAACACGAATCTCGCGTGTGGTTGTATCAAATCTTGATAAGGTTCAGAGCGTAGAACACATATCAATGTAGTGATAGTACTGAAAATTCGATAACCGGGTGGTAGATCAGAAGAACGAGGAGCGTTCACCGGAAGAGGTTGATTATAAGCCTGACGTTTCGGGTAGTGGTCTCATCTACCCATCTTCAGAGAATGAATACATTGCCTCCACGTCCTCATCCTTATGCACACGCAAGAAAGGATAGGATAAAGACGAGGACGTTGAGCCAATGTATCCATTCTCTGAAGATGGGTAGACGAGACCACTTCCCTAAACGTCAGGCTTATAATCAACCTCTTCCGGTGAACGCTCCTCTTTCTTTTGACATATCTTTGTGCTTCCAAGGTGAAAGTAAGCTTCATAAGTAAGCATCGGAATCATCAAGCAACAATGGCACCCTTCAGGTTACGTTGCCGCGTTCCATATTGAAAGAGGCTTGCTTTAACCGTCTCCAGTTGTAGTACGAGTCGAGTGGACCAAATACACTTAGGTGACGGAGGAACCGAATTTGGCTGCTTCTGTTCTTGTTGGAGGCTAGGTGAGAAAATATATGTTTGAGTACTGTCCATTAACATAAGCGTTCGTTTGTGAATCGCGTGGCCTAATAATTAACAATGATTGGTAAAGCTACATCTTCTGTCTGTTAATGGTTACATCTGCTTGCATGAACAATGGAAACCTTCTGTTTAGGTCGCTTTTCGCAAACCACATACCCAAGGGTTAAACGAACCGAGCAGTGATCACACTCCTCAGTAACGGAATCAAAGGCACCAGATCAAGTTAAGAGTCTGAAACCTGCATCATTTCGTTATAATATTTACCAACATAGTGAGTAGTTATAATGATAATAATAAAAGAACCAGATCTTGGTAATTTGCGATGAGTACAATGGCAAAAAATTTGAAACCCGAAAAAAGACAACAATCGTATTCGCTGGGCTAATAACTTATTCCAAAGATATGACAGGGCCATTAGCTCCCGTAAACATTCGGAAATGTATTTTGATGTATATGCTCACACATAAATACGTTTATTTATACATATTGATTTCTTGCGAGAAAGACTGTCAAAAGTGGGAGCACATTGCAAAATTGGTGGAATTACTAGCTGGTGTTACTTCAATTAAGTGAGTTTGCCCCATTTACCTTTAAATTGTTCTGCCTTTCCCATATTGGTACCCGGTTAATATTGTTATAAATAATTAGGGCCCGCATCAATAAAACATTGGATCCACAGCAAGAATATATCTAGGTAAGCAGATAAAAAAGCTCTGTTAATGGCTCAAAGTAACGTTGGTGTAATCACCGTTACGAAGGTAATAACACAAGCAAGCCCATACGCTTAGCATATACTTGCCTTAAGAATAATATTTTTAGTGATCTATTCAAGATTCTGAGCTTCATGGCATACAGAATATGTCAAAGGAGATTCCCTAAGAGAGTGTTGAACTTGGCAGCTATTATAGGATTCTATTCCGGATCGACATAAGGACATCTTACGATATCAAGGGACGAGAGATATGACCAGCGGCAAAATCACAGCTAATGCATATTTTAGCACTTCAACTTAGACAGGGGAAATATATTTGTTACTGAGGGGACTATACTATTGATTAAACGTCCACTGTTTTCGTCGATTTCATTCGGGAATATAATGACAGTAAAAGGCCCCCTGAGCTGGTAAATCAAAACAGTTGTATTTGTTTTCCTGCAGATGAATTAAGAGCTTTGTCAACTAGCCACATAGCTTAATTTAGAATAAGATTGATTAGAAACGAATGCGACTGCAGTGGTTACTTCTGACTTAGTAGCAGTCAACGATCAGCCATAGCTAACCCCATGTTTGGAACTGTACATTCGTATAGGCAGTGATAAGAATCTGTTGGGATAAATCTGATTCAGGTGCGTTGGTTACCGGAGTAAACCTATTGCCATTAAAAGCCAGACTACATTCTATTTGGCAGCTGGGGTTTTATGCGCGAACACGGCTGAATTTAGGTCACGTTTTAATTATTTTCTACTTCTGTCTCCTTCACATTTTGTTGATAGACAAGAGGATAATATAACAATAAATAATAAAAATTTCAAAATACTTATAAAGGCAGAAAGAAGAAATAAGCCTTCGTAAACAGTTTGAGGTCGAAGAAAGAGGAAGCATCAAAAATGAAGACACAGCGGGGGGTGGGTTGAGAAGTCTCCAAAGCAAATAGTCGAAAAAACTGTCAGCTGAAGCGTCTGAAGGGACAAGCGATCTTTCCACGGGCAACAGCACAACAGACGCATGTTTCAGTATGTTAAACTAGGCAGGGAAAGCCAATGAAGAGAAAACAATTTGTGAAACCGAAACATCACCTTGGAGCTAACATTAAAATTAGTTGACGCAGGCAACGTCTTCGCGCAATGCGGTCAGTATTTGGAGGGCATTCGGATTAAAATAACCTGGCAAACCTTATCCTTAGGTTGGCAGGGGTAAATATAAAGCTCATATTTGACGAAGTCTAAAATGTCATTGGTCTCTTTAAATAGACGATGCGGTCCAAAACTAAAGGTCGTAGAGTTCGTGAGGCTCCTTCTGATAAAATGTATTTGTCGATAAAGGACTTATGGGTAGTTTTGGCCAAACGTGATCTGCATAAATAGATGGAATATAGACCTCATGAACAAGGTATTCCAAAACAGTGCAACGTTTGTATAGAAAATACTTGGTGCTTAAATAAACCAGCGTGATAATATTAAATAAATGAATGTGCATGTCAAAGGGTATGTATACATACAGTATTCTTAACAAGCATAGGTATTTTCTCAGGATTACATGTTCGTCAATGGCAGACAATGCATTTTTGGCTCTTCGGTGGTGTTCGTCTTTCAGAACCAGGACGTGGCGGGTTAGCGAAAATGCGACTGCGCAATTGTGCGCAAATGCGTCGGAGCACTTGTCCTATGCAGAGAAATTGCAACGAAATAAATATTTGCACATGCACAATTTGACGAAACTGTCAAAAGGTGCGGAGAGTTCTGTTTTCAAGGAACACAAACAAAGATTCTTTGAACTGCGCCGAACAATGTATTGTAAGTGCAGAGTTTTGCACGGCAATTAGCTGATCATTATAGTATATGAGTATTGCATCCACAGCATAATCTCCGGTCAGACCTGACTCTGTTCGGTTTCAAGAAAAATTCGGGAAAATGGGTTGAGCTGTCTGGAAACGGCGTTGTTCTGCACCTAGTCAACTATGTACTATGTGCAGTCTTTGTATACCGTGCGCCCGCCTAGTCCTGAAAATGTCTTCTTGAGACACAGAATTTCATAAATATGAACGACTTGCGTGGCATTAAGTGGTTGTATTATTTTCCTGATGCTTTGGCAACTATTTATTGGTAAATACATATGATACTGAAATTCTGCTATTCTTTCAGATTTTCAGAAGAATGCTGATAGCTACCTAAAGTCGGCATTACAGCAGAAAACCCATCACAGTTATTTAACGATTGTAGGATTTAATCGGCAGTGCCTGAATATGGAAAGGCTTGTTCATAACCGCGAGTGTGGTTAGCATCACGCATTGTCTCATGCCTCTAGCTAAATCCAAGGAAACCAAGTGTAGTTGTGGCAAAAGAACCGGTCAGTACGTACTTGCGAATAGTTAACTTCGAGTAAATAGATGAATACTCCAGGCCAATGTAACATTCACAGGGCGCTAGTTTTAGGTACAACTACGTTATATTGATGATGCCAGGCTGCGTTTTATTTTCATTCTTAAGTACATTCCTTCACAAAACGTAAGGGTCATCGCTTATGCAAGAAGATTATTCAAGCGCTTGTTCGAGCTCCCTTACGAAGAAAACACTAGAGGCGGTAACAGGAACGCCAAAGTTACTGTCCCAGCCAACGTATCTCCTTTCTTGCAATGTTTTTCCGGGACTATATCGGTCGTTTATCCTAACATCTGGTTTCATTTTAATGGATCAAATACTTAATCTAAATCGCCGAAAACATTTGATGGGCAAGTTGCGTGCGTTTTAAGGATCATTTCGTACCGAGACTGCGTTATAGAGTGGTGAAATGTCATAAATATAATTGCGTTTCGTGGTAATAAGTGGTTACATTAGATGCTTGATGCATTAACGTATGTTGTTATAAAGCCGTATTAAAATTAATTTCTGCTTTTTTTTCAATTTTCGGATAAAAACTGAAGGCAACCTGAAAGTTGCACTAAAGCAGGTACCTTTGCATATGATAGCTTTAACATTAGTCCGAGTACACTCAAGTAGGTAACACTAGAACTCTTTACCAAAAGCAATATCAAAAAAGCAAAAGTCGACTATCTGGATATTAAAGGTCGTTTAAGTGGAAGTGATCACCTAACATGGGCATGACATTTGTAAGTACTTTCTACACACGAAGCACAAGAGGGATTTTCACTGGAAAAACTTGGCATCCTTGCGGAGTATTCGATAACATACCGAGATCTATCCAAGAATAAGAAGCGACTATTCATATGTTGAGTATTATACCCGCCGAAGGGACCTATATCAAAAAATGTATTTAAACTTAATGACTACAGCTTAATGTACACTCACCTCATTCGTGTAACAAAATATGCAATACTATGTTATTCCGTCGAGAAATTCCGGGATAACCTCTCAAACAACGAGGTAGACGGAAAGCTTCTCTGTCAGAAGCGCAAGCGGTGACGCTGATTGGCCCGTTTTAGATGCTTGTTAGTTCTTCCAGCTGAGGGATACTTATATTGCAAAAAAGACATCCACATTAGGAAATTAAAACCTTTGCTCCACGACTGCACTACAACAGGTTAAAGAAAACTCATTATTTGAATTCAGTGTTACGTTGCACTTTTGACTGCTATAAAATTACCATTTATTTCAATAGAAACTGGCACTTTAGTTTAGGCCACTCTACCGATCGACTTTATCCGGTTAAGGTAGCGCAATATAACTTGGGACGGGCACAAACTCAGGGGTTCCACCGCGCAGTTATGCATCTGATCAAACTGCGTTTCAAGGTTCATAGGTTTTATCCCCAAGCAGTTTTTAAAGCTCCTTGGAGCCGCAATCTATCGGGACAAGGGAATATAAACTTTTCGTAATGCCATTTGCTTTGCGTTACTTTCTAGCTTAATCAGGTTGAGAGTTATAGTTTGGGACAAAAATCAGTTGTATGTGTTACGTTTAAACTGAAGTGTTAGCGTTTAGGTGAAAGTTAAAGTTTGTGTTAATATTTGGCTAAGCATTCAGAAGCAGGAACGCTTCCTTCTATGTGGTTCACTGTCATCTGTGTTATAGACGACGTTCCTAGTTCACCATCCTTTGTGGGTGGGCTCTACAGAAAAAAGTTAGACCTTTATTTAAACAGTGCAGCCGGTAGTATTTACTGATATTATTAAAGGTTTGTTATACGGCTACTCAGGAGTCAATAGAGATTTAATGTGGACCATCTGCGTGCTTACACCGTGGACAATCATACTTAAAATGCGGTGTGGCAAAGCATTTCTAGCTTTCACATTATTATTATCTGATGGGATGTTGGAGCCTAAAAATGCATAAATAGCATTCAACTGTTAGCTTACGCATATGGTTATGAATATTCTGCGCTAACATCTAAGGAGCCTGTCTGGGAATACACAACATCTGAGCATCTGACATCAGCATTGTTCTTGACCACGATCAAAGTTTTGGCTCTATGGTTTTCAGTAGGGAAATGATGCGTCTTAGCAAGTATAAAACGTTTATCTTAATAAATGCCACCCCCGCCTGGGAAACCAACGTTAACCTTCCTCAGATGTGGCACATTGTGGACACTCTCGCTGACTGCTAGCACTACTAATGACACCTTTTTAACTGGTTGAAACCCGGTTTCTGCAGGTTTCTTATTGTGGCACAGCACTAATATTATAATATATGCAATGGGCGGATTGCGTAGAAAATAATGCTATAAGAACGGCTTCGATAACAAAATGCAAAAAGCTCCTTTTATACAGCATTTTCTCTTTCCAACTAGAGCACGTGGAGAACGGCAGGATAGTTTTTTAGATGCAGTCTGCACATAACATTCTAACGGTATGGATGAGGTGTACTTCCTACTTTCTCTTAGTCGGGGTGGTTACGCGTGGCATTATGCTCTGTATCATGTGCCGTGTGAAATAAATTAACAGAAACTGAATATACGGCAAGAAGACATCCGCCAAAGTCAAGGATTAGGGGTCGTTTCCTATCTCAAGCTAACTGTTAGATATATTTGCATCAATATAGCTAACAGAAAACACTTTTTTAATTTCTTTTATTGAATAATTATCCTTATGTACCTGTATTTATGATCTGCTGTCATGTCCTGCGTGTATTTTGCTATACATACACTTTCTGATTGCTCTCATAGCATTTTTCAGTCCAATCACTTTATAGATAGTAAAAATAATGACATCTTTTATTCAATATGACATCTAATTCACAACTCAGACGAAACTCACCCCTTAACAAAGCAAAGCGAATAGCTAAGTTCGCAATACCGATGGGCGAAATCCATCAGCAACAGGCCAGTAATTGGAAACAACACGTGAAATTGGGGGTTCCACAGAAATGGGGTTTGAAAAACCTTAGATCGTGCATAAACCATTGTTAAACCACGACAGGCAAATTTCCTCTTCCCCAATGCTCGATATTACGAAAACATCGAGATGTTTGCCCGACCGATTGCAAAATCTGATAATACACGGAGTTCCAGAATCCGAGGCAAAGACTTTCACATATCCGGAGTTGGCAGACCGTGGGCTCTTCCAAGGTCTCCTCAACAAGCTCCTCTGGCCCACCGAGTTGGTAGATGTGCGAAAGCACTTTAGGCTTGGAATACGCCCAAATGACATATTCGAACGTATACGTCCCCGACCGCTTAAAGTAGTGTTAGATAATGAAGTACAAGTCAAACTCATTCTCGCCCGATGTTTCAGAATCAGAGATAAAAATTGCGAAGTTTTTTTCAACCGGACTCTACGCCGATGGAGAGAAAAAAACGCCGATAGTTAGTTCTCGACATGCGATCGAGAGAGGGGGGTCAATTTTGACTATCTACAACGAACAGATAGTGCACCATCCTCCTCGGATTCGTTTGACAGAACCAATTCGAATGAAGGCACAACTGGTTCCTTACACGCAGGTTCCAAGTGGACCGTAACAAAAGCCGCAAAGAATAAGTCATTGAAGTTTATCTTTACCAACGCGCATAGTCTACTATCCAAGTTAGATGAACTGAAGTCGCAAATATCCGATATGTCCCCTGACATTATCTCTTTAACAGAATAATAAGGTTGATGGGTAAGACACCTCTTGGACACCGTCAAAGCCTTTGGAAAACAGGAGAAAACCTTAAACAAACCCCTTCTTTTGCACAAAGATATTGGTTCTGTTTTTGTTATATGCTAAGTCACTGGTGTGCAAGATAGGGAGTTTGTTCTGAATGAAAAAAAACCGTCTGCATAGGTACATTAAGATCAAATTGGAAAAAAATATCCATGCAATACATATGTTAGAGGTTTCAGAGTAAGAATATTTGAGGTCTGGAAACAGTATATCATTTGTGGATTTGTGATTGATACTTCTGAAAACGTGGATGACCGCGAAGTGGCGCAACCCGGATTTAATTTGTTTCGAAGAGATAGGAGTGGGTGTCAAGGAGGAGGCGTTATAACTTACGTGAAACACGGACTTCTAGTCTCAGAAAAAACGGAACGGTTTGCTTGCAGTACCTAGGCTCTCTTGCTTACAATAAAGGTACCGGAATCACCCAGTTAAGATGTTTTGACTGTTTACCAACCACCTAGAATTGATCCCGAGGCTGATGCTGGCCTGCTAGAGCAGTTAGCACGATTATGTACTCGGCCTGACGTCTTGATTATGGGTGACTTTAACGCTCCGCTCATCGATTGGAGTTTAACACACGCACGTGGTTCGGAGCAAGTATTCGACCGGCTTTACTAGCCTTGACACTCAGTTCGTTCCTCATCCGACACGTTCTGTTTCCCACCAGGGTGCGTGAGGGGCAACACTCAAACTGCTTAGACCTGGTACTCACAAAATTGCTGGGCAACATCGACGAGGTGCAACCTCTACCTCCACTGGGTCAAAGTGATCTCGTCGTACTACATTGGGACAATTCAATATTCTCGGTACCTAAACAGCCCACCACGGTTATAAGGAATATATGGCGTGGCGACTTCGATCAAGTGAAGGCCGAAATGAACAAAATCAATTGGGAATCGATTTCTTTCCGGTAATATAGTCGCTGATTGGGAATGCTTCAGTGAGTTATTGCATACTCTCGTCAGTTAACACTGCCCGATTTCTCGGAGGAAAGTAAACAACAGACCCCAGTGGCTGACTGAAGTAGTGAAAAAGAGATTAATAAGAAGGGGTGCTGTGGAGGAAATCTTGCGCGACTAGGACTCCGGCATCTAACACTGCATACAAAGCGCAAAGAAACCTCGTGAAGTGACTTATCTTAAGGGCACGCCAAGATTTTGAAAAGGATTTACTGAACCGGGCAGTCACAAATCCTAAGTTATTCTACGGCTACCTAAGAAAGACTACGCGAAACCGAGACCCAGTCCCCTATCTGAAAGCAAGCGACGCAACAGAAATAACTAAGGATGGACCGAAAGCTGAGCATCTCTCATAATTTTTAAAATCAATCTTCACAATTAAGAGGGAATTTATCCCTTCCAACAATGGCTTAGACGATAGTCCAAAGATTGATTATGTATCGTTCGCAGAAGGAACTGTATGTCAAGATTCGTTAATACTAGATGACTCGAAATCATCTGGTCCTGATGATATTCCGCCAAAATTACTGAAAGAACTTGCTGGGGAGCTAGCTAAATCGCTTTCCATGCTTTTCAATACCTCGTTTGATGCTGCTTGTTTACCCACCATTGGAAATCTGCACGGATCACAACGTTGTATAAAGGCGGAAAAGAGGTCTCCGCAAACAATTGTAAACCAATCAGCCTTACTTAGATCTGTTGCAAATTGTGAAAAAATTAGTAAAGCGAGAGCTGATGCGTTTCTTAGAGCAGCATAACCTGCTATCAGATGCGCAGCATGGATTCCGCTGAGGCAGATCCTGCGTGACGAACTTGCTCTATTGTTTGGAACGCTGGAATCGGGCTGTTGACGGAGGAAATCCGCATCATGTAATCTACATTGAATTCAAGAAGGCATTTAAAAGCGCCCACCATCAACGACTTCTGCACAAACTCAGCCAAATATTTGTTCGAGAAAATCTGCTGAAGTGGATTCATAGCTTCTTACTTGGCCGCTCCCAACCTGTCCATATTGGTGACTAGCAGTCGGCAGACGTTGCAGTCGAGAGCGGTGTCCCCCAAGGCTCTGTCCTTGGCCCTATACTGTTCATCATATGCGTCAATGACTCCGTCCGTGAACTGGACTGTGATATTGGTATGTTTGCCGATGATATTAAGATTTGGAACCTCAAAAAAAATTCAGCTGACGAAGAGCGTTTGCAGATAAACCTAGACTGTCTTCAAACTTGGTCTTAAGGCGGGCTTTTTGCCGTTTAACGAGAACAAATGCAGTATCCTACGAGTTGGCCTACCCAGCTCTCAGAACCCCATGGTTTACAGCCTAATGGCATCCAATTTCAAGAAGTGGACGCGCAGAAAGATTTGGGAGTATGGATCTCTACGTCTCTCAAGCCCTCGCTGACTTGCGCAAAAGTAGCTAAGTGTGCGATGTCCATCCTGTATCTTGTCAAAAGAACTTTCTGTTCCTTCGATAAAGACTGCTTTGCTAAGGTCTTGGGACCATTTCTACGACCTCAACTGGAGTTTTCTATCCAAGCATGGAAACCCTTGACCGCGAATGACCTCAGTCTCCTCGAGAAGGTACAAATGCGTGCAACTAAGTTTGTGACCGGACAGGGATCATTACCCTATGAAACACGTTTAGCAAACCTCGACCTCTTTCCTTTAAGTTACAGGCAGCTACTTGACGATCTGATACAAACATTTCGTTAAATGTGCGGTCAGAACTGTTGCCTTCGAGCTGGCGAGTTCTTCGAGTTGGCTACAACCACAAACTTAAGGAGAAATCCGTTCAAACTACGCGTAACAGGGGCCAGACTAGACCTACGAAAGCGCTTCTTTTGTAATAGAGTGTTTGAAGCTTGGAATGCTCTGCCCCTAGGTGTTGTTATGTCCAGTTCCGAATAAGTCTTTAAAAAGAAATTAGACTGCTTTAGTAGTGCTCACTCTAACACCAGTTAACCGCTGCAGGCTTACTTCAGACGAAGGAAATATATTATTTCGTATAATATTACTTGATTCGTTTAAGTAACAATTAATTATGAAATTGTTCTTTCCGATAAATTCATCCCTGTTCAAGCAGCTGGCTTATGTCGACCATAAACGGAAAGTTGCGATCGTTGCGGCTTCTCCTGTTTTCGTCGCGCTGATAAAGGCCCCGGAAATTGACAAAGGCGTATCGTGGTCGCAGCTCCGATTTGTCGGTATATTCTCGTGACTTTGCAGTCTCGCCCTCATCCCCGTATGGCACTTCCGATCAAGATATAAGTCCTGGTGGACCCAATCAACTGCTGCAAACATTAATATCTGCATCCTGGCATATTTTGAAACACTTTCTCCCGCGAGCGACAGTTTATCTCCTAAAAAAACCATAAACTACATTCCAACTCGTGAATTCTGAGCCATGCCTCAGGAGTTCTTTACTGTCTGCTCTTTTTGTTCAGTTACACCTGCTGGCTCGTGCTAACTGATGTCATCCCATCTGATAATATTTCTTCGAAAAAGTGAGTAGCCACTCACAATTACGTAACCGACCTTCTTGGAAACGTTCGGCATTGTTGATGCATTTCTCAACTACTGTGTACCGGTCGGGAGTTCAAAGGCGTTCGCCTATATTTTCCTAAATAAAATGACTTGACTTGACTAAGCGTCAGCTATCCAAACCGCCAAATCGTCTTAAGCATTAAAAAGTTTCATCTTGACGCTTTGGACAATGTTAATAGGTTTTATTCACAATATGGGTCACTGCTTACGGTCCTTGGTGCCACCTTTGATGAAAAGGTATTTTTTCTCAATTTTCGACAATGACAGAATCTAGACGCTTTCGCCAATATGGTGTCTACTGGCACCTTTGACGGGCAAAAAACATTTTAATTTGTGGGCTTTTGGCTCATCTTGGGCGTTTTTAATTTTTTTTTCAATAACCAATTTTGTTTAAACTCGAATATAACACACTTGCACACTTTCGGTTTTGATGCGCGCTAGCAACTGTCTTCCTAACACTCTCTACAGCTCAATTCTTTCCTCACCTGCCGCTGTTTATTTTGCCCTTCAACGACACCTCTCTAGTGATCATTCTCGGGCTCACGAGAATCCACCAACGATTTGCAAACGAGATTTCTCTTAATTTCCACAATCGCGGCCCAACGAACTTGGATCCTGATCTTCACGGAGTCATCCTTGGGCAAGTCGACTGCTTGACTACTGACGGCTAGGACTGTGAAGGATCTTGGTGAGTTGTATCATTTCAAATCTTCATCGTCATCTTCATATACCGGTTTTTACAATTTTTCCACTAGAATAGTCTGGTAAGTCACTTACTAGCAGTTAGCCTACCTTAGAAAGTTTTCCATTGCGTATTAGCCAAGACATTTTGCATATTTGTAGTGATATAGTCTCTACAAATATCGCAGGGGATTAAGTGAGTCTAACCGTGCAACTGCGATTTTCAGACCATGGCCACTTTGTGGAGAAGAGAAGTCGTTAAAGGCCACAGTAAATGGAAGAGTTTATGGTGTACACAACGGAAGAGGAGAAATGATTGACTTGGGAGAGATACGTCCGATCAGTAGGTTGACCGGGCCCAAGTGAGGTCTTAGAGTAGTCGGGCCAGAAGACAGTGAGAGGGTGAGCGAGGGCAGAGAGGCAACTTGCGTCGGGCACGCGTGCAAGCTCCTCGTTCGTTGCCTCATAGATGCGAGAACTATGATTGGCTGATCGAGACGTCGAGAAAGCACATCGGTGAGCGTTTGGGAAAGTGCACTTCGACGCGAGCTAGTCAGCCAGGCATGGCCCGCTACAGTACTCCCCCGGAGAGCGTAACGAGGAAACTGAAATTATCCAAGTGGAGGAAGAATAGTTAAGTTAGGTTTGAGAGATATTTACCAAGGTAAGGTTGCAAGACAGCGTAGGCGGCTGTGGCTGGAATGAGCCAAGATGCAGGGGGCGACTGAAGAAAGCCGCTGGTCCAGTAAAACGTCAACAGCAAATCAGTATGCCGTGTCAGTATGAGTTGAACCAAAAGAACCGTTGGCAGTAGAAGAAAGGTTGGAGATTTGGAAGGAGATCTGGCTGCTGGCACTCATAAGGGGACATCTCTTTTGGATTGGGAAGTAACCATGGCCCGGACTGAATAGGCTATCGGCAGTGAGTCGCGAATGCCAATCACCAAATACGTAGGGACACGTCCGTAAATCGCTAAATGCGCAGGAAAATAACCAAATACGCTGGGATAGTCGAGAAGTCAGCAGCTATGCAGGGACGGCAGGCCGCATCAGAAGTTAAGCGTTCATTTCACGTCATGGTCACCAATATCGCAGGGTGTTAAGTGAGTCTAACCGTGCAACTGCGATCTTCAGACCATGGTTACTTAGTGCTGAGGAGAGAAGTCGTTAAAGGCCACAGTAAATGGAAGAGTTTATGGTGTACACAACGGAAGAGGAGAAAAGATTGACTTGGGAGAGATACGTCCGATCAGTAGGTTGACCGGGCCCAAGTGAGGTCTTAGATTAGTCGGGCCATAAGACAGAGAGAAGGATATCTTTCATTCGTTAGGTCGGCCTGGAGATTTTGGGCAGAGAGGCAACTTGCGTCGGGCACGCGTGCAAGCTCCTCATTCGTTGACTCAAAGATGCGAAAACTATGATTGGCTGATCGAGACGTCGAGAAAGCACGTCGGTGAGCGTTTGGGAAAGTGCACTTCAACGCGAGCTAGTCAGCCAGGCACGACCCGCTAAAACATTTTAATGTACTTTTGAAAAATGTTCCAAAAAGCAAACAACGCCTAGACCTCGATTTCCGGTTTTCTTACTCCCGTGGCTTTAACTTAGAAATCGCAATGGTTTAAGTAGTTTCATCCCTGAGTAAAACCCCACGGACACTTGTCAATTTGTTCCAGCAATAGAAGCAGACAATGGATTCTATCAGCATGTGTGCTAAGCTCTATGCTTAGAGGAAAAAACACTTTTCCTACGCAAAGACAAAACTCCAATGGAACGTCCGGTTTTACCCAAATTTAAAAATAATAATAAAAGGTCTACTTCAAACATACTTAAGGTTGTCTCTGAGGTTTGACGTCTAGGTGACGTAAGCCTTCGCCCCTCTGACTTGACGGAAATTTCACTTGAGTCTTTACTTTTTCACCTTAACACTGTGAATGCTATAATAATAATAATAAGGTTTATTTGTAAAGCACATCTGAAGAATATCCCCGATAAATGTAAGTTAATTGCCATGTCCAAAAATGTCACTACTACTAACACATCAACAGCTGCAGTGGGTGCAAACACGCATGGTTGCACTTTTGACGATGGGGTAGTTAAATTGGACGAAAGGGAAAAGCGTTAATTAAAGGAAAGTCCTATCAACACAATGTCGACAGAATCCTTCACAGATTTGGACTTTGTAACCCCTGTTGCTTTTTTGTCAAGGGGTAGCAAAACGAGAAAAACGGCAATTTTACCCGAATCTTCACTGGTTCAACTTACTCATGATTCGAAGGAAGTCGTAGGAACGTCAATTCGTTCTCTTTCATAGCCAACCATGCCTGTAATAGCTGTGAAATCGGGTAAGCCTGAGAATACCCCTGGTACATCTAAGTCGGTTGTCAAAATTGTTGTAAATCACTGTCTGACGACAAAGACCAACGACGAAAATCTTAACGACCAAAGCGCCAACCGGGAAGTACAAAGATTTCTTCTCATCGTTAACTGGCGACATCCCTCATATATCTACCTCCTCCTTAAGCTAAAAATTTATGTGACACATTGCTGTTGTAGGAGTCAGACCCCGACAATTCCGACAGTTCTACTACAATGCTCTCAGGATACTCACCCTCACGCGAAAGTTAGTTTTTTATCGTTATGCGCAATTCTCTGTAGAAAAATCCAAACGGCGGAGCCGCAAACGGAGCCCTGCTCGTGGCTTCAAACAACAGACACGCACGTGCCTGAAGTGGCTAGTTGATATGAAGATGTCCTTGATAAGATATCTCAGACAATCAGAAGAGGAGAGAAAGCGTGGAGAAGAAAAATTAGACCACATTCTTGCGGCTCTTCATGATAAGACTGCCTCCACCTCGGCACCTGTCAACGTGCCTTTTCTTTCCCTTTTGTCAACAATTAGCGAACTGGACGCCTTTAACAAAGCATTATCAGGAAAACAGTATCGCCAACGAATCGTAAGTTGCCCAAAAATCTAATCTAACGTTACCAGGTTACCCACTTGGCATCTGTAGCTACGGATGATGTGCCGGCTTACGTTATCAGGGCTTTCCGGATCCTGCTAACTGACGGTATCGCGGAGGAGCTCTCTTTTAAGGGCCAGCAGAGAGGAAAGACAGCCTTTCGTGAAACGGAAGCGTATAACGTGATCTTGCGTAAGGGTTTCTACTTCATTCTTACCCTCCTTCTATCAGACGCTTATACAGTTGCTAACGATTCCCGGCCAATAGATCGCCGGTGTTTTGAGGATGCCTTTAAGGACACCTTCAAGAAGGCGTATGACAGGCATTTCAGAAGGTGCATTAAGGCTGAGAAAGGAAAAATGCCTGTCGGTAAGTGAATACATACTATTGCCACGCAAATAATCTCGTGAGGTGCGTATATAGTGGCTCTAGCAGCCACTTGGAACCCAAGACTAGCCGCTGACGCATGACTTATCTAGCCTGCCTGTGTGTCCACCGCCTCTTGGGGCTAGCTGCTAACAGTCATTGGCCCACGCTGTCACTGGCCCACGCTGTCATCGGCACAGGCTTTCATTGGCCCATGCTAATATAGACATCAGCAGCCCCATTGGCTCCCGGGACAAAGCATTCGCCAGCAATTAACGAAGCTCTATTCACTCCGGAGCCCACCGCGAGTCAACACTATTTCCATCCTATTCTCCTTCCTGTGTACACAATAAACTCTTCCTTCTACTCTGGCCTTCCCAAGACTTCTCCCATCGCCTAAGCAACCGGGCCTCGAAGATTGTAGGTGTTAGAAATAACCGTCTTAGACTTAACTCCTATGCGTACTCTCAACCAATTCTCTTCCTTTTTCAGAGCACCAATCTGAAGAAGAAAATCACCCGGAGCCAGGCCCGTCCACAGGCTAGTACTACCACGATGAGGGACAATTACCCAATGCAAATGTTTTGTACATAATTTTTTACAAATATTTTTTATACAATAAAGCTTTCCTGCATTACAAGAAGACTTCAATAATAAGCCCGAAACAGTTCTCTATCAAGTTACCCCCAGATGCTGTCATACCCCCTTTACTGCTATTATGACTTGGGCGGAATCGGCCTGCTAGGCGGTCATCCGTTGGGGACCTCTGACCACCATATGAACTTTGTTTAGTTCGAAAGCCCATATGATCGGTGTTCGCACATTTTTGAGTGAATATATACCTGATCTGCAGTGACAGCAAATGGCAGGTGGCGAGGTGCTGATGAACTGCGGTTCGATGAAGTGCTTAGGACCTATCTGGTTGACTCCAGTGGTGGTCCAACTGCGCCGTCTGTGAGTGCGTTTGTTTGTGTTGTCCAACCAGCTGGTGTTCAGGGTTATACTTGGCTGATGAAGGTTAATAAGCCCGAAACAGTTCTGTATCAAGTTACCCCCATTGTGCTGTCATACCCCACTTACTACTATTATGACTTGGCCGGCATCGGCCTGGCAGGCGGTCATCCGTTGGGGACCTCTGACCACCATATGAACTTTGTTTAGTTCGGAAGCCTATTCGATCGGTGTTCGCACATTTCTCAGTGAATATATACCTGATCTGCTGTGACAGGAAATGGCAGGTGGCGAGATGCTGATGAACTGCGGTTCGATGAAGTGCTTATGACCCATCTGATAGACTCCAGTGGTGGACGAACTGCAAGTGGACCAATCCACAAGTAGTTTAATGAAGCACTCAGACGAAAATCCCATGTGATCATTTCTTTCAAATAGGCTTTTTTACTTTGTTTTATTTTGCTTTCTAGTCGATGATTGTCTTAGATGGTACAAATTACAAAGAAATGCGAAAACTCTGCTAAACGGAAACACATTAATGAATCCAGCGGCCCAACTACCACATGAAGAAATTGAAAAGGTACCGTACCTGCAAACTCATTTATGATCACACTGCCTTGGACATTTACAAATATCGTGTGTTGGAGGGGAAATACAAGCCATAGAACAATTTTTATTTGAAAGAATCTATTAAAACACCGTGATACTAACAAATTGAGACCTGTTGATATAAAACGCTAGTATAATTACTTATTATATACCACTTAAATGATTATGGACTGAAATGCAGAAGGAATACCCAAAATTTAGAGAGCGTGTAATCAATGGCAAGGCTGTCGGCTTGATAGCGAAATAATTTGACAACCTAAAACACCATTCGCAATGTAACCCATGGCGTGAGTAAAGACCAGCGAAAAGTACTTATGCGTGAATAATGACCAAGACAATGCGCATCCATTGAAAAACGACAGGTAATCCACTCAGTGACTTGGGTACCCGTTGCAACTTTTAGCCTCTAGTTCTTGTCCAATCACAGTTCTCCGAACCGTCCAATTCTCGCCAACGCCAATCCAGAGATGCACTCTGTCCTGAACGATGTTGTTTTGTTCTGTTTTCTGAATTATTTTATATTTAAATCCAGGATCTGGGTTAAAATATGTAGCAGGAATTGGTTGAGACGCATTTTACTACCACTAAGCATGCTTTGTTGAAAAAAACGGTGCATATCGCCGCAGGCCTTTCTTTATGGGTGTTTTTATAAATTATAAGGCGAGTCAAGCGGCACACGTAGATCGTGCTGACAAATTAAGACATCGCTTATGTGTATATGTGTATGCATGTTCGATGAGCTATTACCATACTCGGCTTAACGGGTCCCCTTCAAACTTGCTTTCTTCCACGTTGAGACCAATGTGCAAGTACTTTCTACGGGTTAAGTCTGAGATGCCGTTCTTTTCCATTTCAACGGCATAGATTTAAAAGCTGTCTACCCATAGCCAGCAGGCTAAGTTCAATAAAATGATAGTTGCTTAATGGTATTTCAAATGCAGCTACGATGCAGAATGTAGTCAAAATTAAGATCCCGCCTAGATAGGGATTGTTAAAGGGAAAAAAATCAACTGGGGGAAAACACTGGAAATGGCCTTGACCGAAGACGCCGCCAAATACAATCTGCTTTTTTTAAACATACAGGATAATTTCCTGGGTTATTTTGGATGTGTTTTTAATTTATTTCTTAAGTAGCCGTCTCGCGAGTAAATTTGAATTCATATTTTTTACTTCGATGAGTGGTTTAAAAATTAAAGAGTGGTGCTGTCTTAGTGGCGGCAGAACTGTTGAGACGTTGAAACTTTTAACAATATTGCAAAAATGACAGTAATTAAGTCATACAGAGAGCGCGCGTTTTATCTGCGCTTTAAATTTTCCTCTAGATTGTTCATCAACTGCACAGCAATGTGAGACTTCCGACGAGTCCTTCTTTCTGCACTGAAACAAACTACTCTTACGCATTCGGTGCCGGCGGAGGATCAACACCGCGTGTTCCAAGTATGCATGCGTACTATATCGATGAATCTGAAAGAAGAAAGATTAAAGTAACTTAATGAACGAAGCTGGCCATTCGTATAAACTTCGAAAGGTGGTCTAACTGCTTATCTGACCCCAGGGCATATTTGTTGACGTACTGTTCACCTTGACCAAGTATTCTTCGCCTCTCCATGACTCGACAAAGCGCATATCTGTTATACACGTTTTGTCGTAATTAAGTCTTTCAATATTTAAACACTGCTGTCAAACATATGCAGTGATTCTGAGTAGCCGTGGAGCAAAGTGAGCCTTTAATAATGTCAGCTTATACTGCCAGTTTCACTTTTTAAATAAAGGTGAAACGATTTTTTCTGTAGAGCCTACCCACAAAGGATGGTGAACTAGGAACGTCGTCTATAACACAGATGACAGTAAATAAAATTCAAAGAAGCGTTTCTGCTTCTGTGTGCTTAGCCAAATAATTACACAAACTGAAACTTTCACCTTAACGCACATACCTCAGTTTAAACGTAAAACATACATATAACTGCTTTTTGTCCCAAATTATAACCCACAACCTGATTTAACTACAGCGTAACGCAATGTAAACGACATTAAGGAAAGTTTATTTTCCCTTTGTTCTGATAGATTGCGGCTCCAAGGAGCTTTAAAAACTGCAATGCGATAAAAATATGAACCTTGAAGCGCAGTTTGATCAGATGCAAATATTCGTGATAGAACCCTTGAGAGTGGGTCAGTCTTGTGGGCTCTTGGCCCTACTTACGTGTTGTTTAAATTTATCAATAACCAAGTTTGTTAAAACTAAATACAACACTTTTTCACACTTTCGGTTTTGACGCGTGCTAGCAACTATCTTGCTAATCACCCTCCACAGCTCAATTCTCTCCTCACTTGCCCTTCAACGACACCTCTCTGGCGATCACTCTCGGGCTCCAGGAGAATCCAGCGACAATTTGCAAACGAGCTTTCTCCCCATTTATGCAACTCAGCCCAACGAACTTGGATCCCAGTCCTCGCAGAGTTATCCTTTGGCAAGTCGACTACTTGACTACTGCCGACTAGGATCGTGAAGGATCTAAGTGAGTTGTATCATTTCTAATCTTCATCGTCAATCTCTTTACTGGATTTTGCGACTTTTCCACTAGAATAGACTGGTAAATCCCTTATTAGCAGTTAGTGTACCCTTGAAAGTTTTCATCGCGTATTTGCTAAGACGTTTTATATATTTGTAGCGATAAAGCCTCTACAGTCTCAAGTTATAGTGTGCTACCTTAACCGGATATAGTAGATCAGTAGAGTGGCCTTAACTTTAGCACCAGTTTCTATTGCATTTCTCTAGCAGCCAAAAATGCCTCGTGCCACTAAATTAAAAGAATGCGTTTCGTTTAACCTGTTGGAGTGCGGTCGCAGAGTAAAGGTTTTAATTTCGTTATTTGGATGTCGTTTTTGAAATATCAGTATCCCTCAGCTGAAAGAACTCACAAACATCTAAAATGGGCCAATCAGCGTCGCCGTTTGCGCTTCTGACAGAGAGGCTTTCCGACTTCGTCGTTTGTTGAGAGGTTATCCCGGACTTTCTTGACGGAATAACATATTATACCATATTTTTTACATGAATGAGGTGAGTATGCATTAAGCTGTAGTGATTAATTTTAAATGCCGTTCTGATATAGGTCCCTACGGCGGGTATAGTACTCAACATGTAAATGGCCGCTTCCTATTCTTGGATAGATCTTGGTTTTTTATGGAAACCTCCGCAGGGATGCCAAGATTTTCAAGTAAAAATCTATCTTGTGTCTCCGTGTATAGAAAGTACTTGCAAATGTCGTGCAGCTTCAAGACGATAGCTTCCATTTTAAAAACCTATAATATCCAGATAGTCGATTTTCGCTTTCTAGATCTTGCGATTAATAATAAGTTGTATATTTCAGGCCCAATGGGCCTCATCAATAAACCAAAAATTCGATACAACGAAGTTCTAGAAATAATTGGTTTAACAAACAGTAAATACTTCTTGTGTTACCTTCTTATTTGTATTTGGAATCATCATAACACCATCATATATAAAATTATCTGCTTTAGTGCAACCTTCAGGAAGCTTTCAGTTTTCATCCGAAAATTTCAAAAAAACTGTAAATTCATTTTAATATGGATTTATGACAACAGACTGCACTGCATCAAGCATCTAATGCAACCACCACGGAAGTTAATCATGTTTATGTCATTGCACTTGTCAATGATACATTACCGAAACGAAACGATGCTACAACGTACGCAAATTGCACATCTTATATTGTCGGTGACATTGACAAAGTACTTCATCCATTAAATTCAAACGATATGCTAGCATTCACGACTGATGTAGTCGATAATGCAAGTCTCGGGAAAGTGTGACAAAGAAGGAGACACGGTGGTTCGAACATTGGCTTTTCTGTTACCTCTGTAGTGTTGTGTTTGATAAGGAAATCGCAGCAATACTTGATTAATCCGCCTGCATAAGCGATGGCCTCTACTTTTAGTCAGAGGGTGCACTTTATAATAACAAAATACATAATACAGCCTGGCATAAAAAATAGAAAGTATTTGTAACTAAAAAAGCGCCCTGTAAGTTTAACATAAGGCTGAAAAATTCATAGATTTACTCGAAGTTTACTGTTTGCAAGTAAATGCTGGATGGTTCTGTCGCCATAACTATACTTGCTTTCCTTGGATTTAGCTAGATGCGTGATGCTTACCACACTCACGTATATGAAAAAGCCTTTAAATATTCGGAAACTGCCGATTAAATCCGACAATCATTAAATAATTGTGATGGGTTTTCTGCTGTAATGCCGACTTCAGGTAGCTATCAGCATCCTTCTAAAAATCTGAAAGAATAGCAGAATTTCATTATCATATGTATTTACCAATAAATAGTTGCCAACGCATCAGGCAAATAATACAACCACTTAATGCAACGCAAGTCGTTCATATTTATGAAATTCTGTGTCTCAAGAAGACATTTTTAGGACAAGGCGGTCGCACGGTATACAAAGATTGCACATAGTACATAGTTGACTAGGTGCAGAACAACGCCGTTTCCAGGCACCTAAACCCATTTTCATGACTTTTCCTGAAAACGAACAGAGTCAGGTCTGACAGTAGATTATGCTGTGGATGCAATACTCATATACTATAATGATCAGCTAATTGCCGTGCAAAACTCTGCACTTACAATACATTGTTCGGCGCAGTTCAAAGAATCTTTGTTTGTGTTCCTTGAAAACAGAACTCTCCGCACCTTTTGACAGTTTCGTCAAATTGTGCATGTGCAAATATTTATTTCGTTGCAATTTCTCTGCATAGGACAAGTGCTCCGACGCATTTGCGCACAATTGCGCAGTCGCATTTTCGCTAACCCGCCACGTCCTGGTTCTGAAAGACGAACACCACCGAAGAGCCAAAAATGCATTGTCTGCCATTGACGAACATGTAATCCTGAGAAAATACCTATGCTTGTTAAGAATACTGTATGTATACATACCCTTTGACATGCACATTCATTTATTTAATATTATCACGCTGGTTTATTTAAGCACCGCGTATTTCCTATGCAAACGTTTCACTGTTTTGGAATACCATTTCGTGAGTTCTATATTCCATCTATTTATGCAGATCACGTTTGGCCAAAACTACCCATAAGTCCTTTATTGACTAATACATTTTATCAAAAGGAGCCTGACGAACTCTACGGCCTTTATTTTCGGACCGCAGCGTCTTTTCAAAGAGACGGATGACATTCCGACTTCGTCAAAAGATGAGCTGTATATTTACCCCTACCAACTTAAGGATAAGGTCTGCCAGGTATGCTTAATCCGAAGGGTCTCCAAATACTGACCTCATTTCGCGAAGACGTTTCCTGCGTCAACTAGTTTTAATGTTAGCTCCAAGGTTATGTTTCGGTTTCACAAATTGTTTTCTCATTATTGGCTTTCCCTGCCTAGTTTAACATACTGAAACATGCGTCTGTTGTGCTGTTGCCCGTGGAAAGATCGCTTGTCTTTTCGGACACTTCAGCTGACAGTTTCTTCGACTAGTTGCTCTGGAGCTTTTTAAACACATCCCCTGCTGCGTCTTCATTTGTGATACTTCCTCTTACTTCGGCCTCAAATTTTTACGGAGGTTTGTTACTTTTTTCTGCCTGCATAAGCGTTCTGACATTTTGCTTAGTTATTGTTATACGGATGTGTCATAAATATACAAAATCTGAGGGAGACAGTAATATGAAAATGATGTAAACGTGACCTAAATTCAGCCATGTTCGCGCGTAAATCCCCAGCTGTCAAACAGAATGTAGTCTGGCTTTTAATGGCAATAGGTTTACTCCGGTTACCAACGCACCTGAATCAGATGTATCCCAACAGATTCTTATCACTGCGTATACGAATGTACAGTTCCAAATATGGGGTTAGCTATGACTGATCGTTGACTGCTACTAAGTCAGAAATAACCACTGCAGTCGCATTCGTTTCTAATCTCTCAGATTCTAAATTCTGAACGGCGGCTAGTTGACAAAGCTCTTCATTCATCTGCAGGAAAACAAATGCAACTTTAGAAGATGAAGATGCGATCACTGGAACAAGGGTTTTATTTGCCTGACGTTTCGGATTCCATCGGGAATCCTTAGTCATAGGTAATCGAACACTTTTTTATTTATCAGCTCAGAGAAACTGTATTCCCAAATAAAACCGACAAAAACAGCGAACGTTTGCTAAATGGTAGAGCGTTACTCTTTGTGACAAAACCATTTTTCCTGTGTAGTTTGAAGTGCTGAAATACGCGTCCGCTGTGATTATGCCCATTGTAATTGCCCTCGTCCCTTCACACGCTTCCGAACACAGTTTATTCGAATACCTGCTAAGGAACCCCCTAAATGACTTTAGGTGTGTCTTCGATTAATATATAATATATAATATTTTTATTATGCCAGTTAACAGGCAATTGTAAAGAGTTGGTAATGCACCTCTTGGGCGCCTTCCAACACCTCGAAGACCGGAAAAAAACTGAACCAAACTCCCTATGTAACAGCCAGTATTGGTTTTGTTTCAGGTTTTGCGTTTTGTCAATACTGGGCGAGATAGGCAGTTTGTTTTAAGTAAAAAAATACCTGCCTTCAAAGGTATGCTACAAACGAAATAAATGTTCAATTGTAAGCTGAGTTGACTCATCAGCAGGACAATTGATGATACCTTACAAGATCACAGTCAATATTTCCCCTCACTCCTCCAAGGACGATTCTACATCGATATCCCCCATCAATTACGATCTAGGATATTGTGGCTGCAACCGTTCATAAACAATTTTGTTCTGCACCGCTGGAATTATTTTTCTTGCGTGGACGATCTTTCGAAGTCGGAATTTAAGAAGATTTTGTTTTCTAACCAATTCTTCCGAGACGCAACCTCTTTAAACCGAACACAACATCTTCAAACCAGCAAATTCGTGGCCTAGTAAAAGAAATCGTCAAGATCAGAATATTCTCAAGACCTTCAAAGGCTGAGTCGTTTCCCAATATTGAATACACTTTTTCAAATAAATGTAAAGTGCTTCTTAAAAAATAGCTACAGTATTTGTTAATTTCCCTCTGATTATTTGTCGTTAGACATAATCTGAAAATCATATACATTGTTTTTTTTTCTGAACGTAATAACTAATACAGTTTGTTAAGCAATTTTAAGAGATTTTAACAACCAGCTGCGGTAAAAAAATAAAGGCTGAATTTTTATAAAGCATATTACATTAAAAGCAGATTTTTTCAAAATTTTGAGCATGAAAATTATAGCTCATCGTAAGATATCTGCTCCCGGACCCAGGCGGTGCCTGACCACGCCTATTAGTCAATGCCTTGATATCAACATGCAGCCCACTGTCAAGGATAAGCAAATTGATTTATCTGCATTACAGAACTGTAATGACTTCATGATGAAGTTTGGTTCTGTTTTGTCAATACTAGGCAATCTCTTTGATGGTAAGTTATCAGATAATAATAATTTGTATAGATGAGCCCTCACAAGATTGTAAAAAGTTAGACTCCCTCGTTCATCTTATAACCACGGAAGCTTTTGATAGACAAAAGCGAAGCTTTAACTTTATACTAAAAAATGCCTCCATATTAAGTCGCCCTTTGGATATTGCAAAAGATTTTCTGTGTTTGGGTGGTTTCAACTACAAAATTGCAGGAGCCAAACACCTCCAATCGCGTAGCAAAAACCGCCTATCCTAGTTTAATTGTTTTGACACATTGAAGTGGACTCAATCTTTGCTCAACGTGGTCGCATTTCCCGAGATCTTACACCAATGGAGCGAAGAAATACGACTCTCCAGTCCAGTAGACCAATGACTTCCCAGACTTCTATTCCTAAATCTGTTCGTTGTCCCGATAGGGTAAATGCACTCGCTACTCCTCCCCCCCAGCGTACCTGGCCATACGCCCACTAACGTCAGTGCACCCGTTATCCCTGCCTCCCAGAAGTCTATTCATAGTCCCATAACCGTCAGTACACCTGCTATCCCT
>JAYGXS010000005.1:52250979-52262993 GCA_036362985.1 Ligula intestinalis
ACAAATGTTCCAAAGACCTTAGCAAAGCAGTCTTTATCGAAAGCACAGAAGATACAGGACGGACATCGCATACTTGGCTACTTTTGCGCAGTGCTGCGAGGGCTTGAGAGACGTAGAGATCCATACTCCCAAATCTTTCTGCGCGTCCACTTCTTGCAGTTGGATGCCATTTAGGCTGTAAACCATGGGGTTCTGAAAGCTGGGTCAGCCTACTCGAAGGATACTGCATTTGTTCTCGTTAAACGGCAAAAGCCAATCTTGAGACTAATTTGAAGACGGTTTAGGTTTATCTGCAAACGTTCTTTGTCAGCTGAATTTCTGATGACGTTCCAAATCTTAATGTCATCGGCAAACATAGCCACATCGCAGTCTAGTTCACGGACAGAGTCATTGACGTATATAATGAACAGTATATCGCCAAGGACAGAGCCTTGGAGGACACCGCTCTCGACTGCAACGTCTGCCGACTGCTGGTTACCAATATGGACAGTTTGGGAGTGGCAAAGTAAGAAGTTTTGAATCCACTTCAGCAGATTTCCTCGAACACCTATTTGGCGGATTTTCGCCATCAACTGCCCGAGTCCAGCGTTCCAAACAATGAAGCAGGTTCGTCACGCAGGACCTGCCTCTGCGGAACCCATGTTGCGCATCCGATAGAAAGTTATGCTGCTCCGAGAAACGCATCAGCTCTCGCTTTAATTTTTTTCATAATCTTGCAACAGATCGAAGTGAGGCTGTTTGCAGAAACCTTTCTGCCACCTTTATACAGCGGTGTGATCCGTGCGGACTTCCAATCGGCGGGTAAACAACCTGCGTTAAACGAGGTACTGAAAAGCATAGAAAGTGGTTTGGCTGGCTCCTCAGCAAGTTCTTTCAGTAATTTAGGCGGGATGTCATCGGGACCGGACAATTTGGAGTCGTATAGTGCCATTAACACCTGAAGAACGGTTGCTTCGGCGAAGGCCACCGCTTGGGTCTGGGAGCAGATATCTTACGATGAGCTTTAATTTTCGTTCTCATAATTTTGATAAAAATCTGCTTTAAATGCGAGATGATTTAGAAAAATTCAGCCTCTATGATTTTACCGCAGCTGGTTGTTAAAATCTCTTAAAATTGCTTAAAAAACTGTATTAGTTATTACGTTCAGAAAAAAAGAGTTGATATGATTTTCAGATTGTGACTTACGACAAATGATCAGAGGAAACTTAACAAATACTGTAGCTATGTTTTAATAAGCACTTTAAATTTATTTGAAAGAGTGTATTCAATATTGGGAAACGACTCAGTCTTTGAGGGTCTCGAGAATATACTGATCTTGAAGATTTCTTTTACTAGGCCGCGAATTTGCTGGTTTGAAGAGGTTTCGTTCGGTTTAAAGAGGTTGCGTCGCAGTAGAATTGGTTGAAAACTAAATCTTCTTAAATTCCGACTTCAAAAGATCGTCCACGCAAAAAAATTATTTGAGAGACACAGAAAAAATTGTATACGAACGGTTGCAGCCACAATATCCTAGATCGTAATTGATGGGGGATATCGATGTAGAAATGACCTGGGAGGAGCGCGGGGAAATATCGACTGTGATCTTGCAGTCTAAACATGTCCATGCATAGCAATACCAGTCCTAACTCAACGAACCAAAGTAGTAAACAAGTATTAGATTATTTCCCCCGAACAACCCGAAATAGACCACCATTTCCAAACAGAATTTCATATTAAAACGAATATCCGTATTTAAATGTACACCTTCAAATGACACCTTACTCCTTCTCCCAACCCATGTATTCTAGCCCATGCACAAGACGATCACCGCACACCCAACCCTTTCAATATAACACACACACACTCAAATCCCACCTCGCAGAACACCATACCCTCCGATAATTACATAATGCCATCGATTTCCATCACTCTCATCACTAATTTATCCCTATAATGCACAATTCGCCACAAATAGTCCAACACCACCATATTATCCACCAATCACAAAATTTCCGCACATGAGCCCTCAACACAATCAAACAAGTAATAGGATTCCATTTTTTCACAACAGATTCCAGCTTTTGTATCCGACACCATAAGTGTTACTCTTATTAATGCTAGATCGATAGTAAACAAAGTTCCACGACTAAGGACTTTTATTGATACATACAATCCCGATATAGTCTTTTTAACAGAAACATGGGCAAACGAATCAGCCTCCAATGCTTCACTTTTTATAGCAAACTACACCTTCTATAGACAGGAGCGTGCTAATAAACGAGAAGGAGGTTGTATGATCTACATTAGATCTACCATAGAACAGAGTGGCTTTGAGGTTCTACAGAAGACGTTCAGTGGCGAAGCGTGCTTCGCTATAGTAATATCTAAGACCCTTAAAAGCATTCTAATTGGATGTTTGTACACTCCTCCGGAATAAAGTCAATATGAAACGGGCCTTAAAAATCTACTAGATATTCTATCAAATATCCAAACAGAATATAAGATAATTGCAGGAGACTTATACCGTCCAGAAATAAACTGGACAGACATATCAGCCCCATCTAGGCATGATGAATTATTATCATCAATTGTCTTTCATAACTGGACGCAAATAATAAACAAACCAACCAGAGGAAACAATATTTTCGACGTTATTCTCACCAATGATATCAGGCCCTTATATATGCACTACGACAGCTCAACCTTTGATAGTGATCATAAGACAATAATAGCAGTGCTCCCTCTTAACATTAAAATAAGACCTGATCCTAGTTACACTTCTATAAACCCCAAAAATCTTGACATTGAATCTGTGAATAACTACATGAAATCATTGGATTGGAGCTCTTTCCTCCTAACAACATCCCCTCTAGAAGCTGTTTACATATTATATACCACCCGTAATTTAATTCGATATACCTAATTGACGAGAGATCCCCATGTAAGAAATCACTAATCCCAAACTTCCTTTCCAAACGGCTAAAAAACCCAAAAAACAACTCCACGACCCATGTATTAGTTATCTATCTACACTCAGACTCATTACAGATATTGTTTAACGAAGAGATATTGTTTAACGAAGCAACTGTAGAGAAAGCTATCGGCCAACTGTCCAATTCCACATCATATGGAACGGATAGAATCCCTCCTTGCATACTGAGACACATAAAATATGCCCCAATACTTCTATCTTACCTTTTCTCGTTACTGCAGTCAAATGGTACTTATCCAGAAATATGGAAAAAATCATTTATCACCCCCAATTTACAAAAATGGAAATCGGTCCAATGCCCAAAATTATCGTGGTGGTCACCGAACATCGGTTTTAGCAGAAATCTTAGAAAAAATAATTTATAACCAAATTTTAGACCATCTGACGAATGTGAATCTCATACCTCCCTCTCAACGTGCCTTTTTACAAAAATTTATGTCAGTCCTGCCATCCTTCTTTCTTGGAATTCGTCTCTAGAAATAAAAATGACGAAAAAACGGTAGCAACAATTTGCTTTGATCTAAAAAAGCCGAGACAAAGTTCCCCAAAAATGACTGATCGTGAAGCTAATGTGTCACGGGGTTCGCCACCCCCCTCCTTGATTTTCTCAAATCCTATCTTAAAAACCTATTTCGAGTAGTACAACTTCGAAATATAGCATCAGAACCAGCTCAAATAAGCAGTGGTGTTTTGAAATTCACTATCCTAGGCCCCGTCTTATTTCTCATTTACATTCATGAGTTGTCAAGTATATCAACTTCTGCTTAAACATTTTTATATGCAGATGACTTTAAACACGCATATGCCTATAACAAACATTCAATAAGCTGTGTGCATATAACAATTGAGAAGACCTTCAAAAACGAAACGACTGGAGTGTTTAATGGCAGATGCCGCTCGCCCCGACAGAATGTCATCTCATGATTTTTGGACCAAAAAACTTCCCCTCATAATGTAAGTGGTCGAGAAATAAAAGAGCTAACATCTTTAAAAGATTTAGGTCTTAGCTATTCTAATACTCTTGACTTATCCCTACATGTTAAACAATACGCACCAAAAGCCCATCGACTATGTGGCTTCATAAGTAAAAATTTCACATCAATTACACTTAAGACTTAACTTTACAAAATGTACGTTTAACCTATTCTAGATTACTGCTCAATATTTTTCGGTACCATGTCATCAGATGAAAGACAGAAACTAGAAATAATCCAGCGAAGATTTACCAGATTTCTGTGTAAACGCGATGACGCCCGAGACTCCTATAGAATAATGTACAATAGATATGGTCGTAAAACCCTCTGGCAAAGGCGACTCCAAAATGTTTTAACTTTCCTATTTAAAGCGACACATAATCATAACATCCTTTGCAATAATAGGTTAACAAACCAAATTGGTTCCCGTCCTACTAGAAACAACCAGCATACAATTCATAAGGCTAAAGCTAGGACCGCCCAGCGATCAAATTTCTACACAATAAAATATGCGATCATGTGGAATGCCCTACCCAACGATATTCGCAAAAGCCACAGTTTAGCCGAATTTAGAAGAAAGACCAAGCAGTTCTTCTCAAATGCCATGACGCATATATTACTGAACAAAATAGGACACTTTGCGAACCAGTTCTTTGACATCCAATTCGGAACAAAAGGGATCTAACGGTCCAGGAGAGTTCCCGCACATTTTGGGGAAAACTGGCCACTGCTGGAGGCTTTCAAAACGACGGTTTCCAACGCTGATCAAATCAAAGTTTAAGCAAAACTGTGCCTTGCTTCCTTTTCCAGTCCTTAAAAATAAAAATAAAACCAAAAACTAAGAACAGTTTATCGATTCCAATTTTTTTCGAATAACATCTCAATGTTTATAAAAAATTATTATGACAGAACATAATTTTCTCTCGAATTGAGGCAAAGGTTCGCATCCCAGGTATGTGCATAGATTTAGAAGAAGCAGGTTTGATCACTGGAATCAGAGTTTTATTTTTCTGAGCTTTCGAACTCTTGCGGGAGTCCATCGTCAGAGATAAAACCGTCAACGAAAGCAGGCAACATATATAAGGTGAAGGGGGGGGGGCAAGTACCCGTCAACGAAAGCAGTCAAAATTAACAGGGGTAGGGAGGGTTAATTAACTGTCAAAGAAAGCAAGCAAAATGTTTACAGGGGAAAGGGGCCAATTAACCGTTAAAGAAAGCAACCAACATATAAAGGGGAGGGGGTAGTTAACTATTAACGAGGGAAAGCAAAATGTGTAGGGGGAGGGATCAATTATCCGTCATAGGGGCGGGGGGGGGGGAAGGTAGCAGGGAGGGAAGGAGGGACAGGACCACCAGTGCCATGAGTCCGGAGATACCCGCGCAGGGCAACATATGAGGGCGCCAGCTCGATGCATCGGTTAACTGAGTTGGCATCCGACGCCCAGGCTTCAATTAGCTCTCGGCCCGTCTTGCTGCTTGCGTGGGCAATTATCTTCACTGCTGCGAAGTTGAACTCGTGACCCGCTCCGGCGTTGATTCTGCAGCTCTTTCACCTGAATTGGCACAAAACAGCCACTTCGATCAATCAGCTCAAAACAGCCCCTTTCCTGAGCCACCCTGGATTCGAATGCCCGCCGTTACACATTCCCCCCCCCCCTCAGACAGAGGCCTGTCCGCAGGGCTCGTTGACAGCACAGTCTCTACAGTCTCCTCCCCAACTGGTTGTGGGACTAAGTAAGGAGGTAGTATAGCAAGGTTATAATCAGTGGTGTTGGGTGGGTGCGCACGGTAAGGCTTAAGCTTTCCGAAATGGGCGGTGAAGGTTTGACCGTCAGGGTAAAGGGCCTCGCGCAGCACATAGGTAGTAGGGCTGTGAGTCGCAACGATCACAAAGGGACTTTCCCAAGAGTGGTGAAACTTGGCCGACGAACCCAGGGGCGGAACTTGTCGCTCATGCCATACCCAGTCGCCCCGTTGAAAAGGGGTGCCGTTCACCTGCCTATCGAAATATTCTTTTTAAGCCGGTCTGCCGCCGCGCCTAAGTGCTGTCAAGCCATGTTGTTGGTAGACCGAAGAAGTTCCTGTAGTTCCCAAACATATGAACTTGGAGTGTATTGAGAGGGAAGAGTAGACGGTACGCAGGAATCAAGTGATACCCGAAAGGGACACCCTGTAAACATAAAGAATGGGGCATACCCGGTTGATGCGTGTTCCGCAGCATGGTAGGCCATCAAAGCGAAAGGGAGTCGTTCGTCCCAGACCTTTTGGTAAGGTCCGCTCGCGAAAGTTTTAAGGAGTTGGATGAGAGTACGGTTGGTTCGTTCGACCTGGCCATTACCTTCTGGGTGCCACGGTGTCGTTCTGGTCTTGTAAATATTCAACGTCTCACACAATTCGCGTAATAGTCGGCTCTCAAAGTTGGCCCCACAGTCGGAGTGCAGAGACAAGGGAGCGCCAAAGCGAAAGATCCAATAGTTGAAAAGGGCTGTGTTACCTGAAGCAGCATCTTGCCAACAGAGGGGGGAAGCTTCAGCCCATTTGGTAAAATAATCAACCATGACTAGTATGTAGCGGCAGCCATGTGATGGCGGGAGTGGCCCTACGATGTCTAGACCTACGCATTGAAAGGGAAAGGTAGTAGTCGTTGGTTGTAAAGGGGCTCTTGGGCGTTGATTGGGGGATTTTATAGAGGCGCAAGTAGCACAGGTATTACAGAAAGTAGATCTCTGGCGTCGGAGTTGAGGCCACCCAAAGCATTGCCAAGCTGAGGCTTAGGTTTTGTTGTGACCGTCATGGCCTTATTCGTTATGTAAATCTGACAAAACCGTGCGAACCAGGCTGCCTGGAACGACGACCCGTGTGTTGCGAGTATCTTCGTCGCGTTTGAGTAAAATATCGTTTTCAATGTACACACGAGGCCAAAGGCTACGAATGGCGTAGGCCGTTTCCGACGAACCGCGTAAATCATTGAGAGTGGGGCGAGGAAGACCGCGAGCCAAATGATCGTAGATGACTGCGGTGTCTGGGTCGGTGCTCTGGGCCAAGTCCCAGTGGTGCAAGGTTTCCGCACTAGCGTAAACTGCGTTCACAGAGTCTTGAACAAATGTGGGGTCTTGAGAGTCGGCCGTGCGCGGAATGCGCAATAAGGCATCGGCGTTGGAGTGTTGCTTTCCGGAGCGGTAAATAGGTCTTAAGGTGCACGTCTGCAAAATTTCCTGCCATCGGGCCAGCTGGACTCCTGCGTCTGTAGTACTTTGCAGCCACTGGAGTGCTTTGTGGTCAGAACGGATCTCAAAGGGCTTGCCAAGTAGGTAGGGTCGGAACCGCTTAACAAAAGTTACAACGGCAAGCAGTTCACGACGATACGCGCAGTAATTCCGCCCAGGTTTAGACAGCGTTTTTCTGGTAAAACAAATGGGCTTCGCCATACCATCCTCACTAACTTGTGACAGAAGGGCACCAATCGCGAAAGCGCTGGCGTCGGTGTCCAGAATGAAAGGTGAGGCATCCGCTGCAAAATTAGGCAGCACA
This sequence comes from Ligula intestinalis, assembly GCA_036362985.1. NCBI lineage: Eukaryota > Metazoa > Platyhelminthes > Cestoda > Diphyllobothriidea > Diphyllobothriidae > Ligula > Ligula intestinalis. The sequence goes on from JAYGXS010000005.1 coordinate 52,258,456, forward strand.
AGGAAAGGGGCACTAATTAAGAGTGATTTCAATTTGTCGAAGGCGTCCTGACAATCCTGAGACCAAATGAACTTCACTTTCTTTTCATCAGTCGGTTAAGGGGCCGTGCAATGAACCGACGTTAATAGGAAGCCAAACCAACAAACGCTCGGACCTCGGTGGAGTTCATCGGGGTGGGCCAACCGCATTTGGCGTCTATCTTCTCGTCTGAGACTCGGATGCCGGCCGCTGTAACTTCATGGTCCAAGAAGGTTACCTGGGTAGGGAGGGAGTGGCGCTTTTTCGGATTCAACCGTAGGCCAGCGTCGCGGAGGGCCACCAAAATGGCATGCAGGTTTGCATTATGCTGTTCGATTGACCGTCCAAACACGATGACGTCATCCAAGTAAATTAGACAGCGGCTGGGAAACAGGTGGGCCAGAACAGCCTGCATAAGACGGTGAAACGTGGCTGCCGCGTTACAAAGCACGAAGGGCATGGTCTCGAACTCGAACAGTCCATGAGGTAGGATAAAAGCCGTCTTCTGATGATGGGACGGTTCGACTTTCACTTGCCAGTAGCCTGAATTGATGTCTAAGGTGGAGAACCAATTCGACCCGGCTAAGGAATCGAGTGTAGACTCAATGTGAGGTAGTGGGAAGGAGTCACGGGTAGTGAGAGCATTAAGGCGCCGATAGTCAATGCAGAAACGTAACTTGCCATCTTTCTTAGGTAACAATGTCACAGGGGAAGCCCAAGGGGAATGAGAAGGTCGGATGACTTTATCCTTAAGCATAGTAGTCAGCATCTGGCGTACCTCCTTCTAATAATGAGCGGGAATCCGACGAGGCGGCAGCCATACGTGTTTGGCATTGCCAGTATCAATGGTTTGGCGAATGATAGTCGTGCGACCGAGGGAACAACCGTGTCAAGCAAAAATATCTTGAAAACTCAAAAGCAAGTGGCGTAACGCAGTGTAATTTGTGTCGTCAAGGGACGATTGTGGTACGATGTCATCGATACGGGTAGGTGGGATTTTGACGTATTCGCCGATGGCCGCGCAGATAGCTTCGTCGTCGAAATCTGCGTTCTGGTTGGGTTTCTCTGCGGGGTGAGTGAATCATACGGTGCGACCACTTACGTCGATAAGGCAGCCATAAAGGGCCAGGAAGTCAACTCCTACGATCACGTCCCAGGTAGGATGTGGTAGAAATAAAAAGGTATGTGTGACAGTAGCATGGGGAAGGGTCACATCGACGGACACTGAACCGAGATATCTCATGGCTGAGCCGTCAGCTGACTTTTGATGTGCTAAAGGGCAGACCGAAATCGACTGATCAAAGCGAAAGGGTACTGATTAAGGATACAGTGGCACCCGTGTCTTTAAGTGCCCGTACTGGCTGACTGTTTATCGTGATGGTAATATAAAAAGGAAAAATTTTCTTAGACAATGCGGAGCATGAAGTAACGGATAGCGTACCTGACGAACGAGCGCAGGCGCAGGAATGATTGCTATCGGGGCGAGGGTGGCGAGGACCACGGAGAAAGGAGCTGTTCTGGTAACGAGGGAAACGACGGGGTCCCGAAAAACGGTTGAAGTTGGGAAAAGGGCGGCGACCAGAAGGGTGGAAGTCGTTAAAAAAAGGACGAGGATTAGAGGAAGAGGTTGTGGTTTTGGCTCGCCATGGCGACGGGCTGGGCAGGGAGACTGCGTTCGAAGCGGAAAAAGGCACTCCGTGAGAGTAATGGCGTCCTGAATGGTAGCCGGAGGCCGCAGCACAAGTTCCCATCGAAGGTTGGGGCCGGGAAGAGCCTCTGTTAAATTATGTAAAACAAGGGCATCAGTATCATCTTCATCGAGAGTGGGGAAAGCCACCGCCGTAAGGCGTTCTAAGTCATTGACAAGATTGGTGATAGACTCATCTGGACGGAGCTTTTGAGAATTAAGTGGCTGAAGAGCGTCACGTAAAGAATGGGTTTTGGAAAACAAATTGGCCAAATGGTAACGCAGGGTATCGAAGGGGTATCATCAGAGAGGCCGTCCTCGAGGGCTTTCGCCAAATAATCGGTGGAAAGACCAAGAAGTAGGAAACGAGATTTGTCTGCATCATGTGTCCTCTTAAGGTAGAATTTGGCAAGCCGTAGCCAAACTATAAAAGGTTTGCTTCCGTCAAAAGTAGGGATAGAAACAGGGGTACTAGAAGAGGGGTATACAGCGGGCTCTGGGGCGCACCGGTGCGCTGCCACCACCGTAGCAGTCTTGCCGGATTCCTGCTTTAAATTCTCAACAGAGTGTGATTCTTGCTGTCTCAAAACAGGTTCTTGGTTGATAGCTGCAAATTCACTGAGGTTATTCTCGTCAACTGGTTCAGTCCTTCTTTCTAACTCGTTTCCAGGCATACGTAAGATGATAGAAGTGGAGTAGGGAACCAGAGTTTATTAAAAAGAGAATACGAAAGGGGGAAACAAGTAGGAAATGGGCGAAGAACGAAAATGGCAAACTTCAACACAAGAGTGGTAGAGAATAAATGGTGCGGCAGGTAAGAAAAATTCAATCCATAGGCTCCTCACACACAATTTTCACTTCCGGCGTCGATTCTGCAGCTCCTTCACCTGAAGAGGCACAAAAACAGACACTTCGATCAACCAGCTCAAATCAGCCCCTTTCCTGAGCCACTCCGGATTCGTATGCCCGCCCTTACACGATGTCCTCAGCTGATTATATTTCGCCTTCAAACTGACAGCGCCTAACTCCACCTCAGTTTAAGGACATGACAGTTTTTCCAGACCCCAAGTATTCTTACTATAAAACTGTAACACGTTAAATGTATAGTTATTTTATTTCATGTTTTTCTAGTATTGTACCTTAGAAGTCAGGTTTTTTTAACTTTAAACAAACTCCTTATTTCGCACATTATTGACCTAGCAAAAGACCAAAACAAATGCAATAGTCACTGCGAAAGAAAGGGTTTGGGTTAGGTTTTTTCCTGCCTTTCGGGGTTTTTGACGGCACCAAAGAGGTGCTTTACAAATAAACCTTATTATTATTACTATAAGTATGAACTACGACTCCTGGAAGAGGCGCAGCAAAACCCAAAATCTTTATTCTTCTACATCAGAAGTTCTACAAAGAACCGTGACCATCTCGCAACTTTAAAAGACAAAAACAACGAAACTGTGAGTTGTGGCCCTCAGAACTTTTTTTTCAGAATTCTTCCAAGATGTCTGTGACATGGAGCCACCTCTCCAGCCACGTCTTTGTCACAAGCCGTCAACAACTCGATTATAAACACTGTATTATTTACACCGCAGACAGTTTTGGCAGAGTTAAAGAAGTTGGATCTGGCCAAGTCACCAGGACCGGATGAGATCCCAGGGGTAATTTTAGGCAAACTCTCTGAGGAATTAGCGGAACCACTCAGTATAATTTTTCGATAATAGCTCGAAGCTGGTATAATACTGCTTGCTTTAAACCATCTATAAAACACAAAGAACGTTTCCGAGAGACATAGTTTACAGGCGCAAAAGGCTAACGCATCCTAACCGCAGCGTTCAAGACGCACTTACAAAAAGGGAACAACGCGTTCAGGCTCACACTAGACGATGCCAAAATGCGTGACTCCATAGCATACCAAGGTCGTCTAGCTAACCTCCCTAGGTCACGAAAACACAGACAAACAGCATTCTTTTCTTGTACATAACCAAGCTCTACACATAAAACAGTACGTATGTAAGTTATAATGCCTATCCTGCGTTTGCTAATCAAGTGCTAGGACTCTCCGGTTAATGCGCCCACCGCTTATTAAGTCCAATTCGGTCTGGGCCCGAGGTGGGCTTAATAGTCGGCGAATACTGTACTGGGATCCTTCCTCCAGATTGGAAAACAGCGCACGTGACACTGCTTTACAAAAGTGGTAGTCATACAGTTGCAAACAACTAAAGACCCGTGAGTCTGACCTCCATATGCTGCAAGGTAATGGAGAAGATAATCACGAAGGAATTAATGATGCATTGTTAAAACTCACAATATCTTGTCCAAGGCGCAATCTGGCTTTCGCGGGGGAAGATCATACGTTAAAAACTGGCTTCACACGATGCGAAACTGGACAAGGGCAATGGAGATAAAATAAACCGTACGTGCGGCCTACATTGATTTCTGAAAGGCCTTCGACAGTGTTTCGCGCGAACGTCTCCTGCACAAGTTAAGACTGATGGGCATCTGAAACATACTTCTTACGTAGATTGAGAATTTTCTCGTTGGTCGTTCCCAAACTGTGTGTAGGACGACAACTTTGAAAGGCCAACCGTAACCGAGAGCGGAGTCTTTCAAGTTTTAGTACTTGGACCGATCCTCTTGGACGGCGAAATGTGGCATAGTTGCAGACGATGTAAAAATATGGAAGGACATCACGAATTCTGCCGAAAAATGATGACCTCCAGAAATATGCTTTTTCGATTCAACGATTGGTTACATAGGTGGCTCCTGCCCTTTAATTTGAACAAATGCACTCTGCTGCGTCTGGTAAATCAAAATCCGTTCCCGAATGCAAGTTCCTACT
>JAYGXS010000005.1:52284847-52299879 GCA_036362985.1 Ligula intestinalis
TATATATATATATATGAATGGAAGAGGCTTCACTGCTTTGGGTACGACCCACTGTATGTTCCGCTGGTCCCTGCAGCTGACTAAAGAGTCCTCTCTGGCAGTCATATAGTGCGTGTGAGCTTGTATATTAGAGGTGAAACTTTCCTATTACTGTGTCCTTTGAAGGCCGCCCCACAAGTCATCCGTATCCAGCTCATCCATATGTCGTTTTTCGGTGCTGTGCTCCGCTTTCTGCATCTTACCTGCATCCCCAATTGGGATAATCCCTTAATCAAACACACTCACTCTTCTCCTCTCTGAAGAACCAGTTGTACAGACTGGGCGGAATGCAACCGCAAATGACCTTTTATGTTCTATTATAATAAAGTCATGACCTACAGTGGAGCTTAGTATTCGTGGGAGATAATAAAGTAGTTCTATCTGCGCTGTTGACCCCCCGTGGAAGAACGGGTCATAGACGAACAAGCACATGGGCTGCCAAGTCAACCCCAGAGCGTAAAACTCTGACTGTGAGACGCCTGTAAAGGAAGGACAAGAACTTCAGATGCTTGTTCGATTCTCATTTGTGGCCTGCCAGATAGCACTCAACAGACTATAGAGAAGAAGACGACTCGATTAATGGGACAATTTGTTTATTCGCCTGACATTAAGATATCCGTCGTGGATTCATCGTCAGAGACATAATCACAGCGCCGTAGCAGATACAGGTAGTGTGCGCACAGGAGTTTGATATGAGTGCTGATTCGCTACGTCAGGCGTAGGATGAAGTGGTGGCCTGACCGTTCCCCAAATGGCGAGTTCATTTGGCAAAATTGAGTTTTAGCACCAAATATGGAGTGGACTACAGTAAGTGACGCCAAATGGGAAAACCTTGATGAATGCAGCAAATTTTCACAGAAAGGCTGATGAAACCAAATAAAAGTACAGACATAGGCGCCCACAAATTCTAAACAGACTGATATTCATTTGCTACCTAAACCCTCTAAATTGATCGCAAGTACGAGTTCACAGCCCTTAAAATAATGAGCCGTGCCTGAGATCAAGACAAGCCGAGAGATCATTGAAACCCGGGCATTGGATGAGAACTCAGTCAATCGATGGGGTGATCTGTGGCCAGCAATTAAAGTCCTAGTTCAGTCACCTCCCAACCTGCGTTCCAGTTGTTTCATTGGCTCATCTCACCAAAAATCTGGCGTTTTTTGCATTGTCACTTTTACCCCTGAGAGCGGTTTACTGTAGGAGTTTGAAAGCTCAGAACTGTAAGAAAATGGTTCGAGTGATCTAACAGTCTATTTTCTTCTATTCACATATAATTTGAACATTTGCCTTTAGTTTTTATCTCAATATTTCGATAAATGCTGATGAAGGAGCTTCAAGAACGCCGCCACAGCCACGCTATGCAAAAAAAGATGCAAGCTAAACTTGCCCGGGCGATTTTAGAGCATTGCGTTGAGGCCCGGTGCCTCTGGATGATGCACGATTACGCAGCGCTGGAGAGCGTTCAAGGAGGGTGAGCGAATTTTTCAGCAGCTTACGAAGCCTACCATATGACTAGAAAGGCTCAAATTCTTCCTTTCTCTTATAGTTAATACGGAGGAGGCATGATCATGGTTTTCAAACTAGTCAGAGGTGTAGGCTGTGCTCCTCAGTTGGCTGAGTTCTTTGAATTGGTATCAACGACACATCTACGAGGTCATCCATACTAATTGAAGAAACACCATGCCAGACTAAAATTGCGGGCTAAGTTCTTTTCCCGGCGGGGCATTGAAGAATGGAACAATCTAGATTCTTCAACTTTTCTTGCTGAAAACGTTGACGCATTTAAAAGAAGACATGATAATGCTTAACTTGATGATCAGATTTGTCAGAACCTATCTGCAAATAGGGTTTTCAAAGGCTCTGCCTATCTTGTTTTCTTAAACTGATTTATAACTGAACATTTTGTGGATGTGTTACAGGTCCTTATGCAGTGTAGTCTTAGAGACCTAGCAATGTCCTATTTTTGGCCGTTGTCAAGAACAATATATGATTAGGTGAAAGAGCATTGACTACTTCAGCGACGTGGTCAGTCCATCACAGTTAGAGTTGTCTAATCATGGCATTCACACGAATATACCATCTAGGATCTGGTTTTATGGATCCTTTCATATTTAGGGTAATTTTTAAGCCATCTAGCAGGCTAGCGTTTCCATACATTTTGACCGGTTTTGTAAAACTCTACCGAGTGACAGAATCCTCTAAGTTCAGATTCAGACTTGTAGCAGCCGTATTCACTAATCAAAAAACGCAGCAGCACAGTAAGATAGCTGAGGCAAATATACCCATGGTCTTCTGTGATAAAAAGGTACCCCTCTTCCCGAAGCTATCAACAGGCTGACAATTTTCGAACTGTAGCGTGAAGTGGCTAGCTCCGCACGAACTGCACCTTTGAACACTTGACGTGGCCAGCCCAAGTCGAAGTGCACTTTGGGAACGCTTGCTGCTTCCATCTTCTGGAACAGCCAATCAGAGGTTGATTCACATAGACTTCAATGCAGTGTCTACCGCTAGGCATCACTGTGGATTCGGTCCCACCAGGGAGCAGCCGCAGGCAGCGTTGTCGACGCCGTTGAAGACCACACGCTCTCACGGTCGGATGCCTGCCAATCCGAGTGAAATATCCTACTATCTATTCTTTAATCCTTCTGCAGAATAAAATCTTCCCACCACTCTGGCCTTCCAATGATTTCTCTCTCTTTCTCTTTTTAGGAACCGAGTTAAGCTTTAATACCCATAACACCCCTCGATAAGCGCATTTAATGCAAAAGTCCTCTTAGTTGCCCCTGCAACCAAAAGCCTCACACCAAAAGAGTATGGTAAGAAGTAAAAGATGTAGCGCAATACGCAAATTCTGTCTTGATGCGGATGCCATAATCTGGCTGGTCAACAAAAATTAGCTCTTAAGTAGCAATGGCCTTGGTCACTTCCAGCTGCTGAAAAGTATAAAAAAGTGAGGCAGATTTGTAGTCATTAACTCCACACGAAGTGCATTCTTCAAATTTTGTCGTGACAAGCTCAAGACGAAGTGCATTTTGGGAACGCTCGCTGTTTCCGGCCTCTATAACAGCCAATAACAGGCCGACTCAGACAGAAGCTTATGTGACGACTGCCGTGCAAACATCACTGCAGACACCGCCCACTGGCTTGTGGTTGTGTGGTTGTCTGATAGTCAAGTTCCTACTGCATATTCTACCATTCATTCTGTACAGTATATAATCGTTCTACTACTCTGGCCGCTCCATGACTTTTCTCATCTGTCAAGAAACAAGGCCCGCAGTTGCCAGAGTTTTACTCATTGCACTCCCTGTGATAGATTATCAAATTAAATTCTTTGTAATGTGGGCAATCTTTCGCCAATAATTATCTGTCATAAAGACGTTTTCTACTTACAGCTAATAAAGCGAACCAGTAATCCAAAACTTGCTTAACCTGAAATAATAGTCTAAGCGCTCACAGGCACCCAGTAGACTATACTTCATACGGAGAGAGTGGCAAAATTTTATTGGCATAGGTAAGCACACAAACACAAACGAAATTCCAGGGCCCAAACGACATAGCCCCTGTTCGAGAATTTGTCTATCAGCGTAGTTTATAGCTGCATTCTGTCCGCAATGGAACCTAGTTTATCGGTCAGAAGGGAACAATGTGAAGTAAACAAAAATCAAATAAACATCTACTGCCCCAAAAATCGAACATGTTGATCGCATTCTACAGGTTCGGGTGGGATTATTATTGCAGAAGAGGATTGAGTGACAGAAGTTAACGACCGTCTGGGGCGTGCCATTTCTGCAGTTTGACCTTACTTCCAGACGGACAAGGGGCGTTACATTTTAACTTCGGTCTTGAAGTTCTCTGGCATGGGCTCTGGCAGGAACGAATGATCACTACACGGCGAGATCTTGGTGAAAAGAAAGGTTAGCCAAAATGGGCATTCAGGACACAGTTTTGTCAGAAGTCCCGTAGTCACCATTTTCCTAGACCCAGTAGGTCGCATGTGTTTGGCTGGCTGTCGAAATTGTGAAAACGAAAAGACGAAGATTTCCCAAATCCGAAGCCAGTAAAGACTTATAAGGTTTGAAAATCTTATAACTCGATGATGCACGTTTATCGATCGCCACCGAAGCTCACTCGTCCTGCCCTGCCGTCGGTCTCATTTCTTGGGCCTTGATCGGTGAACGTTTATCAGCGAGTGTCAATATCTCCCGATTAAAACCGCTAAGACGACGAGCTCGAGGCTCAAGGGTGAGGGCGTTCGACTTTTGATCAAAAGGTCATGATTTCAAGCCCCGGGTGGTGAACCACTTGAAGTTGGCCATGACTGATTGACGACGGCTAAAAAGCCAAAAATGGCCTTTTCAGTCTCCCTTGTCTTTATTGGCAATGCAATCTGCCAAGGCGTTTAACTGTGAGAACGAGTTTACAGTTTGCTGCACAAAAATTTCCTTCTAGCCGCCTCTTTGGATAAATTGTGATTCAGTTTCTTCTGTTGGAAGTACTTGACCCCAGGGCGTATTCTGCCACCCGCAGCCAATCAGTGAAATAGCACACTTCGATTGGCTTCCAGCTTCAGCTCTGTCCCAGCCTTCTTGCCCAGCCAACGGCATTGCCTGTCTCGTTTGGGTCGATGCCCCGAGTCTTGACACTAGCCCCGTGAGCTAGAGCCAAGCCGTATGCGCCACGTTCTCATTGGTCACAAAAAAAACGCATATCCTGAGCTTCTCATATGCTTACTTCACTTCAAACGCGGCCCCCTGGCCGGCGGTTGCTTGCTCGTCTGACAGTAAAATTCCTCCAGCCTATTTTCTACCTAATTTTGCACAGAATAACCTGTTGTTACCACTCTTGCCTCCCATGTCTTCTCCTCTCCTAAGAAACCGGCCCTGGCAAGCACAGTTGCTAGGCTTTTACCTTATTAACTTGACTCCTTGCGATAACCGTGGCGCTGATCATAGTATCGGGACACCACACGGGCAAGATTTTCGTATTGTCAGGAAATATAAGCTTCAGGAAGCCTGCTCGATCTTCAATTCAAAGCTATTATTATGAATATTTAGAAGACCACTGATACTGCCGAAGCATACATCAAATGTGGATGAAACTGAATTAGTTTACCGTGAGCTGTTAGGGGCTTTTAAACAAAAACGGAAAGTAAGAAATGATTCCTGGAATGAACAACGGAATCTGAATCGCTTAAAAATTTGAAAATCAGAACTGTTTATGAAACAACTTGAGAAGAGAGCAAAATTTCAGATTGATGTGAGACATGTGCGTTTGATCCTTGACACATCTGTTTATGGTGGACTTTAGAGGATATGCCGAGTACCTGCCTAACTTAACTTGTACTTTTAAGGGTGAATTCGCAAGAAACGCTCACAAGCTGCCTTTGCTTTGCGCTATATATTGTCTTCCTCTTGTTTTTCCCCGCTTAATACAGGCTTTAAATTCAACTCTTTTTCCTATCTTTGCAGTAGGATTTGTAACCAGAATTTCCGGCCCATAGCCTGCGTATGATTCCAATAATGTGCACCACGCTTTAATTTTATTTTACAATGAAGATGGTATTTCAGTGTTTTTTAACAAACCCTTCGTGCATTCTACAATTAAAGGCAAAACTCAGTGAGGGGATCAATTGAACTAAACCATTCTTAAATGCGTATATACTTCAAAAAGAGCTGTTCAAGAGGAGTCGTCACTGGCTTCCTTTCACGATGTGTGATTTATTCTTTTCAATAAAAAAGTACTGATCAAAAAAGCTTCCAGAAGTTGAGCGTGGCTTATTTTTCAGTGTCGTTATCGCAATTGGTAAAGCGACAAATAGTTCCTTCAAAATAACTTGCGCGTTAATGAGGTAATTTTCTTGAGTCCAATGTCCTTAAGAACGTCTCCATAGACCGCAGCAGCTCCAACTGTAAAAAAGTTCAGATTATAAATCGAAAAATACCACGCTTCGTTAAATAAAATAATACAACAAATACGAAGAAGCAGCAGTGATTTTATACCAAACGCGTAAAAAAGTAACAATTATGTGAATGTTTTGCATTATACGGCAATCGAGAAGTATAAACCTTAGATTACTGACAGATGATTGCATCGCCCATACAAATAAGGTCAAAATGAGAAGGGGATGGTGTAGTATATTTTTAGGTTGTTAAGCTATTTCATTGAATTGGCTTTAGTTACAATTTTTTATTAGAAATGAGTTCTCTCCAGGTCAGTTTATTGCAGGAAATAGTGGCTCAATACGAACGTTTCTAGATACAGAAGTGGCAGCCGTTTCGATCACCTGAATCATAGGTTTACTTGTTTGAGCTTTCGGGCTTTTTCTGGAGTCCACCATCAGATATAAAATGCCTCAAAGGAAGACAAGCAACTGTTATACTAGGCAGGGGCCAATCAACCGTTAGAGAGGGGAGAGGGGAGTCAACTACCAATGCCATCAGTCGGGAGATACTTGCGCAGCGTGATGTATGCCGGCGCCAGATCGATAAATCGATTGACTGAGTTCTCAACCGAGGCACAGGCTTTACTCAATGCGCAGCATGTTTCTTGATATCCAAAGGATTTCCTTCGCTATCAAACGCTGAGGAATTCATGCAACATGCCGACATATGCGAAAAACTAATACTCTTTCGCTAATCGGCACTGACTGATTATGTGATACTGATTACCGTTTAGCCTATTTTGAAGTTACCTCAGTCATGATAGGATGCGGACATTTTAACGAGCTTCATCCTGACCACTAATAAAACGTATGAACTGTAAAAGAAACGGCTCAAAAAACATGCTTTTTATCATTGATTTTGACTGCCTTTATAAATTCCAATATATTTTATGGAAGACAGGCCCGAAAAAATATTTCGTGTGCTCGTTTGGTAGCAAATGACGCCTTCTTTAAATCTTATGCACAAAAACGGTCTTTTTCGGCTTTCAAAAGTTTCTAAATTGGCGAATAATTTTGAAGCCTACTGAGTGCTACACTAGAATTCAAGTTTTACCAACTGCACACTGTGTACATCCTGTTTCAGGAAAAGTAGGTTTCAACTACGTTTGAGGAAGAAGTCACATAGCTCTCATTAAATGCTGCCTTTGATGTGGGGCATGCTTAATATAGTATTGGCAGCATTAATAAATTGATGGTAGGATGAACTGTGAATGAACACCCCACAATCCTTAAAACTCATAATTAGACATTTTTCTATAACCGAAAGATACCCTTTTTTAAGTATATAATTTGAAATATTTTTTCGTATACTTTTACCATAAAATATATTTCAATTTTTCAAGGCAGTCAAAAGCAGTGATTAAAATGCATGCTACTTTAGTAGTTACTTTTTTTACGTTTTGTTAACGGTCAGAATTAAGCTCATTAAAAGCCGGCATCCTATCATGACTGAAATAACTTCACAATGGACTACACGAAAATCAGTATCACAACCTGAGTCAGTGCTGATTAGCAGAAGGGTATAAATATTTCACCTATGTTGGCATGTTGCCCGAATTCTGGCGCGTTCTGTAGGATTCCACCCAGAGCTCGTGTGGGATGTAGACACCCCTTCCAGGGCAAAGCTTTAAAAATGCTTGCATGGGAGATTTCTCTAGCATTTAACAAAAGTGCCTTTACCTGTTATAGCACGGTCAACTCTACCTAGAATTAATCAAAAACTCGCAGGTTTAAGGAGCTGAGTGCAATTATTCCATATTTTTTTCTAACTGTAGTCTTAGCCAACTGTAAATGAAGGAAATGAAACAAAATAAGCTAACGCCTGTCTTTTGCATGAAGCTAACGAGCAGCTACAGAATTCCATAATTCGGCCTTAAGAAACGAACAGCCTTGTTTCAAGACAAAGTCAGTTGGCACCGTACCGTACATTTAACGCGGACCTGGGGTTGCTAAAAAATAGCTCTTTTTAACAAAAGGCGTCAAGTCGTGCTAAGATTGATTAATTTTCCTAATATTTGATAGCTTTCGTAAAAGAAGAGATATTAGAAAAACGTAATATCCACCCTAGACCACTCTACGTTTAGGCAGATACTAGGACTACTGAGCTAGGTCTGTGGGAGCGAAATTTTTTTATAGAAAACCAATTTTAGGTGCCACATCACGAGGCCAGTACTGTTTCACTACGAGACTAATTATTAACGATGACGCAATACCGCAGTTCTTTTTGAGAATGACTGAAATTACCGAAGCTTTGTAATTTATTTTTTCGTAAGAGAAGCTATTCTCTTTAGCAGGAAATCTTGACAGATTTGAATATTGTATTTGGCGCACGTGGGAAAAACTGGGTGGAATCGGTGGGATTCGAACCTAAGCCAGTAAGGTAAAGTAAACGCTCTAGCCCACTAAGCGCTGAAACCCCTATTGAGAGATTGGATTTTGATCAAACTAGGCAAACAACTAAGTTCTCCCACCGCGGTCGCCGACGTTTTTGTATGATTGAAAAATTTTTGGTGTACAAATATATTACTAACTAACTGGTGAATCAGAACAAAGCGTGCTGACTGGCTGTTCTTGTGCAATCCGTTGTGGACTAGATTATAACCGGATCCACGTCTAGCCGCAATATAACGTTTCGGCAGCTAAATGTGTAGCATCATACCCAACGCCACTTGATTCCAGAATGCTTTTATACACTGGATTTTATATTGGGTTGTATGACTTAGGCTTCTGACTTAGTGTGCCCTTACCAGTAGGACGCTTTTGTGAGGCCGCTTAAAAAAGTATCCCACGCCTAATTTTATTACGGAACTCGTGGTAAAAGAGGAATTTAAGGGGTGACGTGAACCGGGGGTTGTTTGGGTGCGGGAAAAAAAGGCGCAAGAATGGAGAATTTAAAGACGCTTGTAATTCAGGGATTCAAGTTAGGCAAACGAACTTTTTCGATGAATTCATCATCAGGCAATACAGTAATATAAGGGAGGGTAGAGTTAACAAAAATTTTAGGCAAACCAATCAGAAGTAACAAGGGAAAGAGAACGGAGAATGGTGTTAAGGGATCAAGGGTATCAGATGCTAGTCTTAATTGGGGACCACTGAAAAGGGGGGAGGGCTGGGGGGGAGGGGTGGGGGGAGGATGGGAAGGGGAGGGAGTCCGACAATTAGTTAATGTTGTCCCGTGGTTCTCGTCTAAAATTTTGTCGAGATATGAAGGATACAAGGTGCCCACGTCTTGTGACGGCGTGGGTGGCCTGTGGATGTTTGAAGCGGCAGTCTCATCACTGTTTCTCGGCGTGGTAAGAGGCGTGAGGGCGGATGTTGAAATGGCCTTCGGCCACGGCAGCCTTAAGGCCGCTACAAACGCTTTCTGCGCATATAAAATTGGGTTTGTGAAGCGTGTGTTGACTGCATCTGCCTTTGCAAGTATCCGCTGATGTAAGAGCTTAGAATGTCTAGCTGACACTTTATAGACAACTGTAAACGCTTGTTTGACATCTACCCGACGACCGCATCTGATCCCCCTGATCGCTTTAAACTTCTCTCCCCCCTCTTCCCCCTTGTAACTACTGATTGGTTTGCCTTAAACCTTCGTTTACACTACCCTTCCTTATACTATTGTATTGCCTGATGAAAAATTAATCGAAAATGTGCGTTCGCCTACTTTGACTTCCTGAATGCTTACATCGGTATCAACGCTTGTACTTGTGCTAGTAAACTGAGAGTGTCGATTTTATTAGTTGATGAAGGGCAGTAAATGCCGAACATGAGGTCTGCGGACATAGAGAACTATCAGAGAAACTCCTGTTTGTTAATAAAGTGAGCCTATATACCAATAAAACTATTGAGTGCCTCATGTTACCATTAGTCGGCCTCAAAAGAAATTATATCTTTTGTTTATTTCGATATTCAGTTAAGTTGTGTTAAGGGTGGTTTGTTGCTAACGGTGGGGTAGAGAATGAGTTTGACCCCCAACGCCTTTATTTTCTCGCTAAAAACAAAGTGATGTGCTTTAAGGTATCACAGTGCGCTAAAAGCCGTAGCTTGGAGAGTTGCCATCTGACGGGATAACTTAGCCACCGCAGACAGTCCAGTGTGCGTCTAGATGTGTGAAGTGGCTTACAGCGGGCTGAGAGTCTAGCTCAAAGGCTCATACTTAATGTGGGCTTTACGGCGCTCTTAGGCGGGAGCCTACCTAACGAGGTTTTCGGTTGGTACGTGTTTTGAGTGTAGGTCATGCCAACCGTCTGCGTCTTCCCCCATTTCCGGTCTACTTGACATTTGTGATGACATCGGGTCCCGTTGTGGCAATAGTGAGCGAGTGGGGTAGATTCTCCGCAAGTCTAATTTCACTATAATCCGGCGGTAGCCACCGCGTTGCTTCAGCTCGCTGAGGCCCGTGGTGGACATGGTCAAGAGTGACGGTCGAACTATCGGTTGCAAAATAAAAACACAGAAAAAAATTGGTAACAAGCACGTGGCTGTCTGGTAATTGCAAATGTATGTCATTGTGATCTACCCACAAGTAAATTATACGGTTTACCTGCCTGTATGCAAAATAAAATCAATAGTCGACATAATGAGACGTTGGGAGGAGTGGAATAATCGGGGTAGATGCACTCTCTGTGAACGATTTAGAAATTCGCACGATACCTCACTGTTCGTGACTTAAAAGAATGCTATAGCTGCTGTAGGTTGGTTTCGCTTAAGACTAAGGACCCTATCTGCGCATGACTATGACTATGCTACCATCACCTATGATAAGGGATTCCCGAAGGAATCCGAAACGTCAGGAAAATAAAACTCCTGTTCCAGTGATCGCATCCTTTTCTTCTGACCTGCTTCCTGGAACTTGCATATTCGCCACTGTTGACTGTGGACAACCTGTAATGTCTCCTTCTTGGCGACGCGCCCCCTCTCCCCCCAGCTCACTCCCTGCTGTTAAATTTAATTTAATTGGATAGTAGATTCGAAGAGACGGCTGCACACATAAAGAATGAACGGGTTGTCTAGTAAGGTTGGTTGATATAGTTGTCACCACCTGTTTCAATTAAAAGACCATCCTCATACGAAATCAGGTAGATCAAGGTCACTTGGTAGATGCCGCTACGGCAACACGCCCTTTTTGTGACTGCCAAACTGCTGGCCGGCACGTGCTTGTCCACCAAACACTGACTCACGGCGTCTTCGCCTGCAAGCCTTGCGCGCTCCCGCTGCCCGTCTCAAGGTCGACCTACAACCGCAAGACTTAGCATTACCCCCGGAGGGAACCATGTGCTGATGGGCTGCAGAAAAGACATGCGCTGGCCTTTCTGCAATCCCCATACACTCCCGTCAGTTAGACGCGGTGCTGTGGCTGGCGGTTGCCTGCTCGTCTGATGGTCGAATTCCTCCTGTCTATTTGCCATCCCTTCTGTACGTAATGCACTGTTCCCGCCACTTTGGCCTCCCATATCTTCACCCAACGGATCGGGCCTGAAGGTCGCAGTTGCCAGGGTTTAACTTACTTTATCCCCTGCGGCAAACAAATCAACAAGCTAGATCAGGGTATGGCAGACGTTATTCGGATGACACTCCCAAAATAAATGCTGAAAATTGGCGAGGGGGAGGAGGCGTTGGTGAGACGCGTAGGTGCACGCACTTGCTACGCAAACCATCAGCACCCGATATTCTTTATTGTTTTCTTGACTCTGCTTTGACAACAGACACAGGTGGCTGAGGAAACAGACAGTGCGGTAGATGGACTTTCACTTCAAATTTATTCCCTCGCAAGTCACCGGCCCCACGCCCTACTAGTGTAAAGCACACGAAGATGATTTTTATCAGTAATAAACGATGAACTACCTTTAATTATATGAAGAGTTTGAGTCCGGCTGATAATAATTTGTTCCGCTGGCGTTGTGAAATTAAACTAAAGTTTACTTAAGAAACAAAATATCCGACAAGCTCGGAAACGCCGCCGTACTGAGATAACCCAAAACGCTGGTACCGTAATACAGGACATATTGTTGCAAGGCAAGCAATAGTGCTAAACAGGAAAATGTAAGCTTCAAGATAAGCAAATTCGTAGAAATGAATGATGGCCTGTAAGCGCGCTGGCTGAATTCAGAAAAAGAGCGCAAAATGTGAAACCATATCAATAGCCCAAAAGGTTTGCGAATCCAAAATGGATTATTAGATACATTATTTTTTAACTTAATTGATTGTGTGGGGTGAGTGATTGGCGGACTGAGAGACGGGCTGCATTGGCCCCTGCTTACTCTGGTTTCCATGCCATTACAGTCGTATCTGACTCGGGGACATGCATTCTCGCTGGATGTCTTGCAAATCAGCCCGGATGAATACTTGGGACATGCGTAAACTCATTTATTTTTAATTATTTGATTATATTGCTTTATTAGCTACGCATAATTGCAATCTACCTTACCTTAAACTCTACTCAGCTGTAACTTCATTACCCAGTTTATACACTAATGTACCCCTTAATTCATGCAGTCGAGTCTCTTAGTTTAGACTTGCTTGGTTTTAATTGTGCAGTCGAGTCCTCAAACCTAAGTCCCAGCTTTTTAGCCTATTGCAGTCCCAGCAACACTGTTGTCCTCTATTTCCGGTACTTGTAGCCCACCTATTAAGAAATATGATGGTTTGACCTCCGACCAATGGTTGAGTCTAGTACAAGTTCTACTAAACTTATTACTGACATGGGGAGTTATGAGCTCAGAGTTTACTTAATTACTAGTCTAGAAACGCTAAAATATTATTAAAATGCTAATCACTATTACATCCCACAGATTGGGAGTGCATACTGAATACGACTCTTTAAAAAGTATACACAGGGAGTATTTATAGTATATTAAGTACTGGCCTTAGTAAGCACGATTACTTGAATTAGCCCTTCTAGCATAGGCATGTAGCTATATCGGCATAATCTTAGAGCGTACAGCTCCGTGGATAGAGATGATAGTGTGGAAACCATGACAAACGCAGCCTTGCTCATGACCCCAAGTATGTGCTTACCCGAAATAGTTAAACCCAGATTCACACTCCCTGTTGAGACCAAGGGGATATGAGCCCAGTGCTGACTTAATCAGCGTCACTTCTTACGTACAAAACAATTAGTTCCAGTACCAACAAGTACTATCACTAAGTTACACCCTATTGCGTAGTCTTAGAAGTAAGCAGTACCAGTCCTGGTTTACCTAAGTCTGGCCCGACACCTACTATAGGTGAGTGAGAATAGATAGCACAGTAGTACCTGAGCAAAGTTTACTGCCACTTAAGACTAAGTTAGCCGGTGCATTGGCTTGCATTTGATAAAGCAGCCTACGCCGTACCCCGTTTAGTCTTCGAGACTCCGGGAGAAGGTGAAGAGTGCGGAGCCGCTAACTACGTCCTCTATCACTTTAAACTAAACCCTGAGACCGTCACCTCCTGTACCAACCTGTGGGTGCACTTAATTGACCTCATCGAAACCGATGGTCAGACACACACACACACACACACACACACACACACACACGACAGTTCCCCCGTCGATTTCGACGATGGGCACCACGCGCTCCAACAAGCCGCAACAAACGCTGAAGCAAGCCGCAACTGACACAGAGGTGAGCTGGGCAAGCAATACGCAAGCGACAGCTAGCAGGAGCAACGCAGAGAACTGGCGCGAGGGAAAACAGGAGTTAAGGCAGACTTGCGCAGAATCTACCCACTCGCTCGCCACTCCCACCTCCGTATCCGGTGTACAGACAAAGTCAATAAGACCGGGGATGAGGGAGGGTGTAGATGGCTGGCGCGATAAACACTCAGCACGCGCACACTTGACACAGCCATCTCGCTAGGTATGCTCCCGACAGAGCGGGAGCGCCATAGAGGCCAAATTAAGAGGGAGCCATTGCAGCCTGACTCTCAGTCCTCCCTCTCCTCCCGTACGCACACACAGGCACACGCGTACGGAAGGAGCAGTTACGTGGGGGCCCAAGTTTTACGTCAGTTGGCAGACCCTCCAAGCCACGGCTTTTAGCGCACCGTGATAGATTCAGACGCATTCAGATTTATTATAGTGAGGGAAGAATCGCGCCGAGGTCGACCTCATTCTCTCCCCCACCGCATAGTGACCGCCTAGCTTTTCGGGCACCCGCAGTGGGGCCTGAAACCCAGTGGGAGCGCGAGCGCAGTCACCAACAGGGAATCAAAAGTGAGAGAAAGCGCCAGCGCCTTCCAGGCCGCAGGGACCGTGGTTGGCTGAAGACTGGCATTGCATGTGCATACAGACCATTGGATCTCAGAAGGGTGAGAGCAGCCCTGCATGAAGCCTGGGCCAACACCCTCCTGAGAGGGGTAACCAGTCAGTCAACGACTCAAAGGCACTACCCATGCTCCGTCGTTGGTCGGCGTCCGTGGGCGAGGCTGAAAGGAGAGCAAGAGGCAACTGGTGAACTATGCAATTGTGGACGTGCAGAGGAGAGGAAGAAGAAGAAGAAGATGAAGTAGAAGAGGAGGAGGAGGAGGAGGAGGAGGAGGAGGAGGAGGAGTAGCAGAAAAAGAGGAAGACGAAGGAGGGGAAAGGACGAAGGGGAAAAGATCGAAAAAGGGAAAGAGGACGATAGGGAGAGGAGGCGAGGGGGTAACGCAGACAGGCCGAGAGAGAGGGGAGGAGATGAAGTATAGAAAAGAATAATGAGAGCAGAATCTGAACTAACCTTGCAGCAGAGAATCTTCAGTAACTACTGAGGCTGTCGTTTGTGCTTAAGACAGAACTTTAGGCGCAGCTAAAATGAGTGTGAGTGCGATAATGGAGCGAATAATATGAACTACAGGAACTATTTTGGGCAGAAAAGGCAAGACATTATTCGAAAAAATTCAGCAAGAACGGCCTCCACTTACCTGAGGGAGGAGGCACTCACCTGGGTTCCCGACAAACTTGACGACGCAATCGTGACGCGAGGCGACTAGTGAGTGTGGCTGAGGTTGGTGGTGGCGATGTGTGTGGTGCTGAGTGTGCCGACATCACGGTCAGTGCCGCTGTCGTGAATGCGTATGTGACCTAGTAGGCCCA
>JAYGXS010000005.1:52307164-52346990 GCA_036362985.1 Ligula intestinalis
TGGCGTGCAGCGTGTATACGTACGGCAACTACTGCCTGACAAATCCACTGCTATTCCATAATATTTCTGTTGTTATTACCTATAATATTTCTTATCTTAACGGTTTTTGCTAACAATGTTTAAGGGTGAATCCAGGAGTACACGAAAACGCCGTTTGAAGAAGTATTTTGAGGAGGAAATGTTGGCTGTGGAAGAGGCCATGAAGAAGAGAGCGGAAGCCGACTATATGGTCGTAAATGCAGAACCAGAGACCCCAAACGTCTCTGATAGTGAATTAGTTGATGATATTCAGGAGGCGTTGTCCACAGTAAGTGATGATGATTGGGTTCTTACAGGAGACGAAGAGGAGGAGGACGAGAAAGTGATCGAGGAGGCTGTAAGCACGGAAACGGAGCAGAATAGCTATGTTCAGTCGTTGCGAGAATGGGCCGTGCGAAACCACATAAAGCACGCTCCTTTGCGCGAATTAATGGACATAATTAGGCCACTCATACCGGACTTGCCAACCAACGAAAAGAGGCTGTTGAAGGCAACGTACGACTTCAAGGTTGTACCGATGGGCAGCTGTGAGTACGTTCACATAGGTTTAGAACGAAAACTGCGCCAACTTCTGCCGAGTAATGCAGAATCTGTGCCTGATAGCGTTGACGTGCAGTTGGCAATAGATGGGGTGCCTATTTATAAGAAAGTGAACACTCACATGTGGCCCATCTTAGGTAGGGTAATTCGACCCTTCCGTAGTGATGTGTTTCCGGTAGGTATTTACTATGGAGGCAGTAAGCCTTCGGACGTCCATGAGTACTGTAAGCAAGTAGTTGATGAGTTAATTGCTCTACAGAGCAACGGAATTGTAAGCGACGATGGCTTGCAAAGTACGCGGGTGAACGTGAAAGCGGTCATATGTGACGCCCCCGCGCGAGCTTTCGTTAAGCAGGTCAAGAATGTGAACGCCTACCACGGATGCGAACGATGTTCAGTTCGTGGTGAGCATAGGGGTAAAATTGTTTACGCCGAGGAAGGCATCAGAGTAAGAAGTGACCGCGACTTCAAAGAGCCGACAGGAGATGAGCACGTGGTAGGAATTTCTCCATTCATCTCCTGTAATGTAGGACTAATAACAAAGTTCCCTTTAGATCCACTACACCTGGTGTACCTGGGAGTAGTGGTAAGTCTACGTATACATACTTAGCGTTCACATAACTTCTAGAAATAACGGCTGGCCCTTCGAGAGAAGTCGAAGATCCAACGGGACAATAATATAAAGACGCCAAAACTGAGGCCATGTACATTTTTATTTTGATAATATTTTAATAAACGATTCTAATAATATTACTAAACGTCTTCCGACTTATGATTATAACAAATGAAAGGGGGTTTAAACGTAATAAATGGGTCGTTCTGCCACGAAAGGGGCCCACTGCAAAGCGAAAGCCGCCATTATGGCCGATCGCTATGTATCTCTATAAATAGATATTAGATAGATATATATAAAGGGGTCCAAAATAGATATCGACTAGATATTAGAATAACTATGGATAGAGATTCTATAGACCTTCCATAGACGTTAACTGCTACTAGGGGAATGTCTTCTGCCGATACACTTGAATGACGATGGTGCTTCGCAGCTGCCTCGACCCAGCTCAGACATTTGCAACGTCCCATCTAATTAGCAAACTTGTGCCACTGGAAAACGATTGTAATCTCCGTATCGAGCAGACCCATGCATATGGTAGACGCCATATCCTCAGCTGATTTTTTCACATTCAAACTGACCGCGGCTAAGTATACCTCAGTGAAAGGACATGACAGTTTTTTCCAGACCCCAAGTATTCTTACTATAAAACCGTAACACCTACAATGTATAGATATTTTATTTCATGTTTTTCTAGATTTGCTTCCTAGAAGTCAGGTTTTATTCACTTAAAACAAACTCCTTATTTCGCACACTATTGACATAGCAAAAGACCAAAACAAATACAATGGTCACTGCGAAAGAAGGGGTTTGGGTTAGGTTTTTTCCTGCCTTCCGGGGTTTTTGACGGCGCCAAAGATGTGCTTTACAAATAAACCTTATTATTATTATAACTTTTTCCTTCCAGAAATGAAGTTAAAACTATACCGCATGTTTGTTCTTCCAAACTAGAATACTGCTGCCCGCTTTTTGGCCTCATGACCCAGCATGACCGTAGTAAGATTGAAAAGGTTCAGCGAGTTTTCACTCGTAAAATATTTTCTGTTTCTGGGTCTGGTATGTGTTATACAGATAGATGTCAATTAGCAAACATGAAATTTCTTTGGATAAGAAGACTCGAAGCTGGTCTATGCTTTCTGTTTCGCGTTAACAATAGTCCTAATCTCCCACAAATTAACGCTCTCCTTCCAGTTGACCGACCTTACGCCACTCGTAACTCTTCAATGATAATTTTACCACCTCATAGCTCCACATCTAACCGTTCTCGCTTTTTTACCTCCAAATATGCTTTTATTTGGAACAACCTTCCTCTCGATATTAGACTGTCTTCTACACTGTCGATTTTTAAAGGCAAATTATATAAGCATTTAAATTTAGAGGAAATAAAGTCGTTACTGTCTGTTTCCTTTCCAAACACGCAAGTTGTAGATTTTGAAAAGGGTCCTCCTGGCGTTTGAAGCTCTTCCCAGGATACTAAAATGGTTTCTAAATATGTTAGCATTTCCCTCTGCAGAGTCAAGCATCACTTCCAAGGGCTGCGAATTCTTCTCCGTTTTTGCAACCTTCGTTGTGGTCTTCGCGATTGGCTCTGGAATCTGGTGGGTCGCAACTCGATGACGTTGCCTTGACTTCTACTGCCTTCTCCTGCCTTCCGGATGACCCCTTCCTAACTCAACGATATATTATTTTTTCCCATGACCATAAACGTCCCGAACCCTCAACATCAGGTCCCAAACTAACCACATCAAACCCTTTTACCTATTAAGGCAGTTTTTTCTCCTAAACTTTTTTTGAACTCGGTGGCCCGCTGAACTCATCCACCGATCTAGGAGTTTTTTTACTGCCGATGACAATTATTTATAAGAGTTCACTGCTTATCATTATTATTTTTATTTTCACGATAGCACTAAGTTTGTAACGACAGGGCCCCTTGGGCCTTAAATATACAAATTATTATTATTATTATTATTCTGGTAAAATTGGAAGTCATTGGCATCCATCTCCCTCTCCTCGACTTCATCGGTTCCTACTTGTCTAACCGCTGCCTGGAGGTCCTATTAGGTAATAATTACTTCACTGCTCAGCTGATCACGAGTGGCGTTTGTCAAGGCATTGCCTTGGGTTCCTTACTCTTCATTCTATACATAAACGAAATTTCGACTGTTCTATAAAATTCACACAATCTCATTTATGCAGACGACCTTAAATGCATACACTCATTTTCTAAGGACACGGGAAGTATGTGCGTTGATAAAATAAATGTGGACCTACTTACACTCTCACGTTAGACTGCTACCTGGCAGATGGAATTCTTGGTCTAATGAATGCTTCTGACCGCCGCTCGATTGAAAATGTACACTGGGTATTTACTCGTAAAATATTCGCTCTTCCTCGATCCACTATTTCTTATACGGAGAGATGTCAGTTAGCGAACATGACATTACTTTGGGTCAAAAGACTCGAAGCGGGCCTCTGTTTCCTCTTTTCCGTTAACTCTACCCCTAACCTTCCACGAATCAACGCTCTCATTCCCGCAGATAGACCTTATGCCACTCGCAATTCGTTTAGGATAATTGCACCCCTTTTTAGCTCCACTTCGAGCCATTCTCACTTCTTTGCCTCCAAATATACCTTCCTGTGGAATAATATTCCCCACGAAATTAGGCTGTCGTCGAACTTAGCAGTTTTTAAAGTCAAATTACGTAAACACTTAACTTCGGAAGGAATAAAGTCCTTGTTATCCATCTCTTTCGCGAACACACAACTTTTTGACGTTGAAATGGGTTCTCCTGATATCTTAGGTGGTCATGTTTACATAACATTTTTTTTCCATATCTGTCTATTTCTTCCTCTTTTGATTGACATTTGCAACGATGTTTCGTACACTTTTCTCTCCAGTCATCATTTCCGTCTTCTTCATTCTCCGTTTTACAACCCGGACGATAGGCTTAATGGTCTTTAGTCATGCTCGTGGCGGTTCTGCTATTTTTGCCAGCTCGTCGCTAAACTCCGCAGTCTACAAGGTCACATCTCCGGCGTTTCGTTGATGATCAGGTGACCTCTGCCGTTCCCTCATCTTCCTGACTCTGTTGTCCGCGATGGCTTCCTCCGGTCTCATCTCCCTGATGGTTGATCATGAAGCCAGTCGGGCGGTGTAACAATGGTGAATGACAGCCTCTGCTGTTATATGATTTCTACAATTCCAAGAAGCGTTTCCAACCCTCATTCGTTCTCATCAACAGTCCTGTCTCATTTGCACTACAATTAATCCTCTCAACCAACCTCCTTAACTTTTTTGAAGCAGTTTTTTTCTCCTACTTTTTGTTTTTAAGCGGGGGTTCGCTGAACTCGGCCGCAGCTTAAATGGTAGGAGTTTTTTCACTGCTTCCTTCTTAGTTCAGCATGCGTTTCAGAGAGTGTTGACTACTATTTTAAAACGACGCTATGTTGAAAAACATGAATTATTCTACCAACACTACTCAACGCTCCCACTGCCTATGTGGTTGTTTCACGGAGAGCAGCATTTATCAACTTTGTATTTATTTTTCCACAGCACGAAGTTTGCAATGACGAGCCCCTTCAGGCCTAAAATACAAAATGTATTTTTTATTTATTTTTTGAATTTGTTGGCGATCAATCGATATGTCATTGCAGTTTTCACCCGACTATGCACATATAGGTTCAATAACGGTTTAAGTGTGGTATCCTCAAATATACAAACGAGCAGCTTTCTCCATGACCCCGAGAAAGGACCATCGGGAATTTAGGAGATCCGCTTGAAACTATTCTCTCTGCCTCGTGTCCCCCGAGAACCTAGATGTTTCCATTAACCACCGCTGAATCAAACGAAGCCACGCGGAAGTACTCAGTCTAAAATGCTGCAGTTTCGTTGAATACTCACCTTCATCAGACCACCCACACCTATTTCTGCTCTACTACTATGTTCCTACTACTATCTTACTAAGCAGTTTTTTCTCTTGCACACTTTTTGAACATGGAGGCCCGTTGAACTCTGTCTCTATTTTCACTGTAAGACTTTTTTAACTGCCATAAGTTTTCGTTTTTAGTTCAAAATTACCTGCAAAACATTGCTTAATGCTGCCCCAAAAGGACAATTTCTGCTGACATTATTACGACTTTCTACGTCTACTTGCACATATTGTGAAATTATTTTTTTGAAATTTACTTTGTATAGATAGTGCCGTACCGGCGCTAAAAATCTAAATTCAAAATTCAAAATATGTTCAAGTACTGCACAGGCTCATCCCAAACAACTGTTCACTTTCTCAAAAGTAGCCAAAGGGACCCCGATGGCTTACACAGGCCATCAACATCAATTTAATAAAAGGTGAAGGCTGTGGAATAAATCGCTGACAAATAGAAAAATTCTGCGTCTTTAAGTGTTTACTGCATTCGAAGCAAGCGAGTTAAGGGAACAAGAAGCAGTGCTGAAAAGGAAAAGATGTCCGAGGTGAGCATTGTAGAGCAGGTTGTGCAAGGCAAGAGAAAATAAAGAAAAACAAGGGAAGGAGAAAAAGAGAATGAAGAATGAAATATAAACGAGAGAGGAAACCAGAAATAAAGATAACGATAAAAATAGCGAGCACACAGCTTACCTTTCAGCGAAGGATATTCGGGGAGTGCCAAAGGCTTTCGATGGAGAAGCTTGTGCTAACGCTTAAAGACTAAGCTGAAGTTTCGCCAAATACAATTTATTGATTTAAATGTGATTTTGACTGCGGGTGCTGGTACTAGTAACACTAACGATAAAGAGGTAAAAAGTGTTGCCACTGACACCAAGGAGCAATTAACAAGTCTGATGTTTCCTGAGAGGTAGTAAAAAAGTACTATTGATCGACATACTGTTTTAGTACCACTGATGCTAGTAGTGGTAGTAAAAACATTCAAAAGTGCTAGTACGGAGCCCTAATTACATTTGTAGAGCAGTCGAATACTACTTTCATTCGACATTGTAGAGCCTTTAATTTCATTGGTTGACATTATAATGCCGTATATGGCATTTTCGCGTCATTGGTGCGCGGGTGAAACCAGAGCAATGTGATTGGCTCATTTAAGGGCGGTAACGGTAACGGCAGCGGCCATTGTTTCGTTGTGTAACGACCCGAACCGAACCTCCCTTGTTTTACTAGATACCCTTAATGTCACCTGCCTTTCTCTCGTGTTACCAGGACGCTGATTGGACGACACGACCGTCGCACGCCACCGTTTCCCGACTCCGTTAAGTCCATCCTCGTCGAATTTTCTATACTCTATTTTATACTCCCCTTCATTATAACTTTATTCTTCACTCGCTCCCTTGCTTACGCCCTCGATCACCTGTATTCCTTAATGAACATTACTTCCCTATTTCCACTTATATTCTTCGGATATGAGCCGACAATCTAGTTCTAGTGCGTCTGTTTGTGATGGTGAAGAACCCCAAATAGGAAAGTAGTTCGAAGACAGGAAGTCCGTCGAACAGAAACCGCCGATACAAAATCCGTTACCGTGCAACCAGTGTACCCTACTCGCCTCGGACGCTACAGTTGCGCACACTATTGTTCGCACATGTAAGTGTGGTCTCTGATTTAAGTGACTGTATTTCCCATAAAGTAGCTGATATCTTGCTGTTTTTTTAGCATGTGGAAGCCTCCATCTAGGAAAACACTTCGAAGACAAGCTAAGCGCGATTATCTTGCCATAATGCGTAAAGTTGAGCAGGATATGATTGAAATGTCCTCTTCTTCTTAAGCTGCTTCTAATGCATCCTCCGCTGATTCATCCACCAGTTCTTCGTATGGCGATTCTGACTACAGCGTTGTCTCCATCGATTAATTGAGCAGTGGAGGCTCTTCGCCGACTGAAGTCCGTGTTGCATCGACAAGTGTCCCATTGACAAGTGTCCCACCGAATGCTGAGTCTGCGACAAGAACTGACGTTGTGGGCAACAGTATGTAATATACGAACAGATCATCTTACAAAACTCCTCAGAATCTTGAAAAGTGTTGCGCCGGATCTACCTTCAGACGGTCGTACGATTGGGGTGAGATCAAGCAAGCGGACACCCGTAACAGCTATGGGCAGTGGTTAGGGCGTTCGCCCCTGACCGGAGTGACGTGGGTGCGAATCTCGAGTGTGGCGGCAATTTCCTCGGCTACACTGGAGTTGGGTATCTGCGTCTGATGAGGCATAATGAGGTCGAAATACGTACGATGCAAGTCCCGATGTTTCTGCCGATAATGCTTAAAAAGTGGTGAGTATGTTCATATTGGGCTTCAGAACAGCCTCGTGAAGCAAGTAAAATCAGCCTTCAGTGCATATTAGTGGGAACGAAATTGTTACTTATCTAGCCATAGATGAATTGCCTTTATAAAGGGAGAGGAAATGTAATTTTTGGTCGATACTTGGCCAAATAATGGAGCCTTTTGTAAGTAAGATATTTGCAGTAGTTACCTATTGTGGGAAAGGCAAACCATCAGATGTTCAGGCGTTTTGCAAGCCCTTGATTAGGGAACAGTCTTTCCTCTGTAGAAGTGGGTTTTATGTTGAAAGTCTTGACCGCACGTTGGACTTAAAAATTGGGAGGTATCATTTGCGATGCTCCTGCTAGGGCCTTCATTAAGCAAATTGGAAATTTTCATGCTTACTTTTGATGCGAGTGGTGTAAGGTGAAGGGTGTACGTCGCCCAAAATGGAAAAAAAAGTTGTGTATGACATTGTTAGTAATGATAGAAGAAGTGACAAAGATTTCTATAGTCGAAATGATGACTGCCATCGTATTGGCAGGTCACCCTTAAGTCACTTTAAGCCACTTCATTAAAGGAAGAAGGCTTTCATCCTTGAGCTCCCTATTCATAACCAAAATCGCATAAGAGGTCCACCGTAACAATAGTACATAATACAAATGTAGGCTTAATATCAGCGATAAGTGTAAGCCAGTTGCAAGGTGCTGCTACTGACACTTTGTTCATTATATCAGCCACAGTTTCTCAGCAAATGAGAATCAAGTTTGTGTTTAAAAATGTCAACAGTATCTGAGAGGACCACATCTTCCGGGAGTCCGTTCCATGCTCCAATGACCCTCTGAGAGAAGACGTTTCGTCAAACGTCGATACGGGCCGGCTTCTTTTGTAATTTAAAGGGGTGACCTCGCATATGGTCAGTCCGAGCCAATTCGAAGAAATCATCAAATTCTAGGGCGCAGTCTTGGCCTCTAACAATACGGTAGGTTTGTATGAGGTCCCCGCGGAGTTGCCTTGAATTGAGAGGGAAAAGATCAAGTTCGGTCAGTCTGTCTTCATAAGGCATGTGACCAAGATTCTTGACCATCTTTGTAGCCCTCGCCTGCGCTCCTTTTAGGTGCAGGTAATCCTTCTTGAACCACAGACGCCAGGCCTGGACAGCATACTCCAAGTGGGGCCGAACAAACGCTCCGTAGGTTTTCCTAAAGAGCTCCTTGTTAATGTTGACGAATCCCCGCCTAATCGCAAACAGCACCTGTGTCGCGTGTTTGGCTGCCTTTACACACTGAGTAGATGGTTTAAGTGAGGAATTTATTAGAACACCGAGATTCTTTTGTTCATTTACAGTTGAAAGCGGGTGCCCATCGAGATGGTATTGGAAGGAATCGTTCTCCTCATCAGTCCTTCTAGTACGGAGTCTTAAAACCACACACTTACTGATGTTGAAGTTTAAAAGCCAACGAGCAGACCAGCAGCTAAGTCAATTGAGACTCTCTTGAAGCGCTTTCCTATCGGCGTCAGACCTGATGGCTCTCCAGAGTTTGACGTCGTCGGCAAACATGATAGCGCTGCAACCCAGGTCGTTGACACAGTCGTTTATATAGATAAGGAAGAGCAGTGGTCCTCAGACAGAGCCTTGGGGTACGCCACTCATAGATGACGTCAACCTTACCATCTTCATCTAGTGTGCGAGTCCACTGCTCAGTGGAGAGTAGAAGGCTGGAAAGGCAAGAATGGTTCTTTCTGAAGTCGTGTTGGAGCCCTGACAGTAGGTTGTTCTCCCCCAAGAACTCCATTGTCGTCTTCTTAATTATCGTTTCCATCACCTTACAGCAAATGCAAGTAAGGCTGACGGGCCGGTAATTGTTGACCTTCGTTCGGGCTCCGCCCTTGTATATCGGGTAAATATTTGCCCTTTTCCATTCAGATGGCAGTTTTCCTAGTTCAAACGAAGAACAAAAGGTATGCGCTAGGGGCTCTGAGAGTTCGCTTTGCAATTCTTTCAAGAACTTGGCTGGTATATTGTCTGGACCGGATGACTTTGCTTCTTTGAGGCTCTGCAGCTCCCTGTTAACTACAGATGTTGGAAATAGTAGAGAATGAAGTGCTGGACCGGCGTCTGCAGCAGCATTGTTGGCATAATCAAAATGAAGCTCGGTTTCCCTAGTGAATACCGAGGCAAAGAACCGGCTACAGTACTCGGCTTTCTCGTCATTCTCAACGACTTCTCCGCCATCATCATTCTTAAGTACTGCGACAGGATCGTTGTTTTTTAATCTACTGTTAATATAGCGGAATAGAATTTTGGGCTTTTCTTCGGCCTGTTGGAGGATTCTTGATTCAAAGTTTTTCCTGGCCTGGCGAATTGATTTTTTTACTGCATTTCTTTGGCGTCGGAATTCCTCGAGGTGTACTGGCGACCCAGTTTTCCTGAATAACTTCCATTTCCTATTCTTCTTCAGTTGCCTGTTAAGGTCTCTCGTCAACCAGGCAGGACGACTAGTCGTCTTGTGTACCTAGACCGGACAAAAGCGCTTAAGCAGATCTAATGCAACCCTCTTGAGTGATCTCCAATCCTCCTCCGGATCCCCCTTGAGTATGCAGTCCCAATTCACGGTCGATAGTGCATTCTTCATTGAATTGAAATCTGCCTTCCATATGTTTGGCTGGTCCTCCGTTTTCCTCAGCCGTTGAGTATGGAGTGAGTTATCCCACATTAGCGTCGTATGGTCACTCTTACCGAGCGGAGCACTTGAATGCACTTCATCTATGTAGGACGAATCCTTCGTGAAAATGAGATCCAAACAAGTAGCCCGCTAGTTTTCTCGAAATCTGGTTATGCCCTTAACGTTCTGAACTAGAGACAGGTCAAGCGTGAGATCCATTAATTTGGAACTAAAGGAAGTTGACGCCGCCTCATATGTCAGGTTGTTCCATTCAATTGCAGGGGCTTTGAAGTCACCAACGATGAGAATGTAGGATACGATATAGTCTATCCAAGAATCTGAGATAGGAGTATCCCAACGGTTACGAACTAGTAAATAAGAACAAAGTCGCTTGTGGGTAAATAAACAAGCTTGTTCAACGTGTTATTTAAAATTTGTGTCAGTTCATGCAAGGCATCTTTAACTAATTAAAACAAAGGGTCAGTTCAGTTTCACTACAATACTCCCCCTCCTAGGAGAACGGAGTTCAGAAAAAGAAAATGTTAATGTGGGAATAATATGGGAGTGTTAAGCATATGTTACAAGTTGGTAACGGTCGGGGAAACGGACATGACGTCCGCTGCGTGTAAGGAGAGGGGGATTTGGGGTGGGGGAAAGCGCGGGGCTAGTACGTGTAAGTGGAGTCGTGGATAAAGGAGTTGGCAATGTGCCGGGTGGAGGTTGTTCGGTTGGGGCTGTCGAAGGAGAATCGGTATAAGCCGCCTTCAGACGATCGACTGAGACCACGTCAGTGCGGCCGCCCCGGGCAATCGTGAAATGCTTGTCCGTGCGAGATAGTACCTTATATGGTCCGTCGTAGGGTTGTTGTAGTGGTCGGCGAACACTATCTACACGAACAAATACAAAGGCACATGTTAGTAAGTTAGGGTCGATGTATGACTTACTTGTTGAAGTACGCGGAGGAATTGCACGCAGATGAGACATGGCTTGGCGCAGCCTTTTCACGTAATCCGTGGAATCCAAATCGGCTGAGCTTTAAGAGTGCCCGAAAAAATCGCCAGGGATCCGTAGGGTAGTACCGTAAACAAGCTCGGCAGAGGAGCACTCCAAGTCAGGCTTGAGGGCAGTACGGATGCCAAGCATGACCAAAGGTAGGTGCTCGCTCCAATGGGAATGATTGTCGTGAGCTCGGAGCGAGGCTTTGAGTTGACGATGGAAACGTTCAACTAAGCCATTTGACGAGGGGTGGTAGGCTGTCGTTCGTATGCGGGAACATCCGAGTAAGTCGGTAAGGCCGTTAAAAAGTCTGGATTCGAACTGTTGGCCTCGATCGGTGGTAATAGTTGAGGGGACGCCATAATGTGAGATCCAGTGTTCCAAGAAGGCGTGAGCCACCGAATCTGCGGTTATATCAGTTATGGGAGTTGCAATGGGCCAACGAGTGAATCGGTCAATAGCAGTAAGTAGATAGGTGCAACCACGCGATGTTGGCAAAGGACCTACCAAATCGATGTGGACATGTGCAAAACGTGCATCGGGTGCAAGAAATGTGCCAATTGGGGCTTTGTTGTGTCGCCCGACCTTGGCCTTCTGACAAGCCAAACATGAACGGGTCCACTGGCGGATGTCAGTGTTCATGCTTGGCCAAACGAAACGCTCGCTCACCAGGCGCTGGGTACTGCGGATACCAGGATGAGCAAGATTGTGCAATGCAGTAAAAACGTCTCGTCTCATCTCGCTTGGCACTACAGGTCGGGAGGCACCGCGCGATACGTCACATAAGATTGTACCGGGGTTGGTGGATAAAGGAATAGCTTCGAGTTGAAGACTACTATGCTCAAGGCTTTCAGTGAAGGACGGCTGGTTTTGCAGTTCTGCCATACGCTCCAATTCGATAGAAGGCTGAGTGATGGCATTAATTCCAGGTCGAGAAAGACAGTCAGCAACTTGATTATAAAGGCCCTTAAGGAATCTAATATCTGTGGTATACTGAGAAATAAAGTCAAGATGGCGGGCCTCACGGGGTGAATACTTGTCAGAGGAAGTGAAAAGGGCATAAGTAAGAGGTTTGTGGTCTGTGTAGATACAAAAATCTCTACCCTCAATAAAGTTGCGGAAATGTTTAATGGCTAAATAAATGGCAAGGAGTTCTCTACCAAAAGTGCTATAGCGAGTTTGTGGTGGTGTCAGTTTGGAAGAGTAGAAAGCCAAGGGCTGGATGCCCGTGGATGTCTGTTGTTGAAGGACGGCACCTATAGCGCAATTTGAGGCATCAGCAACAATGGAGAGTGGTGCATCAGGTATAGGGTGAACGAGCGCAGTTGTATCTGCCAAAACCTTTCTGACACGATTGAAAGCGTCGATTGCTGTGTCAGGAAAAGAAAAATCGCTGTTGCTTCCGCGTAAAAGGTTAGTAAGTGGTAACATCAATTCAGCGCAATGCGGGATGAAACGTCGATAGAAATTGACAAGGCCTATAAAACGGCGCAGTTGTTGAAAAGAAGTGGGAGTAGGGAACTCGCGAATAGCTGAAACTTTGGCATCTATAGGATGACAACCAAAAGCATCTACGCGATGTCCTAGGAAAAACAGTGACGGTACACCGAAAACGCATTTAGATGCGTTAATGAAAACACCAAATTGGCTAAATCGCTCAAAAATTAGGCGGAGATGTTGAAGGTGTTCATTTTCGTTGGAACTTGCTACCAGAACATCATCGACATACACAAAAACGAAAGGTAAATCGCGGAGGACTTCGTTGATGAAACGCTGAAAAGTTTGAGCAGAGTTACGTAGTCCAAAGGGCATCCTAACAAACTCGAACAGACCAAACGGTGTAGTAATCGCTGTTTTCGAAATGTCTTCTGGAGCAACGGGTATTTGATGGAAGGCTTTTACTAAGTCAATACTGGAAAACACTGTTGCTCCTGCTAGGCTAGATGAAAAGTCGTACAAATGGGGCAGGGGGTAGCGGTCCGGT
Organism: Ligula intestinalis; assembly: GCA_036362985.1. NCBI lineage: Eukaryota > Metazoa > Platyhelminthes > Cestoda > Diphyllobothriidea > Diphyllobothriidae > Ligula > Ligula intestinalis. The sequence goes on from JAYGXS010000005.1 coordinate 52,320,245, forward strand.
ACAGTGCAAGTGTTCAATCGTCGATAATCTCCGCAGGGGCGCCAGTCAACGAGAGACTTTTTACACACCATATGTAAAGGTGCAGCCCATGGACTAGTGGAAGGCCTTACTATGCCAAGCTCCATCATGTGACTGAATTCGGCCTTAGCGATAGCTAACTTGTCGGCGGCTAAGCGGCGAGGACGACTAAACACAGGTGGTCCGGAAGTAGAAATATAGTGGACAACAGAATGCTTAATGGGTTGGTTAAATTGTGAGGGTCGTGCGATAGAAGAAAATTCAGAAAGTAACCGATGATAGGGAGAAGACGAAGGGATTGCTGAAATGCGTGGACTAGGGGATGAAATGGTACGAGTAGAACATTTGCAGAATAAAGATGTCTTAGGGTCAACTAGTTTATGGGATTTGGTGTCAACGAGGAGACCGAAAAAAGACAAAAAATCAGCGCCTAGAATGGCGGTGTGAACGTCTGCGATAGTAAATATCCACCGAAATGAACGTCGTAGACCCAACTCTAGAGTGAGGGATCGTTGACCAAACGTTTTAATTGGAGTACTGTTAGCTGCTTGAAGGAAAAATGAAGAGTTTGGTGACTTACGGTCAGTCGAAATAGGTGGGATAAGGGAAATTTCTGAGCCCGTATCGACGAGGAAGTTACGGCAGGAACTCCTGTCGTAGATGTGGAGAAGGCGACTGGGGAAGGGTGGGCCGACCACGTTCGTCACCCTTACTGGCCAGCGGCGAAGTTTTCCGATGCCGACTTCTTGTGCCTGCACGGGGATCGACACTGACGGGCATTTGGACCATAATTGTGGTGATACCAACAAAGACCATCAGTTGAAATTTGGTTGGGAGTGGGAGATCTTGGGCGACGAAAAGTCGACGGACTACGAGGGTTGTAAACACGGGTGGCCCGGAGCTGGGAAACTTCGAGAGTGAGGGCATCCAGGCGTCGGACGACATCTGCGATAGAAGGTGTCGTTACGGCTCGAGTAGTAACATTCACCGAGACGGGTGGTTGATAGTACTCGAGAATCCGGTCGGCTGTCTCAGCCAGCGTTTGAACTGACGAGGAAGGAATATTGGGTGCAAGAATAGCTTGCACGGATGAGGGCAGCCGCTGGAGGAAAAGTTGTTTGAACATTGTGCCATCCAGCTGTTGTCCCTCAGCTAGCTGCTCCAGGCGCCGAAGGAGCTGGGTTGGCTTCCTGCCACCAAGGTCCTCCTCGGAAATTAAACGCTGAAGGCGTTTTTGTGTGGATAAAGATACTCGAGAGATGAGGGCCTCCTTGAGTGTGGTCGGGGTCACCAATGTAGGATACGATATAGTCTATCCAAGAATCTGAGATAGGAGTATCCCAACGGTTACGAACTAGTAAATAAGAACAAAGTCGCTTGTGGGTAAATAAACAAGCTTGTTCAACGTGTTATTTAAAAGTTGTGTCAGTTCATGCAAGGCATCTTTAACTAATTAAAACAAAGGGTCAGTTCAGTTTCACTACAAGAACCTGCTGATGGCTAGCAGCTTCTTTCACCAGACCAAGGAGTGAGTCATCGGCTCCGCTCAGAATGTTTGGTAGCCGGTAAACGGCCAGGAATTCAAGGTTCTGTGAATTCGCCTTCTTGATCTTTAACCAGACGGACTTATACTCCAGGGCTAGAGTGTGTTCTCTTTCTACAACAGATTTCAGTTCTGACATACACGACAACCCCACCTCCTTGTCGGTTTTGGCGGTCTTTGCAGAAATGCTGGTATGCTGGAATCGAAATCTCCGAATCCGCGATTTCTGCTTTTAGCCATGTTTCCGTTATAGCAACTACATCAGGTTTCCGCTCCAAAAGTACTGCCTTGAGTTCATCAATTTTTGAGGGAAGACTTTGGGCATTAGTGTAAAGAAAGCTCAATTTAGACTTATTTACCACTTTATGCAGGCAGTTGCCTCTTGCGTGAGATTGCATGCAGGGGGCTGTCGGTGCTGATGGAGACGGACTGTTGTCCATCCCGACTAGGCTGTAAGTGTTATCGGCTTTCTCTAGAGGAGTGACTTCGGGACATGGATGATCTCCCCGTTCAGAATTCGAAGATTGCTCTCGCCGAGTTTGCATCTCCTGTGGAGTTCTAATTTTAGCAATCTCCATTTTTCCCGCTCCGCGGGGAAAAAATCCCGCTGAAATAACCTTCGGGTGTGAATATCTAAGTATTGGTTTCCTGCTTAACAATAGCTGGACCTCAGCCTCACTCTTCAGAACAACCTCCAATGGTCTTGGTTGGCGTTGTTCATCTTTTGAGTCTGTTATACGGCCCATTCGGCATGCCTTTAGAACTTGGACTTTCTCCTTACCCTTTAGGAGAAATTTCAGATATTCTTTAAATAACTTCTTGTCCTCTTCTAATCTTGATTTCTGGGTATCGAAAGTACCTTCTGTCGTGCCTTTTATGACTATGCAGTTTATACGAGTAGTAGTCACCTTCCGCCTGTCGTCCCCTTCTGCTTCTCTAGGGTTTGTTAGGACATATTCGCTTCGAGGTTCAGCGCTCCTGTTCGTTTTGGCCTGCAAAGGTGCCCTTTTTGTTTGGCTCCTGCTCAATCTCGGCCAACTTATATTAGCACTTGGGCTTGGTTGGCCTTTTTTGGGAGCCCGAGAGCGCTTCTTCGTTCTCTTGGAAGCCAGTGGGTTGACCGTTTCCCCTGTCCATGGCAGACTACCAACTCCGTCAAGCACCCTGGCTGCCGAATCATTTTTGTGCTTCGACACTTCGGCGAGGGATTTTGTTTCTCCGTACGTTAGGTTTCCTCGCTCAAGCTCACGCATCGCTGGTTTCTCCTCACGTGCGAGAAAAAGAGAAAAATTCTTCAGCTCCTCCATCTCTACTCTAAGACTATTAACTACCTTCTCAAGGTTTGTAAATTTGTTCAAAAGGGTAAAATATGATACGGAGGCTTCCTCTTCATGAGTTACATCCCTTAAACTTTTACGACTTTTAGTTCGCTTGGCAGGAGGAGATTTCAAAGAACTTCTAGATCGAGTTTCCGTAGTTAGTAAAGGAATTTAGAAACCATCGGAGCATCCTGTAATGGCGAAGTGAGGAAGGCGTTCGACTTCTACGCGGGGGATCCAGGGTTCGAATGCGAGCGGTGACGTGACTTTTTTCTTTGTTACGATGATGTCGGGATTTCGAATGCAGGCACCGGCGAACATTCCTTCCCGTCTTCCAAAGCTGTATCGCACATAGTTTCCATTTTTTCTGTCACAATCTTTTCACAACAGACCGTTAATGAATCAAATAATAAAGTGGATTGTTTTTTGACTGTTAATAACCGATTTTGATTGCTGTCATCCTGTGTCTTCTTGGAGGAGTTGATTAGACGCTCAACTTGGTGTTCGTAAATTGAGTCTACTGAACTCGAGAGACTTTTAGCCCTTTTAGCGGGGGGTGATTTCATCGCATCAATCGTGCGACTTCTGCCCTCGAAATTGCGACTAGGGGTTTTAAACCAAATTAAATTAGAGTCAGCAGTCGACGTTGGTGGTGTAGTGGTAACGACTGATACCGACGAACGACAGGTTTAAGGATCGAGTCCCTCTCGCGCCGCAGCTTTGACAAGCTGTTCTACACGTTTATTTTTGGCTCCCATAATAGATCAGACTGACGATAAACGATATTAAAGCTCTATGCAATATGTATAAAGCGTTCAACTGTATGAAAAAGGTTATTGAAACGACTCAGCCGTTTGTAGAGAGCTGGAATCCGGGAGAATTTTTGACAGAAGGCAGTGACGGAGATGATGCTCGTTTTGACTAATGTCCTGTCGTGTCTTCTGAGACTGGAGTTATTGCGAAAGTGAATCCAATAGCTAACAACGAAAGTCTGCCAGAGGGCTAGGTGAACCGAAATCCCGAAAAAAATATTTCCCACGAAGGACGAGAAATTTAAACCGCAATTTGAAGCGCGCGCCAAGAAGTTAATGTAGGGATGGTAACTTGTTTTCCTTTAGACCCTCTTCACCTTGTTTACCTAGGTGTAATGCGATGGGTCTTGAAGTTGTGGCTTAAAAGCCCACAAAGTACGAAGTATAAGTTTTCTCCAGAGGTCGTAAGCACAAAAGATGGAAGGCTGAAAGCTATTAATAGTTATTTACCAACGGAAATTAGTAAGAGAGCTAGATCTGTAAGTGAGTGTGATACTTGGAAGGGCACGGAATTGCGTTAGTTTTTATTATATACAGGAGTGGTCGTTCTAAAAGATATAATTAAGGAAAAGTATTGGAAGCATTTAATGCTTCTATCTACAGCAATCCGTTGTCTTGTTAACCCACATTCTTATGAGGAGTGGGTGCCGTGCGCGACAGACTTGCTGAAAAGGTTTCTCGTGAAATACGAAGAACTTTGTGGTCTAAAGGAAATGGTGTACAATGTGCACAGCATTGTCCACCTGCCGGAAGATGCTCTACGTCAAGGCCCTTTAGAAAAGTTTTCTTCCTTTAACTTTGAAAGTTACTTAGGGAAGATGAAGCGTTTGCTAGGGAAGCCGGGGCAACCGCTGCAGCAAGCTGTTCCAGAGCTGAGTGATCTAGAATGTCTGCCTCATAGTTTCCCAGGTCCTCTAGAATGGATTTGTAATTCAAAACACTGGGATGGAACACTGTCACCCAGCGGTGGGTCCTTTACGCAGTTTAAGTCTGTCTCGAAGGGCAGTTTGTTTATAGGGTCGACACCCTCCAACGGCTCGATTGCCATTGATGGTAAGCTGCTGTGTGTTAAGAACATCGTGCGCTAATCCTCGGGTGATATTCATGTGGTTTATGTTGCCTACGAGCAGATTTAGAACTACTGCAGTTTTCCTCAAAATTCATCGAATGTTAAAGTTTTCCAAGCCCAGATAGGAAACAAATTCCAAACTGGTGTCCCTTACCGTCAGATAAATAAATAAATAAATAAATAAATTTATTATTTTAGGCCCGGAGGGCCTCGTCATTGCTAACTTAGTGCTGTGGAAAAATAAATACACAGTTGATAAATGCTGCTCTCCATGAAACAACCACATAGACAGCGGGAGCGTTTAGTAGTGTTGGTAGATAAATTCAGATTTACCAACATATCGTCATTTTAAAATAGTAGTCAACGCATGGTGAACTAAGAAGGAAGCAGTGAAAAAAAACTCCTACCATTTAAGCTGGGGCGGAGTTCAGCGAACCCCTGCTTAAAAAAAACAAAACGTAGGAGAAAAAAGCTGCTTCAAAAAAGTTAAGGGGGTTTGGTTGAGAGGATTGATTGTAGTGCAAATGAGACAGGACTGTTGATGAGAACGAATGAGGGTGGGTAACGCTTCTTGTAATTGGAGAAATCATATTATAGCAGAGGCTGTCTTTTACCATTGTTACACCGCCCGACTGGCTTAATGATCAACCATCAGGGAGGAGGAAGAGGCCATCGCGGACAACAGAGTCAGGAAGATGAGGGAACGGCAGAGATCACCTGATCATCAACGAAACGTCCGAGATGTGACTTTGTAGACTGCGGAGTTAAGCGACGAGCTGGCGAAAATAGCAGAACCGCCACGAGCATGACTAAGGACCATGAAGCCTATCATCAGGGTTGTAAAACGGAGAATGGAGAAAACGGCAATGATGACTAGACAGAGAAGTGGACGAAACATCGTTGCAAATATCACTCAAAAGAGTAAGAAATAGACATGTTTGGAAAAAATTTGATCTAAACATAACCATCTCAGATACCAGGGGGACCCTTTTCAAATTCCAAAAGTTGTGTGTTTGGGAAGGAGACAGATAACAAGGACTTTATATCTTCCGAAGTTAAGTGTTTGTGTAATTTGACTTTAAAAACTGTTAAGTTCGACGACAGCCTAATTTCGAGGGGAAGATTATTCCAGAGGAAGGCATATTTGGAGGCAAAGAAGTGAGAATGGTTGGAAGTGGAGCTTAAGGGGGGTGCAATTATACTGGAGTAATTACGGGTGGCATAAGGTCTATCTGCGGGAATGAGAGCGTTGATTCGTTGAAGGTTAGGGGTAGAGTTAACGTGAATGAGGAAACAGAGGCCCGCTTCGAGTCTTCTGACCCAAAGAAATTTCATGTTCGCTAACTGACATCTCTCCGTATAAGAAATAGTGGATCGAGGAAGAGCGAATATATTTTGCGAGTAAATACCCTCTTTACATTTTCAATCTTACTGCGGTCTGAAGCATTCATTAGACCAAAGAGGGGACAGCAGTATTCTAGGATGGGCAGAACATACATGCGATAAAGTTTTAACTTTATTTCCAGCAGGAAGAAATTGTGTGATATAAAACCACATATCTGTGCAGCCCTCGCAGATATTCGATCTGCATGAGGCGACAATGCTAGTTTATTTGTGTAGCTTAGACCTAAGTCTTTTATAGTTGATCGTTCTAAAAGTGGAGTATTTTGAAAGACTAGCGGACGAGGAAGCTTGGCGGGACCGAAACGCATGAAACTACACTTGGATGGAGAGAATTTCATCTGCCAGGTAGCACTCCAACGTGAGAGCGTAAGTAAGTCCGCATTTATTTTATCAACGCATATACTTGCCGTGTCCTTAGAAAACGAGTATATGCATTTGAGGTCGTCTGCATAAATGAGATTTTGTGAAATTTTTAGAACATTCGAAATTTCGTTTATGTATAGAATGAAGAGTAAAGGACCCAAGACAGTGCCTTGAAAAATGCCACTCGTGATCAGCTGAGAAGTGGAGTAACATGTACCTACTAGGACCTTCTGGCTGCGGTTAGACAAGTAGGAACCGATGAAGTCGAGGAGAGGGGGACGGATGCCAATGGCTTCCAATTTTACCAGAAGCCGTCTGTGCGGTACCTTGTCGAAGGCTTTGCTCAGGTCAAAGTAGATAACAACCACGGATTGCTGCTCGTTACGGAGGGAAGTGACGTGGTTAAGAAAAGCTAAATGACACGTCTCGCATGATCTTCCGGGTAGAAAACAATGCTGCGAGTCACTTAAAAGCTTATTGTTTAGGCAAAAATCGAGAATTTGATTAAAAATTATCTTCTCCAGAAGTTTAGCTAGGGCCGGGGTTTTATGAACACCGCGGTAGTTATTTATGTCTGAACGAGATCCTGATTTAAAGACTGGAAGAATTATTGATGTCTTCCAAGTGTCAGGAAAGAATTTATTTGAGAGATAGATTGAAAATATATGGCTAAGTAATTTGGGAAAAGTCGACACTCTTTTGATAACTGAATTGGTGATACCATCACTTCCGGAAGAGTGTGAGCTTTTTAGATAAATTATCTGCTTACGAATTAATTCTATGGAGAAATCAATGTTTCCGAGAGTATTGTCTGAGTATGGTTAAAACGACGGGACCGGTTTGGATTCTGTCGTAAAATGCTTCGCAAAGAAAGCATTGAATAATTCAGCCTTATCAGACTCATCTAGTTCAAATGTTTTGCTTTCATGAAGCAATGGGGGTATTTCAATTTCTCATTTTGCGGAGGCCCTACGTGCGCAAATACACTTCGTTCCCAGTGAAGGATCAATATGTCCTCATTTAGATTGACGAACGTTGGAACGTGCTGGACCGTCTGGGGTAATTTGATTTTGGCTGGTAGGAAGGTTTGCTTGTTTTAGCTTCTTTTCTCCTAAATGACTTTTGATTTTGCTTACATGTTTACTGTATCTTATCATGTTAATAAACTGTTAAATACACCTTCCAGTTCCGCTGGAAATGACTTTTAACGTTGCTGGTATCTGTTTTATCAGCAATCTGCTGTTGAATAGGCGCTAAATGCGGCCTTGCTCTTAAGACTTGAGAGGTCTGATGACAGCCGGGAGATTCGGCGGTCTAAGAGTCAACGAAAAGCGCCACAAAACCTTGCTGATTTATCTTGAGGGAATTAACCTTCCTCTTCAGAGCCGGTAAGCATTTCATTTGCATTAATGTAAACTCATTCAGGAGTCCTTCGCGGATAGTTCCTCCGGTGGAATTACTCTGCCCATAGTACGATCAAATTCACCGTCGACCCCAGCTGGTAAGCATTCATGCGAACACGACTTCCTTTCTAGGCAAAAGCCAGCATCGGACGAAGAAACGAAGGCGAGAAAAAAAATCGGTCGTTCCACCAGCAGACGGTGTTTTTGATTTTTCCGGAGTTACCTTGAAACTTACACGGAAACTTACACAAATAACTGGCACTGTCTTTATCGCGTAAATAAGGGTAATACTGGAGTCTCAACTCACTTCCGTCTGTGCCCGCGAGGCCCTGCCACCGGCTAAACCCATGCTAGTCAACATTCGTCAACATTTACAAGGAGCTCTTCAGGAAAACCTACGGAGCGTTTGTTCGGTCCCACTCAGAGTATGCTCTACAGGCCTGGCGTCCGTGGTTCAAGAAGGATTACCTGCACCTGAAAGGAGTGCAAGCGAGGGCTACGAATATGGTCAAGAATCTTGGTCATCTGCCTTATGAAGATAGACTGACCGAACTTGATCTTTTCCCTCTCAATTATAGGCAACTCCGCAGGAACCTCATACAATCCTACCGTATCGTTAGAGGCCGAGACTGCGCCCTAGAATTTGATGATTTCTTCAAATTGGCTCGGACTGACCATATGCGAGGTCACCCCTTTAAACTACAGAGGAAACCGGCCCGTATCGACGTTCGACGAAAAGCCTTCTCTCAGAGGGTCAGTGGAGCGTGGAACGGACTCCTCTCAGATACTGTTGACATTTTTAAACACAAGCTTGATTCTCATTTGCTGAGAAACTGTGGCTGATATAATGAACAAAGTGTCAGTAGCAGCACCTTGCAACTGGCTCACACTTATCGCTGATGTTAAGCCTACATTTGTACATTTGTATTATGTACTATTGTTATGGTGGACCTAGTATGCGATTTTGGTTATAAATAGGGAGCTCAAGGGCGAAAGCCTTCTTCCCTTAATAAAGTGACTAAGTCATAATTGTTCGAACTCTCGACCAGCACGAGGACTTACAGTCAGGCCTGGCAAACGAGGTAGTACGCCGCCAATTAGTAAGTTACGAATTGTGGATAACAGCCCTTCTCAGATTGCCCACTTAGAGCAGCTCGGCGGAAGTGCAATAAACACTTTCGCCGACAGAGTTTTTGAAACTCTCTTCGATGACCAAATTACCGCACATGTAATATTTTGCGGTACGGGAGATGACAATCCCAAACGGTGGTTTACGGACTCTTCCATATACGTTGTCGTCTATGGTAGGCCATAATATAATCCTGTATGACATTGTTGAATGTAAAGGCTGGCCTTCGGTGGTGTATTTCACACCAGGTGGACTGGGGAGAAGTTAAAAAGGCATTTCACAAAGATTTCAAGAGGGATTATAATCGTCTGATGTGAAACAGGTACATCGTGCCCAAGTGCAATCGCCAACATGGTAAGTTCACTTAAACGCCTACTTTAAAATGCGGTATTCCATGCTCTCACTTTTTCCATCACCACTTATATGCATTCAGTAAATGAGTTTTGTGTCACCTGTCTTGCAGATGACAATCCAGGCGATGGAGTTGGCCCGGACCCATCCACCAGCACTCTTTATCCCTCACAAGTGAACGTTCTGAGTCCTGCTTAGAGCGCTGAGTATTCCCCCTTTGTACTTTCTCTAGAGTAACATATTTTTGTACGCCCGCCTATTATTATTCCATTATTTTTTTCGGTTATTTTACCGCCATATTATTTTAGCGCTGATTAATATTACCGCGCTATATTGTTTTCGAATACTTCAGATTATTATATTTTGTTTACCTTATTTTTTACAAAATAAACTTTTAACAACATTAAAGGTCTTAAAAAATTACTCTACAACGACATTTCGAAAAAAGGGGGGTTTTCGCGATGGAGGAGGTACATCCTGTTCGGCTATAAATGGAGACTCTACATTGAAGAGTGATTGTCGATCTCGATTCGTACACAACATTAAGGACAAGTTAAACAAGAATTGAACCTACATTGTGGAGTTTTCGATTACGAATCGAATTTGATTCGAATACTACTTGCTATCAGGGAGACGTTGGGATAAACTAAAGTAATGTAGTTGATAGGTCAGGCTGAGACTTCCAGCATCGACTGTGCATTAGTAACAGCCAGGCAGAGCCTGTCTATGGGTAGCTATAAGTCGCTAAGGGACGCTAGTTCAGCTCAGTATGCTGCGGTTTCCTGCATGGCCGCTCTTACAGTATCAAACTACCACTTCCCTTGCACTCATAGGCATATGCGAATGCATTAAGTTCTTTGTATAATCCTTGTAACAAAACCAACTACTGTACCACTTATAAAAAATGTAAAGTTATCTATTTGTGCCACTAACACTACAGACCTTTCGGCTATCTGTATAGATTCAACCAACTCTCTCAAATTTATCAATGTTTACATCCGATCAAGAAATCAATAGAGTTTCATTCCCCTCAAATATAATGATTTAAAAAGGACTAGATTGACTGCTACTTACGTTCCGGCCGCGATAGTTGAAGCCTTGGAGAACTCGCTACTGTATGTTGGTTCAGATTTTGAGTAAATATCAATTTAAATATTCTTTGATTGAAATAGAGGAGTATTTTAGCGTTTATCAACTAAGTCTGGCCCACAGCAGTTTTTTTATGCAGTATCGATGCACTATCGACTGCCTCAGTACACCATTCTAAACAGTAGAGCAAGTTTGTTACGCAGGACCTACCTCTACGAAAACCATGCTGAGCATCCGATAGGGAATGGTTTTGTTGCAGTTCCTGGAACAAAATAATCTGCTATCGGCTGCTCTGCATGGTTTTCGTAGAGGTAGGTCCTGCGTAACAAACTTGCTCTACTGTTTAGAACGGTGGACTGAAAAAGTCGATAGTGGAAACTCAGAACAAGCTGTCTATATTGACTTCAAAAAGGCTTTTGATAGCGTGCCGCACCACCACCTCCTTCATAAGCTCAGCCTCATACGAGTAAGGGGTAGGCTCCTTGCGTAGATAAAAAGCTTCCTAATTGGTCGTTCGCAAACTGTCCACATCAGCGACAAACAGTCAGCCAAGGTTGAGGTTGAGTGTGGTGTTCCCCAAGACTCCGTTCTCGGCCCTATCTTGTTTGTTATCTGCATCAACGACTGTGTCCACGAACTGGATTGCGGTATCGCCATGTTTGCCAAAGATATAAAAATTTGGAGCGCAATTCGAACTGCGGCTGACGAAGTGCACTTACAGGAAAATTTAAATAGACTTCAAAAATGGTCGGCGGACTGGCTCTTACCGTTCAATGAGAGCAAGTGCACCACCATTCGAGTTGGCAAATCCGGTTCTTCAAACGGCACGGCTTACCGACTGAATGACATACCATTGAAGGAATTGAACGCCCAGAAAGACTTGGGAGTCTGGATCACGCCTTCGCTTAAACCCTACCTGCATTGCACAAAGGTAGCCAAGTCCGCGATGTCGGTCCTATACCTCGTCAGACGAGCTTTTTCTACCTTAAATGAAGAGTGCTTCACAAAAAGTCTTCGGAACCTTCGTACGACAGCATCCAGAATCCGCTATCCAAGCTTGGAGACCCTGGGCCACTAAAGGCATCCACAGCCTGGAATAGGTACAATGATGCGCAACCAAAGTTGTTATGGAGCAGGGCTCTTGGCATTACGAAACATGGCTGTCAAATTTCAACCTCTTCCCATTGCGCTACAGGCAGCTTCGGGGGGACATGATACTAGCATTCCGCGTATTGCGTCCTAAAGACTGCTGTCTTATGTCAGGGGATATTTTCGAATAAGAAACGACCACGAATCTGAGGTGTCATCCTCTCAAACTAAAGTTGACAGAGGCCAGGCTGGACGCTCGGAAACACTATTTCTCAAAAACGGTAGTCGGAGTGTGGAGTGCGCTTCCTCAGGACGTCTTTATGTCGGAATCGCTAGAGGTTTTTAAGCGAAAACTGGATCGATATAGCAATGTATGATGGATCGGAACTTACAATTTACAATTATAATACTACTTCAAATTTTTCAGTAGTATAAGCTTAAATGTCCAGTCACGTTTGCTATTTCTAATACCCTCCCACGCATAGCCTCATGCGAAGGTCTCCGCGGTCTACCCTAATTGGCTATCTGCGTGCCGTGATTACCCCGCTAGCGATCTTATCAGCCAGACCTGACGGCCTAAAAGTCGCCCTTGTTTCGACCCAAAGTGGATTGTCGACGATCAAGACGGTCGCCTCTGTTTTTCCAGTTCCGTTGGCGGACTCTACAATCAGCAAGTACGAATCAGGACGCGGCTTCCAAACGGTGATAATCCTGGAAACATTTGCAATACCCCCCCCCCGTTGGAAACCCTTACTTACTTCTAAATCCAACGCATAACCCCCACGAGAGCGACAGTTTTTCTCCTAAAAATCCCTGAGGATTGTTCTCACTGTGTGCTCCTATTTTCATCCTATGACACCGGACAACTGGCCTCGCCAACAGTCTAAGAAACAAATTTTCTGCTACCACTGCAGATATGTTCAAATAGGGCACTCAAAGAAAATTTTCCTACATACCCCTCAATATACTGATACAGATGATTTTGATCACTATTGTTGGGCTGCATCATAGTGACTCCTCAACCTTGCGCGAACCAATCAGCCCAAGGGCAATAGTTGCGATGATTTTTTGAAGATTGACAGACTTGTTTCCCGGCGGATGATGCTGATTTTCTTGCGTATAACATGCAAGCAGATCGGTGATTTCTACTTGAAAATTCAACACGATGCTTACGTTTCTGATTTAAAGGAGGCGATCAGGCAGAAGAGACAGATCCCGTGCGATAAACAAATGCTGACCTTTAACGGACTTGTCCTTGAGGAATCGTACAAAATGGAAGCATATGGCATATGTGATGGCTCAGTCGTGCCCCTCAGCCTTCCAATAGAGCTCCCAGTGAATCTTAGTATCGACATTAGACTTCCATCTGGAACGTTAGCGAACCTCAAGTCCACTCACAAGGACACAGTTCATAGTTTAAAAAGGCAGTTACAGCGTCTGCATGGTTTACCGCTACAAAGTTATGAGCTCATCTTTCAGGATGTGCTATTGAACGGAGACCAAACTTTGGCTGCATGCGGACTGATTGATGGATGTACGCTCGATGTTGTTCGTCATGTACCATCTAAGGATGTAGATAAGACGCACAGCTTTTCCGTGGTCGTCAAATCTTTGGCTGGATACTATGAAGAGATCGAAATTAACCAGTCAGCAACTGCTGGAGATTTGAAAAAGGCAATAGAGACAGAAGAAGGGATTCCTACAGAGGACATGCGTCTACTTTTTAAAGGGAAAACTCTTGAGGATAGGAAGTATTTGAACGAATATCAAATCCAACAAGGATCAGTAATTATAGTCTTGCATTGCACTTAGAAATAAATCCTTCATGTATGCTTTAACTCTGGTCCTTGATTTGATGTCTTTTAATTTTCTAAAAATCGTATATATTTTGTATTAGCTGTCCTCATCGCTTCCGTTTCTTGATGGCTGAAATAATCCGTCACATTCACTTTTTTAAATTGAAATCAGGAGTGTTGTGGAGGCGAAAAAACCACCCAAATTGTCGTACCCGAGTAAAATGTGACCCGGCCATAAAATGCTGTTGAGGCGCTCAAAGTTTGTAGGCTATGTTGTCACTGTTGTTCTTCACTGTCCCGAAAAATAAAAAAATTACCGACTAGTACTATTTGAATTTACGAGTTTTTGGCACAGCTGGCTCAAGAAATGAGAGCCCGGGCTACCATGTTGAGCAAATGATTCCTGCAGATCTTAAACTTTCAAAACCGAACGTGCGGAATGCTGTTAATCAGTAAGTAACCCACGGCACTGACGAGAATAAAGGGAGAATCGTTGAAATCGTTTGCATTAGCAATACATGTGGTTGCCAGTTCTGTAAATATTCTTTGGCACTGGGGACTCAACGTGCATAATGTAAGACCACATTTTCGACAATCCACCACCTAACTTGGTATGTAGTCACCAAGATTACAGCGTGTATTCTATCTTAGGTTACCACTTGTCTCATAAAGTTTGTCCTTTAGATTTTTGATATTTTCAATTTAGACAATTTATTCGTTTCGGGTACAGACATATCTGGGCCTTATCGGTTACTCCTCTTCCAACTTCCTACCAATTCCACAATCCAGAACTTCAATACCATATCGGACCCAGCGTTTGCGTCTCGTATCTCCCTGTTTGCGTTCGGCTTTGGCGGCCGGCGCTAATCCACCGGCAAACCACGGATGTGGAATTCAAGTGCATGCCGCAACTCGGTACAATTCAACAACCTGAGAGTTTGTTACTGTCGCTTCATCAGGTGTTAGTCTCATGAATGGCCATCATGCGGCGACTGCCAAGCGCTCAACGTGTTTTTTATTAATTACCAACCTGTTGCGTGCTTTCCCTTACATAACGATCATGGCTGTTACTATTTCCATACTTGTTATTACTGTCCCCCTTGGCCTCCTATAATTAATCTGGATGCCCTTCGATCTTCCCAATTCTGCCTAGGCGTACGGATGTTCGCTGACCTAGTCTATTGTTCGCTTACGCTCACAATTAAACCCACAATGGACACTTGACCTTCGTGACCTCGTACGGCATCATGATACTTCAATGCAAGGGCTTATTCACTGTAAACTCTTTCGATTCGTTTAGCTGTCATATCAATCCACGAGGCACGCTAACTCTTCGCCCCAGGGTTATGTCACAAACAATTTTTATCTTCCAGCACCTAAGCATCGGCTTTTACCGTCGAGTACAGTCGAACTCTGACAACCGCTTTCTTACGCAGTTTTAGGTCTGAGGGGTCCGCTTGGCCTTGCCAGTGAGGCACTGAGTGCTTTTGTTGAAATCGAGGCTTAATTTACCGAAGCTGATTTGTTAGACTGTTCAACTTCCAATGCTGCCTTTGGACATATTCCACAAGAATCTATCGTCTGCTGCATTTCTCAAATGAAGTTATCACTCGCGCTGACGACCTTTAGGAAGGTAAGATAGAATAAGGTAAGGAACACTGAATTTGGTTAGGAACATCAACGAGGAGGAGAGTCTGCGAGAAGAAGCAACGAATTTGAGACTCACAAAGGTGTAGCTCTTGGGGCTTCTGATAGGTTAGGGATACAGTACAGGATTCGGACTGTGGCGCTCAAGTTACGAAAAATATCAGAGGTTCAGATTAGGCCTCCGCCACTACTATCTGTTCGACTTTCCGCGTGAAGGTTAAAGCGCAGAGAGAGGGGAACTCTGATAGCCCTTGCGGCTGTTCAAGAACGAGAGCCAAATCAGCTAAATTAACGACTAAATGGCGCATAATGCCCCTCACTCTAGTCATCATCGAATGCAGTAGGTGGCAGCGGAACAATGACCTGGGCGGTGACGGAACCTCCATAATCCAGCTTGTCATTTTAGCCGGCTATGGGCTAGAAGGCAGTACTAGTGGGACAGTTATAGACGGATGGTGTAAAGGCATCGAAATGTAGCTAATTTAGAAGTTTTCACACTATCTTTGGCGTTTTGACAGGCTTTCTGTCACCATGCTATTCCTATAGAATAAGTGGTTTGTCCCACTGATGATCTAAGGCATTCAGTAGCGTCTTCAGCTTATTCTTAGATTTATCGGTAGAAGGAGAAGTGTTTACACGTGAGCCAGAAACTAAGCCGGAGAAACGTGGACAAGCCTTCACAGTTTGTAATTTTTTAATTACTTGAGAATGAAAGCTAAGCCAAGCCGAAATGCAGTGAATCGTTTTTGCTTTCCAGTAAAAATCCATTGATTAATAGGCACGGTGCTGACATCGTAATTTGTCGTTTTTATGGCAGCTGCAATAAATGCCTGAAAGTGCACTCTAGGAGACAGTGCGCCAGGACCGGCTGACCGATACAGCAACTTCAATTCCTCGTAGGAGTCTGCATACACGCATACGCGATGGCACTAAAAATCTACCATCAGAAGACTAAAAAGGATATTTCAGAATGCGACACTGAACTGGGATTTAGGTTCCTCCTGTAACCTTCACTGGAGCTTTTAGATATGCTTCCTAGGCCTGTAGGAACAAAGTAACATCATTCATAACCACTGTTTTTGCAGTGTATGAGGAGCCCTGACGCGAGTAAGTCTATGCTAGCACCTTTGAGGTCTCAACGAGCAAAGCGAGAGAGGGTTCCTGTGGATGTTATTTTAGTTCCCACGCTGTACACTTATTCCGTGTGTTTAGAACCGCTATTTGGTATATCGATATACGATCAGGCCTGATGTCAGTGGCCTCAGGAGCATCTAGCAGACGTCTATTTTTCTTTTGACGCTAAAAAGCCTCGAATGACTTTAGCAAGGCACTTTTCTGTTTACAGACCAATGCAGCCACAGACACAGACACAGTAGCTCTAGTTCTTTTTATTTGTTATACTCTCATAAATGGCTGGAAACTACGCACTTGTTTCTCATTCGCTGATTAAAATGTACCCATTCATTAGTTTAGAAGATGCCTAGGCTTGCTTTATTCTTCGTGAGTACAAATTAACCTTGCATGCCGGTACCCGATAATTGTCAGAGTAGGATGCTCCTTTAGTCACTACCTTAACTATGCTAACATCACGTGCTTGGCTACTTATGTCATTGTACTTGTTACGGCTGCGATCATGACTGATCTAACCGGCCTCAATTATGTCCCGTATGGTGCTTCTCCACGCGCGACGATTCGTGGCCGCAGACCTGGATAGTTCGATCCATTCTCTTCGCCAGCGCCGGAGACCGAATATTGAATATCGAACCACTTCCATGTCCTGACAGACTGAGTCGAGCCAGGTTGTGAGTTGACCCCCTATTTGACTTTTCCAATTAGGCATCGGTTTAAAGTCGAGGACACTAACACTGAGCTCTTGAGGTCGGCGATGAAGAGCGTGTCCAAACTACCTCCGCCGTCTTTCCTGAATGGCCTGGGATATCCTTGTGATTTTGTCACAGCGAGTGCGGACTGTCTCATTTGAGACGAAGTCGGTGTTCTTCACTGGAAGGATGCTCCTCAGACAGTAGTGGTCGAAGACTTCCAGTTTCTGTTCATCCTCCACAGGCATAGTCGAACATTCGCATCCGTACAGGAGAACGGACCGCACAGCTGTATGGTACACGCGGCTCTTTGTTGAGATATAAATATCGCATCGGGTCCATAAGCACTTCCGAAGGCTGGAGAACACTTGTTGTGCTGCGTCAATTTGCGCGACAAAGACATCCTTACTCTGTCCATTAGACAGCAACCTTGCTCCCAGGTAGTTGAAACTGTCGACTTCTTCAAGTTAACAGCCTTGGATCTCCAGAATAGCCTTCTCTTCGGCAGGGATGCAGCATAAAAACACTTTGGTCTCCCCAGCGTTTATAGACAAGCCAACTGATTTCGTGACCTCGTTCACCCGTGACACCATAGACTGGAAATCGCCAAAGCTAGATGCTAGTAAAGCGATATAATCGGCATAGTCAAGGTCAGTCAACCGGCGTCAGGGTGCAAGCTCAATACCGTCACTTTCTTGTAGGGCCTTCCCGAGAACCCAGTCAATGACTTAGTTAAAGAGGACGGGCGACAGGACGCAGCCTTGCTGAACGCCTGACCAAATAACGAAAGGTTCTGAGAGGTTGTTGTGAACTAAAACCCGCGCAGTGTTGGGGTGGTAGTATGCCTTGATCATGGCAATTAGTTTTAGTGGTGAACGATCAACTGCCATTATCTGCCATAGAGTCACGATGGACGGAGTCGAACGCAGCGAACAAGTCAACAAAGCAGATGGTTGTTGGTGGCTATGGCGGAATTCAAGGTTCCGTCTCTGTGAATATCTGATCCACACATTTAAGCCCAGCACAAAATCCGGCCTGGTTGGGTCGCGTCCTGGAGTCGCGCACAGACTGGAACCGCCCCCCCTCATATATCCCTAGTCCCAGCATGTTATCCTACAAAAACGGTGGTTAAAGGATTTTGGGAGGTGGAAAAATAGGATAGGCAGAGAAGGGAATTTTTAGAAGTGTAAAGTAAAACTGAAATCGAAGTTGTTTTCCGCGGCCGCTGGGAGTAAATTGTTCCGCATGTTAATTTAAGCTGTGCGCGGTGCTTGGCGCCGCAGACTATATTAATCTAACTCTAGAACCGTAAATTAGACCCCAGCTTAGTTGAAGTAGACGACCCCCTAAGCACCATTCCTACTTTTTCAGGAACTTTAAGAAACCTGCATTTTGATAATCGGGTTTTCCCGCAATACCTGAAGCGATAATACACATTAAGAAAATCTACAGATAAAAATCAAAAACTCTTCTAAATACAATAAAATAAAATGCATTTAGCAGTTATTAAAGTGTATTCTACTGCCTATCCTATTTCCCCACCCGTAACCTCCGTTTTTATAGGACAACAGGCTGGGAATTGTGTTTTTATGGGGGGGGGGGCTACATAAGCTACTGTTGTCCTTTTAACACATTTTTTTTGTTCATTAAAACAATTACAAGTGGCTGTAACTTATTTCCTATTACGCAATTTTCATACGCCTTAATTAAGCATTCAACGTTTAGCCACGATATCCATAAGAAACTTGGGCGTGCGAATTTTTACCATTAGGCAGCCGCACATGAAAGTAAGCATGGCAGTTCAGACTGGAAATAGGCTTGTTTCCCTCAACCTCCGTTTCTATAGCTTTGTGGAGTTGAACGATTCAGGGCGCAGTCTTTAAAATCCCCCCCCCAGCCCGTGCAGGAAGTTCGACAAACAGCAAAGTCAGTTTTTGGCAAACAATTGTTTTCAGCAACTCTTCATCAGACCAAACATTTTCAAGGGAAATTGACGCTGTACATAACAATAAAAGTTTGAATAGGTAGAAAAATCAATAACTATCTAACACGGGCGCTAATTGGCCAACGCGGACTATGTCAGTTTGCGCATGTAGGCCATGTCAGCGTGTTGGTTGAGGGATTGTCGCTTGTTGGGAGGGGCGAAATCCTATCGCCACCTGGTGTCGGTTTAGGCCATGGAAGTGACAGAGCTTGTGTCAGAGTCTTCTGACAACACAGCACTGAATTTGCTAGCCTTATAGCCACTGCTTCGGCTGTAGCAAGCATCCGTTGGCGTAGGCCTTTGGAAAAATTAGATGGTGTCCTGTAAACCACCTTAAAGGCTTCTTTAGTATCGACTCGATGGTTCGTTTTCACTAGATGTGCGAGAATAGCCCTCGAGATCGATCTAGTTTCACCTTTACTTAGCCAGGTCGGTATGTGCTCACGCACCATATTTTCGAGATGCCTCGTTGTACGGCCGATGTATCCCGCTCCACAGGAGCAAGTGAAAGAGTAAATGCACATTGATGTGGCCTTCAAAGGGAGTCTGTATTTACCTCCCAATCGTAGGAGGGGAGATTTCGTGAAGAGCACCCGTAAGTTCGCCGCTGGGAAAGCGTTTGTGATTGCAGTCCTCAAGCGTCGTCTGACCAGCTCGTTGGTTGCATCGCCTAAGAAAGGCAGTCTTATGAACACGTATTTCTTTTCTGCAGTTAAGGTGAGAGGCTTTTTGGCGCGTTCACCAATATTTCTGCGGATGAACCTTTCTGGGTATCCATTTTCAATTAGTGTATGCTGCAGCTGTTGGAGTTCTGCTTCGACAGTTTCAGGAGAACAGATCTGTCGTATTCTAGCTGCTAATCCTTGGACCAGATTTCGTTTTTATATTGAGGGGGACAAAACTGTGGAAGTTAGTGTATTGTCCTGTCCAGGTTTTCTTTTGGAAAACCCTGCGTAGGATAGAAAAATCCTCCTGCCTTCGCAGAAGGAAGTCAAGGAACGCAATTTCATCGTCCACTTCAATCTCAGCAGAAAACTTGAGCGATGGGTGAGCGCTGTTAAACTTCGCGACCAAGGTGTCAATGTCAGTGTTATAGTCAGTCAAACAGAAGATATCATCTACATATCGACCGTAGAATGCAAGGTCATTGACTATGGCGTGTTTTAAGGCCTCTGTTGTAGCTGATGGAGAGAAGTGAAGTGTAAAGCTTTTTCCCGCTAGGTACTTGACATTCATTTCGAAGGTATCCACGTGATTTGCCGGTTCTGTCGACATATAACGCAGAACAGGGAAGTGGGTTCCATCCTTCACTCCGCTTGAGACCAACGTTTGACTATCTTTCAAGAGCGCTCCGCCCAAAACTAACTCATAGCTCTGGGCAGGCAATCCCTACAGACGCTGGAGCTGTTCCTTCAGGTTGGACACAGTGAAACTTTCCCCGGCACGGAGGTTTACCACGGGTCCAGAGGGAAGAGTGATGCTCACATTGATATTCCTATAAAAGCTTAACGGAAGACTCAGGAATAAGGCTGACCCAGTTTTTATGCCATAATCTTTTAGCCGGTGGGTGTCTTCAAGTACTAGACCTTCGAAGGTGAGGGTTTGTTTATCCTTCGGAATTCCGTTTTTGCGTGTAATTTCTTCCTTAGCAGACAGGACAATGTCAGCGTTTTGCACGAGCAAGTTGAAGTCACCAAGCGGTTTGCATCGGATGGGTAGCATACACGACATTTCTCATGCGAATGAACCGTGCTGTGAGTCACGAATTAACATCTAACAAAAGTGACCAATCGAAGCAGGAGACGGTCTGTAAATCGCGCAGCGCGTTGACCGACCGCACCAGCCAATCAGATAGCACTTGGCCAGTTTCCAATTGGTTGGCTGCACTGTTTTTATTTCAGACTACGTCATCAGCCTAGGGTGCGTTGTGTGCTGAGTGGCTAAGAAGCAGATGGCACCGATCGCGAAGAGAAAAAGAGAAAAACTGGGAAAGTCAGGCTACTAAAACTGTGAATATGGTTTTATTATTATTAAAGGAAGTACGTAGTGGTTGATACCATTAATGTCCTTGATGTCCAACAGTGAAATTGAGATGACGGTTTCTAAGAGGGCAATCACCATGACATAACCTCTCAGTTCTCACAACAACCATCCGGTTGCCCACAAATAAAGCTGCGTAAAGACGTTTTTTAAACAGATTCAGACTCAATGAAATAGACCGGAGGAAATGGCACTTGAGGCTCCATATCTCCACGAACAATTCAGGCGAAATGGTTATCCGAAAGCCTATATAAGTCGCTGCTTATGCGAACGGCCCCGGAAGACTTAAACAGAAAGACCAGCGGGGATAACGCACGATCTGCCATACATCGAGGATGTCTCAATCATGATGCCCGAGTCAACCCCGCGTGATGAAAGTTCAGCAGGTCAGAACCCGCATGCTGTTCAACAAACTATCAACACGCAAGAAGGCAATTAGCGGTAATTATCGTTGAATGTTTGCAGTAATCGCTCTATCCTATAAATACTGCAAACCATTGTGCATACGCTACCCCTATCTGGTACTGCTGGCTGACTATGTCTCTGAGTACGAATCCGTGACGGATGTTGAAACATCAGGCGAATAAAAGTATTGTCCCATCGATCGAGTCGTGTTGTTCTTTCTTAAATCCGAATAAAATATAATAATAATATGTTTATTATGCCAGTTTACAGGCAATTGTAAAGAGTTGGTAATGCACCTCTTGGGCGCCTTCCAACACCTCGAAGACCGGAAAAAACCTAAAACAAACTCCCTATGTTGCGGCCAGCATTGGTTTTGTTTCAGGTTTTTTGTTTTGTCAATACTGGGCGAGATAGGGAGTTTGTTTCAAGTGAAAAAAACCTGCCTTCAAAGGTATGATACAAACGGAATAAATGTACAGTTGTAAGCTGAGTTGACTCATCAGCAGGAGAACTGTTTCATATCGTTTAAAAACATAAGTTCCAGACGGAGAGGGTTGGCACAAGAACACAGTGTTCTCAGTCTTCCTTCAATGGCTGTCGGCAAAAGTTGCGCGCTGTCGGCTGAAGGGTTAGCAGACTGCGGGCTGCTGCTTCAGCAGCATTATCTTCAGCATGAAGCCTGGCGGGATTCAAAGTCCACGAACGCCATCAGAGTGAAAGAGAGATTCCACCGAGTCAGCACCCAAAATTCGTGAAAGTTGCCCTGAATGTAGAAAACTAGTTATAGCTCTCTTAAATATAGGGTAGTTTTGCTGGGTTTTAATACTTTTGGGCAGCTTATTCCAGATTGATATGGCATTTACTGAAAAGAATTGCCGATACTTAACTGTACGTGCCATAGGAAGAAATAAAAATACGTCTCGATGACTGGCGCGTCGAGAGTGCTCAAGCTGCCTTATTGTACTAAGGGGATTAAAGGTTTGACCATTCAAAAGTTTAAACAGTAAAAAAAGACCCTTCTGCAATCGACGAAGCCATAGGGGATCCAGCTTTATAAGTTCGCACCTTTGTTGGTAGGTTAAGTTACGGTGTTCTGTAGTGAAAACTCTTCTAGTGAAGAAGTGCTGCACCGATTCTATTTTCTTCCGTTCACTAGTGCGCAGAAGACTGAATAGATGCGAGCAGTATTCAAGACTAGGTCTCACGTACATATTATAAAGGCTAGTTCTAACCTTGATAGTCTTAAAATTTCTGAGGATAAATCCGGTGGTTCGGCGTGCTTTCGAGACTATCAGGGCACAGTGCTCTGACAAATTGAGACTATTAGAGTAGGATATGCCCATATCCTTGATAACTCCTGGGACATTTAGTTCGTGGCCGTCAATGCTTAATTCCGGTTGATGATCGTCGCCAACAACCATAACGGAACATTTGTGCCATGAAAGGGTGAGGCGCCATGTGCAACACCACTGGGCGAAGGCCTGAAGATCCTTTTTTATCAGCTCGAGCACGATGTTGCGATCTGCTGGTTTATATCGATAAGCGACTTTTAAATCATCAGCGTACATGAAGGGTCTGCCATACTGAAAACAATCTGAAACGTCGTTGACAAACAGGCAAAATAAGAGCGTACCTAATACACTACCCTGTATAACTCCACTCCTCACATGCGTGGGGTTGGAGATAACATTGGAAATTTTTACTCGTTGTGTGCTGTCAATAAAACTGCTGAAAGCCACCTATGCATATCGACGATCAGCCGCATACGATCTCAATGACTTAGCCGCTGCACGATTGGACCGATCATCGTTTCGCCATCGCCGGGATACGGATCCGCCTTCAAGCACACAGAGTACCTCAAAGAACTTGCCTGGACTAAGTGAGATACTCTTTGGTTGATTGCGCCAGTTAGTCACTCATATAATTGTATTTTATTACGCCGTCCAATGTAATAACAGTAATAAGTATGATTACTACTATCAGCACCAATAGTACTCGAATATTATTGCCATCAGCAGAAATTTAAGCTTAGATCTTTAGGCACATCAGTCTTATTATTTGCTTCTTGTTATCATTTGTAGTACTTCTAATTTTTTTAGCGTAAGTATTAATACTCCTGCTAGCCATTGTAATAATTGCAACAGTCGCACTTTCAGCTTAGCTTTATAGCACCAATACAAGCCCCCCGCTCTACCGAAAGCTTTTAGCATCTCAAAAGAACCCCTGCAGTGGTGCTGCAGCTCATTTCCTCCAAACGCGAGCTGCCCCAGACGTGATCTCGCGGGACAATCTTGGCCGCCCAGTCGCTCGACCCAGCGTGATGGCCGATATCCGCATACGAGGCATAACCTTTGCTCTCGGGCAGCTGGGGCGTACGCACGCACCCCACACTGGTCGGGCCAATCAGCAACCTGAAGCTAACTCACTGAAATGCTCGCTCTGGGCCCTTGCAACTATTCCAGCACTTCGGATATGGCCTACCACCTGGCTGTTTGTGCTCTCTGATGTCAAAACTCTTTCCATCTGCTCTTTGCTCCCCTGTGTACACAATGAACTATTTCTACTACCCTGGCCTCTACCGAATCCTCCTCTCCTAGGGAACCCTGGTCTGAAGATCGCAGTTGCTAGGGCTAAACTCACTTAACTCCCTGTAATACCTCCACTAGAAGGTAAGCTGCCTTCTCGTTTCCTCTTTCACTCTTCTTCACAACCTGATTTAAAATACTCACCTCCAGCTTGTTTCCATTTTAGCTCTGCAATTGACGCAACCATCAGCCCAGTGTGTGCCGTGTATGACGAGTGGCTGATGGGTTGACTCAGAGTCAAAAGGCGACGGCTTTTTCGAATCTCCTGGTTGCGTGAATCTTGCTGTGTGTGAGTAAGGGAGCCAGGTCTTACTGTGAAACGTGCAGACGGGTTCGCGGGCCCTGTCAGCCACTGCGCCCAGCCTATCTCAGGCGATCCCGATCAACTAGACAGTTGGCGATCGGGGAGAGAGTGAGATCGATCCTCAGCGCATTTTTTTCCCCCCATAATCAATTTGACGTGCTCGAAGTTATCACGGCGCGAAAGAAGCCGCGGACTGGAGGGTGGCCAACTAACGGGATAACTTGGGCACCGTAGTCAGTCCACTGTGTGTCTTGTTGCATGGAGTGGCTGACTGGCGGGCTGAGAGTCAGGCTGTAATAGCTCCTTCTTAATTTGGTCTAAATGGCGCTTCAAGGTGGAAGCCTGTAAAAATGGCTAATTAAGTCACATTGATTTTTATCATTGATTTCGACTGCCTTTATAAAAATTGAATCCATTTCATAGGTAACATGCACGAAAAATTCTTTCCTGGCTCGTTTGGTAG
The DNA here is from genome assembly GCA_036362985.1 of Ligula intestinalis. NCBI lineage: Eukaryota > Metazoa > Platyhelminthes > Cestoda > Diphyllobothriidea > Diphyllobothriidae > Ligula > Ligula intestinalis. Next base: position 52,344,878 of record JAYGXS010000005.1, read on the forward strand.
CAAATTACGCCTGCTATCAATTTGATACTTTAAGAAACGGTCTTTCGGTTTTCGAAAAGTTTATAAGTTGTCGTATAATTCTGAAAGCTACCGACTGCTAAACCTGAACTCAAGGTTGACAAACTCCGCACTGTGTACATCCTGCTTAAGGAAAAGTACGTTTTTGCCTACGCTTTGAAGAAGAAATCACATAGTTCTCATAAGATGTTACAATGGATGTGGATCATGATGTATACATTAAAGGCAACATAAGTTAATTGACGGAGACGATGTATTGTGAATGAACACCACACAATCGTTATGATCTCGTAATTAAAATTTTTTCTTAAACTGAGGGATGCGCTTTCTCTAAGTGTAACATATAAAGAAGGTGCAATTTTCTACCAAGCGTGCATATTTCCCAAAATATGTATTTGAATTTATAAAGGCAGCCAAAAGCAATGATAAAATTCATACTACAGTAGTCGCCGGCTATTAAGCCCACGGCTAATAAGCCCAGCCACGTATTAAGCCCACATCAGCTTGGGACGTAATGTTACACAGCAAAATCCACCGGCTAATAAGCCCAATCGCCGGCTAATAAGCTCAGTCGCCGGCTACAAAGCCCAATTTCCCGGATGTGATTTGTTTTCATTTTTCAAGTTAAATTTGGCTACACCTTTTTCGGACGGCAACAGACATCAGGGGTGAAAAGGAAAAATCCCTAACACGAGAAAGCCGCAGGAACAAAAGGCTTATGCACCCGAACCGCAGCGCTGAGGACACACACACACACACACAAAAAGAAAACAACGGTTCAGGCTCACGCTAGACGTTGCCGACAGGCGTGACCCCAAAGCATACCAAGTTCATCTGGCCAGTCTCCCTAGGTCTCGAAAACACAGACAAACACCGTTCTTTTCTTGTACATAACCAAGCTCTACACATATTAAAGTACTAATGTAACGCATAGTGCCTATGCTGCGTTTACTAATCAAGAACTAGGAGTCTCCGGTTAATGCGCCCGCCGCTTATTAACCCCAATTTGGTCTGGCCCGAGGTGGGCTTAATAACCGGCGACTACTGTACTTGAGTAGCCATTTTTACAGTGCATGTTTTTTGTTAGCGGTCAGAAAGAAGCTCAGTAAAAGCCGGCACTCTATCATTACTGAAATGAATTAATAGGCTATATCACAGGGGGTTAAGTGAGTCAAACCCAGCAACTGCGATCTTCAGACCATGGCTACTTAGTGCGGGAGAGAAGTCGTAAAAGGCCAGAGTAGTAGGAAGAGTTTATTGTGTACACAAAGGAACGAAGAGTAGATGAAAAAAGTCTGATTTGGGAGGACACGTCAGCTCAGTAGATTGACCGGGTTTCAAGTGAGCAGAGCAGACAGACAAGCCAGAAGACAAAGAGATCGCTTTCATTGGCTAAGTCGGCCTGGAGATTTCGGGCACGGAAGCAGCTTGTGTCGGGAACGCGTGCAAGCTTGCCATTCGTCGCTTGGCTCAACCCGTGTAGATGCGGGAACTATGATTAGCTGATCGAGACGTCGAGAAACCGCATCGGTGAGCCTTTGGGAAAGTACACTTCAACGCAAGCTAGTCAGCCAGGCACGACCCACTACAGAAATACGATAATCAGTATAAAAATTCCCTCAATGCTGATTAGCGAGTGAGTCCCAATCCTTTGTAAATGTTGGCATGATGCATGAATGCGAAGCCATACTGCAGTCCTACTGGCAAACAGCGTATCTCACTCTAACCCTCTGAAATCCCTGCCAAAATTACTGAAAAATAACTATTGCACCCTCCGGCACTCATAACATACGCGCAGTGCCATCCTGGCGCTGACAAATGTAAATTCCAAATACGGCAGGTACAGATGGCTAATTGTGCTTCATCGCTCTGTCGCTTAGCACTTTTCAGAAGCGTGATGGAAGGCTGAGGAATAAAGCAAAACCATCCTGAGTGCCGTAGTTTTTAACATGGAAGGGGGAAGCTTCAAGAATTAGTCCGTCAACAGTGAGATTTATTCCTCACCGGAATCAGTTTTTCGTCTGTGTTTTGCTGGACTTTAGGTGTTAAGGCTAAGACGGTTAACCCTAACACCTACAATCTTCGAGGCCCGGTT
>JAYGXS010000005.1:52356123-52370190 GCA_036362985.1 Ligula intestinalis
GAATTAGTCTTCGAAATAAATTTCGCTGTTTTTTAAATTCTAAGAAGTGTTGGGGCTGTTTGTATCAGGCGTATTTTTTCCACAGTTTTCTTTTTTTCTTGAAGTTTCTTTTTATGTTCGGTGTCACCCATTCCGACCGGGAGATGCGCAAGATTTTCTTAAGCGGGCAACAGTCCTCTACCAGTTGCTGAGCTACGAGAATCGGTGGGTTTTTCAAATTCGAAGATAAGTGAAAGATTTATATAAGAGAAGAAACGATTCAAAGTCTTTGGTTTTCTTAAATAAATTATCAGTAACAGTTGACTATCTTAGCCAAAATCTGCTACTAAACTCCTTCGTTGACTTGGTTAGATATTGTCTTCTGTTTCATAGAACGCTGTACAAATCATTTGTGTTGTACTTCTAGTAGTTTATAGTTTATTTGTGAAAAACACGTTACTTAGACATATATTTAGCATTTAAACATCCTTTACTTGAAAATTTTATTAGAAGCAATGACTGACGCGAAAGTTGTTTTGGATCAAATCCATCTGTCAGTCCTCTTAAATTTAACGAACTTTATTGAAAAGTATGAACCTGTATTTAAGATTCTTAATTCACTTCTGGACTCAAATTCATTTGAAAGCAACCTCACGAATTAACCTCAGATTGAGTCTGTGGTTCATTTAGTATCATCAGAAGTTTAAGATAGATCAAAACGTAGCTGTAATATAATCTTCCGCAACTTTCCTCAAACGAGTAATCCAATGGTAGCAATACAAAACGCTTTTCAACAATTTGGGATAAGTATACGCATAGTGTCTATTAAGAGACTTAATTCGCGAAGTAAAAACAAACCGATTTGGCTTACTTGTTGTACTCACGCTGAAGTTGAAATGCTTCTATAAAATTCTGAAATAAATAGGAGTTTCCGGAGTTTTAAAGCAAATATAGGCCCTGACTTGACCTCGATGCAGCGCAGACAAGTTTTTCACAAAGTCAGCCATATATAGTCGCAGAGGACGGAAACACTCCACAAAATTCTACCTCAGAGGAACAATTAATGAATTCCTCCTTCTCTGGGAGAGCTACTTCTTCTAATTATAATAATGACAACCAGAAAGCAAATAATAAACCGGCCGAAGCAATTAAGGGAAAGAATAAGGTTCAAACAAAAAGACCTCGAAATACTACAACCCCATTAGACATGAACGACACTTATCCTGGATCTAGTCACGGTACACTGATAAATAGCAGCACAGGTCTAAACATGTCTATAAATAGCAATACCAGTCCTAACCCAACGAACCAAAGTAGTAAACCAGTGTAAGATTATTTCCCCCGAACAACCCAAAATAGACCACCATTCCCAAACAGAATTGCATATCAAAACGAATATCCGTATTTAAATGCACACCCTCAAATGACACCTAACCCCTTTTCTCAACCCATGTATCCAAGCCCATACACAAGACGACCACCGCACACCCAACCCTTTCAATATAACACACACACTCAAATCCCACCTCTCACAACACCATACCCTCCGATAGTTACACAATCCCATCGAATTCCATCACTGTCATAACCAATTTTTCCCAATGATGCACAATTCGCCACAAATAGTCCAACACCACCATATCGCAAAATTTCCGCACATGAGCCCTCAAGACAATCAAAAAAGTAATAGGATTCCATTTTTTCACAACAGATTCCAGCTTTTGTATCCGACACCATAAGTGTTGCTCTTATTAATGCTAGATCGATAGTAAAAAAAGATCCACGACTTAGGACTTTTATTGACACATACAATCCCGATATAGTCGTTTGAACAGAAACATGGCTAAACAAATCCACCTCAAATGCTTTACTTTTTGTTAAAGCAAACTGCACCTTCTACAGACAGGACCGTGCTAATAAAAGAGGAGGTTGTATGATCTACATTAAATCTGCCATAGAACAGAGTGGCTTTGAGGTTCTACAGGAGACGTTCAATGGCGAAGCGTGCTTCGCAATAATAACATCCAAGACCCTTAAAAGCATTCTAATTGGATGTTTGTACACCCCTATGGAATAAAGTTATGATGACACGGGCCTTAAAAATCTACTAGATATTATATCAAATATCCAAACAAAATATAAGATAATTGCAGGAGACTTAAACCGTCCAGAAATAAACTGGACAGAACTATCAGCCCCATCCAGACATGATGAATTATTATTATCAATTGTGTTTTATAACTGGACGCAAATGATAAGCAAACCAACCAGGGGAAACAATTTACTCGATGTTATTCTTACCAACGATATCTGGCCCTTATATACGCACTACGACAGCTAAACCTTGAACAGTGATCATAAGACAATCATAGCAGTGCTCCCTCTTTACATTAAAATAAGACCTGATCCTAGTTACACTTCTATAAAACCCAAAAATCTGGCCATTGAATCTATGAATAACTGCATGAGGTCATTGAATTGGAGCTCTTTCCTCCTAACAACATCCCCTCTAGAAGCTGTTAAGATATTATATGCCACCCTGAATTTAATTCGAGATACCCTAATTGACGAGAGATCTGTAGTGGCGTTATCGCTACAAATATATAAAACGTCTTAGCAAATACGCGATGAAAACTTTCAAGGGTACACTAACTGCTAATAAGGGATTTACCAGTCTATTCTAGTGGAAAAGTCGCAAAATCCAGTAAAGAGATTGACGATGAAGATTAGAAATGATACAACTCACTTAGATCCTTCACGATCCTAGTCGGCAGTAGTCAAGTAGTCGACTTGCCAAAGGATAACTCTGCGAGGACTGGATCCAAGTTCGTTGGGCTGTGAGTTGCAAAATGGGGAGAAAACTTGTTTGCGAATTGTCGCTGAATTCTCCTGGAGCCCGAGAGTGATCACCAGAGAGGTGTCGTTGAAGGGCAAAATAGACAGCGGCAGGTGAGGAGAGAATTGAGCTGTGGAGAGTGATTAGCAAGATAGTTGCTAGCACGCGTCAAAACCGAAAGTGTGAAACAAAGTGTTGTATTTAGTTTTAACAAACTTGGTTATTGATAAATTTAAACAACACGTAAGTAGGGCCAAGAGCCCACAGATCCCCATGTTAGAAATCATTAATCCCAAACTTCCTTTCCAAACGGCTAAAAAACCTAAAAAACAACTCCACAGCCCATGTATTAGTTAGCTATCTACGCTCAGCCGCATTACAGAGATTCATGAGTTAGCCCAGAACATTGAAACAAATAAGACAATAGCAGCAGAACATCGGGTAATCAAGACCCCAGAAGGGACAGCCCAAATCTTCCAGAAACAAATAAATAATCATCAAAAACAAGGCCCCCAAATCATGCTTGATGACCAAGGAATAGTAATAACAAATGACAACCAAATAGCAAATCTTTTTAACGAGTATTTCTCAACCAACTATGCAGTCGAGGAAGAACCGATCCCCCAACCAACAGAAATGACGGCACTTGTGTTAAAAGAGATATTGTTTAAGGAAGAAACTGTAGAGAAAGCTATCCACCAACTGTCCAATTCCACATCAGATGGAACGGATAGAATCCCTCCTTGCATACTAAGACATATGACATATGCCCAAATACTTCTGTTTAACCTTTTCTCGTTACTGCAGTCAAATGGTACTTCTCCAGAAATATGGGGAAAATCATGTATCATTCCAATTTACAAAAACGGAAATCGGTCCAATGTCCAAAATTATCGTGGTGTTCACCGAACATCGGTTTTAGCAAAAATCTTAGAAAAAATAATTCATAACCAAATGTTAGACCATCTGACGAATGTCAATCTCATACCTCCCTCTCAACAGGCCTTTTTACCCAAAAAGTCATGTCAGTCCTGCCATCTCATTTGCTTGCAATGCAACTCTAGAAATCGATATGATGGGAACACGATATCTACAATTTACTTTGATCGAAAAAAAGCCTTTGACAAAGTTTCCCATAAAAGAGTGACCGTGAAGCTAGTGAGTCAAGGGATTCGGGCCCCCCTCCTTCATTTCCTCAAATCCTATCTTCAAAACCGATTCTAAGTAGTACAACTTCGAAATATAGTATCAGAACCAGCTGATGTAAGCAGTGGTGTTTTTCAAGGCACTATCCTTGGTCCACTCTTATTTCTTATTATCATTCATGAGTTATCCACGATATCAACCTCTGCTAAAACATTTTTATATGCAGATGACTTTAAACTCGCATATGCCTATAACAAGCATTCGATAAGTAGTGTGCATAGAACAATCGAATTAGGCCTTTAAAAACTAAACGACTGGAGTGTTCAGTGGCAAATGCCGTTTTCACCAACAAAATATCATCACATGATTTTTGGACCACTAAAACTTCCCCCCATAATGTTTAGTGGTGAAGAAATAAAAGAGCTAACATCTTTAAAAGATTGAGGTCGTAGCTATTCTAATACTCTGGACTTGGCATCAGTGATTCCAAAGTGGCTCTTTCTGGATACCAGTTGTTTAGACGAGACCGAGTGAAAAGCCAGGGTAGAGGAGTTTCTAGGTATGTAAAGAGCGAATTTAGTGTGTGTGTGTGAGGCCTGAAAGGACTACGCATAGTATGGAGGCTATTTGGCTGACAATTAAGGCAGGGGGTCCAAGCCCCTGGAAGTCGTGACCATTTACCGACCACCGCGGACAGACACTGATGCAAGTGCGTAATTACTGGTGTGCATAAAGGAGATCGATAGTCGACCCGATATTGTGCTCATGGGTGACTTCAATGCGCCCAGCATAAGTTTGAACGATTTGCGGGCCAATTGCTCTAAAAATGACTTTAATCACCATCTTCTACAACAACACTTGAAGTTCTTCTTACACAACACGTCCTCGTTCCAACAAGAGCATGCGGAAGGCAACAGGCTAATCGTTTAGACCTAGTATTTACCAAGCATCCCGACAGCATAGACGAAGTATGCTGCCTACCTCCACTAGGTCGAAGCAATCACGCTGTACTTTCGTGGGATCATGGTCTTTATTCGTTACCCCTTACAGTAGACGAACCAACGCCGAATATATGGTGAGGCGAGTTCTCTCAAATGAGAGAAGAGGCATTACAAATAGACTGGGGTCATCTTTTCACCGGGGATATCACTGAGGACTGGAATAAATTTAAGGAGTTGTTTTTGCATCTAATGCGCAGTCATTGTCCACTTTCAGAGCCCCAGGTATCTTGCGGACCTCAATGGCTGAAAAGAGATCTCAAAAGAGAGATAAATAACATAGGAAAGCTTTGGAAGAAGTTTTGCAACACAAGCCACATCGAAGATTTTGAACAGTACAAAATCCAGCGGAACAAGGTAAAACAAATGGGTTTCAAAGGACGATGGGACTTTGAGAGCGATTTAATTTGTCAGGCTGTCAATAATCCAAAGTTGCTATAAAGTTATTGAAGGAAAAGTACACGCAACAGGAAACCGATTCCTGTTATGCAAAATGATGATGGTCTCGAAATCTTCGACTGTAAAAACAAAGTAAAAAAATTTGCTGAGTTCTTTCAGTCGGTTTTCACCATAAAACCTGCCTTCGTCGAAACTTTTGACGATGTTGCTGGAGCACCAAATATTGAGGACAGCTTGTTTGGAGAAGAAACGATATTCCAAGACCTGAAAATCTTGGAGGAATGTAAATCTCCGGGTCCATATGAGATTTCTACGATATAGCTCAAGGAACTTGCTAGAGAGCTGGCTAAACCACTTTCCATGATGTGCCAGAAATCGTTTGATACTGGAGTACTTCCTCCGGACTGGAAAACTGTGCATATTACACCGCTTTACAAAAGCGGTAGTCGTGCATCTGCGAACAACTACAGACCTGTGAGTCTGACCTCCATATGCTGCAAAATAATAGAAAAGATATTCAAGACGCAATCGATGATATATTTTGAAACTCACAATATTTTCTCAAACCGCAATAAAGCTTTCTTAGGGATTGATCATGTGTAGCAAACTTGCTCAACACGATGCAAAGCTGGACGAGGGCAATTGATGCAAAAGAAACAGTACATGCAGCCTTCATTGATTTCTGGAAGGCCTTCAACAGTGTTTCACACCAAAGCCTCCTATACAAGTTCAGACTGATGGGTATCGGAGGCAGACTTCTTACGTTAATTGAGTATTTCCTTGCTGGTTGTTCCCAAACGGTGTGTGAAGGACGACAGCAAGCAAGGCCGCCAGTCATCGAAAGCGGAGTCCCTCAAGGTTCTGTACTCGGACCCATCCTCTTTCTCTTGTTCGTTAATGATTGTGCACAGCAGTTAGACTGCGAGTGTGCCATGTTTGCAGATGATGTGAAAATATGGAAGGTCATCAAGTGTGCTGCCGATGAAGATAACTTCCACGAAAATCTTTTTGATTTAGCGATTGGTCGCATAGATGGCTGCTGTACTTCAATTCAAACAAATGCAGTCTGCTGTGCCTGTTATATCGAAATTCGGTCCCTGATGCGCGACCTTACCATTTGAACGGAATCCCACTCAAAGAAACAGAAATACAGAAAGATCTCGGCATCTGGATGACAGACAACCTCAAACCTTCTACACAATGCTGTAAGGTTGCTAAAATTGCAACTTCAATGTTGTACACCATCGAGCGGGCATTCACGGTTTTTGACGAAGACTGTTTCTCGAAGATCTTCGGTACCTTCATAAGGCCACATCTTGAATACGCGATTCAAGCCCGGAGACCATGGATGCGGCAGGATTATAGCATACTTGAAAGGGCGCAGCGGTGGGCAACAAAATTAGTAAGAGGCCAAGGTTCACTACCATATGAGATCCGCCTAAATAACCTGAATCTCTATCCTTAGAGTTATATGCATTTACGCGGAGATTTGATACAAACCTTCCGTATCGTCCGTGGCTTTGACTGCGCTCTCATGTGTGACGACTTTTTCCATCTCTCCACTACAACTAATCTCCTGGGACATCACATCAAACTCTATGTGCCCCAAGGAAGATTGGATGTGAGGAAGTATTTTTTCTCTAATCAGGTCGTGGACCTGTGGAATAACCTTCCCGAGGCGATTGTTATGTCCCAATCTGTGGAGACATTCAAAAACCGACTTGATATACACATGCTGCAGCACAATGGGAACTATGTGACAAATTAGCTCAGAAACATCACTGCACCATGTGCCGGTCTATATTTTTCTGACTAAAAACTTGTTAACATTGTTTATAACTCTTGAGATTTTGATGTGAAAAATAGGGAGTTCAAAGGCGCAAGCCTATGCTCCCCTCAAATATACTGACTGACTGACTGACTGAGTGAATCTTCCAATCGAACTTTGGTTGTCTTTTGCATTACCAATTTTCCGAAGGCAAATAACGTAAATTTTTAAATTTGGAGGAAATAAACTCGTTTCTCTCTGTTTTTTCCAATACAAGTCATTTTAGACTTCAAAAAAGGGTCCTTCTGGCATTTGAGGCTCTTCCCACGATAGCAATTGTGGTCTCTTAAAATGCTTAAATTTTCCTTTACAGAGTCAAGCATCATTTACAAATGCTGCAAACTCTTATCCGTTTTGCAACCCTAGCGGTGGTCCTTGAGGTCGCTATTGATGGTCATCGCGTATTCTTGCGTTGTCGCCAACTTGTCAGTCGACCCTGCAGACTTGTGAGTCACTTCTCGATGGTGAGTCCTTGAAATCAACCGTCTCCTCCTCGTTTCGACCCTGTTGTCTCCGACGAGTCCCACTTATCTCACCACCTTGACGCTATATTATTTTTTCCCAAGACAATAAGCGCTCGTATCACCAACACGAAGATCCCATCTAACTGCATTATATCATATCATATCAATCTACTTACCCATTAGAGCTTTTTTTTTCTCCTACAATTTTTTGGAAAGGGGTGGCTCGCTGAACCCTGTCACTCTCCTTCCTGTTGTTATACATTTGCTTAGGCGCAGCTGTGGTTACCAGCTTTCCATTTCTTTATTTATAAGACGGCACTAAGTTTTGAATAGAAGGGCCCCATAGGTTTTGAATTGTCTCAAATGACAGGAGGACCCTTTTCAAAGTCCAGAAGTTGTGTGTTTGTGAAGGAGAAAAACAGTAAAGACCTTATTTCCTCAAAATATGAACGCTTGCATATTTTGCCTTTGAAAATCGGAAATGTAGATGACAAACTACGGGACGACAGTGCCCAAGGTGTCTTACCAATAATCTTAATAATATGTTTATTATGCCAGTTTATAGGCAATTGTAAAGAGTTGGTAATGCACCTTTTGCGCACCTTCAAACACCTCAAAGACCGCAAAAAACCTTAAACAAACTCCATATGTTGCAGCCAATATTGGTTTTGTTTCAGGTTTTGTGTTTTCAGTGAAAAAAACTGGCTAAGTTATGATACAAACGGAATATGTGCACAGTTTTAAGCTGAGTTGACACATCAGCAGGAGAAATGTTTCTTATCGTTGAAGGACATTAGTTCGAGACGGAGAGGGTTGGCACAAGAACACAGTGTTCTCAGTCTTCCTTCAATGGTTGTCGACAAAAGCTGCGCACTATCGACTGAAGGGTAAGCAGACTGCGGGCTGCTGCTTCAGCAGCATTATCTTCAGTATGAAGCCTGTTAGGGTTCAAAGTCCACGAACGCCATCAGAGTGCAAGAGAGCTTCCACCGAGTCAGCACCCAAAATTCGTGAAAGTTGTCCTGAATGTAGAAAACTAATTATAGCTCTCTCAAACATAGGTAGCTTTGCTGGGTTTGAATACTTTTGGGTAGCTTATTCCAGATTGATAGGCATTTACTGAAAAGAATTGCCTGAATTTATCTGTACGTGCCATAGGAAGAAATAAAAATACGTCTCGATGACTGGCGTGTCGAGAGTGCCCAAGGTGCCTTATTGTACTAAGAAGAATAAAGGTTTGACCATTCAAAAGTTTCGACGGTAAAAATAGACCCTTTTGCAATTGACGAAGTCACAGGGGTTCCAGCTTTATAAGTTCGCACCTTTGTTGTTAGGCTAAGTTACGGTGTTCTGTAGTGAAAAATCTTCGAGTGAAGAAGTGCTGTACTGATTCTTTTTTCTTCCGTTCACTAGTGCGCAGAAGACTGACTAGGGGTGAGCAGTATTCAAGACTATGTCTCACGTACATATTATAGAGGCTAGTTCTAACCTTTATAGTCTTAAAATTTCTAAAGATAAATCTGGTGGGTCGGCGTGCTTTCGAGACTATCAGGGCACAGTGCTCTGACAAATTGAGACTGTTAGAGTAGGATATGCCCAAATCCTTGATAACTCCTGGGACATTTAGTTCGTGGCCACCAATGCCTAATTCCGGTTGATGATCGTCGCCAACAACCATAACGGAACATTTGTACCATGAGAGGGTGAGGTGCCATGTGCAACACCACTGGGCGAAGGCCTGAAGATCCTTTTTATCAGCTAGACCACGATGTTGCGATCTGCCGGTTTATATCGATAAGCGACTTTTAAATCATCAGCCTACATGAAGGGTCTGCCATACTGAAAACAATCTGAAACGTCGTTGACAAACAGGCAAAATAGGAGCGGACCCAGTACACTACCCTGTATAACTCCACTCCTCACATGCGTGGGGTTGGAGATAACATTGGAAATTTTTACTCGTTGTGTGCGAGCATCCAAATAGGAAGATATGAAGTTCCCATGCTTACTATCGATGCCGAAGGAGGCCAGTTTCAGAAGGAGGTGGTTATGATCGACCCGATCAAAGACCTTAGTAAAATCAAAATAAACGTTATAAATGGTGAAACCACTGTCTCTAGATTTCAGCACATAATCAAAGAAAGAGAGCTGACAGGTGTCACAAGATCGTTTTTCGAGAAAGCCATGTTGGGTTGCATTAGGCAGGTTGTTCGCTGTCAAGTGACACATCATCTTTTCTTTGATCAAGGCCCCCAAAATCTTCGAGGCTGTGGAAAGTGTATTGATTGGCCTGAAGTTGTTGAATGACGTCGATCGGCCATGCTTGCGAATGGGCATTATGTGCGAGTCCTTCCACAACGAAGGAAATGTTTCGCTCTTAAGAGCAGGATTAAATACCTTACAAAGAAAAAATGGAAAGATATCATTCGCTTCAGCTTTTAGAAGGCTAACTGGGACGCCATCTGCTCCTGGAATATAAGATTGACGATAACGACGAATGGCTACAGTCAAGTCCCAGCGGCTAAAACTTATGGTTTCGAGTACAGCACCCGTCCAAGCCCGGATATCCGGAGGTGCAACGTGCGAGCTTTTCACTAAACGTTTTGGATAGGAACGCATTGAAGCTATCGGCGGTCAACTTAGCGTCAGTTATGGGGTTTCCAAAGGGGTCTTGAAGTATGGGGTGTTGCGTTTTCCTCTGCGCTTTTGCTGTACGCGCAAAGAGTTTCGCAACATTAAGAGAAGGATTTTCAGTGAAGTGGGTCTCACCGGTTATCTGCTTTTCTTCGGCGAGCTTTTTAGTCTGCTCAAAGATCAGTTTGATCAAGGGCAGAACGGAAGTGTCGTTCTGCCGATGCAAACGACGAGCGAGTTTACGCAGCCTACGACGGAAAGACAGAGGAACGTACACTTCATCCTTGACATGCATTAATTTCTCATGCGGGAACAAGTGGAGGATAAGTGGATCCAGCACTTTGTACAGTGCATCGGTACAAACATTTAACTCCAAAAATATGAAAAATTCAGACCAGTCGATAGTGTATAGATTTGCTAGTAGGTCCGCCGTGTTTGCTGATCGGAAGTCATGATAAAAACTATACTTTCGGGAAAATGTTTCATCCGCCTCCAGTTCTAGTTCACTAACAACTGTAAGATGGTCTGGACTCTCAAATGCGTCTTAGGATGACACTGAAAGTGGTTCGCATCCCCTACAAAAAATTAGGTCGAGTATGCTTGCTCCTCGAGTGACAAAATCGACTACCTGATCCCACATGCCGATATCTATTGCCTCAAGTAAGTTCTCGAACTTTGAAGGACCGGAGGGTGGAAACCATTGCACGTCAGGAAGGTTAAAATCGCCTCCAATCAAGCAATGCTTAAGATTCAAGTCAGCTGCGGCATGAAATGCCTGCGAGAGACAAAGATCGTAGTCTGCATTTGCATTAGGTGGGCGATAAACACAGCCAACAAGTAAGGAGTATTTGTTTTTCAGAACAACTCGTAGCCAGCAGCTCTGCTCCACCGCTGTGAATTGTGGATAGTCCGACGGGCGAAATGCAAGGGGTTGCTTTATAAAGACGCAGCCTTCTCCGCCACGGCCATTGTTTCGATCGTTCCGAACGCATGCATGGCCGAGAACAGAGAGTTCTGAGTCAGCTACACAGGCTGATGCCCATGTCTCGGTTATCATAACAATGTCTGGGCGGTTGACAAAAATCAGAATCTGGAGCAGAGGCATTTTATTAAGCAGTCATTTTAAACGACGAATTAAAGAGAGCATGTCTTAGGTTTCGGTGGTGGGACATCTAGGCTGTCACTGTTACCGGCTTTGACCAGAGAGATGTCCTTTTGACTTGAACTGTTTGTCCGTCTCTTATTTTGAGATTTGTCTGGCCATTGGTTCTCCGTTTCTCCAGCTCTATTATTAGCTGTCTCATCTTTCTCCGCTCTTTCAACTCGTAATCCGGCTGAAAAAAAAACTTGCGAATGCAGGCTCCGTAAGGATGGTTTGCGCTCTAGCAAGAATTTCGCCTGTGCTTTAGTTTCTAAGATAAGTTTAAGAGGTCGTAGCCGTAAACTTGATTCTGGAGCTGTTGGAGCCTTGAGAATGTGGAAAGACTCGCTTTGTTTTTGCAACAGTTTGACGTAAAATCTCATAAGACCTACGTCATGGTCAATTCGTTCTTGTGCAATTGACGACTCTGACTCTGGGGCTCCCTTTAAAAATATTTTTCTGCTTGCGACTCAATGGGGCATATGTTGCGAGCTCACGTGTTTTGGCCGAGGGAGCACTTTTATCCGGTACACTCGGTTCTGATGTACTGACTATTGGGTTAGCTGAGTGCAAACCCATGAACCGTTTGTCCTTCTTAGGCTTATGCTTTTTTCAGTTATGATCTTGTCAACCTCTTGGTCATCGCTTCTTTGTGCAGAGTCGAGCAAAGATGTGGTGCTAGGATACAAATAACAATGATCGCATGTGTCGCTTAAGCCCAGTGACGATTGTGTAGCCCATGGGCTTGACAAATGATCCGATATGCAGGTTTCAAATGTGTCTTCAGACATGTCCAAATCCAAGTTCATATCAGCGTCAAGTCGTTGCTGTGTAATTGTTGACGTTATCTCTGGAGCCCCTTTTTACAACTATATTCTGCTTGTGACTCACTGGTGCATCTCTTGCGAGCTCATGAGTTACGACCAAGCAAGCATCTGGATCCGGTACTTAAGGTTCGATGGGCCCTGATGCGCCGGTTTTTGGGTTAGCTGACTGCACAACCCTGGCCCTTTTAGACTTTCGAGCCTTTCTAGCCCTATGCTATTTTGGCTTTTCCAAGTGGCCATATCGGCAGTTTCTTCCTGGTCATATCTTGCTGTGGTTTTCAAGGTCCCGTGTTGAAAAGTCCGGGCTGCCTGAAGTGCTAAAACCGCTAATAACCCGATTTGGCGACCCGGGTTCGAGATCCGGCGGTGGCGACACTTTTCGTGATAACGGACTTGCAGCATCTAAACTCTCCACGCTATGTAAGATTTTTTGTGTTACGACCTGTGTCTCATACTGCCAATTAAGTCGGAAGCCAAACCTAAGAGGCCGTAAGAGTGAGGCGGAGAGAAGATCGATTGGCCAGATAGTGCAAGTTTACTGAGACAAGCAGGTTACTGCAAGTCAGAGTAAAATATTGAGTTTCTGACAGATACAATAAAATGTGTTCGGTTATTAAATTGCCTTAGGAATAACGTGAGAGTCACTTTTATCCTAACGTGAGAGTCCTTACGTGAGGGTTACTTTTATCCTAAACTAGCGTCGAAGCCCGGCTTCGCCTTGTGCCTCCTTACATGTTGTTGTCCCTTGTGTAGGCAAACCACATATGATAATCTCTAAAAGTGATTATGTAGTAGAAGGTGAGTAGGTCGGACTTTATGAGGTCGTTTTGACCCGATGGATGGGATGTGTGTGCTCAGAAGGAGTAATTGCGCACAAAGTAGCGACGGAAAATCGTAAAATAACTGGAAATATTCTTAAAATGTCATAGTCCGATGGCTGTGCAAATGTCGTTTCAGTATCAGTATCAGTATATTGAGGGTATGTAGGAAAAATTCCTTTGAGTGCCCTATTTGTACATATGTGCAGTGGTAGTAAAAAATTTGTTGCTTAGACTGTTGGCGAGGCCAGTTGTCCTGAGTCATAGGATGAAAATAGGAGCAGACAGTGAAAAAACTCCTCAGGGATTTTTAGGAGAAAAACTGTCGCCATTGTGGGGGTAATGCGTGGGATTTAGGAGAAAAAAGGGGTTCCCACTGGGGGGGGGGCATTGCAAAGGTTCCCAGGATCATCACCGTGTGGAATCTACGTCCTGATTTTTCCGTGCTGATGGCAGACTTCGCCAATGGAAATGGAAAAAGAGAGGCATCCGTCCAGATCGTCGACAGTCCGCTTTGGGTCGAACCAAGGGTGACTGTTTAGACTGGCAGGTCTGGCTGATAAGATCGCCAGCGGGTAATCATGGTACGCAGATAGCCAAGTAGGGTAGACCGCGGAGACCTTCGCATGAGGCTAGGTGTGGGAGGGCGTTATAAATAGCAAACGTGAATGGATATAAAAACTAATACTACGGACAAATTGGAAGTAGCATTATTGTTATTGCAAATTGTCAGTTTCGGTACATCGTGCACTGCTATATCGATCCAGTTTTTGCTTAAAACCCTCTAGCGATTCCGACATAACAACGTCCTGAGGAAGCGCATTTCACGCTCCGACCACCCTTTTTGAAAAGAAGTGTTTCCGAGCGTCCAGCCTGGCCCCTGTCACCTTTAATCTGAGGGGATGACCCCTCAGATTCGTGGTCGTTGCTAATTCGAAAAAATCCCCTGATATAAGACAGCAGTCTTGAAGACGTAATACGCGGAATGCTAGTATCA
>JAYGXS010000005.1:52386583-52428300 GCA_036362985.1 Ligula intestinalis
GAACATTGGAAAAATTAAGACCAGTCGAGAGCGTTTAGATGTGCCAGTAGGTCCACCATGTTTGCTGATCGGAATTCATGATAAAAACTATGATTTTGGGAAAAGGTTTCATCCGCCTACAGTTGTAGTTCACTAACAACTGTAAGATGGTCTGGACTCCAAAGTGCGCCTAAGGATGACAGTGAAAGTGGTTCGCATCCCCTACAAAAAATTAGGTCGATTATGTTTGCTCCTCGTGTGGCATAATCGACTACCTGATCCCACATGCCGATATCTATTGCCTCAAGTAAGTTCTCGAACTTTGAAGGACTGGAGAGTGGAAAACATTGCACGTCAGGAAGGTTAAAATCGCCTGCAATCAAGCAATACTTAAGATTAAAGTCAGCTGCGGCAGGAAATGCATGCGAGAGACAAAGATCGTAGTCCACAATGGCATACGGTGGGCGATAAACACAGCCAACAAGTAAGGAGTATTTGTTTTTCAGAACAACTCGTAGCCAGCAGCTCTGCTCCACCGCTGAGAATTGTGGATAGTCCGACGGGCGAAATAATGAGCAATATTTGATTATGGAGAGACTGGAAGAGAGGTGCCATGCAGGAGTGGAGTTTCAACCACCGAAAGGAAAAGGCAAGAACAGTAAAACAGTAGTGCTCATCGGCAATTTTAGGTCATTCTGGGTTGCAGGTTAACGTAATGAATTGATCCGGGTGCCCAAAATATCTAACGTAAACCAATGCATCTTGAGTTTTCTCATACATATAGCAAGGCTACCCGGTGTGGCTTGACGGTAAGATGATAAGTTGACCGCGACCAATATTATTACTATCGTCACTAAGCACATTGTCTCCTAGGTGGATGTAGTTGTCCACACGAAGTTTCTTCTGGTGTGTACGAAAATGGCAAAGACGTTCTGCTTCCATTTTGGCAAACATATCAACAACAAATTCAAGAAATAACGTTTTGGATCGGCTGTGTAGACTGTAAGTTCGGTCTCAGACAACCATGTTAAGATACAACCAGAAAGTAACTGCCGATATGGCCACTAAGATAATTTTATAAATTCTCCACCTCCCGCCAAACGGCCAAGATGCCTAGTACGTTTACCGAAGTTAGACTGTGAGGACTTCGTCCTCCGCCAGGAGTTTTCGGAGATGACGCAGGAACTTTACCACGAAGTAAATAAAGTTAAACAAGAGAAAGCCTATCTAAAAATGCATATTTCTTATACAGCGGTTAAAACAGCTCTTGAAGGCCAAAAACTGGGCAAAATCAAAGTACATATGCTCAGATAGCCTGGGCCGGTAAACCTGAAACTCGCATATCATCTAATATAATATAATATACAATGCGTTTATTATGCCAGTTTACAGGCAATTGTAAAGAGTTGGTAATGCACCTCTTGGGCGCCTTCCAACACCTCGAAGACCGGAAAAACCTAAAACAAACTCCCTATGTTGCGGCCAGTATTGGTTTTGTTTCAGGTTTTTTGTTTTGTCAATACTGGGCGAGATAGGGAGTTTGTTTCAAGTGAAAAAAACCTGCCTTCAAAGGGATGATACAAACGGAATAAATGTACAGTTGTAAGCTGAGTTGACTCATCAGCAGGAGAACTGTTTCATATCGTTTAAAAACATTAGTTCCAGACGGAGAGGGTTGGCACAAGAACACAGTGTTCTCAGTCTTCCTTCAATGGTTGTCAGCAAAAGTTGCGCGCTATCGGCTGAAGGGTTAGCAGACTGCGGGCTGCTGCTTCAGCAGCATTATCTTCAGCATGAAGCCTGGCGGGGTTCAAAGTCCACGAACGCCATCAGAGTGAAAGAGAGATTCCACCGAGTCAGCATACAAAATTCGTGAAAGTTGCCCTGAATGTAGAAAACTAGTTATAGCTCTCTTAAACATAGGGTAGTTTTGCTGTGTTTTAATACTTTTGGGCAGCTTATTCCAGATTGATATGGCATTTACTGAAAAGAATTGCCGGTACTTAACTGTACGTGCCATAGGAAGAAATAAAAATACGTCTCGATGACTGGCGCGTCGAGAGCGCTCAAGCTGCCTTATTGTACTAAGGGGATTAAAGGTTTGACCATTCAAAAGTTTCGACGGTAAAAATAGACCCTTTTGCAATCGACGAAGCCATAGGGGATCCAGCTTTATACGTTCGCACCTTTGTTGGTAGGTTAAGTTACGGTGTTCTGAAGTGAAAACTCTTCTAGTGAAGAAGTGCTGCACCGATTCTATTTTCTTCCGTTCACTAGTGCGCAGAAGACTGAATGGAGGCGAGCAGTACTCAAGACTAGGTCTCACGTTCATATTATAAAGGCTAGTTCTAACCTTTATAGTCTTAAAATTTCTAAGGATAAATCAGGTGGGTCGGCGTGCTTTCGAGACTATCAGGGCACAGTGCTCTGACAAATTGAGACTGTTAGAGTAGGATATGCCCAAATCCTTGATAACTCCTGGGACATTTAATTCGTGGCCGTCAATGCTTAATGCCGATTGATGATCGTCGCCAACAACCATAACGGAACATTTGTGCCATGTATGGGTGAGGTGCCATGTGCAACACCACTGGGCGAAGGCCTGAAGATCCGTTTTATCAGCTAGACCACGATGTTGCGATCTGCCGGTTTATATCGATAAGCGACTTTTAAATCATCAGCCTACATGAAGGGTCTGCCATACTGAAAACAATCTGAAACGTCGTTGACAAAAAGGCAAAATAGGAGCGGACCCAGTACACTACCCTGTATAACTCCACTCCTCACATGCGTGGGGTTGGAGATAACATTGGAAATTTTTACTCGTTGTGTGCGAGCACCCAAATAGGAAGATATGAAGTTCAGTGGCCTGCTACCTATGCCAAAGGAGGCTAGTTTCAGAAGGAGGAGGTTATGATCGACCCGATCAAAGGCCTTAGTCAAATCAAAATAGACGCTATAAGTGGCAAAACCGCTGTCTCTAGATTGCAACACATAATCAAAGAAAGAGAGCTGACAGGTGTCACAAGATCGTTTTTCGATAAAGCCATGTTGAGCTGTATTGAGCAAGTTGTTCTCTGTCAAGTGACGCATCACCTATTCTTTGATTAAGGGCTCCAAGGTCTTCGAGGCTGCGGGAAGTGTATTTATTGGCCTAAAGTTGTTGAATGACGTCGATCGGCCATGCTTGCAAATAGGCATTATGTGCGATTCCGTCAGCAACGAAGGAAAGGTTTCGCTCTCAAGAACAAGATTAAATACCTGACAAAGAATAGACGGAAAGATATCATTCGCTTCGCTAACTGGGACGCCATCTGGTCCTGGACTATAGGATTAACGATAACGACGAATGGCTACAGTCACATCCCAGACGGTAAAACTTATGGTTTCGAGTATGGCACCCGTCCAAGCCCGGATAACCGGAGGTGCAGCGAACGAACTTTCACTAAACGTTTTGGATAGGAACGCATTGAAGCTATCGGTGGTCAACTAAGCGTCAGCTATGGGGTTTTCTAAAGCATCTTGAAGTATGGGGTGTTGCGTTTTCCTCTGCGCTTTTACTGTACGCGTTTCGTCGAACGTCGATACGGGCCGGTTTCCTCTGTAGCTTAAAAGGATGACCTCGCAGATGGTCGTTCCGAGCCAATTCGAAGAAATCATCAAATTCTAGGGCGCAGTCTTGGCCTCTAACAATACGGTAGGTTTGTATGAGGTTCCCGCGGAGTTGCCTATAATTGAGAGGGAATAGATCAAGTTCGGTCAGTCTGTCTTCATAAGGCAGATGACTGAGATTCTTGACCATCTTCGAAGCCCTCGCCTGCACTCCTTTCAGGTGCAGGTAATCCTTCTTGAACCACGGACGCCAGGCCTGGACAGCATACTCCAAGTGGGACCAAACAAACGCTCCATAGGTTTTCCTGAAGAGCTCCTTGTCAATGTTGACGAATCTCCGCCTAATCGCAAACAGCACCTGTGTCGCGCGTTTAGCTGCCTTTACACACTGAGTAGATGGTTTAAGTGAGGAATTTATTAGAACACCGAGATTCTTTTGTTCGTACACAGTTGAAAGCGAGTGCCCATCGAGATTGTATTGGAAGGAATCGTTCTCCTCATCAGTCCTTCTAGTACGGAGTCTTAAAACCACACACTTTTTGATGTTGAAGTTTGAAAGCCAACGAGCAGACCAGCAGCTAAGTCGATTGAGACTCTCTTGAAGCGCTTTCCTATCGGCGTCAGACCTGATGGCTCTCCAGAGTTTGACGTCATCGGCAAACATGATAGCGCTGCAACCCAGGTCGTTGACACAGTCGTTGATATAGATGAGGAAGAGCAGTGGCCCTAAGACAGAGCCTTGGGGGACGCCACTCAGAACAGATGTAGGGTTTGACTTTAAGTCACCGATGCACACAGTTTGCGATCGCCCTGTGAGAAAATCTGTGATGCATGCCAGCAGGTTTCCTCTTATGCCAATTTCTGACAATTTATACATTAGACGCTTATGTGGGACGCTATCGAATGCCTTCTTGAAGTCCGTAAAGATGACGTCAACCTTACCATCTTCATCTAGTGCGCGAGTCCACTGCTCAGTGGAGAGTAGAAGGTCGGAAAGGCAAGAATGGTTCTTTCTGAAGCCGTGTTGGAGCCCTGACAGTAGGTTGTTCTCCTCCAAGAACTCCATTGTCGTCTTCTTAATTATCGTTTCCATCACCTTGCAGCAAATGCAAGTTAGGTTGACGGGCCGGTAATTGTTGACCTTCGTTCGGGCTCCGCCCTTGTATATCGGGTAAATATTTGCCATTTTCCATTCAGATGGCAGTTTTCCTAGTTCAAACGAAGAACGAAAGATATGTGCTAGGGGCTCGGAGAGTTCGCTTGCCAATTCTTTCAAGAACTTGGCTGGTATATTGTCTGGACCAGATGAATTTGCTTCTTTAAGGCTCTGCAGCTCCCTTTCAACTACAGATGTTAGAAGTAGTAGAGAATGAAGTGTTGGACCGGCGTCTGCAGCAGCACTGTTGGCATTATCAAAATGAAGCTCGGTTTTTCTAGTGAATACCGAGGAAAAGATCCGGCTACAGTACTCGGCTTTCTCGTCATTCTCAACGACTTCTCCGCCATCATCATTCTTAAGTACTGCGACAGGATCGTTGTTTTTTAACCTACTGTTAATATAGCGGAATAGAATTTTGGGCTTTTCTTCGGCCTGTTGGAGTATTCTTGATTCATAGTTTTTCCTGGCCTGGCGAATTGATTTTTCACTGCATTTCTTTGGTGTTGGAATTCCTCGAGGTGTACTGAGGACCCAGCTTTCCTGAATAAATTCCATTGCTTATTCTTCATCTTCATTGTAATGGTAACCGAGACATGGGCATCAGCCTGTGTAGCTGACTCAGAACTATCTGTTCTCGGCTATGCATGCGTTCGGAACGATCGAAACAATGGCCGTGGCGGAGAAGGCTGCGTCTTTATAAAGCAGCCCCTTGCATTTCGCCCGTCGGACTATCCACAATTCACAGCGGTGGAGCAGAGCTGCTGGCTACGAGTTGTTCTGAAAAACAAATACTCCTTACTTGTTGGCTGTGTTTATCGCCCACCTAATGCAAATGCAGACTACGATCTTTGTCTCTCGCAGGCATTTCATGCCGCAGCTGACTTGAATCTTAAGTATTGCTTGATTGGAGGCGATTTTAACCTTCCTGACATGCAATGGTTTCCACCCTCCGGTCCTTCAAAGTTCGAGAACTTACTTGAGGCAATAGATATCGGCATGTGGGATCAGGTAGTCGATTTTGTCACTCGAGGAGCAAACATACTCGACCTTATTTTTTGTAGGGGATGCGAACCACTTTCAGTGTCATCCTAAGACGCATTTGAGAGTCCAGACCATCTTACAGTTGTTAGTGAACTAGAACTGGAGGCGGATGAAACATTTTCCCGAAAGTATAGTTTTTATCATGACTTCCGATCAGCAAACACGGCGGACCTACTAGCAAATCTATACACTATCGACTGGTCTGAATTTTTCATATTTTTGGAGTTAAATGTTTGTACCGATGCACTGTACAAAGTGCTGGATCCACTTATCCTCCACTTGTTCCCGCATGAGAAATTAATGCATGTCAAGGATGAAGTGTACCTTCCTCTGTCTTTCCGTCGTAGGCTGCGTAAACTCGCTCGTCGTTTGCATCGGCAAAACGACACTTCCGTTCTGCCCTTGATCACACTGATCTTTGAGCAGGCTAAAAAGCTCTCCGAAGAACAGCAGATAACCGGTGAGACCCACTTCACTGAAAAGCCTTCTCTTAATGTTGCGAAACTCTTTGCGCGTACAGCAAAAGCGCAGAGGAAAACGCAACACCCCATACTTCAAGACCCCTTTGGAAACCCCATAACTGACGCTAAGTTGACCGCCGATAGCTTCAATGCGTTCCTATCCAAAACGTTTAGTGAAAAGCTCGCACGTTGCACCTCCAGATATCCGGGCTTGTACGGGTGCCGTACTCGAAACCATAAGTTTTAGCCGCTGGGACTTGACTGTAGCCATTCGTCGTTATCGTCAATCTTATATTCCAGGAGCAGATGGCGTCCCAGTTAGCCTTCTAAAAGCTGAAGCGAATGATATCTTTCCATTTTTTCTTTGTAAGGTATTTAATCCTGCTCTTAAGAGCGAAACATTTCCTTCGTTGTGGAAGGACTCGCACATAATGCCCATTCGCAAGCATGGCCGATCGACGGCATTCAACAACTTTAGGCCAATCAATACACTTTACACAGCCTCGAAGATTTTGGGGGCCTTGATCAAAGAAAAGATGATGTGTCACTTGACAGCGAACAACCTGCCTAATGCAACCCAACATGGCTTTCTCGAAAAACGATCTTGTGACACCTGTCAGCTCTCTTTCTTTGATTATGTGTTGAAATCTAGAGACAGCAGTTTTACCATTTATAACGTTTATTTTGATTTTACTAAGGTCTTTGATCGGGTCGATCATAACCTCCTCCTTCTGAAACTGGCCTCCTTCGGCATCGATAGTAAGCATGTGAACTTCATATCTTCCTATTTGGATGCTCGCACACAACGAGTAAAAATTTCCAATGTTATCTCCAACCCCACGCATGTGAGGAGTGGAGTTATACAGGGTAGTGTACTGGGTCCGCTCCTATTTTGCCTGTTTGTCAATGACGTTTCAGATTGTTTTCAGTATGGCAGACCCTTCATGTAGGCTGATGATTTAAAAGTCGCTTATCGATATAAACCGGCAGATCGCAACATCGTGGTCTAGCTGATAAAAAGGATCTTCAGGCCTTCGCCCAGTGGTGTTGCACATGGCACCTCACCCTCTCATGGCACAAATGTTCCGTTATGGTTGTTGGCGACGATCATCAACCGGAATTAGGCATTGGTGACTACCAACTAAATGTCCCAGGAGTTATCAAGTATTTAGGCATATCCTACTCTAACAGTCTCAATTTCTCAGAGCAGTGTGCCCTGATAGTCTCGAAAGCACTCCGAACCACCAGATTTATCCTTAGAAATTTTAAGACTATAAAGGTTAGAACTAGCCTCTATAATATGTACGTGAGACATAGTCTTGAATACTGCTCACCCCTAGTCAGTCTTCTGCGCACTAGTGAACGGAAGAAAAAAGAATCAGTACAGCACTTCTTCACTCGAAGATTTTTCACTACAGAACACCGTAACTTAGCCTAACAACAAAGGTGCGAACTTATAAAGCTGGATCCCCTGTGGCTTCGTAGATTGCAGAAGGGTCTATTTTTACTGTCGAAACTTTTGAATGGTCAAACCTTTATTCTTCTTAGTACAATAAGGCACCTTGGGCTCTCTCGACACACCAGTCATCGAGACGTATTTTTATTTCTTCCTATGGCACGTACAGATAAATTCAGGCAATTCTTTTCAGTAAATGCCTATCAATCTGGAATAAGCTACCCAAAAGTATTAAAACCCAGCAAAGATGCCTATGTTTGAGGGAGCTTTAACAAGTTTTCTACATTCAGGGCAACTTTCACGAATTTGGGTGCTGACTCAGTGGAACCTCTCTTTCACTCTGACGACGTTCGGGGACTTTGAACCTCACCAGGCTTCATGCTGAGGATAATGCTGCTGAAGCAGCAGCCCGCAGTCTGCTAACTCCTCAGCCGATAGCGGAAACGTTTGCCGACAACCATTGAAGGAAGACTGAGAACACTGTGTTCTTGTGCCAACCCTCTCCGTCTGGAACTAATGTCCTTAAACGATATGCAACATTCATGCTGCTGATGAGTTAACTCAGCTTACAACTGTACATATATTCCGTTTGTATCATATCTTCAAAGTCAGGCTTTTTCACTTTAAAAAAACTCCCTATCTCGCCCAGTATTGACAAAACACAAAACGTGAAACAAAAGCAATACTGGCTGCAACATATGAAGTTTTTTTTAGGTTTTTTCCGGTCTTCGAGGTGTTTGAAGGCGCCCAAGAGGTGCATTACCAACTCTTTACAATTGCCTGCAAACTGGCATAATAAACATAGTATATTAGATGTTATATTATATATTGTATTATACCTGGGGGAGTGCAGTGCCAGTGGAAGAGAGTGAAGGACCGCAGGCGCATGCGTATGCCCAAAACTTGGTGGTGGTTGTGTTTTCCAGCAGAATGTGAACAACTGCACATGCGTAGGGTGGGAAACACCGTATAAGCATAAGCCTCCAATCAGCGCTCAAGAAATTGGTGCGTCCATATAACGACTGGGCACTCGAATGCGTACACCCACAGGCGCGGACATTCTTATTAAATCAATCAGCGTGCAATTTAGTTAACGGAAAGGCAGACAACGAAACGAAATGGTGCGCGCGTGCCAGTAACACGCGTACGCATTGAGAGAGAAGCATAAATTTTCAGCCAATCATCTGCAGCACTAATATGTTAACCTTTTACGCCTACTGCTGAAGAACATCGCGCTAGCGAAATGCCACTAGGGTTTTTGAATAATTTCCAAGAAGCGTGTCTTCTATACTGAGATAGAGACTAAAAGCACGTAAGCTCGAGAGACTTGAAATTCGTAAACAATTTCAAACTTACTATGATGACTTGTGTCCATCGTTTAGGGATGGAATGTAACGAAAAAAAAACACTTAGTTTTATTTTTTCTGTATAATAATATTTAACCCCCTTTTCATATGCACAATAAATATTTCTTACTTTGAAACGGCTTCAATAAAGAACTTAAATGCTGCAATTCGAAAAAGGATGTTTTCTGTAAGGAAGAAGGTTCCTCTATCCGGCTAACAAATTTAACTCGACTTTGTCTAGCTTAAGTCGAGCTCGATTTTAGCAGGCCATGGATTTTGAGGTTGGTACAAACGTAAAGAACTAATTTACGTGTATATATCTCCACATGTAACGATGAATGGGATTGCTAATGGACACTTGGACCGTTGATTTCGAGGATAGCCACTTCGAGCTTCACTGAGTTGAAGCGCGTGATGACTTCCACAAGCTATACAGCAACGCTGATTTGTAAAGAATCTACCCCAGACTCACACATAGACCTGGTAGCCAAGCTAGATTCAATAAGGCCGGAGATTCGGGAGGGCGCAGACAGTGGGCGCGAACAAAACTCAACACGTGTACCAACAGCACGTCTCGCTTGGTAGGCTCCCGACTGCGAGCGCCGTAAGGCCTGCATTAAGAAGAAGCCATTGAATCTGACTCTCAGGCAGAAGACAGCCACTACACATAAAAAGGCACACTGGACCGAATGCGATGTCCGAGGTACCTCGCCAGCTATCAACTCTCTCAGCAACGGCGTTAAACGCAATGTGATATTTTGTAGCACCCTTGTATTCTAACTTGTATTCTACGCGGTTATCCGTATAAATTGAAGGAAAGCTATGCCAACCTAGAAGTGTGGGCCAACTTATTCTCGCACCGAGTCATTGAAGATAGGAATAAACTTCCTTCCTCAGTTGTTCTTACTGAAAGTGTCGACGCATTTAAACGAAATCTAGATATAAATTTACTTGCTGGTCATACATTTGGTAGGCAACAACGATTTATATAATGTATCTATGGCTTTGAACCACATGCATGATCTGACAGCATCTATCTGTAAAAAGAATTTTCAAAGGCTCTGCCTATCTTCCTTATTTATACTGAACTGTAACTTATGTATGTTCTGCGTGTCCGGCTCTCGTGTCTACCAGCGCGTGCCCGCCAGACGGTGTCAAAGCACAACGCAAGGTAACGGACATGTTTGGCCTTATTGGCCAACCATTTTACAAGGCCAGGTCACAAAGAATATTAATATGTGGTTATTGCTTACGCTTGAAAACTCCCGGTACCAGCGGCGCTTTCCCTGAGGCAGAAATCCAGACACGACGATTACAGCTGCCGGAATGCCACTCGGGATTCTGGCCTACTCATTGCTAGAGGGAACGCGTCTGTGAGTCCCTTACCTATAATCTCAAATTTTACTACTTTAACACTCTGGCCCTTTACGCCTTATCATATCATAAACGTCAACATATGTAAGTGTGTGGTTTTAAGACTCCGTACTAGAAGGACTGATGAGGAGAACGATTCCTTCCAATACCATCTCGATGGGCACCCGCTTTCAACTGTGAACGAACAAAAGGATCTCGGTGTTGTAATAAATTCCTCACTTAAACCATCTACTCAGTGTGTAAAGGCAGCTAAACGTGCGACACAGGTGTGGTTTGCGATTAGGCGGGGATTCGTCAACATTGACAAGGAGCTCTTCAGGAAAACCTACGGAGCGTTTGTTCGGTCCCACTTGGAGTATGCTGTCCAGGCCTGGCGTCCGTGGTTCAAGAAGGATTACCTGCACCTGAAAGGAGTGCAGGCGAGGGCTACAAAGATGGTCAAGAATCTCGGTCATCTGCCTCATGAAGACAGACTTACCGAACTTGATCTTTTCCCTCTCAATTATAGGCAACTCCGTGGGGACCTCATACAAACCTACCGTATTGTTAGAGGCCAAGACTGCGCCCTAGAATTTGATGATTTCTTCGAATTGGCTTGGAACGACCATCTGCGAGGTCATCCTTTTAAACTACAGAGGAAACCGGCCCGTATCGACGTTCGACGAAACGCCTTCTCTCAGAGGGTCGTTGGAGCGTGGAACGGAATCCCGGAAGATGTGGTCCTCTCAGATACTGTTGAAATTTTTAAACTCAAACTTGATTCTCATTTGCTGCGAAACTGTGGCAGATATAATGAACAAAGTGTCAGTAGCAGCACCTGGCAACTGGCTCACAATTATCGCTGATGTTAAGCCTACATTTGTACATTTGTATTATGTACTATTGTTACGGTGGACCTATTATGTGATTTTGGTTATGAATAGGGATTTCAAGGGTGAAAGCCTTCTTCCCTTAATAAAGTGACTGAAAGTGACTCATATCTTATAGTTCATAACCGTTGGGATACGTTCTATTATGTTTTATCCAGCCGGACTACTTTATATCCCAGAGTTTCAAGCACATCATATACTCTATAGCGAGGAAAGGAACACCACGAAGGTCAATCTAACCCTCTTGCCTATTGCCAGCAACAGGCAACCACCTAGATGTCAGCCGCCTTAGGCGGAATGAGCGCAACGCTGAAAAAGAATACAAACTGATAGAGCAGGTAGTGTATGGGAGGAGGAAGATGGTGATGAGGAGAAGAGAAGCGAAGAGGGATGAAAAGGAAGGGAAGAAAACGGAATAGGAGAACGAGAAAAGAACGAACAAGAAAAGGAGAGAGGAAACAAGGAGACAAGGCATAGCGGGCATGCGGAAATGCTGAAACAGTCACCTAGTAACTTTGGCGATGGAACCAAACGAATGTCCGCAACTTCAGTCTCAGTATAATTCACTCCATGTCCTCGTTTCTTCGTCTTCGTCTTGTGGGATAGGTGAAAATGTCAAGGTATCTGGACCTCGAATCTTCACGCACAAAATATTTCGTTTATCTACATATATAAGTTCGAGGTCAAGTCAAAATTCTTGCTGCGGGAGGCACAACTTGACATTTGATATCAGTATGTTTTCGCAGTTTATTCAGTTCTTGAAATATTTGGTTGTGTCTCTGATAAACACACTATATCCCATCTTTTTAAGCACTTATATTTCACTAGGCAGTTGCCTCGATTTTTAGAATCACTTCGAAAACGTCATATGTCTGTTTATAAATGGACTGCATCTTTTCTATGTGTAGTAGACAGTATTATTGCGACTAGTCAATATAGTTCAATCTCGTCTGATGTGTTTCTCGTCTCAGGAACTATCAATTTACTCAAGACGAAACACCCTAATAGCATCAAGTCACCGAGACCTAGCTTATTGTTAACCATAAATATTTATGGTGATGTAGCGTCTCATTATGTGATTGGCCGATGCTGTTCAAGCCGCCCAACCCGGTGCTTCAGAATTTTCGACTTTTCTGTAATATTTTTTCCGTCAATGCGTTTACTTTTGCGTGATGATCGTAGACCGCCTTAATTTGGGGCGAAAAAATCGTCGTTTAATTTCAGTCCACGTATCTTAGACTTCATCACCTTTGCAAGGAATCAGGGTGTCTTACATTTCTCGCAATTGATATTTCATCAATTGGTGACGTCGAAATAATGCCGATTTGTTTGGTATGTGCGGCAAATGATGTAGGTCTTAAGCAGCCTCTTCTTCTCGCTGAGTAGGTTTCCGATTTATGCATCGGCGTCAAAACCACTTGTCTGTTTGATTGCTTTGACCATATGTTGTACATATGTGGTCCATGGTTTGCATGCAGATAATGCACTATCAACATTTGTTTAGGGCGCTTACCAGCTCTACCTTACATGAAGGGCAAGCAGTACTGTTTAGAAAACGTCTGACCTTCACTATTGGCTTCGGCTTTATTCAGTAGAAGGTCAACTCCTCTTAACCTGCGTCCAGTATGATATTCTAGGTTAGCTTCTCTGTATTACTTTTTTAATGTGGGAAGGCGTAAGGAAAGGTGAGCAAAATTGTCACTGATGGGGATCAGCGCAACACCGGTTATCCCCATATTGTTGAGTCTGCTGGTGGAGGCAATTATCAGGGTACTGCTACTAGGCTGAAGCTGCCTTCGGGGGACCACAGCTAAGGGTTAAGCACCAGTTAAGGGCAGCAAGAGGCAGTCGCCACTTGCACAAGACACGTACTTGGACGTAGCGATTATGTACAGTTCCCTACCTTAGACACCATTACGTACAAAGACTGAAATCGACTGACGAAAAACCAGAACACGTCAGATATGTACGTGGGCGAAGAACTAAAAACCCAAACTTCTACCCCAGATTTAGATCTCTCGAGCCAACACCAGTTGTATAAGAGTTTCCAGAGAATTCTGTCCCATGGGTTGGTTAGCAACGCCTCCTTGCACACAGTCATATTATCGTAACATATTTAGGATAGGTTAGAGGCCACCAGAGAGACGTTTCCCGCTTTAAACTTCACAAGTGCCACCAAATCGCTTCTGCCTCCTGCAACTCAATTAAAAACTCTGAGTCGAACCACCAAAGCCCCTTGCTCTAATGAGAAAACGACCTAAACAAGGCTTTATTACCGACGCGGATGTATTTTGCTACCTCTACCTGGTTACGATCAGGTATGGAGAAGCATTGCTAATGCTTATTTTAGCCCGTCGGTCGGGGAAATAACCAAGGCAACTACAGAAGAAAGCAGGGTACTGATATGGAGTCGTCTAAATATATACCTATCAACCAATTTAACTGGCATTTTTGGTTGTATTCAAGGGCATATTATTTCTGAGGGTGAACGAAGCATATCAATGAACATAGATTGACTACGCTATTTCAATCCATGGCTCTGCCCACAACACCTCTTTCGCCGTATATTGCCTATTCATTCATAACTCGAGGCATCTACTCGGGTTTGCAGAACAGAGGCTTGTCCACGTTTGGTTGTAGGTCTCAGGTCCAAGTAATCCAACAATTTGACTTCCACAGTGATGACCCAAATCAGAGAGGAATCCTCGAGCAGCTGTTGTTATTGCTTACTAATACTCACCTAAGCTAACCACCCACCAAACCAATTTCTGCTACCGGAGCCGTGCGTGTATTCAGTTCACGCAAACAATTTATAGAGAAGTCTTGCTTTATGATTGGTGGCGATCCATCACTGATTCAATCTAATTCAGTAGGCTAGTTCTATGTGCATCCTTGTTCTTCCTGACCAAAAACGACAGATGGTTTTGCTTTGTTTTCTCTTTTTGAAAAATGTGAATGCGCATATTGAAGATTGCTTCGAGCTTTACAAAATAAAGC
This sequence comes from Ligula intestinalis, assembly GCA_036362985.1. NCBI lineage: Eukaryota > Metazoa > Platyhelminthes > Cestoda > Diphyllobothriidea > Diphyllobothriidae > Ligula > Ligula intestinalis. The sequence goes on from JAYGXS010000005.1 coordinate 52,400,878, forward strand.
TTCTAGCCAACTATTTTTTCCAATTGTGAAAAATTCGATGGTCTCGCTGGGATTTGAACCCACGCTAACAAGGAAAAGCTTGAGTACAGGCAACACTCTAGCCAACTTAGCGATTGAGGCCCTAATACCGCTGTGAATTTAATCACATTTGGGTCGATTTACCCGCTCAACATATTTCAACGTATGAAATCCACCTATACTGTTACAGTAAGCTAAATGCCCAGGTAGGATATACTAAGAAATCAATGTAGAATCCACCAGATGACTACTAGAATAGATTTGGTAGATTTGATGATTCAGTTGACTAACTTGAAAAAATGATTTTTTTTATCCCTGGGGCTCAAACCCTTAATACTGTTACTTTAGACAGTAAGAAACTTATTAGAGTTCGCTATTGCACAAACATATATTTCTCCTCCTTACCAACAAACTTATCAAACTATTGTTCCCTTTTATGCAGTTCGGATGTCGCACAACAGTATCGTTGATCTGAACTTTACATGAAGCAATGGATGCAGATGTTGTTTACGTTCTTGCCCAGGAAGGCGTTAAGGTTTCCCACAATACGCGTGTGGAGTGGTTCATCGGTAACCTAAATAAAAGGATTGTTTTCGACCAACCGGATGCTCCGGGCATATGCCTGGATGACGATACGGACGGTATTTGTCAGGACACGGGACGTGCTCAGCCTGTGGATTGGAATGTGCTCACCCTTGCTGCAGCCTCCCCCAGTCTCTTGCCCCAAAAATTTCCCCTTACCTACTACCTTCGTCCGTCGACTACTGTCAAATTTCTCGCACAGGCTTATCGCATTGTTTTTGTCATCGATCTCAGTCCTTCAATGTTCCAGCCAAGTTCTTCCGGTTACTGCCCATTACACCATGCCACCACAAGCATAAAAACTACCCTCAGGCGTCTTATACCCGAAGACTGCACTTTAGAACTGCCCCTAAGACAAGCCTATCTGAAGAAACTCTCCTTATTTATCAGCATTATTGGTGTTGTGCCAGGCAGACAGTCCTTCACCATCATACACGACTGGGAGGCGGAGAGGGCAAGTCTGGGAGCAGTAATGTACACTGTTGCCCAGAAGCTGTTCCATCTGGAGGCGACGGAAGAGCTTCTGAAACCACAATCTGCTCAGGATGACCGAACTACCTCAGCGCGCTCTGCCCTTGTGGATTTATTACGGCATGGTGTACTGACCCTAGCAATGCAAAAACCTGACTGGGCACCTGCCTCGCTCGTTATCATATCTGACGGCTGTCTTGACACCTACGATATGGTGGAGCTCGATCGCAGCTTGGCCCACTTGCGTGCGGAAGCTATTCGTTGCTGCTTCATTGTCCTCTTTCCATACACCTGTCAGAACGAGACATGCAGTGCTGAGTTTCCAGCTCCACGTGGACTTCTTATGGCTCTCTCCAGCGGTCCCTGCGTTGCACAGTATGATCTCTGCCGATTTATTGCACACGCCACGGCTGGATTTTGCCTGGCTAATCCTTCAAAACGGTGGAAGAGTCTTCGGGAGGCACCGGAAAATCCATCAACTTGGAATTCTGTGCACGAGTTGTTTTTGGCGCTTAAGTTACAGGATGATGCCAGCAGTGATCCCGCCAAAGAAGGTGACCAAAGTTGGACGCCGTTGGACGAGATAAGGCCCTTTTCTCGGGTTGTGCATGCCTCCATAACGCACGTTTTAGCCTCCCGACTGAAAGATGGATATAGGCTGCGATCCGCCTCTGTTTTCGTTCACCGCAAGCAACCGCAGAGTCACAGAAATGGATCTTATTCGGAGATTGGAATAGATAAACTTGTGCGCCAAGGCCAGCTTCCAGTCGCTAGGAATCCTCATGTGCAGCTAGAGCTTGTATTGGCTTGGAAGCCAGGTGTTATATTTAATTATCTTCTTTGTGGCGAATGGTATTTACCCATTGGCAATTTACCCATCTTACAGTCGTCGAGTGCCTCGCCCATTTCTACACAAACTCCTCAAAAGGGCATTAGTTTGCCTCTTCAGCATACGTATTATAATCATCATCGAAGGCGTCAGCCAGGAGGCCTCTCTCAACAGGACTCGCCGGAATCGAATGCACCCTATTGCGTTGCAAATCTCCGTGTACTCGCCAGTTATTCGTTTATTCGTGGGGTGACAAATGACTGGAAGCACTATCCGCGAAATAAATACCGAAGGTCGGTTTTGGACAGATTTGCCTTTCATCTGCGCCTGCTGAACCATGTAGATGACTACCTCGAAAAGGTGTCTTCTTTCAATGTAAATCCCTCTATTTACACAGTCCCTTCCCAGTACATGAATGGTATATCTCCCGTCTTTCTTACGGTTCAGGCCCAAGGTGGGAACCTTGAAATCCATCTGGCGGGCAATCTAACAGAAGATCCGGCTAGAGAACAACCTGGCAAATCCGATTCGCTCTCATGCTTCGCATCTTATTGGAAAAGTCTCCTGTCATTGGATATTGCTAATTGCTACAGGTGGATGCATACGGATACAATTTATATCCTCCTTGAACACGACTCGCCTCTGCCACAGAATCTGTTTATTCCGGTTTCTGGTCGACGCACCATGGATACCCTGTCTTTCCGACAGTCCCTCTCTAGAATACACAGCATGTTCTCCGAATGGAGCAGCTTTGTACTGCTGGAGAATCACACTTATATCAGATTTGAAAGTTCATTTAGTACAGGCACCTTGAGTACTTCCAGTAATGACCTTTCAAAGGATTCAGCACTGTTGGAGCCATGCGACCCAAGCGTGCCGTCGTACTTCACTCTGGTGCGTCTGGAGATGAAACTGCCTGAAATACGTGTGAGGATAGCATTTGCTGCAGGCATACCATCTGATCTCCGGCGTGCCACCTTGCAAAACCTCTCCGAACAACTGAGGTCCGTAAGTTTCCCGCCTCGAGGTAAGCAAGCCGTTCCAAAATCAAGACACAAGTCTGGCAACTTTCACCACCTTTCTGATGCCGATGTGCATGTGCCGCCTCTGCAGAGGTCTTGGGCGGAGACTCCGTGTTGCATTGTTATTCGTTCACGTCTGGACCGCCTTGTAGTTGAAACGGGAACATACTGTGGCACAAAGGTTCGAGCCATTCACTCTTCCACCACCGAACAGTCCTCCATTCGTAATGGAGGTTCGCAGCTCATAAAGTGTACAGTGTCTGAGGTGCGCTGCGATGTATCTCCATCACTGCTGAGACAGCATCTTTATCATATGGCTCGAATTTGGGTTTTGCCTCTCCACTCCAAATCTGTTAACTGTCTTCAGAAGATATTCTCCACCCTGATGAATCTTCGCATTCAAGAGGGTTTCCACTTTGTGCGTTCAGGTCCTTTGCCAGGGTTTATCAGCCTTGTCAAAGAAATCCTCTTCACTACCGACTCCATAAATTCGGACGCTCAGCCCTGTTTGGTACAGTACCATCTCTACCCCTTCAATCCTCGCAGTGGTCGTTCTTCTCTCCTAGATAGTGACAAAAACGACTCAGATGCAATTCAACAAGCCGGTGAGGACGTGCAGCGTCTGCTAGACCATCTGTTACCGCCTGTTCCGCCAAGCGTTTTGTCTAGGCTCAAGTCTCTGACAGCCTCTCATAAAAGTTCCGACTTTCAGATTGTTAGTGAGGTTTGGATTGAGCCTAAACATGGTCGAGCCTTCTGCCTATCAAGGGAGGCGGACTATCTGGCTCACCTCTCCTATAAACAGGTTGCGCGGCGCATGCTACAATTAGACTCAGCCTGCCTGTCGGCATACTTTACCCTTGAAAGTCTACTTAATTTATGCCTATTGAAGATAATTCGCCTGCGAAGAGCAAGTGGTGCTACAGTTGGCAGCAAATCGTCCTCAAAAAATAGCTTCCTGCAGGAATCTGCTGAGAGATTACCAAAACGGACGTCTAATGCACCCGTGAAAGTCGCCACTGACTCTGTCACCCCTGTTCCCTTCGACCTAACTAACCTGATTGCAGTCGCCCCCCAACTCTGTCTCGTCTATCCACTGCCCATAGATCCAGCTGTTATATCAGCCGACGAAGGTAAACTGAATTACTTGGCTACAGAAAATTTGCTAGCCCAACTCTTTCTAAATTTGGGCCAGCACATGCCTCATGTTGCTGAAGTTCCGATGACTACCGTAGACTCTGAGGCTTTTGACAAGTTTCTGATAAATACACAGCCATCTGCTTCGCAAGATACTCTGTGGTATTTTCTTAAAAAGTCCTCAGTCCCCGAGTGGCAATGCTTTGCCACTGTGTATGGCCTTCGAGATCCGGTGGATAGTCTGGGCAGGGAAGGTGTAGATCTTAAGTCCACGGCCATTGCCTTCTTCTTCCTGCCCGCTAACCTTGGCGCTGCCGCTTCAGCTTTTACTCAGGCGATTGTCACAGCTATCCATCCGAGCGCTCAGTTCTCCTCTGGATCTTTCCCCATTTTTGTCTTCTCCTGCTCTCATACTTATCTCTCTTTCCTCTTGGATGATCGTTGGACTTACACCAGACCGATGCGAGTGGTTGTAGATGCTCTGCTACACCCAAACAAGAAAGATATTCGTACCGTCGAGGAGAAGAGTGGTTCGCTGCTTTTCAGACACGACTCTCTACCCATCCGTCCCCCACAAATCCTTCTAGAAACTGCCAAAGGGAACACAAGGCTGACCCATGAGTTGATGTCTTTGTGGCGTTGCCTTCGCGAAACCACCAGTCTCCTCATGGGTCTGTGTGACGAGTCCTTTGTGGAGAGCATACATCGGGCTCTTGGTCGGGGTTTTCCACTGTCAGACAATGTTCTTCACATGGTTCTTGTCTCTGACAGGTTTTGTGCCTCTTTGCGCCCAATAAAAATTGATGCCACGGACTTTCTGTGTGCCACCTGCTCGCACTGCTTTAACACGGTTAAACGGTGTCAGATGGAGGGCGATGACTTGTGCTCGTCAGATGCAAAGGGCAGGGTGTTTGCATGCAACGCCACCGTGCCTTGTCAAAGTACGACACCAGTGCAGTGTGGTCTTCGCATTAATGATCACGCCAGAATTCAATCCCGACTGGCAAGTGTTATCAATCAGTTTTTCGCACCAATTCCCCACTTTCCGGGCTTCTACTTCTTTAGACTGCCAGACTGTCCCAACGTCCCTACCGTTTGTGATGAAACATCGGGAGTCATTCAGGCACTGAATCTTGCGACAGAGGCCAACTACGAACACGGGTTAAATAAGAACTGTGGCTCTGCACACGTGGTCTTCTCGGCATCGCCTATCTCAGATGAGGACACACAGGATACGTCACATCCTCAGTCGCCGATTCAATCTGCTCCACCCAGTGTGCTGCTGACAACAAAACCCCTTTTTCTGAAGCATGAGGTCCACCTCAATTATTGCGGTGCCTCACTCACCCTGCCTGCTGAAGATCTCCCCTTCTGTTTGTTAGATCTTCTACCATCTCTTTCAGAACTAGTCGATAATACTACTAAGGATACTAACGTGCTGTCCGAGGTAAGATTGGAGGATATTCGCTTAAAGGTGGCTTTTATTCCGAGAGTATGGCAGCCAACCTCGACTTCCGCATTAGATGTTGCAGCGGATAAGTTGCAGGATAGTGAACAGTTTTCTAAAGCTACTACTTTTTCAACTGTCAAAGAGGAGGACGATGAGAGCGAACAAGAAACATCCGATGATACAGGCCCTGAATCACCGGATTCGTCCACCCCAGACACCGACTTGCCATCAGCCCATCGCAAAGCATCCTCAGGCATGGCTACTGCGTACAGGAGGAGGACCTCCGACAATGTAGGCACAGATGACGAGCCCGAATTTGAGGAATCTCCTTTTGCACCATATCTCTGCGACTGCGTAATTAATCCGTCGGTGGACTGGGAACCTGCCTGCGACCTTTGTCGCGCTTTTACCTGTGACGACACTATCCGATACCTAAACACGGAGCAGCGTAGCGCATTGCAACAAACTGTCCTTATATTCCGTTGGTTGCTCAAGGATGAAGTTATTTGCTCTCTACGACTTTTGTATCCCATCACTCAGCGCGCTTTGGAGTTGGTTCTGCAACACATGGAGACCACTAATATGCTCTTAGTAAACTCAGCACCTGCTGTCGGTTCCGTCATGCGAACCCATCATGTAATGCAGTCAGGTCTAGCAATGTCGTCGCTGCCACAGCTACAACTTCCTCAAAGTTTCCACTCTGGAAGAGTCGCTGAATTTGATGTGCTGGAAGACCTCACAGCTGGCATAAAGTTGGATTCTGTAAGCCTTCTGTTCGTCATGAACACGGAAAAGGCGATGCCCAAATTCATTAACAAGCTGGAATCCATATCTTTCCGCAGTTCTCGTGGAAAGCTGGTGCGTTTGAATGAATATTATGTGGTTTGTAGTCTTATGCCACCGAAGGAGAAATCCTTCAACTTTGACTCTTGTCAACCGTCAATGGAGAGCTGTCAGCCATGCGATGAGGCCGGCTTCCCATCTAGTCTGGACGGAATGATGAATTCAGCGTTGCCCAATACCCTGTATTACAGTCGATCCGATGGTAAGCTGTACGAGCCGGACAATTCACCTGCTGAGCAAACGCTCAGTTTATCCTGTGGTGCCAATATTTGCTGCAGTGCTTTAAAACATGGGGTCGATGTTCCGTCAACGTTCTCTTCAACTCCACGACGGAATCCTGACTACTTCTCTCCCGACGTGGCCTATGGCCTTCACATTTCCGGGCAAGCTGGATACGATGGCGATTCTAGCGCCACAGAGAGTGAGAACTTTGAGCCAGAAGATGTCCAATCGCCGGTGCCAACCCCACTGACATCATTACATGGACAGAGGTCTGTTTCCCTCGGTCTCACAGCCACGACAAACCCTCGATTTGCCTCATATTCCTTCCCTCCACAGAAAGCAGATAAACGCTGTTCGGTACAGCCCAAACGCCGTTCGTTTACTAGCCGTCTTGCCTATTGGTTGATCTTTCGAGTTGGCAGTTCCTGTGTCACCGCGTATTTTCACCACTCAGATACTCACTGTGAGCGCGGTCCACTGGGGTCTGGCGGATCCGAATGCCTCTACTGTCCCGTCTTTCAGAAGGCCATTAAAGATCTGCAGGAGGCGGTTACCTTTGTCAATCGCACTCTCCTTCTCGACCAACTCAGCACGGAGCGCATGTGCGATCCGCTTCTCCTGCCGGATGACATCGACGAGGGTGGCGCTGGCTGTCGCTTCCGGCCGATTGACTCCTTCCTCAATCCCAGATCTCGGCGGGTTAATCGAAAACGCTTTCCTCCTACTCATAAGAGTCCCCGTTCAGCAGATCCGCTCATGTCCGCCTCGTCTACCACTGACACCGACTCTGCGGCGGCTGTCGGCATGCAGTTGGACCAACGATTACATCAGCGCGTTTCCGCGGCCGCGGCCGCCACCATCTCCTCGCCCATCTCCAGCAGGCACAAACGTTTGCAAATCCACCAGGACCCTGCAAAAGAGGTTGGACCGACTTCGCATCAGGTCACAGCACTGACGCATATGGTACCGGGCATGTTTGCCTGCCCCACCCAATTTGTCATTCGCATCGAAATACATCCGCGTGCCGCGTCCGGTGGTGGTGAGCGTGGGAACCGTGTACTGCCAGAACTCCGTCGTCTGTTGGAGAACTTTGCTGTCCTCAACCGTGCTAACATGTTTTTTCTCATAGACGGCCAGGAGGCTCAGGCGGAGCACTCTGTAAACACAACTGCGGCAGTGGCGTGTGTACGCCCTCAACGGATCACCTTCCATAACCGTCAACAGCTGGGCTCCAGCTATGCTACTAACCTGTCTACAGCTGCTGAAACCAGAAGACATGTCTCTGTTCACAACACTCACTCCTCGTCGTCCTTTTACTCCGCTTCCTCCTCCTTTTCCTCCCAGAATCGTACCTTCTACATGCTTCTGAAGGAGGTTACAGACTCAACTGGCGACTGTTGCCTCTTTCCTGGCCTGGCCGCCAAAGATGATCACCCCTGCTCTGCTTCCTCCTCTAGTGGTGTCCATCTCATCCGACGCGAAAGCCTACCCGCCAATTTGCCTCTTGGTGATCGATCACGACATGCCGTCCTGTCGCCTGCAACAAACCTACCGTTTGGCACGAGAACTGTTCTGCAAGCTACACTGCATGGCATCTCTGCCCCTAGCAGACATCTCAATGCCTCTGTGCGACAACTGCTACAAGCCCAACTAGACAAAATTGTGCTTCAACGCCTGTCTGAAGCGCTCTCCCGAAATGCCCTCAACCGACTCACCCGTCCAGACCTGGATTTCTTCTTTTCCCGTTGCTGGGATCATCCACACCTGCAGCTGGTCACCCATTTGCCGGCAGACCTGTTTAGTCACACGGTCGCGCATCTGCATATTCCCACGGGCGCCTTGGTGCTACCTTTTAGTCAGTATCTCAAACAGAACCTTCTGTTATTTACCAATCAAGTGAAGCCTGAGCGGGAACTGACAACATTTCTGCGAGAACGTCTGGGTTGTGGCGAGCTCCTGCTCTATAACCGGCCCCGCGGCATCGGACTGACAAAGTCGGGCATAGCTGCTGTCCTAGTGAGCATCCTAGAAACCGACCAGACAGGCGAAATAAGGCCCTACAAAATCCGTTCTTTTATCGAACCCCATGAGTGGTTACATAGAACGCTGGCCAACTCCACGGAGGCCTTCACATTTGACGAACTCTGTGCTCTCCTGTCACACCTTCACTTCTCCTCAGAAAACAAAACTGCCACAGAAAGCAAAGACGAGAGTAGCAGTCTGGCACGCGCTCAGGGCAGTCATCTTTTGGTGAAATTTCAAATATGGGAGCGTGGCGAGGCCAACGTTCCGCAACTGCTTGATCGACTCAAGTCGGCTGTTAAGCACGCTGTCCTTGACCTTATCACAGAGTACTTAATCCTCACACAGCCACTCACCACGGTGGAAGTGCCCATCTTTAAGACTCGATCAGCCGCACCGCCACCTGTAGAGGCCCTATCTGGACAATCTATCGCGACCGCATGTGCAAGTAGCAGTTTCATCTCCTCCTACCTCCTATCTTCACACTCTGTCCAGATGTCTTCGTATCTTGCCACTGTCCTTACGCCTTGGTTGGACGTTGCTACTGACCTGAAAACCCCCCTGGTGACAATAAAGAACTTCTCAATAAGCTCCCACCTCAGCATCCGCTTCCTTGTCAGTGAACTGGTATCCCAGCTAAATCTACTGGTAGAGGAAGCGAATGGCGCTTTCGGCGGAGTTCACTCGAGCAAGTGTCCAGTCCTGTCGGCCATGATGTCTTCTTCATCCCCTCAGTCGTCCACCGACCCGCACGCGCGATCCGCGGCCCGTTCTCTATCCAGCTGTCTGCAGCCACCTTGTTCATGCCTTCGCAGCATCCACTTTTTTGCCTTCCAAAACAAAAGCACTACCAACACCATCAACAGTAGTGAGAACTCTTCATCCTGCTGCATGTCTAATCCTGAAAAAGAGCTGGTTGGTGGGCAACAGTGGACCAACTTTTCCTTCTCATCCACCGAAACCGGCACCGCCGAATCACCACCGCCAACGAAGATGGCCCCGGGTCAAAGACGTGAATACCTGATCATTGGCAGGAACTACTCTATTTGCAAGTTCCAGTCGACGCTCGACGTGATGTATCACCGTCTGCGTGCTCCCACGACGGGGCAATGGCAACCTGCTCCGCTAAAGTCTAGAGAGGAGGTCAGAAAACGGTTTTCTAACGTTGGCCATCCAGATGCCTCTAGTCTGTCGATGGTTTTTGTGCGAGCAAGACCAGGTGAGTCATCATCATAAGGAGTAGTTTTTTTTGAATTCTTATTATCCCGTTTGAGATCAGCAGCTACCACGATTTACGTTCTGTGAATATTCCCATGCTACATTTAACAGGTCAGTTGAAAAACTCATTTTTTTTCAGTGATTAATCATCGGGTCATTCAAATCACATGGAAAATTAATTTTTATATCACGCGCAGGGCTTATATGTATCTCTTGGTGGAGAGGAATGAAGGGTTAGTCACATTCTTCGGCCAACAAAGGCGGACAACAAAGCGCTTCTGATTTGCTAACCGAATAGCCACTGCTCTAGCTGTTGCTAAAACCAGTGAGCGTGGATCTTTAAATTAATTAACTGTTACCCGGTAGCCGATCAGAATGGAGTCTGTAGAGTCACGGTGGTGTTTCGTATCCATAAGATGTGCGATAAGAGCACTTTAAATCAATCGGGTTTCTCATTAACCTGGCTGAACATGTAGATGTTCGTGTTACTTTTTTCTCCAACTCCTCGTCGCGAGGCCAAATTTCCTGCGTCACAGAAGCAGGTTAATGAATAAATACGCATCAATGTGACCTACGATAACAATCAGTGTTAATCCTTTCCACCATACAGCTGTAGGAGGGGAGATTTCGCCAAAAGTACGCGTAAGTTTGCTACAGAGGAAGCGCACGCGTGATAGCTGCAAGCATTATATTCTCTCAGACTGAAGTACTACTTTTATCAGGCGTCACACCTATCAAGATCAGACGCATGACTGATAGTGTTACTTTTTTTCTTATTGTGCCATCGTGAAGCATGACCGTGCCGGGTTTTGAATAAAAGTCTCAGGGGTATTGTTCCAGTTGACACCATATTTAAGCAGGTGTTCCCCGAGTATCGTAATCATTGAAACGCACTCTTTGAGTATTACAGTCTACACAGTCTTTGTCGGTAATGCCTCTCAGGCCGAGAATTGTTTGCCAGCTCATCCTTGTCACTAGTTTTCCTCAGAAGATTAGCTTTTGCAGGCGTCAAGTAAAGTCACAGTAGTTAATAAATGCACCGGCACAGTCGAACATTTTAAAAGAAGGTCGTTTACATAATTATAGGAGAATACTCTCTTTTTCCAAGTAATACAATCTGTTAACACAAGCCAGCAGGTGTAACTGAGCTAAAAGAGCAGACAGTAATAAAAAAACTCCTGAGGCGCATCGCTCAGAATTCAAAAAACGGAATGTAATTTGTGGTTTTTTTGGAGAAAAACTGTCGCTCGTGGGGGGGGGGGTAACATGTGAAACATAGGACCGGTATGCTGCTGTGAATGTTGGCCGCAAGCCAGGGGGCCCACGAAGAGGAGGCCGCAGTCACGCGAACATCTCGAAGAGCCGGAGGTGCATGTGAGGAAGAAAGTGACAACGCCGCTAAGCATAGGACCATAGGTGCTGTAGAGGCGACTGCAGGTGCGATAATTGCAGTTAGCATAGTGAATGTTATAACGAAGAGTTCAGCATCGCTAGTGTTATAACGATGACATCTGATATGTGTCACCGTAGAATTACGCCCTTTAAAATCACCAAGAACACAATAAGAAGGGCATAATTCTGGAATCCACCCGGAGAAGCTGTATCGGGTGGCTTTTGCCGCTAGTTGGTCTCCAGCACGCTTTTTGTCCCGCCTCGGGGGCAAGCCCGGGCATTGGGAGCGGACTAGCGTGTCCTCTCTGTCCGCGTGTGTTATGCAACCCTCCCTGTGTCAGGGGTGACAGTGTCTTAGACGAAAGTGTCACGTGCGCGTTCGCCTGTAGCCTGATTGGCGCATTGGGACAACTGCGACCAGTGGCGCGCGCTAGCAAGCGCGTGCATCTGTGTCCTCTCCAGAGGTTAAGGTCATCTCGCGTGGACAGTCATCACCTGTATGCGGTCAGAGCTAACAAACAAAGACACTTGGCTAGGCTCGACGCCTCAGAAAGCCTCCAAATGTTGCTGGCATTTGGTCCGGCTAATATCCAAACGGTGAAAAGGAGGCAGCGAGAGGTAGACAATACGCCAGTCCACTGCCACTACGAAATAATTCACGTGTAAGTCAACGCTCAGTGGAATACGCGAGGATCTGGGGAGATCATGTGACCAAGACAGGCGACGGGTGAGAGAGAGAGAGACTGGTCAGTGGCGCGTGTCGACTCGCGAATCCCCCAATAATAGCCGCTGGTTTGGAAGGAGGGTGGGTTGGTCGCCTGGAGGGTGAGACAGTAATCCACTAATACTGCCGACCTGAGCAATAACTGGCCAATAAAGCTGGCTGTTGGGCTGCCTCATAAGGCTTGAACACTTTCAGCGCATTAAAACTGAGAAAAAACTGTCCTGCAAGAAATCCCATTTGTAACAGCCGGCAACAGAAACAAGATGGGATTAGTCTCGGGACAGAATCCGCGCATATGCAGCTCACAAAAGACTGAATGCAAATTGGCCACCGTATTTATCCGAACCAAGTTCGGATAAGAGTGCACTAGTGAGAGCTTTCAAAAAACAGAACAGAACAGCGCTCAATAATGCGCTGTTGGAGAAAATGATGGGGTTGGTAAGTCCTTGTTGTCCTAACCTGAGGAACACTTTGCAGACTGCAGGCGTAGTTAAAAACCCATGATCACGGGGACGACGGCCAGTACGTAAAAGATAGGACTGGTATGCTGCTGTGAATGTTGGCGGCAAGCCAGGGGGCCCATCCCGAGAAATGTCTTTATCCGAAGGGCCACACGAAGAGGAGGCCGCAGAGTCACGAGAATGTCCCCAAGAACAGGAGGTACGAGAATGATGCGCCCTTGCTGTAACAAACACAGAGGAAACCACCACGTTCGTCAGCAGTCGGTTTTTAGTTCGATATGAGGAAGAACGTGACAAGGCCGCGTAGCCTAGGACCATAGGTGTGATAGAGGCAACTGCAGACGCGATCATTGCTGTTCGCATAGGGAGAAGGAGGTAGCGCGAAGTTATTGGCCATGCACGGTGAAAAATGCTTTGAGTAACTAGTTATACTACTTAAAAATAGCTATGGGCATATTTATAGCATTTAAATGGGGGTTTTAAGGTTTGGTTCCAGAGAGCTCATTGTTCTTTCAGTTTGTGTTGTGGCACGTAAGGCTGTGCTAGTCAAGCTTTGTCTTAAAGATCTCCACGGCTGGGGACATGACAATGTCCGCAGGAAGGAAATTCCATGCCTGAATTACTCTCTTCGAGAAAAATAATTTTCTTGGGTCAAGTCTTGTCCCATTCACAAGTAATTTGAGAGGGTGTCCTCGCAGACTAGTGGTAGTGGCCAGCTCAGAGAAGTCATTGCATTCCAAGCAACAATCCTGACCCCACAGCATTCGAAATGCCTGTATTAGGCTACCGCGTAGCTGTCTGTAATCCAGAGGAAACAAGTCAAGATTTACCCAGCGGGTCTCATAAGGGAGGTACCGTTGGCCTCCTACTAATTTTGTGGCGCGTCGGTGAACCCTATCGAAAGAGATTTTTGCATTCCATGTCCCCCGTACCTTTTGCGAAACTGGCCTTCTAAATTCGATCCCACCATCACTACCTCTTCGCTCCTCCCCCTGCACAGTTGCGACTTGTCCGGGGCGAGTTCCATTGCAACGTCAGCAGCCGCTGGAGATACAAATGCAAGTGTTGCCTGAGCGAACGCCTACGGGTCACGCAAGAGAACACTCGGCCGACCCAATTAAGGAGCGAAAACCGGCTACTGGGTCACTGCATGGAAACTCGCAAATCGCCAGCGACCCGACCTCAGCTGTCTCGACTTCGCATGGTGAGCATTATTATCCCTTTGCTTGACCTCACCTTCAACTTCCCTGTTCGAATTTCAGCCTGGAGGAGTAGAGCCTGCAGGATGGGAAGGTTCCCTGTGGCACACGTGTCTCACTGTTTTATTATTATTATCAATTTGTTAGGGTCGGAGCTCCATGGGTGTCATTCTAATGTAATCTTGAATGCTGCCGGTTTCGTCTTATGCGGTGCACCGTATGGAATTACTGTACTACTACTACTGCTACTACTACTACTACTACTACTACTACTACTAATACTACTACTACCACCACCACCGCTACTACTACTACTACTACTATTACTTCTACTACTACTATTACTACTCCCGAAAGAAAATAAGCAACAACATGGTTGACATAGTAGTACGGTACTTTTAAACAAATATTAAAGGATAAACGAAGAAAACACTTGTTATGGAGAGGAAAAGTGCACGCCAGCTGAGGCATGGCCACAGGTCGGTCGCGCGCGCCCTGAGCACACGTAACGCCCGCCCCCACGTGCACTGCAATGTTCTAGAACGTCCCGCAGCGTGAGAAACCACGCAAGAACTCCCCCTCTGGTGCGATAGGCCGGGGACAGTCTGGAAGGGCCAGTGCCTTATAATAGGCTGTAGTGGACACGCTGATTCATTCTTCTGCTGTCTCTGTATTGTCGTGAATAAAGATCAGAACCGGCTCTGCCTCCTACCTATTACTCCTGGGGACATATCAACACCTCAACAATGGATACACGCAGTTGACAACACGAGAGTCGGCCAAATCTTCTAACTCTAGACAAGGGAACAAGGCGATCACACGTAACCGAAAAAGACAATCGGGGGAAGGTGGAGCTGGAGGCTACCACAGGGAAACACTCCATGGGGCCCTCGCATGAAGGGCAACTGTTATTCACAGCTATCTACCAGGGAGGGTGGGGCTGGAAACCGCCACCCGCGAGGGGACAACCAATACACCTCCTTACCTGCGAGGGCACCACCTACAGCATCCTGGACCAGACTCAAAGTACCCGCGCCGAAGTAATTAAAACAAGTATCAATCTCATTGTCCTGCTGGATACTACAATAGTTCTCAGGCCAGCAAGCCGCCGACGTGTGTTGGCCGAGATGAAGAGAGGTAGGTACGTTCAAGTGGCACTCGCCAAGGGGAAATTGGGTTGACTCTGAAGGTCACCCAGACACAACAGCTGCCGGCTCTAGTCCGCTTTCCCGTGGAGGCCCGAGAGGGGGCGGGGACTTATTCAAGTGCCCGTTTTCTGAGGGCGCTGTTTTTTGACACACGCGTGGGCATTCGAGTAGAAAGGGTCAATGTTGGAGGGGGGGGGGGGGGGGGAGACGGGCAGCACTCTTAAGTGAAGGAGGAGAACAGGACAGGATTTTCACTAGAGATGGACGTAGATAATTTCAAGTTGGTTCCAGCGGAAAAATATTAACAATCGCTTTTCATCCGTCCCCACAGGTTCACTCAATAACCTCTGCGATATGCCTGAGTTCTGCGAGGTTGAGTTGCGCCTTCCGGAGGACCGGCTGCTGCCTGCACCCGCGTCCTCGACCACCACCACCACCAGCACCACTTCTCAGTCGTCTCCGGCGACGGCGGCGGCGGCAGCAACCGTTGATCCAGAGACGACGACCACGCCCTCCAAGTCGGAATTGCCCCTGGCTGGCAGTGGCGGCGGCGTCGGTCACAGTCGATCCCAGGTGGTTTCAATGTGCATTCCGCGTCAAGCCGTCTGCCTCATTCAGATCAAGGGTCGTGTTCTCACCGTGTACACCTACAACTGGCTGCGAGATGAGCTGGACCGTCTGATGGGCAGGGTGGAGACCCTCGTGGACTGGTACAATCAGCGTTTTCAGGTACCTGCTTTTTAAAATTATGAATTTTTATTTTGTGACGTTACTGTTGGCTGGCTGGTGAACTGACTCAGTAGTTGAAGCCCTCGCAGATGTGTCGTACAGCGGTGGCAGAATACGGGTTTATATAGGCTCCTAACGGACGCATTCACTGCCGCTTTAGTGAAGCTTGCAGTTCGCTTTATAACCCGCAGGACCTTATATGTATACAGTATGCGCTAAAAAACCGTGCAACTTTCACTGCTTTTTACAATTTTTATCATTCATCGCATATCGGTGTGAAAGCATTTGCGAAAACTTAGAAATAATAATGAACAGCATTAGACATATTTAAAACTAAGTACAAAGTGTTGGTTAAGGAAAATAAAAATTTCCCGATAATCCCCACGTTCCGCAGACGTAAAAATAAGTATGAATTAGGACAATAAATTTAAATATTTTGTTAATTTGAAACATTTACGTCACCGCTTTCTCTATATAAAACGAACTTTTGTTTAGTCAAAATCCTTTATACAGATTACCATTAATTGATAACTATTTATTTAATATAGTCTTTAAAATTTTAGAATCAGTTCTTGCCTTTTCAGTGTGGGATAGTGTGTGTGTGGGATAGTGATACCTTATGTAGAAAGCCCGAAGTTTCTGTTAAATATTACAGAAAGTCTTCAAACAATCCATTATAAGTGGGTTTTGGGCAAAGAAAAGTTTTCGGAATAAAACTCCACATTTCCAAGTTTGTCGACAGCGATTCGTGCTCGATTCGAGCTCATTTTGAGCTCGATTTGTTTTTTGCGCCTTTTTTCGATTCACGCGTCCAACGCCGTCGGCCTACAGCCACCAGATTAAATTATTTCCATAAAATTTTGCGACTATTTTTCTTATTTTCGCAAAATCTTTTTTTTGGTAAAGCAATTTTATCAACTTAAAAAAAACCTTCTCACGATTATCGTATGAAAACAACCTACAGCTTATTGTATCCACGACCACTACCAAGGAAACTCCTGCCCTCTTTCCATCGATTCTTCGTTCCTCTGTGTACACAGTATACTGTGGAATTTTTTCAGCTTGGGATAAACGACTTTGTGCCAATTATTTCATTTTATTCAAATATATTAAAAAATGTATGGCAATCAACTCGCATGACTGTCCTCACACAACAAGATGGTCCGCTAGCATCCGGACAGCTGCCGTCAATATTGTTACTGTCATTGGCTCGGTTGTTGCCCAGTGGCGCTTTATAATAGTTGTTTACTCGATTCTATTTGCCATCAACATCATCTTTTTGTGCTTTTATCAGGTTTATATTTGGGTATAAAATTTAATGCCTGCCTCAGGTTGACGAACATTCATCACCTGCCTTTATTATTGAAGTGAATTACTGATCAAGACCACGATTACGGAAATTTGATTATTATTATCTTAGATAATACAATTATAACCAACACAAGATTTCCCGAGGATTGCGTAGAGGGGTTCAGTGTTCTACCTACTACAGTTCAGTTTTTACATTTGTGGTTGAGCTGAATATATTTCGTTGTACGGGGTACACCAAAATCGAACTTTTAAGTAACGTTACGGATTCAAAGGGAAATACATCATTTTTATTAAATATTGCACATTTTAGAACATGTTAACTTTATTCTTAACATGTGTTACATTATTTATTACACAGTCACAATTCAGTGTTAAAAAAATAAATGGTGATTTTGGGTATTTTAACGTCGCATTATTCCTACACTTTTGAAAATATTTCGTAGGCAGGTGGGTCCTTGAAAAGAAAAAAAGACATTTCTTTATAAATAAATTGTTTTTTTCGTATTAACGATGCTTTCAACTGTTATTTTTGCAAACACACGTTTTTACCTGCAGAATTGCAGAAAAAATGGCAGGAGTTTCCTTGGTAGTGGCGGAACAAAACTCCAAATTTCCAGCATTGACAACAGCGATTCGAGCTCGATTTGAGGTCGATTCGAGCTCGATTCGAGGTCGATTTGAGCACGATTATGGTTAGGGGTTAGGATAAGGGTTATGGTTAGGGTCAGATATTAGGGTAAGGGTTACGGTAAAGGTTAGGGTTAGGGCTTAGGGTAAGGGTTAGGGGTTAGGGTAACTTTTAGGGTATGGGTTAGGTTTAGGGTTAGGATAAGGGTTAGGGTTAGTGTTAAGTTCAGTGTGGGATAGTGATATCTTATGTAAAAAGCCCGAAGTTTCTGCTTACTATTCCATAATGTCTTCAAAAAATCCATTATTACTAGTTTTTTTGGCAAAGGAAAGTTTTCGGAATAAAACTCCCCATTTCCAAGTTTGTCAACAGCAATTCGTGCTTGATTCGAGCTCATTTTGAGCTCGATTTGTTTTTTGCGCCTAACGCCGTCGGCCTATAGCCACCGTATTAAATTATTTCAACAAAATTTTACGAATTTTTTTCTTATTTTCACAAAATCTTTTTTTGGTAAATCAGTTTTATCAACTTAAAAAAAAACCTTTTCAGGTTTACCGTATGAAAACAACCTCCGGCTTGTGTCATCCAAGACCACTACCAAGGAAACTTCTTCCGAAAACAGTACTATTATACACAGTTTCAGCTTGGCTGTCAATCGCGAATCTATCTAAAAACCTGTATGAATACAATTCCTTAAAAATTTATATGCACGGTAGGTTTATCCATTAGGAAACCTAATCAAATACATCGGCCCTCAGTCAACATGAAGAGAAGACTTGAAAGGGCTATTACGTTGGTTGCAGGTGCTAGTTTGTTACGATCCGCGTCTGTTGCTTGTAATTAGCACAAAATCTGGGCTAGCCCGGCTGTAGCCCCCAAGCCCAGTACGAAAGGATAAGATAAGTCAATCGGCCACGGGGGAAGTGTGTTAACACACAAACAAGTCAGAGCAAGTCACTCTCACAAAAGGCTATGGGGTATTTATTCAGTATCAGTATCAGTATATTGAGGGTATGTAGGAAAAATTCCTTTGAGTGCCCTATTTGTACATATGTGCAGTTGTAGCAAAAAAATTGGTTGCTTAAACTGTTGGCGAGGCCAGTTGTCCTGAGTCATAGGATGAAAATAGGAGCAGACAGTGAAAAAACTCCTCAGGGATTTTTAGGAGAAAAACTGTCGCCCTTGTGGGGGTAATGCGTGGGATTTAGGAGAAAAAAGGGGGTTCCCACTGGGGGGGGGGCATTTCAAAGGTTCCCAGGATCATCACCGTGTGGAAGCCACGTCCTGATTCTTCCTTGCTGATTGCAGAGTCCGCCACGGAACTGGAAAAACAGAGGCATCCGTCCAGATCGCCGACAGTCCGCTTTGGGTCGAACCAAGGGTGACTGTTTAGACCGGCAGGTCTAGATGATAAGATCGCCAGCGGGTAATCACGGTATGCAGATAGCCAAGTAGGGTAGACCGCGGAGACCTTCGCATGAAGCTATGCGTGGGAGGGCGTTATAAATAGCAAACGTGAATGGATACAAAAACTAATACTACTGGAAACTTGGAAGTAGTATTAATGTTATTGCAAATTGTCAGTTCCGATCCATCGTGCACTGCTATATCGATCCAGTTTTTGCTTAAAACCCTCTAGCGATTCCGACATAACAACGTCCTGAGGAAGCGCATTCCACGCTCCGACCACCCTTTTTGAAAAGAAGTGTTTCCGAGCGTCCAGCCTGGCCCCTGTCACCTTTAATTTGAGGGGATGACCCCTCAGATTCGTGGTCGTTGCTAATTCGAAAAAATCCCCTGATATAAGACAGCAGTCTTGAAGACGTAATACGCGGCATGCTAGTATCAGGTCCCCCTGAAGCTGCCTGTAGCGCAAAGGGAAGAGGTTGAAATTCGACAGCCGTGTTTCATAAGGCTGCGAGCCCTGCCCCATAACAAGTTTGGTTGCGCGCCGTTGCACCTTTTCCAGGATGTTGATGTCTTTCCTGGCCCAGGGTCTCCAAGCTTGGGTAGCGGATTCTAGGTGCGGTCGTACGAAGGTTCCGAAGACTTTTGTGAAGCACCCTTCATTGAAGGTAGAAAAAGCTCGTTTGACAAGGTATATGATCATCATCGCGGACTTGGCTACCTTTGTGCAATGCAGGGAGGGTTTAAGCGAGAGTGTGATCCAGACTCCCAAGTCTTTCTGGGCGTTCACTTCCTTCAATGGTATGTCATTCAGTCAGTAAGCCGTGCCGTTTGAAGAACCGGATTTGCCAACTCGAATGGTGGTGCACTTGCTCTCATTGAACGGTAAGAGCCAGTCCGCCGACCATTTTTGAAGTCTATTTAAATTTTCCTGTAAGTGCACTTCGTCAGCCACAGTTCGAATTTCGCTCCAAAGTTTTATATCATCGGCAAAAATGGCGATGCCGCAATCCAGTTCGCGGACACAGTCGTTGATGTAGATAACAAACAAGATAGGGCCAAGAACGGAGCCTTGGGGAAGACCACTCTCAACCTCAACCTTGGCTGACTGTTTGTCGCTGATGTGGACAGTTTGCGAGCGACCGATTAGGAAGCTTTTTATGCACGTAAGGAGCCTACCCCTTACTCCTATGCGGCTGACTTTATAAAGGAGGTGGTGGTGCGGCACGCTATCGAAAGCATTTTTGAAGTCAATATAGACAGCATGCACTGAGTTTCCACTATCGACTGCCTCAGTCCACCGTTCTTAACAGTAGAGCAAGTTTGTAACGCAGGACCTACCTCTACGAAAACCATGCTGAGCATCCGATAGCAGATGGTTTTGTTCCAGGAACTGCATAAGTTGTTGTGTTGGCGACAATGAGGTTGTGTTGGCGACAATTGACCAATCAGCTACGATATCTACGGTTGGTAGATCATTTCACGGTTCCTTAGAAATTGACACACTGGCGCACTGGCTTGTGTGCTGCGTCTCATTTCGGCCAATTATCAGAGATATGCAGTAGAAAAGTAACTGTACCCTGTAAATACTGCAACTCCGTTTTTGCTATTGTGTCTGGTGATGGATCCATGATGAAATCCGCGAGTACAATTCTTGTCCCAGTGATTGCATCTAGTTATTTTCTCTATTCTACCTTGATTTAATCAAACATACGCTTGAGTGCCGTCTGCCTTCATTAAAACAGACCTATACACGCACACAGCGCGAAACGAATGATGCATGCACGAGAGGGTCCATAAACAGTTTTTCGAATCAAAGTTTAGCTGTGCTTCGGCTCGCCATACGCCCTCGACTTATCGCTATGTTTAAACAAACCACAGAGGTCCTGGGTTCGAATCTTGGGGGTTCCGACCCTTGAGATTGACTGATGAAGGCTAGTAGGCCAGAAATGGCCATTCCGCTCTCCCTTTGTTTTGTCGGATCCATTCCGTCCTATCTTAGTAGTCCTTATGTAACTGCCTGCGTGGGCTCTAATTGTGAGTTTCATTACCAGCTCAACGATGCTCACATATTCATCATATTTCTGGTCTCAATAGACAGGGCAACAAACCCGTGATGCAATGCTAGCTTGGTAAGCTCAATGACTAAAGGTCCCCGGTTCGAATCTCGGGGGTTCCTGCTCTTGACATTTAGTATGACTGGCTGGTGACAACTAACAAGCCGGAAATGACCATTCCAGTCTCCCTTTGCTTTGTCGGACCCATTCAATTTCGCATTGCAGAATGTCGGAAATGACCATTCCGACCTCCCTTTGCTTTGTCGGACCCATTCAATTTCGCATTGCAGAATGTCTATATTCGTCTTCATCATATCTGCAGATGCCTCGTCTTTGAAATTTGTGCGCCTAAACAGGGCTGTTCTTTCTTACCCCTCCCTCCAGCTCTTGGAATGTCTGTCTACACAGAAGATGGGCCTTTTCCATAATCTACGTGGTTCTCGTTACCGGCCTCTGCTACAACGAATGTCTGAACTCGGTAGACTCACATGTTCACCCGAGCTGAGCCCCAAGGTCTCCGTCACGGAGACCACCAATGGCGCCAGCGTGCCCAATGCATCTGGGGCGACAGCAACGGCAGCAGCAGCAGCGACTGGCGGCGCGGCCAGTCTACCCACTGCGGGCTTCCCAACCGCCGCCGCCGCTCGTAGACGCACGACTGCTGGGACTCCGCAGACTGCGCCCGGTGCTACACGTCCCGGCCCCTTCCCCCCAATGACTGACTACCAATTGCAGGAAGCGCTCAACAGTCAACAACAGTGGAATTCTGATGACAGGCAGGCCTGTCTCAGTCGCATCTTCCAGGTGTGTACAAAGTTCCACCTGTCCTGTTCATTTTTCACTGCGCGATGGTTCCAAAAGTCCCAGATGCCTTGTGACCCTTGAACGGACAAGAAAGCAAGGAAGGTTATAAACTCGGACCAATCAGATTGCGTCCTCATGCGACTATCGACTCGATTGGCAATTTGGTTGGTTCATTGTGGAGGTGCGGACCGATAACGTGACCTGAGAACTCACCAGGGCACCTCATTAAAAGGGCTCCTAACACTTCACAGGGGACCCACAGATAGCAACACTAACGGATGTACATTGCCGGTAATAACAAGCTAGGCCATTTCTCGCTCATTAGCCATCGCCGTCAGCCAGTAGTACCCAAACCCAGGTGGTGCCCCAACTGAGGCGTTGGACTTCCACTCAACAGGTTGCCTCGGGTTCGAGTCTTGGGTGGTGCACCACCTGGATTTGGGTAGTACTGGCTGATTTCTACCAATCAACCAGAAACGGCCATCCTTGTTTCCCTTTCTGTATCGGAAAGTTCATCCGTCTACACGACTAGCCGCCTTTCGGCAGTTGGCGGGGTTTGTGGATGTCCCCAAAGACAGACCGCGACCAGTGAGCTATCATCAACGAATGTCAACCGAGAAATCAGTGTGTGTGCATCGGGGCTTAAGGTTTCTACAACTCGTTTTGATTAGCGAAACCAGCGACTCTTCCTCCTCCTGCTCTAGATATTTTATACCTTGTATTTTTGTCTTATCCAGGACTGCGCACATGTGCCAGCGCTACAGCCGCTCAACATCAGTCACCCGCCGCCTGTAGATCTTGTACACAACCACACCCTCCAGGCCCTTGAGACAGTGGAGAGGGATCGTCAACGTGCCCATCATCTACAGCAGATCACTACGCCACTGGAGCTTTGGTTCGGAGGCGGAAGCAGTGCGGGTAGCAGTACCAGCGTTGGAGACAGCGCGGAGAGTCTCTCATCCAGCAACCTCTTTCCCTGCTGTCCATCAAAGTTTAAGGTACGAACGTCCGCTCTTTTTTTCTTCTCCCCTCCTCCACCTGTTCTTTCTGTTTCCCTTTGGCTCCCATTCGTCATAATGTAGTACTAAGAACACTCTTGAATATGTCGACACTGCGAATTCCTCACGTTTTTCATTGGCTTATTCCCTAGAAATGTGTCTCTGGCGGCGTCCTCGGCCTCCCTATCATTCGGTGACAGGCAGGAGACCGAATGACAGGGAGGCCGAGGACGTGGCCAGAGACACACAGAGTGGCTCAAACGTGATTGGTCGAACCGGCACACGCAAGAAAGGACGGCATAAAGACGAGGGCTATGAGCCACAATACCCATTCGCTGAAGATGGGTAGACGAGACCACTACCCGAAACGTCAGACTTGTAATAAACCTCTCCCGGTGAACGCTCCCCTTTCTTCTGATCTACTACCTGGGAATAGAATTGTCAGCACTATTATAGGTAAATACCTTTGAACTCCCTATTGGTACAGGCCAGTTTTTCAATGCATTTGATCAGCAGAACATTTCAGAACAATGGCGTTGCCAGCAATTTGAACTGGGTAAGGGAGGGCCGACAGTGAAAAAACTTCTTAGGCATTGTTCGGAAGTCCAGGGGTTTGAATGCCATTTGAGAGATTTAAGGAGAAAAACTGTCGCCCGTGAGGGTGGGGGTGGAGGCAGGGGGGTGCAAAGTATATTTGAAGCATGTCAGGAGGAGCCCATCGTGGTTTTTGTCATAATCCCAAGGGTCCCGCGAGGAAAAGATTGCGGAGGTCACGTGAATGTCACCGAGTATTGGAGACGCGCCCATCGTGCATACTTTCTGTAAACCAAGTCTGCCGACTAACTGACAGAAAAAAGGTTGTCGGTTATTTTTCGATGCAAACATGTTATTGAAAAGTAGCGAGTAATATATTTTTGTGATACTGCCGCAAAGTCCTTTCGGTAACCGGCAGTTTATTTTTGGGGACGTAGTAGCCATAAGATCTAATTTAAGCGTTAAACCTGTCTTGAACATGTCCCACCGATGGAGACATGGCAATGTCCGCGCGCAGAGCATTCCATGTCTGAATTGGGAAGAGCTTTACAGAGCTGCGTAGCCTAGGACCACAAGGTTCGATGGATACGACTTTAGTCATTCTTTGTTATTATTTAATTCTCACCAATGCTAATTTCAGAGGACGTTTTGGCTATGCACGTCTAGCTTTCTCTTGAATGCATCCACAGATGAGGACATAACAATATCCTCGGGGAGAGTATTCCAGGCTTCAATTACTCTATTACCAAAGAAGAACTTGCGTGTGTCTTGTCTGGCCCCTGTTACGCGTAGTTTGAAGAGGTGCCCCCTTAAGTTCGTCCTTGTTGCTGACTCGAAGAGTTCGCCAGGTAGAAGACAACAGTCCTGCCCGCGCACAATACGAAATGTTTGCATCAGGTTGCCACGTAGCTGTCTGTAACTTAACGGAAATAGATTAAGATTAGTTAAACGTCGTTCGTAGGGTAAAAAGCCCTGACCGTGCCTTTGGACCTTCTTGAGGGAATTTAGGTCTTTCGCGTTCCAGGGTTTCCATGCTTGGATAGCAAGCTCCAACCTTGGCCGCACAAATGTTCCAACGACCTTTGCAAAGCAGTCTTTATCGAAGGCACAGAAAGCCCTTTTGACAAGATACAGGACGGACATCGCAGACTTGGCTACTTTTGCGCAGTGCAGCGAGGGCTTGAGAGACGTAGAGATCCATACTCCCAAATCTTTCTGCGCGTCCACTTCTTGCAGTTAGATGCCATTTAGGCTGTAAACCATGGGGTTCTGAAAGCTGGGTCAGCCTACTCGTATGATACTGCATTTGTTCTCGTTAAACGGCAAAAGCAAGTCTTGAGACCAAGTTGGAAGATGGTTTAGGTTTATCTGCAAACGTTCTTCTTCCGCTGAATTTCTGATGACGTTCCAAATCTTAATGTCATCGGCAAACATAGCCACATCCCAGTCCAGTTCACGGATGGAGTCATTGACGTATATAATGAACAGTATAGGGCCAAGGATAGAGCCTTGGGGGACACCGCTATCGACTGCAACGTTTGCCGACTGCTGGTCACCAATATGGATAGTTTGGGAGCGGCGAAGTAAGAAGCTTTGAATCCACTTCAGCAGATTTCCTTGTGCAGAAGTCGTTGATGTGGGACGCTATAAAAAGCCTTCTTGAAGTTGATGTAGATTACATGAAGCGGATTTCCTCCATCAACTGCCCGAGTCCAGCGTTCCAAACAATGGAGCAGGTTCGTCACGCAGGACCTGCCTCTGCGGACCCCACGTTGCGCGTCCAGAAGATTGGAGGTGGGATCTTGTTTGCTTGCTTGTTACGGCTGTGATCATGCGTGATCTAGCCAGCCTCGATGATGTCACGGACGGTACCTCTCCATGCGTGATGATTGGCGGCAGCGGATCCAGAGAGCTCTACCCAGTCTCTTCTTCAGCGCCGGAGACCGAATACCGAAGGTCCAAAACCACTTCCATGTCCTGGCCGACTGAGTCGAGCCAGGTTTTGAGTTGACCCCGTCGTTGACGTTTATAATAAGGTAAGGGCTTCAAGTCGAGGGCAGTAGCACTGAACTCTTGAGATTGACGACAAAGAACGTGTCCAAACCACCTCAGTCGTCTTTCATAAATGGTCTGCGATATCCTTTGGATTTCGTCGCAGCGATTGCGAACTGTCCTATTCACTCGAAAGATACTCCTCAGACAGTAGTGGTCAAAGACTGCCAGCTTCCTTTCATCTTCCATGCGCATAGCCCAACATTTGCAGCCGTATAGAAGAACAGACCGCACAGATGCACGGTACACGGCGGGATCAGGCGGTCGAAGCCGCCCATATGCCTACCACTATCCCCCTTGTCTTCGGTACTTTTTATCGTCGCACAATTTGAATAGTGCCTGCCTTACCCTGACGTGCCCCCCTGTTGGTCCAGTGAGTCTACCGCGCCGCCCGTTTCGGGGGCACACTGCTACTACTACTACTACTACTACTACTACTAATACTACTACTACTACTACTACTACTACTAATACTACTACTACTACTCTACTATTACTACTTCTCTACTACTACTACTACTACTACTACTACTCTACTACTACTACTACTACTACTACTACAACTACTACTACTACTACCGCTACTACTACCGCTACTACTACTCTACTACTACTATTACTACCAATGCTAACTATGAATGCCATTTTACAGTAGATGCTCTATCTCA
Organism: Ligula intestinalis; assembly: GCA_036362985.1. Lineage (NCBI taxonomy): Eukaryota > Metazoa > Platyhelminthes > Cestoda > Diphyllobothriidea > Diphyllobothriidae > Ligula > Ligula intestinalis. The sequence continues at coordinate 52,426,804 of JAYGXS010000005.1, forward strand.
TGAAAGGTCAATCCAAATTCTGGAGTGTGTTCTTTAGCTTTGAGCAAATTACCGAAGTATGGATGGCATAGTGATTATCTTGCAGCCTGATCTCAAGCTTTTTCGGTAATGTCTGCCCACTCTGATTTTCTAGGAGAAAGAATGTGCCGCGGACGGAAGTGACCTCTTCTTGGCTGTCAAACGTATTAGCCGCACCCTGCACACCGTGTGTGCTCCCATCCTCTTGGCTCCCACCGCCTTGGCAGAGGCGCTGCGTGTTCAGGCACAACAGCAGGCAGCCGAGGCCAACTACGCTGTTCTACAGCAACAGCAACAACAGACCGACAGTCTTGTGGACGTGATTATCGAGGAACCAGAGGCCATAGCTAGGCCGCCGGTACAGGGCGGATCCGTAGCGCCAACCACCACGGGCTCTTTGACGATGAAGGGCTCAACGTGGACGCCGGACGCAGCTGACGCGGGGGCATCCTATGTCAGTCCTCTGCCCGGTCGGCGTCGCAAGTAAGTCCCCAGCGGACGTTTTTTGTACCAGTCATCTTTCTGACCCGTTTGATCTTTCTCTGACTTTTCTTTCTCTTCCTCCTCCTCCTCCTCCTCCTCGTCATCATCGTCCTATCCTTCTTTTCCTTCCATTCTTCTGTTGCTGCTGGCCATCATCCTCCGTACTACCAACTATTATTACTACTACTTTTTATTATTATTGTTATAACTGCTACTGATTGATAGTCCGACCATCGATTTTGTTATGACCCTGTTAGTTCTGCGTCGCCAGTTGTTATAGCCCAGTTTTTCCAACCCGACTGATAGGCAGAAGAAGGCAAGAGAGCGGTTCGGGTAGAAAATGGCTTTAGGGCTTCTGGAGTCTGCCGAGTCCTTTAGCTTGTCCGCTCCGGTCTATTTATGTGGCTCTGGTCTTTCCAGAATATTTCTAACGTATACTGTGCGAGCAGACATTATAGACTCATCTGGACTACAGTCACTACCCCCGCTATGTGGGTGGTCGTCTGGTTTGCCCGACGCACGGCGCGGACGGCATGCATGTGGGCGTGACGCATCGGGGGAGCCTGGACTGCGGCCATGATTCAGTTGGTCTGTCCGTTTTGGGGACTACCCTGATTGCACAGGGGATTCCGCCTCCGTAGCAGATTTCAATTAAGTTCACCACGTGCTCAGAAGGAAGAAGAGTGGCTAGAGTCAGAGACGTGAGGTAGACGCGCAGCCGTTTACCCCACCTTTAACGGTCAAGACGTTTGAACCGGTGACAAGACAGTTGACTTTTTCACTCGTACTACCGCACTATTTACTCTCACTCACCTTCAGCAGGTGTCAAGACGGACTCAAAAAACCAAGGCTCGTACTGCTACCACTGTTACTGCTATTTTTACTACTACTAACTAGATATATAGCTACGTGATTGTTCTGCTACTACTGCTACTACTACTACTACTATTACTACTACTACTACTACTACTACTACTACTACTACTACTACTACTA
>JAYGXS010000005.1:52428310-52477518 GCA_036362985.1 Ligula intestinalis
ACTACTACTACTACTACTACTACTACTACTACTACTACTACTACTACCTAGTATTACTATCAGTAACTACTATGAATACTGCCTACTAATACTGTTACTGTCACTATTCCCACTATTATTAGTCTCGCTACTATTACGACTACTACTAATATTATTATTACTCCTACTACCAATGCCGGCACCACTACCGTCGTCGGTATGACAACTGCCTACTGTACGTGCTTTCTCCTGACCTAACACTGTATCAGCGAGGACAGTGCGTAGTATTTGTACTAATTCTTTATCATGTACTTCATTCTCTTTTACGTAGTTCAGGGTATTACAGTGTCACAAAAGTCAGGAGACCAGCAGATGAACTATGACGCAATGGCCGCTGTGAAGCTGGGGTTACATCCACGCTTACCTGTAGTGTTGTTATTTTCTCTGTTTCTGCTACTGTTCGTATCTCTGTTGTTGTTAATGTTCTTTATTGTTCCCCTACTTATATTACTACTACTACAGCTACTATTACTATAATAACTGCAGGACTGCCTTGTGGGGCCTCATAAATACCGTCGACTTATGATGAAAAACTGCTTTCTACCGTTGAGTAGCACGAATTTCCGTTTTTTTCCGCCGCGCTCGCTGTTGTTCCAGTAGGGGTTACTAATGACATCAAAAAATGTACCTCAGTGACCTCACCGAAGGTCAGCGAACATGCCCCCCCCCAACTTACACGCGTTCGCCGTTGGTCCAGTAAAGGTTAGTGATGATATTTTAAAAATGTCCCTGCTGAACCAATGGCGAGCACGTGTAAGTTGGGTGGAAGGGGCGTTCACTGACCTTGAGCGAGGACACCGACGTTGATAAAAAGCGGAAATTTGTGCTACTGAACAGTAGCAAGTAGTTTTGCACTATCAGTCGACGGTATTTTTGACGCTCTACAGAACAGTCCTGCTATTTTTAATACTACTATTACTACTAATCCTACCGCTAGCACCACAATTACTCCTTCTGATACAGTCATTATTACTGCTACTATTACTCTTACTATTGGTACAACTACAACCACTTCTACGAATCCTACGACCATTATTGATACTCATACCTCAAATGCTGGCACCACTAGCGCTGTCGGTACCACAACTGCATACTATAGATGCTTTTGTGCTTCCCATCGACAAAGTAGGTAACCGGGCCAACGAGGGCAGTACTTAGTATGCGTACTAATTCTTAACCATATTCTCCATTGTCTTTAATGTAATTCGGGGTATTCCAGTGTCACAAAAGTCAAGAGGCCAGCAGATAAACTGCGGTTACCTCCACGCTTGCTTATAGTTTGGTTATTTCTTGTTGTTTCTGCCACTGATCCTACCCCTGCTGTTATTACTGTCATTTCTTGTTCCCCCCACTCTACAAGGTCACTTCGTCTCTTCACGGTGGCCTTCAAGGATGAGCCGCTTAGCGGGCGGCCGCAGTCTTGCAGCATTCCCAGTGGAGACCAGGACTCGGGCTATGCGCCGGCAGTTTCTCTGTCAACTGCCAGTACTGGGCAAGCAGATCGTCGGCGACAACGTTTGCGCAGACCGACCCTTCTCAGCCCCCGTGCGGGTTCCGCCGCTAGTGGTGGTGGTGGCAGTAACGCGCTTGCAGATGCTACGCAAACTGTCAGTCATCCTACCTGGCTCATAGAGGCCACTAACACCCTGTTGTTTGAGTACATCCAGTACATTACCAGCCAGGTACACTTCTCAGTCATTCGTTCGTCCCTGTGGGAGAATTCGAAGTCAACGCGACCCTATGTGCTCCTCCAGCGTTCTATCCAGATGGCCGGTGTTCACCTCATCGAGGTATGATCCCCCCTTCCGTCAGATGATTAAAGAATATCTTGTGCCTGTGCTCCCGTTGAGTGCACGTGCGTGTCTGGAAGCCCTAAGAACGAGTGCCTTGCATCAGACAGCAAACGGCGGCTATGTTGCATGTCTGTTATTCAGTGACCATAGTGATAACTCAGGTACTAGCTTACAGCCCAAACACGAGCTTCACCCGTATTCTGTCGCTGCTTGACACAGCCGCGAGTAGCCCGTGGCATAAATGCCTCCTCCCCGGCTTTGCCTATGTGCTTTCTGGTAAATATAAATTTTCGAACAATAAGATTTAATGAAACCACTAATTTTCGCGAGTGCTTTTTAGCTGTGGCTTCTTGCTGCATAACATGAATAGTGTGGTTCCATTAAATTCTCCTGTCTATGCAATCTTAAAATTTGCGCCAGGAAAGAAAGTGTTTTAAATTCCCTTAGAAATTAATTTTTGCATTAGCATTATATTAGTATATGCAGAGGTCTACAGGTGAAGACCGAAATTTGGTATGGATATTTAGACGGAAGCCCACCAGCCACTGTGGTATAACCGTATACTATTCTCAAGCTCCCATCAGAAAGTCATTAGTACAACCTTGGTTATTATTGACCGTTCTGGCAGTCCAGCTAGTAGTCTGAAGCCCAGACACGTGTATCGCCGGTATTCTGCCGCTGCTTGGTACAGCTACGAGGGATCCAGCTCCTTAGTGGCTGCCCACCAGTTTCAGTTTATTGAGATAAAGATAGGTTGAAAAAAAAACACCAATAATAAGCTTGTGTGTGAAAAAAGCAGTTGTTGTTGGGTAGTCGATAATACTAATAAATAAAGACTACTCGCTTACCACGAGTAGTATAGTGTAATGTTATGTCTTTGTATGTCTGCCCCTTATTTGGCACATGCCTGGGGAATTATGTCTTTGGTGCATGTCCATTTTGCTCTGAAATTAATTGAAGCAGGTGGGATGGTCAGCCTCTTTGAGAAGGGCGTTCCTCGCTGCAACCAATTTTCTGTATGCTTTCTGATTGATATTGCAGTTTTCAATTTTCGGCTTTTTAAGTCTCGAAAATTACTATCTAACTCGGCGTAGGTCAGGATACTCAAAGGTGTGGGAAAATATTTCACGGTTATCCCACAATGGCTGATAGAGGTTGGCCCAAACATATCAAATTTCAATCTACAGCTGTAGATCCTTGAATGTACGTATCTACCCCGTGTAAGGAACTAATTACCTGTGGAAATTAAAAAGCTGAGTTGTCTGTTAAGTGTTAAAGCGAAGTACCGCTGTGTGACTTGTAGTCGTGGTGTCCGTTTAGCCCCCCAACTGACTCTGATACATAGGTCCTGTGACACTCCTCCCTCTGAGAAACCCAGCCACTTCTTCCGAAGTGTTATCGCTCGTTATTGAGCATGTAATTCTCTCAATTTATATTTACGGTGGCTCAAACACCAGTGCTTCAGATCTGACACTCCGCCTAAAACGGTGTGCAAACTTTTGTACTAGCTGACTTTGGATGAGCTTTCTGACGTAACGACAACAATGGCTACGTGAATGCCAGTGCGAATTCGTCCTTTTTTCGGGTCTATTTTGCTATAAGTGTTCGCGTAGATGGATGGCGTCAAACAGGGTCTACGTGTACTATTATAAGGCGAGCTTCTGTGCGAGATCTTGTTCGTGTTTTTCGCGTGTGGCACGCAAGATAAGAGAATTTAATGCTACGCTAGTCGCCACTGCTTCTCGAGTCAGTGACGATGCTACTTCTGGCTGGTGAATAAGCGTTCGTTCGCTAGATTGCATAGCCTTTGTGGAGACATTTCAAATTTTAATATTTAGGATGTAATATAAACGTACTGTTAATGGAGTTCGCAGGTTTACCTGAACGCCCGTGTTTGATGAGGACCGTTCCATCTGTATTGCCCATTTATTCTTGAGCACTCCTTGGCCTAACTCGGCCTCTGTCGCTCTGCCATTTACTTGCGTACACGTATTAATAATACTTTGCGAGAGCCATCTCTAGGTAACCCTCTGCCGGACTGCAAGCCTTTCTTTTTATTTTGTCGTTTCAGTCGCATATCGGAGGCAATAACTGACCTATGTATGTAGCGTCCCGATGACGACACGCAATTCAATACTAGTCGCTCGCGTCCCCTTCTCCTTGCCGGAACTGATAACTCATGGCGGTTTGGTTTACTACGCAGGCTCCATGTCACAGCCTTCGAGAAAACTGTCATGACTTAATGGTAATCTAACTCTAGAACCACTCCTCTGATCTACCCAGTCTGAAACTGGGCCATGCCTGTAACTTACCACAGAATGGCCGTTTGTGTCCTTTTTTGTATTTTTGCTAATTTGACTTTATTGATGCCTTGTTTGCGTTCAAAGGTGTGAGTTCATCGTCACCCCATCATCATCATCCTCCTTGTAGGTGTTTGTGCGGGACCACCTCTTCTGCGTACGTCTGCGGGCGGTGGAGTTGTGGCGATTTTCGAGCAGAGCCTCTCGTGCCCTCATGACTGGGCCACTGTCGAGCAGTATCCTCGGCCAGGCGGCTGCCACTGCCGCCGCCACGATGGCCTCCGCCATCATTGCTGTCGACCGCGGCACGGCCAGTTTCTCCTCTCTCACGAGTGGTGTCGGCGGTGGATGTGGCGGCGGACAGAAACAAGTCGAATCTGCCAGCGCTGTGCCACGGGGTTTGCCCTCGCCGTCACATGTTCACCAACAAGGGGGATTCTCGTTGAACAAGGCTGCCAGGTGTTCGCTGAAGATGCTCGCGGAAACCAGCAAGTGGGAGGAGTCCTCTCGTCTCTGTGACTGTACCCATCTCCACTCCTTCCTTTACGACTTTTACCTACGCCACTTGGATGCATACTTGCGAAGTCCGTGTTGTGGTTATTCGCCTTTTGTTGGTTTTCATGTCTAGGCGTCAAATGGCGGTAACAATTCGGCCTTGGAGGTGGGGACTGGGCTATCAATCAACATTGATTTAGTTGATCCAATTGTAAAACAAACTCGCGGCTTTTGGCGGGAGTCGAACCCGCATGGTAGGGAAGGCCTTAGCGCAGCCAACGCTCCTCCACCTGAGCCACAAACGCCACGCATTGTGCCATTGGGCGGGTAAATTCGATCCAAGTGTGATTAAATTCACTGCGCAAGGTGTGGCGTTCGTAACTCAGATGGTAGAGCGTTGGCTGCGTAAAGGCCTTCTCTGCTATGCGGGTTCGACTCCCAACAAAAGTCGCGAGTTTTTTCACAATTAGGTCAAATAAATTAAGCGACTTTGCCAAACTCCCTAATTAGTCAAGGTTGAATCACACGCTTGCATAATCATCATCATCATGATTATCCCACAGCAGAATCTGCGGCCGATGCTGTTAGTCTGGGTCTTGTCTCCAAGCCGCCAGTTTCTGTTCATGCAAGCGGGTCTAGAGTTTTCGCCATCTTTCTCCAACGTTATTGCAGCCAACCCTTCGAACGGCCAGGATCTCTGAAAAGTTAGCAATAAACAAAACCCCTTCCTGTGAGCAATATTGTGTTCGCAGAATTCTATCCCGAAACCTTCCTTTTTGTGATAGTGTATTTTTTGTGAATCAGGTCGGATGTAACACGCGTAGACAGATCGTTTAGCTTGGCTAGGCAGAGGGGAAGATCGCTGGATTTGGGGTCAATGTTTCGCACATTTAATCAATACTAACCACCGATTTTGCGAGGCGCCATCACACTACTTTAAAGGTCTGCGTAATAGGGTGCTAGCCACCACCGGTGTAGTGGTGATCCGGTGGGCAAAACCAACGCTCTTTTGTCAAAATACGTTTGATGCAGGCGGTTTGTCTTTCTTGGCCAAACGCAGGTGGTAATCGCACACTTTTCAAACTTCCGAATAACAGCTACACCCTCAGCGTGTTTGACGAATGAAAATCGCTCACAGACTACCCAAACTAACCCACGCCCGGTTCCAAACGCCAACGTTTTCAGCACACCGACGTTGTCATACAGACAGTGTGGGAATGAAGCCTGTGATCAACCATTTCTTCTCCGCCCCACACCCAAAAACCATGCGATCAGCGTACATAACTGACGACTTTATTCTCCACCTCAGTGTATCGTCCTAACGATGAATGATCTAAAACATACGTTTGTCAATCTCATTTTTTAAATCCTAACATGGGCATTTTCGCAGAACTAAAACAGAATGCAGCCCTGGTTTCCTACATTTCGGATATAGCGGTAAACCCTAGTGTTTGCTATTGCAGACCACAACGATTTCAGCAAACGAAACAGTGGTAGGCTGTTGAGGTCAGGCTTTGTCCGCCAATGATCTCAGATCTAATACAAGCGAGCATGCGAGTCCCAGCAAGTAATTGAGAAGTAGAAGGCGACCCGATCGCTGGGACAATTTGTTTATTCGCAAGAGGTGACAATTGAGTAGGTCGAAAAATACTTTAGTGATGTTTCACGGGGCCCCAATTCATCAACAAGTGTAACGTTTTATCCAATCCATATTCGGTGTTGAGAGTAAATTTGGCCAAAGCAAATTGCCGTTCGGGGAATACACAGGCGGCCACATCACAAGGCTAGATGGACATTGCTGACACAACGAATCAGCGCACAAGCAAAGACATTTATCGATTTTTCCTGTACATTTCAATTTTACGGTAGAACCCTGTGCACACACAAATTGTTTCTGCTACTGTTCTGTGAGTATGTCTCTGATGATGAATCCCCGACGGATTTCGAAACGTCAGGCGAATAACCATATTGTTCCAGCGATCGAGTCGTCTTCAACTTGTTACGGGCCCGCTGCGCGAACGACGTTCCCACGCCAAGCGTCCGTTCCGGTCCACCTAAGCAGTGTGCATGTTGCGACGCGACAGTGCGGCCGGGCAGGAATCCAACGAAAGCCAGACAACCGGCCGCCCAAGCAGACAAAGTACATTGTCTGACACCCGAGCCTAGCTACGGCCGGCACAGGAGGCGAACACGGCTGTCACGTCAGCAAGCGGCCCACGCACACAAGTGCATTGTCTGCAGCTCTCCTTAACTGCCCAGCCAAACTGTAGACTAGCACGTCAACCCCCCATGACTCATCCAGCCAATGAATTCATGTCCTTCTTGTGACCGGCATCTAATTGGTCCAACTTTGTGCCCATTTCTTGCTTTAAATTATTCTGTACTAGGGTTTTTCAAGACTTCTGCTTTCTATACAATCTTGTTGTGTTCTTCCTTCGGGGCTCACACGAGGCATTAGTCAGACGGAAATATCGCAGCTTTTGGCAACCGTTATAACACTACTTCTCGATCTCAGATCTGAACTGCAGGATGTGGTTGCGTCTGGCTGTGACTATATTGCAAGCACCTAGCCCAATTGCTGATCTCATCTCCCTAGTCTTTGAGTTATTGCTTTAATGCTATTGTTATTTTCCCCCTATTCCCTGGACCCACACACTCCAGGCCACTCTGATCTGGTTGGACAACGCGAACCCTCCTCACTTCTCTTCAAATCTCTGAATTCTACCACTTCTACCGCAGATGGTGCCTTCATAAATCGTCCCTTCCCGGGTTCGCACGTGTTTCTGCCGAATGGTTTTCCGGTAGTGCAGTTTTTGGAACAACTGGAGCTCATCTCGCGAACCCCGCCCGTGTTCGCTAGGGGCACCTTTGGTCGCATTCGGCTGGCTGTCGCCATAGGGACACGAATTAAGCCGGAGGAGGTGTTTGACCACCTAATTGACGAGCGACGCGTGTATGGCCTAAGGGTCAGTTTTGTTTAGGCTGTGAGAGCCTCTTCATTAGTTCATCTTCATTTTTGACAATTATTTCTGCATCCTCTATGTTACAACTTGGAAGCATTTGTTAAGAGAGTTAGCATATTGGCCTGTTTAGTCAATGAAAAATAGGGAATTCAAACTATTACTATGCCATTCCAAGTAATCTTGTGGGGTGTTCTGCATCTGAACCGTCATAACCGCGCCTGTCAGCTGTGAATGCGTTTATCGCATTACTGGAAAAACTGTCTTATACACGGAAAGTTTACCTTCCAGTACTAGAACGTTCAACTTTACGAGAGGCACAAGCATAGCTTCTACTCCCTGAACATTTGAAGCGGCAGCCAGATGGTTAATTGCGCAGTCGACTGCAGCAGTATGCCCTGCATGGCACCATTTTTAGACATCTGGAACCAGAATTTGCAGTAAATTGAACTTCTGGATTAGCCGCCTTGCGACAAAGTAGATGGGAATCAGATCATGTTCAGGCGCCAGTTCATATTTGGCTCAAAATTATGTGGCCATTGCAACTTCGGTCTCATCTACCACCGCGACAACACTCTTTCGACCCCTCAGTCCTTCTCTCGATAGGGTTTCTGTGAAAGCAGCTTGCTTCCGGTCGATCTATTTTAATTTTAATTTAACCGTCCATTATACCAAGGGCGCAAAAGTCCAGTGCAAATGTTCGAGCGCGAACAGCGCGTAATATTGTCCTTTAGATCGGTCGCGATTCGAGCTTGAATATTAGCGTGCAAATCGAGCCCTCGCTTGTCCATTAAATCGAGCGCGAATCAAGTCCGACAATTCGATCTGCAATTTTCTATCAAGCAGGGGTTTGCACGCGAAATAACTTCTTTGCCCGTCACCCAGTATGGTTTACAGACTGGAAGCCAGTTTTGATGTGGATATTGTTATTTAGAAAATAGTTAACAGTGGGAAAATAATCCGGGTGAATATGTACAAGAGGGCGTTACTTATAGTCCTCCGGATAAGTAGTTGTCCTCCGTGTGTTGTAGATCTAAATGAAGAAAATAGAATAGCGTAAAGTACTACAATGCTTATCTGCAAAACATATGCTTTATTGAATAATGCGGAAGTACACGTTTGCGGGTTGACCGAATGTTGTATTCTGCTTTCATTTTTGGAAACGCTCGTGCGCCTTCTTAAATTCGTTCTTAAAGGCAGATTCTAGTCTCTGTTTATCGCATTTCTTATGCGTAAATCACCGCTGAAATACACCTAAATAACATAATGACAAACGCATGCTTGATACGTCTTACTCAGGGTTGCTTCATAGAGGACAGTGCCCATAAGGGCTTGGTGGCCCGGCAGCCCTCTGTAAAAATTGCTATGATCCCTAATGGTTTTATCGAATAGAGCATTGAAAATCCGAGTGGTGAACACCGAACTTTCCATTGTTCCTTCGCTTGCTGGGGTTTCCGTGCTCCTGAGCTTCCAGTTGGTCCATTATAGCTTAAATTGCACCGCCCCTTATAACAAGGGCGCGAATGCTCGAGCGCGAATAGAGCGTAATATTGTCCCTGAGATCGGGCGCTCTCTTTTTTCCATGAAATCGAGCGCAAATCAAGCCTGACAATTAGAGCTGTAATTTGCAACCGAGCAGTGGTTTACCCGCGAAACCGCTTTATCCGTCACCCAATACGCTATTCATTTTTGAGGTGGTCGTGCGCCTTCTTAAATTCTTTCTACATAACACTATTACGAATGCATGAGTGATAAGTCTTACCCAGTGTTGCTTCATAGAGGACAGTGCCCATAAGGGCTTGGCAGGCGTCCATAAAAATTGGGATGATCCGTAAGGGTTTCCACGAATAGTGCATTAAAGATTCGAGTGGCGAACACTGACACGTCCCTTTAGGTTCAGGCTTTGTTTATGCTGATTTTTGTCTGTTGCCTTTCTCAGGCCTTCGAACTGGGCGTCCGCAAGACCGGAGGCTCGACTTCAGCGCACCAGCGCCTGGGCATCTGTGCGTTCTCTGAGCACACCGGACAACTTCTGCAGCCGCAGTATGCCAACGCAAAGCAACCCCTTCAGCTGCCATTGTTGACTTCCAGCCGGCGCCTTGGCCAGCCCGTGCCCACCCCATTTGGCCGACACTTGCTGCGTCGCGACTCCAGATCTGAAATCGTACCTTCCTCGACCTCACCGGTCGTTATCAGTGGGTCTAGTCTGTCGGAGGAGGAGGAGAATGAGGAAGAAGAAGAAGAGGAAGCTGATGATGATGATGATGATGATGCTGATGAAGAGGAAGACGAGGATGAGGAGAAGCAGCAGCAGAAAAACATCGGCAGAGCTGGGAAAGGCCTCAGAGCTGAGAGGGAGACTGAGGGGGTTGGTGCTTTTACAACTTCCGAGAAGGCATCACACCCCGCGACAACAACGACACTGGCTGCTGCCTCAGCGGTACGCTGGCTTCCACGCTTCAAGCTGCCCCCAACATCCTTTTCTGTCGCTTCTGTCGTCTTCTTCGATGCAGCAGCGCACAGCCAGATGCCGTCTCAACAGCAGCAGCAGCAGCAGCAGGATTCAGCCACTGATAGTGGCCCTGCGAATAGCTATATGACCTTGTCCATCTTCATACTGCTTACCGATAAGCAGAAGTGCTATCCTCGAACAAGACTCAGCTCGCTGCCGGAAGGCCTGCCTTCAAAGGTATGTTCCCACTGCAACTGCGCAATAACTCTGATTACACTTGTAGATTGTGCATTTGGATGTGTAAACTTCATGCATTAGCGTTAACGTGGGAAACAAAGTAGTCAGGGTACACGTGGCTTGTCCTCGAAAAACTAATAGGCAGCAGTACGCTTGAAATTCAGTTTTATCGACCTTTGTCACCTCACTAAAAGCTCATTAAGTTACTTCCTGGTACGGATTAAGTATGCACACCACTGTATAGTGGTCATCTGTATATTACTAACTACTTATTTCGCTGTAGTAAGCCCTTTTTATTGCGTACATATTTAACATTTATCAATTCATTTCCCCCTCCACCACGGAAATCTTTAGCGTCCTGCGGTAAATTTGCGTTTTGTTTGGCTTTCACTTAAGTTTTAAGGTTATTTTATCCTTGTTTTTGTTCGAGTTCTTTGACTTTATTTTCGTTAAGTTAGTTTAGTTTTATTAGCGATATGGGGTTACTTTTCGGCTTCAAAATACAGGCAATAAGCCTATCTTTCATGGTTCTACTTTAATCTTGAAAACTTGCAGTTATTATCACGGTTCCGCACCTTTCGCAGTTCCTCATTTTGCAAATTTTGTTTTTGTTGTTACTCATTAGTTGTATGTGACATTTAAAACACCGCGCGCAATTTTTGTTGCAAAAGAATAAGTTGTTTAAATAAGTGTTCTATTATTTGTACGTTCTACTCTTTTACTTACTTTTTTCTCTGATATGTCCCACCTATGTAACCCCTTTTACTTCCGATCCCATATTACGCAAGCGTGGGGATGTTTTGTTACTGTAGTTATCTGTATACTTAATCCTTACCACGCCCAAAATGTTCCGCGAAATCCGTAGCGTTGGTAAACGTACATGGATAACGGACTGGAAGATAAAGTGTTTCAATTTAATATCTGCAAATATTCCAGGCATCATATCGTGTTCATCATCCCCAGAAGATGCTGGGACCAAATTGTATTTTTGCTGGCGTTTCGAAAGCATGCTTTTTCTCATCGTCAAATCGTTGTGCTTACTCTTTTGTCGGCCTCGAATTAATGCGCCTCACAGCTAGCCGTGTGTTGTAGCCGTTCCCCATGCAAGTGCATTCACTCGGCCGTTGGTTGGTTCCATCTTTTTCACTACCATCAGCGTTCCGTTGAGGTGGTAATAGGCCTCCCCCTTTTTCGGAGCATTCTTGTGGGCGCCTCCGTGAGAACGCATGCCATGCAGATCATATGACTCTCGCTCACTGTCACCTCCCCTCGCGGCCGTCGGTATTTGTCACTCGCCCGCCTTAGCACCCCGTTCTGTGCGAGTGTGAGCCTTGCGCTGATGGCATGATAGGCGGGGTTTAACTCGATGGCTCTGTTTAGTGTGCCAGTCGAAGACTAGCTTTGGAGCACTAGTCTGGCTATCTCATCATAAACGCCACCGATCACTCGTGCATTCTCGGAGACGAAAACGTGGTTCCGCTTTTGCACGTGGCCGTAGACCATAGAAAGCTTGTCTTTGCGAGCATATGTTCATGCAACCTCATGCCAAGACGTTTGCTCGTTTCACCGGCATACCTTGTTTCACAATCTTGGCAAGGGATGGTGTACACCACCGCCGACTGTTCGGCCATTAGTAGCGGATCCTTGGCTTTATAATGATAATTAGTGTCGGTTTGTGAGCCACACCAATCCCGAATGTTTTCTGCAGTCTTGTAGTCAACTCTGAGACCTTCACGCAGCTATAGTATATCAGCCCGTACCTGAGACCGGAAATTATAGCATGTGCACGCACATATGACAGTTAGACCGTCGATTTCCACCGCGTTCGCCTTCCATCTCCTGATAGCTCCGGTAATAAAATGACCACCCTAGTGGAAACATGTTCATCTCAGTTCGATTTTAGTGGACACGAGATAGAGGTGTAAGCCTTCCAACGCCTCGTTTGTTGTGTTTGAAAATGAAACTAGACAGGAATGATGGGGGTATCGAAAACATGCTGGTGTCGGAACTAGCAATTTGCTACCGGTGGTTTTTAGTAGCATGATAAACTTGCCAGAACTGTCCACGTAAGGCTTATGGAAGCCTGTTCAGTTTTAGTGTTATAACGGCAAAAAATATGCGAACGCCTTTGAGCTTCGGATTGGTAACAAGGTGCCTAAGAAGGGCATCGATACAATAGAAAAATTAAAAAAAGAAGTCGTTTACATCATTACAGGCAAAAAGTGGGCATCCGTCAGTCAGTCGAATAGAGTAAACATACACAGCTACTCACTGATTACGAGTGGTATGCTTACATTTAGGTTTATCTTGAATGCCTTAGCACTCCTTGAGATTACAGTATCCTCTGGTAGAGCATTCTTTGCTCTCTATGGTCTTGCGCAAGAAGAAGTGCTGCCAAACGTTTAGACGTGACACACCCACGTGACCTTTGAGGGATATGCGTATATTTTAGCTCTGGCAACCATCTCACAGAAATGCACGCAGGCGATACAATCCTCGGACTATGTGGCAACTCAGTATAAATGTGTCCTTGTGTGGCCGGGTCTCGTCGAATGAGCCGCAGCTTGCGAATTGGCATCATTTCGCCACACTGCAGCCGTGTATTCGGTGATTCGCGTTCTCAGAAGTCTGCCAGTGTCTCCGACGTAGTTGTTTTGTCTGCAACTGCACCAGATCCTATCGACGACTCCAGATGTTTCTTGCCGTGGCAGTGGGTCTTTCGGTTTCAGTATCGAATGTCTTATGGTCTGTTTGCGACTCCAAGTCCAAATGGTGCGAGAAGGTGGCCGACAGCCTCCAGGACGTTTATTGCATGCGGGATCGCTTGCCAAAACTTGGGGTTGGAGTGATTTTTAGGCGTCCTCTTTAGTTTGCTCATGAACCGGTCGACGAAGTTTCGCGGTAGTCATTTTCTTTGAACACTCGTGGAAGATATTGTATTTCAGCAGATTGGGCTCACAGTGCGTCTCAACTCGCCGATTAAGCATCCTTACGCAACTGCGTTTTTGGCTGATTTAATGATCCTCAGTCTTGGAAAGTTAAACAGTGTCAGCCGTTTTTAACAAAGCCATAAGGTGTCTCATTCGAGTGTCATCTGCATCATAAGACCGAAATTTGGTGGGAGTACCTCGTGGGGGTGCGCTAAGCGCGACCCTCGGTCTTACGGGCTCCTGATTTTAAGGGACGGGACGGGTGGGGCATGTAAGGGAACAAATTAGATCGCATTAATCCTGTAAAATAAAAAAGTTACGAAGGTAAGTTGAGCCGCGTACTCAAACCTTGAGCGGGAACACCGAAGTACCCTTTAATATCATCGCTACCCCCCCCCCCCTCCCACCAGACCACCGTCGAGCGCGTGTTTGTCGGGGGAGTGTGCCCTGACTTCGGGCGAGATTATTGTGGTAAATTTTATAGTAGTACCGATAACCCCAACTAGAATACAGCCAAAAGAGTGAAGAAAGTTGAAGTTTTAGGAAATTGGCGCCACTTAAAATCTGTAAGTAAGCGATTATTCCCGTGGTTAATTTGCAAAGCCATTTTTGCCTATTACACTGATTTAAGCAGTTATTGTATGCGGTGGCCTTCCGAGGACCCCTCTGTAGTTCAATACTATCATCTCATGTCTACTGGGTCGACAGCTGGCATGCAGAAAACCGGAAGATTGTGGGTAATCCAACCAACTTCAAATTTGTAAGTAGGTGGTTATGATGCACGAGGAACCTTCTGCGACCCTAGTAGGTACTCTTATCCGAAATTCCTGAATTGTATCCCCTTGTGCCGTGCATAACCAGCAAATGGACATGTCAGTGCAAGCGTACAAAGCGAGTTATGTGGGGGGGGGAGTGATTAAGAATGGGGTTGTCTCTGATAATGGGTTCGAGTGTGGTACCGAGATGGCCAAAAAACGATGTTAGCAGGTGAATTACTTTTGAGTTGCTAGGTTAAGTCCGCACAATGCCTCCTTTTAACTGCCATTGACAGAGTGTATGCATAGTATACCGGTCGCCCCAATCTAATACTGGCAAGACTGTGAGATCGTGGCTCAATCGTTCTCCGCTGACCGGAGAGACCCGAGTTCAAAACTGAGTGTGACACCAAATTCAGCGGCGGCACTGGAGTTGGGTATCACTAGCCGATGATAGCAAATGAACCAGAAAAGGCATTCCTAGTATCCCATGTCTTTGCTGGTAATGTCCTTCTGCCTATATCCTTGCAGACTCGCGGTGGAGGCCCGAGTGAGAGCTCTAATGGCAGCATGGATGGACGAGTGGGTCCTCTGACAGATCGGTGTACGCATATCTGCTACAGTATAGCGGTATATAGTTGACTTTTTCAACACTTCGTTCAGATACCCTTGAGCATTTACTATTTTGAAATTGACTGTTAACAGGTTTAAAAGTTGAAATATCGTTCCTTTTTTTCTCCAAAATTGTCTTCCTGACGTGTTAAAGTCTAGTATGTTTCACTCCTTGACCGTACAGAACAGGTGCTGACTTAAAATGCCATGTCCCTTTTTTACCAGCACACTGCTCCAGTTCATTGGCCAGCCATTCGGCCCTCCTTCAGTTTCCATTCGGATATGAATCTGATCCCAGTCCTCCACCGCTCCGGCAGTCAGGAATGTGCCAAATCCATTATGAATGACCTGGATGCCAAATTCTCCACTCTTATGATGCCGCGCATTCGACACACCTCTCTGATGATTCGCAGCAAACAGGAAACTGCTGAAATCGAGCACCAACTGCAACGCTACAGCCTCAATCTCAAGGATGTCAGTGGGAAGCAACCCACCCCGGCAGATCTTGGTTTGCGCTGGAAGATCTCCTACCTCGGTGTATGGCCCTCACACCAGATTAACCTTAACAGGGCGTTCACGCGAATCGCCAATGCCTGGCGCAAAGCCATCCCCGAGATTGTCAATCTGGCCATACTGAATTGTCATAAAAATTTCCTTTGGTATCGCCTCTTCGATCCGAAGTACTTCCCGCTGCAGTGCTGCTTTGAGACGCGTGACCTAGAGCAGGGAGAGGACATTGTGGCTTCACAGTCGAGCGCCAAGCCGCTTCAGACAAATGTCCATCGGGGTTTGACTTTGGAAGAGTTTAAGGTGAGTTAGCGAAAGAGGGAATAAAGCCTATCAGCACCTAAAAAATCTTCCATTTATACCTTTTGTAGTAATTTTGTCAAGTCGATGCCCTTGTACATCTTAGGTTTGGCGCTCAGGCGAAGTTCTAGACGATTTCAGACTGGTGTTTGTTTCCGGTCAAAGGCATGGCTGACTTTCGATATCCGTTGGGCCACTTTGTCGTTGATTTTGATGATGTGTGGGAAAAGAGTTCCGTGCACAAATAATTTAAGCCATACACCGTTTCTCCAACGTAGTTGCAGTCCCTTTCGTTGACACGTATCTGGTAGAAGTTTCAGGAGGAGGCAGTCTATCCTTAGGTTGCATCACACGGTGGCATATTGTCACCTGCGGTCGATGGGTTATGAATACTCCAGCGGGTTTTAGTAGTCGACAGCTTGCTTCGAAGAGTCTTTATTAACCAATGGCCCACAAAACTTCGCGTTGCTGTTATTTTGGCCGTCGTCAATTTACTCTGTGCTTGCTTTATTTTATAAAATAATTTGACTATCCATTAGCTCGGAAGAGAACATGCAGCTACTTCTGTTCGGCTTTTCTGTCAACTGTTAGGCTGCAGTGTGTTTCGACTCTTTGAAAAGAATATGAACGCAGCTACATTTTTGAGTCAGAAGGTGATTTCTCTTGAAGTGTAGTACTTGCTGTGTGTAGGTTTTTCTTCTGAATACTGTAGTTTGCAGTGGCGCACAATAAAACTGAGGAAGGGGGCTGGGTTATTTCTGTCAGCTTCCATCATGAAGTGGATATTCGGGTCAACCGAGTCCAGTATGTCTAAGAGGTGCTGAATGTGAGGTTTTTGACAATAACGGAACATGAGCTACTCATGTCTCTGATGACAAATCCGCGATGGATATCGAAACGTCAGGCGAATAAACATATTGTCCCAGCGATCGAGTCTTCTTCTTCTTCTCAATGACGGAACTGTCATCGACATTACTTTGGTTTACTGAGGATTTATTTACGAAGGCTAATGCGCCCACTTTGGCCGGTCATCGCCTTAAACTGCGCCCCGGCCAAGCAGGGATCAATGGACTAAAATTCTTCCTCAATTCAAGTTTATTGAGTGGAATAGAAGCAAACGGCTTTGGACTCCCTGCACAGTAGTTAAGAAATGTGTCGGCACAGCTGAAAATTTCAAACAAGTTCTTTCACATAATTGTAGGCGACTACTCACTTTATCCAAGAAATGCAATCACATGTGGTGTTGTCAGTTAACACAAGCCAGTAGGTGTAACTGAGCAAAAAGAGCAGACAGTAGAACAACTCCTAAAGCATGGCTCAGAATTGAAGATGTAATGTTATTTGTGATTTTTTAGGAGAAAAAATGTTAGTAATAGAACTGTTGCAGCGCGGAACGCCCTTCCTGAAGAGGTTGTCCTCTCCACCTTTGTTCTTTCCTTTAGGATCAAACTGGACATGCACCAAATACGTCATTTCCCAGCCACCTGCTACTCAAAGGGACAGCACAGGCATTGCATTATACTACTCACATATCATGAGTAGTCATTTTTATTACTACTAGATAAACCAACAACTGCTGTGTTTTCACCCACAAGCATGCTACTGCGATACTTTTTTCAATTTTTCTTGGTATCCTTGTATTTCCTATCACCTTGTTATCAATAGGCAGTTAACAGGCGTTCTCCTATCTCTCACTCAACAAACTCATACTGATGTTGTGCACTATTGTGGTCTTTTTTTAGGATCTCATCGGATCGGCACCGCAACAGACAGACCTCCTGCGCATGGACCAACGCCTGGAAGCCCTGCTGGAGGAAGGCTGCGAGCATCTGACTGACATGGTCGCCTCTATCAATGCGCACTGGCAGGCGAGCACCGAAAACAGCGGCGGTAGCAGTGGTGGTGGCTCCGATAAACTGGTCGCTTTTCTCTACGAGGACCTGCAGATGGCGTCGTCGTCGCCGTCAACGACCGACGGCGGCCAAGCTGGCAGTTATTGGCGAATGCACCTCGGCCTTATTACGCCCGCCATGCCCGAGGGCCTGGTGCTACTTCAGTGGACGGAAGTACGTGATTATGTTGAGGGCGGCGGGATAATGCAACCGTCGTCGCCGCTGCCATCCTCGTCCCCAGCACTCGGTGCCGGCGTACGTGGGGCTTCCTTGTCGCCCCTGTCCGCCGAGACCAATCCCCTCATAGCTCTGAGCCAGCGCATCCTCCCCGCGCCAGTTGAGGGCACCCCACTCGACTGCGATACTCCGGCCCGACGCAGATGCAGCGTAAGTGACCTGGGCAAACCTGTCTTGTAGAGCCGCCTAAATATCTATTGCCTCCAGCCGACTGCCTTACGGAGTTGGTGGTTAAACATTTAATTCCTGGTAAACAAGTGTGAGTGAAAACTTTATTTGCCTTAAACTTGATCAAAAATACTAAATTAAAGCCTCTTATAACTCTATCAACATAAACTCCTGTTGCTTAGGCAACTGGCGCCTATTGACGAAAATTTGACCTCGGGTGGAATTGAGCGAAAAAATAAAAAATCGGGCTACTGAAAATGTAAAAGTAGTTTATTATTATAAGACAGATAGGAACCTTGAGGGCAGTCCCACTGTGACGTGGTACCTATGCTGGTTTGCCGTTCCTACATCACGGGAAAAAATGCAAGTTTCATCTTCCACGTATCAGTATATTTGAGGGAGATGTAGGTGAGTTACCTTTGAGTTACCTATTTTCACATGTGTGTTTTCGTGTCAGAAAAATAGTATCGCAGTTTGATGTCGAGGCCAATGAAATGGAACATAGTTGAAAAAAAAGAACATTGAAACAAAACTGCTTGGGATTTTGCGTGTTCGCCTGTAGCCTGATTGGCGCATTGGGACAACGGCGACCAGTGTCGCGCGCAAGCAAGCGCGTGCACCTGTGTTCTCTCTAGAGTTTAAGGTCATCTCGCGTGGACAGTCATCGCCTGTATGCGGTCAGAGCTAACAAACAAAGACACTTGGCTAGGCTCGGTGCCTCAGAAGAGCCTCCAAACGTTGCTAGCATTTGATCCGACTAATATCCAAACAGTACTAACATAGTTTAACGTTTACCCCTTTTGTATGAATAAAGGAAAAGACAGGCGAGCATCGGAGCCATTTTTTAAAGTTTTTTTGGGGTTTCAAATTGTTAAAGGACTGCATCGTTTGAACTAGCTGCAACAAAAACCTACGCGACAGTTATATAGAGTTTGAACCAGTCAACTATCGGTGAGGCAAGTCTGGATTTGACCGCGCAGGACGCCTACAGCAAATTGCTATATCGATAAGGAAGAAGACTTATCGAGCACCGGATCAATTGATTTATTGTCCTATGCTTTCTAACTCTTACAGGAGTCTTGTCCAACTCTCCAAGGATGGACTGCTGTAGGAGTTCGAAAGCTTTGGACAATAAATCAATTGATTCGGTGCTTGACGTAGCTTCTTCCTTATCCATGCGGATACCTGGAACACAATTTTTTTCATTCATGCGGGAATCGATACATTGATTGATTGATTCTCCAAGCTTAAAGCTATTCGCGGCAAGTCTTGCTTCTGGGCTGGAAGATTTTCTTGGTGGCTTCGAAGTTGAACTCATGGCCCGTTTCGTAGATGTGTGCAGCAACTTGCGATAATTAGTCACCCCGTCGCATAGCTAGCTTATGCGCGCCTACTTTGTTGCTTCTGCTATCTCTGATGATGAAATTCTGTGCGAGTTTGAGAAGGAGGCGGAGGAGGAGCATTCACCGGAGAGGTTTATCATAAGCCTAACGCTTCAGGTATTCATCTCGTCTACCCACCTTCAGCCAGTCTTACCCAGGCCCAAGTGGTGTCCCATCCGAGCCTCGAAATCGCGACCTTTTTGGTCCCAGTTAAACGCCCTAACCATTGACCCATGAACTCGGTGTCTCACAGTTGACTTGTTTTGACTTTTAGGACTTCTCCATTAAGGCCATCTTCCGGTCTACCAGTACTACTGACACACTTTCCTCTCGCGCCGGTGTCTTGTCCGGGTCAGCCGCAACTCAAAAGATGCAGGATCTGGCCTACCAACGCTCCTATCTGTTGCCGCTTGTGAAGAAACTGGTTGAATACTTGAGTTTCTTCGTTTGGAAGGATCTGCATTAGCGGGTTCTTGCAGAACAAGTCTTTCTTACCAAAAAATATTTATTATTTTTTTTATTCATTCCTCCTGCCCGCACCCCGTCCACTCGCCCCCACAATCAAATTTTTCTAAGAATAAATCTCGCATTTTCGTTGCTTTTTCGTCATCACGTGTTCGTTGATTTTGCCTTTACCTAGCTATTTCTTGGGCATGATTCATACTGTAGATTCTATATCCAATGAAATGTAAACCGAAATTCAGAAATATGTTTTCGATTTGAGCAAATTGTTTAGATGGGGTTGTTATATTGGTTATCTTACGGCTCAGTCTCCCGGATATTTTAGTCACATCAGGTTCCGGCGTCTCAACGAGCACCTTCCTGGCCGCCAGAAAAAGTATACTCTGGCAAAAATGGCTTCTTAAGTTGTATGCAATTTTTGCCCTATTTGCTTCACGTATACGTTGTAGAAAAATGCACAAACGTACACAAATGTACTCATCTGGTAGCTAATTACGCTTTATTCAGATTTTATACTTAAGGAAACATATTTTTCGGTTTTAACACCGTTTCTGTTTGAAAGGACCCCTGAAAGCCGACAAAACCGTAGCAACTTTATGCGGTTCGCAGTTCTTCACGGCTTGTCTTCCCAGTGGTTGCTCAATCTGACATTGAAGGTCCTATGTGATAATCGGAGGGCGATTATGTAGGCTGGTTTTCACCGTTGCTGTCAATGGTTTGGTACGTGTTGATTGAGGGATCCTACATGGTGCTGATTGGTCAGCTGAGGATACTGACCTAGTTCACGGTGGAACTCTGTCTGAAACATTTCTTTACCCACTGTATCAGTTTTGATTCTGTGGAGGTATGCGTGCGCTAAGGAAGTTCTTCAACCTCTACTTAATCCGGAGATGTCACACTTCGTACCAATCCAAGCAGTTCTTTGAAATAGTTTATTGGCTGTGCCAATACAAGCGAACATGCTTGTCCTAGGAAGCAATTGAGAAGAAGAAGAAGACTCGATCGCTGCAAACGTCTGTGCATACTTAACCTTTCTGCTACTCATGTCTCTGATGACGAATCCGCGACGGATATCGAAACGTCAGGCGAATAAACATATTGTCCCAGCGATCGAGTCTTCTTCTTCTTCTTCTCAGTTTATTGACTATCAAAAACATAATTGATGACTGGTAACAACCGGTGAGGGATGCTTCGATAAGTTGCCACTGAAAGGGAAAGTGGCTGGTTCATTTGGGTTCAAGTAGAAGACAGTTGCAGTCCGGATTAACCTTTAAATGGAGAAATGAACAATCTGATGATCGGACAAAAAAGGCAAACCTTATGGGCTGTATACGAAAGGATGAGTGCGTTAAATATTCAGCCGGTGTGATCTCGTATCCAAGGCAGATGCCGCGTTAATACTGTTATTCAGGAAGTCAAGTTAGGCGAACGAACGTTTTCGATTAATTCATCATAAGGCAATACAGTAGTATAAGAGAGGGTAGAAATAACTAAAGTTTTAGGCAAATCAATCAGTAGTAACAAGAGGGGAGAGAGGTTTAAAGGGATCAGATTATATTCTAAAATGGGGACTAGAGAAAGTGGGTGGGGGGAGAAGGGGAAGGAGTCCGACAATCAGTTCATGTCGTCCCGTGGTCCTCGTCTCGAATTTTGTTGGGAGATGTGAGGATGCAAGGTGTCAACGTCTTGTGACGGCGTCGGTGGCCGTGTTTGATGCCGCAGTCTCGTCACTGCTTCGCGGCGTGGTAAGAGGCATGGGGGCGGATGTTAACACGGTCTTCGACCACGAGAGCTTAAAGGCCGCTACAAACGCTTGCTGCGCACATAAAATTGGGTTTGAGAGGCGTATGGCAACTGCCTCTGCCGTCGCAAGTATCCCCTGACGCATGAACTTACAATGTTTAGCCGGTACTTTATAGACGACTCTGAACGCTTGGTTGACGTCTATCCGATGACCACTGTCTACCAAGTGAGCCAGAATTGCCCTTGATATCGACTTTATTTCGCCTCTGTTTAGCCACGCAGGGTAGTGCTCTCGCATGCGCTTGGATAACCACGGGACGATATAAAGTAATTTTCGGACTCCTTCCCCTCCTACCACCACCCCATTTCGCTGGTCTCCACTTAAGACTGGCATCTGATCCCTTTACACCTCTCACCCCTTCGTTTCTACTGATTGGTTTGCCTACAGCTTTCGTTATCTCTGCTCTCCCTTATATTACTGTATTGTCTGATGATGAATTAATCGAAAACGTTCGTTCGCCTTACTTGACTTTTTGAATGCTTACATGGATAGCATCATGATTGTTCCCGAGTCCGCAGGTCAGGTGGCGAGTTAATATATTACAACGAAGGCAGATGAGGTTTGAATGAACTTAGAGAGTCCGTCTTGTGTGATGGGCTGAGTCCCCAGTAGGTGCGCTGTACAGTGAGAAAATGGGTGAAAGGCGTGTTGGGACTTTTTACTTCTATCCATACTGTCAATACGGGGAATCAGTAATTGTTCACACCCTATAGAGGAATAAGGGTTAATAGAGAAAACTCTTGTCATTACGATCTTCCCACCCGTTTCCTTATGAGAAGCTAAGACGGTAGGAGGTCGAAGTGGTTGGAATAGGTTATTCTGTACAGAAGGATTGGAGAGGAGGAAGTCGACTGATGAACGAGCGTAAGTCTTCACCTGAGCAGGGCAACGTCCAAGCCTGGTGGCAGGCAGCCCAACGGCCGCCGAGCGAGGTCTTTGCCTTAATCAGCTTGAAGTTGATTGACCAGACTGGTGTGCGCATGTACGCCCCAGTCACGCGAGGCCAAAATTGTACATCGGTCTGTGCGCACGTTTGCCGCCGTGGTAGATCGAGCACTGATGCAGACTACGGTCATCGAGGGCGGGAAACCGGCCGCCATCACATGACCTTGGCACATGCTTGCTTGCCTGCACAAAATGGGTCCTGTGCATCCCTGGAGCTAGTCGGTCAGGGCATGCGCGACAGCGCAGGGAGTGATCTCGGGACCACCACACTCGCAGGCGAACAGGGCTTCCGACACCAGTGCCGGTGTGAGGCAGATATCCAGGCTAGTATCGCACGTGTGATGAAATGTCGGAAGGTCACGACCCACATGCCAGCCATTAAACAATTAGCGCACAGGTGGACAACAATCGATAAACGCGGCGGGGCGTTAATTGGCATAGTCATACAGAGCCTTTCTTGACACTATGCCAATGACAGTGAAGGTAAAATAGATACAGCGCGATTCAACCTTCCCTGTCAGCGAATTCACGCGCAGGTCACCGTTCCTGCGTCACCACCCTGCTTCGGAGCTCACCATTGATGTCGTCGAAACAGGCGCTCGAAATGTCGTGTTACAGTACTTGACGTACTTTAGGAGCAAGTGAGGCACACACGGTTGTGACTGTCTGGGTGAAGGAATGTACAACCACGTAATAGCAAAACGAGCTCGAAGCTAGCACTTTTCGAGTTCGCTACCTCGAAGAAACGAACTCGCCTTGTTGTTGGTTTGAGTTTGAAACGAGCTCTGAAAAGCGAGCTCGCGTTGTCACACTTGTATTTCGGCAAAACTAGTTTCATTTCTAAAGCAACGTTTCCCAGATGCAAATTTAATGATTGTAATAACAGCAAGATTTAATGAATCCATGGCATTTCGAGAGAGTTCTTCAGTTGCTGCCTTTCATTGCATAACGTGCATCACATACGAGAATATACTTATTGAATTCACACAGAAAAAAATCGATATAAACACAAGGTCATAAGAAGTGGCCAAGGGGCTTATCAATAACATAAGAAGTTTAAACGCTATGGTCAGCGAAAACAGGGAAATACGTCTGAGGTAACAATTTGGTAACATTGGCTACCTGTTTACACATTTCCCCTTCCAAATTATAACCTCAGACGTCTTTCCCTGTTTTTGCTGACCTTAGCGTTTAAACTTCTTATGTTGTTGATCAGCCTCTTGGCCACTTCTTATGACCTGGTGTTATATCGATTATTTCTGTATGAATTCAATAAGTATTTTCTCTTATGTGATTCAAGTTATGCAATGAGAGGCAGCAACTGAAGAGCTCTCTCGAAAGGCCATTGATCCATTAAATCTTGCTGTTATTGAAATCTTTAAAGTTTCATTTTTCATCCGGACAGGGTTTACCTGCTCTCATGCGAAAACCCCTATTTTTTCAAAACTCTGTAGAATATTATGTTTTTGAGGACTTCGTTTTGTAAAATGTTTACTAATATAACGAATTAACGTAGAAAAAATATCACGGTACAAAAGTAAGAAAAAGTTATATACGCTAACAATTTAAAGGCCTTAGCTAACCGTTTCCAGCACTGTGAAGTTCCCTAGCGGTGCTGGTAGCCCATGGCCCTGGCACATCGTCGTCATCATTATGTCGACGCATATCTAAAATAAGGAAAGAAGGCTGTTAGTACGTAGGTAACAACGGGTGACAAGTTTATTTTTTGATTAATTGGTTAAGGGGCCTTACTAATTCGGCTAGAAGTATTTGCATAACGCCTACTGTGCCACCCATGCCGATCGTGGGCACGTTTGAAAGCCTTTAGTAAGTCCATCCTCCCAATGTTGAGTGCACGCCAAGGATATCCTGTGTTGAAGATTGTCAAACCAGGAACGATCTATCCTTACCAGCTAAAATGGTATAGAGGTCTGACTCCTTGAAAGCCGTTTGGGGCACCAGTCGGCCGTGAAAACTTAGCCAATCAGTCACCCCGTCAACAAAGACCGCACGGAAAATTGACTAATTTGCTTACTTAAATGTTTAACATGTCCCATGTGGACATATTCGCCGCTGCACATTGCCGTTACCTTTATCCGATTGCTTTTCCTTCCCAGAAGTGTACGTCCATCACCTGGTAGGTCGGAGGCAAAACGCCGCTTCAGCAAAACGTATCGCCGGCAAAGACAAGGGAGACTGGAATGGTCATTTTTGGCTTATTTGCCGTCGTCAGCCAGTCATACCCATCCCATAGTGGCGCATCACCTGAGGTTCAAACTCAGGATCTTCTTGATTATAGTCTACCGCTCTAACCATTGAGCCACGAGCTCGTTGTCTTGACTTGTCTAGATCGGGCATTTCGGCAGTTGTTGATGAATGTTCACCGATCGCTAACGTAGCTCACTTCGCCCACTCCGTCGTGGGCTTAAATCTGCGGGCTCTGACAGCAGCCAACAGTATAGGCAGACAAGCCTTTCTTCTTCACCTGGGGTTGTACATGATTTGCCAATGACAGATAAAAGGCCATAAAATTTCATTGCAATCTCCCACGCCTTTCGACCAAGCCTATCTAAATCATAGCGCATAGTTGTCAACCTACCCCAAATGCTTGCACAGACAAATTACCAGCTGACAGTCAAATCAATTTTTCCTTTGGCTCCAGTGATGGCAAATCGCCCAATATTTGAATAGGAGAAGTTTTGTGTTTTAGCAACATGGGTAACCGAGTCATACACGATACTATTCTGATTAATTCTTGCCAAACGGGCTATATTTGACGAAAGCGTTTCTTTCATTACACTCCGAACCCGCTGATTTTTACGGGATCCTTAATTCACTTTCTACGCTTCGGAACCTATAATACTAATCGAATTGAGAGACAGGTTGATGTGGATAATAACTTTCGCACGAACAAACAAACGATATTTTACAAATAGGAGAAATAAGAAATTCCATTAGGTATATAAAGTTACTATATGAGTTAAGGCTAAGACGGTTAACCCCGCTAGCTAAAATCTTCCAGGCCGGGTTCCTTAGAAGATGAGAGGAGACGGTGGGAAAGCCAGAGTAGAAGGAAGAATGTATTGTGTACACAACAGTGAGGAAGAAGTGACCAGCGGTTCCGGCATGGCCGCGAGAGTCGCGTGAGCGCGCGGCGTCACGCGCGTCCCGCTCCTGGTGGATTCACAAGTTTCCGTCGGTGCATGAATTGATTAGAGGACTGGAGAGCGCTTCAGTAATTTCCGTATCGCTGCGTTGAAGTCAGCCACATCAGAAGTTGAGTTGAGAGTGCATCTCACGATTGGGGTCACCAGTTATAGGAGTTAAGACTAAGACGGTTAACCCTAACACCTACAATCTTAGAGACCCTGGTTCCTTGGGAGATAGGAGAAGTCTTGGGAAGGCGAGAGTAGAAGGAAGAGTTTATTGTGTACACAGGACGGAGAATAGATGGAAAGAGTGTTGACTCGCGGATGACCGCAGTCCGGCTGCTAGTGAGTCAATTCCGGAGTGACTAGAGCATCAGTAACCGCCGGCGAATGCTTTGTCCAGGGGGCCAATGGGGGTGCTGATGTCTAGATTAGCGCGTGCACACGACCTTGAGGTTGGCTAAAGCTGGCTAGCCTGAGCGCGCGTTCGCGCTGAGGAGTATGTGCGCATCGGTCGAGGACAGTCAGCACCTAGCCTAGCAGTAGGCGGGCAGGCAGGCCAACGGCGCCATGCGTCAGCGATTGGTCTTGGGCTGCAACAAGGCCACTGCAGGCTGTCTCCCTTTATATGAGCCGCGTGCCCGTGTCTTCTTCCTCCCCAGAATGCTGGTTGCCCTCCTGTGTTTACCTTTTTCACTCGATTGCACACGTCTGAATACTGCCCCAAGCCCCCTGTTTCGGGTCCCTTGCTTGTTATCACCTTTTCCCTCAATGCCGCCTTCAACGCGCTGACGCCAGAGACAGCCGTTCCGAATCCCGGAGATGAAATCCCGTAAAGTGACTTTGTAGTGGAGAGCCAGCAATCCCTTCCCCCCCCCCCCCGAGGTAATGCTGCGCGTGAGATAGTCGTGGCTATCGAAGGGTCCCTTCAACATCCCCCGCGGCTGACATTTTCATATCGCCTCTTTTTACGAACTCCTGTAATGGCTCCTAGCAGCCTCTTGCAACCCAAGATCAGCCGCTGATGCATGGTACCTCTGGCCTGCAAGGCTTGCACGCTCACTGCCGCCTTCGTCTATCTCAATGTCGCGCCACGACCGCTTGTCTAAACATCAGCCGTGGGATTGGTTGCCGTAAAAAAGCCTGCACCGGCGATTACCGACGCCCTCGTGACTCCGAAATTGATGCCCTCGAAGCTGGACTTCAGTCATCCGAGAGTCAAAACTCTTTTCATCTAAGCTCCTATCCTTCTGTGCAAAATACACTATTTGTAGCACTCTGGCCTTCCCGCCGTTTTCTTTCTCCTCTCCTAAGGAACCATGGTCTGAATGATCACCTTTGCTAGGGTGCATCTCTCTTAAACCCCCGCGATACCCCCGCCTCTTTTCGCGTTGGTGTTTCTGATCAATCCTGATGCCACATGAATCGCCTTCTGAAATCATAAAATAGCAAAGCCAGGCTCCCTCTCCCACTAACACACACAAGCTTTCCCAAGGTTAGTTTCACCCTCTGTGCCTTTGTTTTTTCAACTTTTGTTGTTCTTTTGTATAAATTCAGGCGAGTGTATTCATTTTTGAGGGTTGTACATTTTTTATCATTCATTATTTTGCTTAGCAGTATCGTACTACCTTGATGGTTGTTTCATTGGGTTTGACTTAGGTGTGACCGCTGAATATAGAGTCAGAGGAGGCAAAAAAGACGAAACAGTTGATTTCGAACTAGCAAGCCACGTGGTGGTTGACATGCGGAAGTCGGTCCACCACGTTTAAACAAACAGTACAGACAAGGAATTATAACGAAATTGTCAAAGGTGAGTTAGTCTGCTACATCGGCACAAGTCATCCAACTGAACTTCCTTCAGTTCAGTTTATTCAGAAAAGGATAATCAAACGCCTTTGTACTCGCTATTGGCTACAAGGTCGCCAAGAAATACATTGAAAAAATTCGAAAAGATATTGTTAAGACAATTGTATGCAAAAACAAGCAGTTGTGGGGTAGTTGAAAAGCGTAAACATACAAGTCACTCACTCACCGCGTGTACATAATTGCAAAAACCCATGTCAAATAGAACACATATAGCTATGCCATATGTTTGTAACGACCTTGTATTCAAACACATGCCTCTCCCGCATGTCTGGCCCTCGTGTCCAGACGGTATCAAAGTTCCAGTCAGGGTCACGGACGTGTCTGGTCAACTGGCCAACCACTTTCCAAGGCCGATCAACAAAGAACTTTTTCGCCGACGACTGACTACGCGCAGATACTCCCGGACGCGGCGATCAGATCGCCGGACTGCGAATTCGGACTGGCCAACCTTCACGGCGAGTTCATTGCCGGTTGCACACACCCAGACTCGACGACTAAACCCGCCAGAATTTGACTCTTGAATCCGGCTCGCTCATGGCTGGACTGAACTCGTCTGGAAGTCACTTACCCATCACTCACATTCTGCTCCTTCTGCATTTAATTAAATTATACATAACACTCTGACCTTCCACACCTTATTTTATATACTAGTTTATAACCGTTGGGATAAGTTCTATCGTCTATTATCTGGGCGGACTACTTCGTATCCCACATGTTTGTCGGGCAGATGTTTGTGTATTTTCACAGACTGGAACATTAAAAGCAGCTAAGCAGGTTGTTATAGGAGAGGGCTGCAGAGAAAAAAATACTTCGGGTTGTCGTAGTTCTGCAAAAATACCCATGTTACGGTTGAAAAGTGGCATTGATAAAAATGTTTTTGGACATTCATCTTCAGGCAGGTAAAATGATGTAGAGCCGGTGTCGGCAACCTGTGGCTCGTGAGCCAGGTGTGGCACTTTGGATGATTGCCGCTGGCTCTCTCAGATAATACTGAAATTAGAAACTTCAGATTTTGTGACTTTCGTTCCTCCAATGACATGCCGCCGCTGAGACGCTTATTAGAATCAATTTAACCTCCACCAATATCTGGAGTTTCGGCCCCCTTGGTTTGACCGAGCAGTTGTTTTAGTGTTCCCTTTCCGGCTAGCCGACAGCAGCTGGTCTCATTTTCTCCTGCGTCCAGAAGTCCGCGACAAGCTCGCTAAAACAGACACTCTACTAAAGCACGACAGCCCGCAGACTCGACCTCAAGGTCGCGCTGGCGGACAAGGCTATCTTACACCCACAGGCCAGCCTGCCTTGTCACCTATGCGTAGTCTGAGAACATCATTTTAAAGAATGAATCCAGAGGCTTGTAAATCTCATATTCAATCAAGGTATATCTTAAAATATATTGTATGGTTATCAATGCACTATATTTCCAAATATATGCTTTCTTGGCTCCCTTAGTCAGAAAGGTTGCCGACTCCTGATGCAGAGAGTGAAAGTACTAGTTACTTACAGCTGTCCCCCTCAGCTTCCTTATGTTAATTGTCCTGCTCCAGTCGATGGCTATTCTCCAAACTTCAAACCAAATTACCCACCTCCAAATTTTTATTACTAAATAAAGGTAACCCTAGTTCGATTACTCAAGCTACACTAGATATCATCTGTTTTAAATAAAATGGCTCAACTTAGAGCTATTGCGTTCGAGCTGAAGCCAGATGTTATATGCATTACAGAGTCGTGGACCCACCCACTTATTTCTGATGCTTTAATCATAATATACGAGTATGATTTCTACCGTCAAGACCGCCCTTGTAAACGTGGTGGCGGTTGTCTTCTCTCTCTACCCCACCGTCAGCCGCAGGCCATCACCTAGCTGTTTTATTCTCGATATCATTATACCGGCCTGAAGATGAATTGCCGAAAACAATTGCTTGCCAATACGACCTTTCAAAGAATACTTTCTCGCATCCAATGTTCCTTGAGGCACAGCCCATTTGAAGGGATGCCCCTGGAGGTTCCTGATAGTGCTTATTTGGAAGATATCGTTACACAGAAGGGCACAGACCAGACCATGTACGATATGGAATTTTTGTGTCAAATTTCTGCACAGTTTCCTTTACCTCAGAGGACAGAGATTTAGGTGGATCTCGTATGGATGTACAGATCGAGCTCTAACAAATTTTGTGGCTCCTGTCTGCACCCTTTTCTAGTAGGTTGTAATTTTGCTGCGTCCAGGATCTTCAGGACTCAATAGCGTATATTGAAAATGCTCCCTTGCAAACGTTCCGCGGACTGTAGAAGAGCAATCTTCAGCACAGACTGTAAATTCACGCTGGGTGGCGTACAGAACTGAAGTTGCTGCCTTAACTACCTTGCAACACTGTTTAGAAGGAATATCGGCGAAACGCGTGCTCAAACTTTTAGCTAGTGCCTCGTAAATGATTTGATCAGTTGTACAAAAGCCTTCGGAACCTTCGTACAGCCGCACCTAGAATCCACTATCCAAGCTTGGAGACCCTGGGCCACGAAAGACATCAACATCCTGGAAAAGGTACAACGGCGCGCAACCAAACTTGTTATGGGGCAGGGCTCGCAGCCTTATGAAACACGGCTGTCGAATCTCAACCTCTTCCCATTGCACTGCAGGCAGCTTCGGGGGGACCTGATACTAGCATTCCACGTATTACGTCTTCAAGACTGCTGTCCTATATCAGGGAATTTTTTCGAATTAGCAACGACCACGAATCTGAGGGGTCATCCTCTCAAATGAAAGGTGACAGGGGCCAGGCTGGACGCTCGGAAACACTCCTTCTCAAAAAGGGTGGTCGGAGCGTGGAATTCGCTTCCTCAGGACGTCGTTATGTCGGAATCGCTAGAGGGTTTTAAGCGAAAGCTGGATCAATCTAGCAGTGCACGATGAATCGGATCTGACAATTTACAATTATAATACTACTTCAATTTTTCAGTAGTATTAGTTTAATATTAATCACCTGTGCTATTTATAAAGCCCTCCCTCGCATAGCCCCATGCGGAGGTCTCCGCGGTCTACCCTACTTGGCTATCTGCATACCGTGATTACCCCACTAGCGATCTTATCAGCCAGACCTGACGGCCTAAAAATTCACCCTTGGTTCAACCCAAAACGGATGCCTCTGTTTTTCCAGTTCCGTTGGTGGACTTTGCAATCAGCAATGAAGAAACAGGACGCGGCTTCCACACGGTGATGATCCTGGAAACCTTTGCAATGCCCACCGTTGGAACTCCCTTTTTTCTCCTAAATTCCACGCATTACACCAAAAGAGCGACAGTTTTTCTCCTAAAAGTCCCTGAGGAGTTTTTTCCCTTTCTGCTCCTATTTTCATCCTATGACACAGGACAACTGGCCTTGCCAACAGTCTGAGGAACAAATTTTTTGCTATCAATGCACATATGTGCAAATAAAGCACTCAAAAGAATTTTTCCTACATATCCCTCAATATACTTAATGATACCAACTGCTTGATTGCAGTTTTTTAATATAAAACGGTCATGCCGTAATGGCTGATGGATTTCGCCCAAATATTTGCGTCAAATCTCGGACTGCGCTTTTGCAATAACCTCTTCCTGTTTGTCTAATCATTTTGAAGGTTTAACAAGATAACGACCGTTTTTGGTGGCCTCTGGGCTGACTGCCGCAAGGCTAGGAATTCGGAGACTGCCCCACTTGGGTGCAGACCTTCGCTCATCCGACAGTCAACATCCTCCTGTCTATTCTCAACTCCTTCTGTATAGAATAAACTGTTCTTTCCACTCTGGCCTCCCATCTACTTCTCTTTTCCTAAGGAACTGAGCCTGAAAATCGTATTGATGAGGGTCTTCCTCTATAAACCTTGATCCCTCACTATATCCACTGCATCCCATCGTCTCTTTGTGTCACCATCCCCTCGACACAAGTTCTCATCCAGAGTCGGGTCTGGACAGCTAACGGGACACCAGGGCTCCTGCTGGCTTCTTCCCCGACCCCGAAGCAAGATTCAGCCATGTCTATCTGAATATTGTAGGCTCCGAAACCCTGTCTAAGTTCTGTTCCTGCCTCCTCAATTGTGTGGACCGATGCATCCAGTGACCTGGATTTATCTCCTTGTCGGACCACTGGTGCTCGTCAAATACCGCAGCGCATACAGGTCAATCCATGGCATAAGCGGTACTAACAGACCTGAAGGGGAGTTGTTAGGTGCATGCGGGAAGCGGCCGCACGCGCAGCAGGCTTTTGATCGGCCTACACGAAGCGAACGCATACGGGCATGCAGCCGCTGAGTGACAGCCAATCGTTCTGGTGGCCAAGCCAGAACAGAAGTTGATTGGCTCAAAGGACCTAGTTTACACTGGGTTGTTGACTTAAATATGTTGTACCCTTCACCCTCATGGAATTTCTGTAAGGTGCTTGTCTTAGTAAACGCATACACACACTCTCTCTCTCTTTGGTCTTTTCTCTGTCACTCTCGTACGGGCTCTTTGACTCGGCGCTCATGTCAATGAGAAGTACCGAGAGCGGGTCTAGATCTAGCACATAGAACGTGTGGGAAACGCAAATCAGAGGCAAAACCTGCGCAGGCGACCCGTTTCGATAACACGCAGTGTGACTGTTAGGACCCGAGCGTGGTATCTGTAATAAACAAGGACTGTGCGCTTGTTCGACTGTTGAACTTTTGCCAGCAGGAATGAGGCAGAGAAGGCAATCGACCACGAGTTTAGCTGTTGTATTATCGCAGGTGGTTAAATAAGTTAAATTCTGGCAACTGCGATCTTCAGACTATGGGTACTGAGTCGAGAAGAAGTCGATAGAGGTCAGAGCAGTAGGAGTTTCCTTGGTAGTGGTCGTGGATACAACAAGCTGTAGGTTGTCTTGATACGATAATCGTGAGAAGGTTTTTTTAAGTTGATAAAACTGATTTACAAAAAAAGGATTTTGTGAAAATAAGAAATAAAGGCGTAACATTTTGTTGAACTAATTTAATACGGTGGCTATAGGCCGACGGCGTAAGGCGCGTAAATCGAAAAAAAGGCGCAAAAAACCAATCGAGCTCGAATCGCTGTCGAAAAACCTGGAAGTGTGGATTTTTACTCCGAAAACTTTCCTTTGTCCAGAACCCAGTAAAAATGGACTTTTGAAAACTTTCTGCAATATTTAGCAGAAACTTCGGGCTTTCTACATAAGATATCAGTTACCCACACTGAACCTAAAACTAACCCTGACACTTATCCTAACCTTAACTCTAAACCTAACCTTAAAAGTTACCCTAACCCTTACCTAACCTCTGACCCTAACCATAACCCTAATCGAGCTCGGATCGACCTCGCATCGGTGTCGACAAACCTGAAAATGTGGAATTTTGTTTTGCCACTACGAAGGAAACTCCTACCGGAACGAAATATGACTACGGTGGCTGCGGTGTGATCCGAGGTGAGGCATAGTTTAGGAATCCCACGGCCTAGATAGACAGCGTATAGGCTTTATATTCGTCGCCGGCCAGAACGCAGGTTTTGCGACAACTGTGATTGGCTGATGCAAGCGTCGAAAATCGCATAGGTGGGCATTTGGGAAAATGCACTTTGACGCGAGCTAGGCACAACAGTATAAACACAAGGCTACTCTTTCCCACGCAAAGGCTGTGTATATTTATTGATCTGCTTGATAAGAAACTGTCGGAGACATGGATCAATAAGATATGCCGAGAAATCGTTAGCCACTGTCCAGGTGATCCAAGTTCTCGCGGCAGCTCACACAGACGCCTATCTGTCCGAAGACTCATTGTGCGAATGGAGGCATTCCTAAGTGTTAAGTTATTATGCATCACTTGTACGGGTCCAGATGTATGAGGGAAAAGAGAGCGAGAGTGCGGTTGATGCTGCGGGAGGTCGACTATCACCAGAAACCTAGCTCGCGCTCAAGTCATTGCACCAACCTGTTTGGAACATAAGTTAGATATAATCAAAACTGATGGCTGAACTGCCGCGTGCAAAACCGGGAGTTATTGGTTGCTCACAAACCAATTGGGGACACCTAAATGACAGAGAACTTTACCAAGTGACCTTCGACGGCTGCATGACTGATACTTATGTCTTAGCACTCAGATATTGTTAGAGTATAGGAACTACCATTCTAAGCTATCAGTAACTAATATTGCACTATTACTGCTGCATTATACTATCATACTGTTGTCCTTTAGTACCGGACTTGTAGAATTCCTATTTTAAAAGATTGTATTCTGTACATTAGGAGCTAGAGCTACTTACTGTATACAGTCAAAGATACCCCGGAGAAACAAATGTCGCATTCTTACGACATACATGTATGGGATATCCTCAGCTATTATTAAAATGCACGTTTCTTGAACCCTTCAGTTTACTGAAATCTCGATAAAAGTTACAACTACACACTAGGTTAAAAGGTCCTTCATGCATTTTAGCATACTAATTACACTACACAGTACTAATTACACACACTCTATTAACTACCGTGCAAACTATTTATGTGTCAACCCTATCAGTTCATGACCATGACTATGTTACCATCACCTATGATTAAGGGTCCAGAATCTGAAACGTCAGACAAATGAAACTCCTTTTCCAGTGATCGCATTCTCTTATTCTGAACTGCATCCTGGAACTCGCATATTCTCCACGATTACCATACTAATTACTGGCCTCAACAAGTGGGATTACTAGAATGAGCACTCCGGACATTGGCACAATACTTCTAGCAGCAGTATCCTAGCCCTTATGGTCTACACTTTAGGAAAAAAGCAGGACAAGCGTTGACACGCTCCGAGCTTCAAACATTTATTTTAGTTTAAATAGCATAAATCCAAGTCCCCACTTCTAGTTGAGAACGAGGGAACACAAGCCCAACGCTGACTCAAATCAGTGTCAGTTCTGACCAAATATTAGCCTCAGTAATAGTACGAGCACTATTATCACTCAGATACACAGCTACTGAACAGCCGTATAAATAATACTAGAAATATCAGACTCAGTCTCCTTGAATCTTGCTGCACGCCTACTGAAGGTAGGCTACTGGCACTTAAGACCAACGTAGGCCGTGTTTCTGGCCTGCATTGAAGAAGGCGGCTTACGCCTGATTCCTGCTCGGTCATCTTGACTTTGTCGGTTCAAGCGGGGAGAGGGCTTACAGAATGGTAGATGGATGCTCGTTTACTTTCACTATACTTGACTACAGTAACTATCGCTGCCCTTGGGCATCTGGTGCACATCACCGAAATCAATGGCCGAACCATCATCATCACCTGCACAAAGTACTGGACTTCTATTCCCCCTGACTCGCACTGGCAACCCAATTATTTTACGGGGTGGCAAAAATATTTTATAAAGCAACCAGATCCACCACAAAATCAGACTCCCAAGCGGGAGAGTTCAAGTGAAGTGCACCCACACAGAGCAGGCAATCAGAGCATCGCATAGGAGCAATTTCATTCCGGAAAAAATGCAGTTTAACCTAACTTATGACATAAAGTAGTGTGTGTGTGTGTGTCTGGAGCGGATGAAAAAAGAAGGAACGCACTTTTGAAGTCAGAAAAAATGCGCGTGCAGGCCCCAGAATAGAGGCACGCGGCAGAAATCATCGAGGAAAATAAACAGCAAAACACACAGAGACAGAGGAAGAGAGGCGAATTGCAAAAGAGAACAAGGAAGACGCGAAACAAGAGCAGAGACGCCGAGGGCGGGCAGGGGCAGGATGTAGGCGCTCAAGTAACATTAAAAATGATGACTCGGGGGACATAGGGGGGGGGGGGAAGGGTTGGGTAAACAACAGTGTGTTTCACCGGGAGGCTGAGCCAATTAGTGGCCTCTGGTGGACTCGAGCAGGGAGAGTTGAAGAGCCCGCTGCAGTTCCGCCTCCTCCTGCTGGCGCAGGGTCTCCTCACGCTTGGCGCAGAGTTGGCTGTCCACCTTGGCCCAATGCAGCTGCTCCTCCTCTGTCAGTCCACTGGGCATGAGGGCGGCTGCCGCTGCGGCGGTCGGTGGCGGCGTAACGGAGATGGAGGTGGAGCGTTGGTTTGAGTGACCATGCCGCCGCGAGCGAGGCAGAGTTCTGAAGGAGGAGTTGCGTTTACTGCTGCTGCCCCTGGCAGCCGACGAGGACTCGGAACGCTTAGACAACACGCCACGCAGTTTGCTCAGCTTGCTGGGAGATTCAACAGCAGAAGCAGCGTCGGACTGGGCGGACTTGCCGTAGGAGCCAGTTGCCCCGGCGTCACCGGCCGACTTCTGGTAGTAGAGGGAAAGAAACGGAAGGATGGTTTCATAAGATAACTTGGCGAACATAAGTCTGTTGAAAAGAAATAAGATCTTTGGAACAACCGAGATGTACTCGTGAATTTTCAAACAGTTATCACCCGTTCGTGGTCAGACTAAATGAAAAGTGAGGGCTGGGAATGTCGCACTAGAGGTTTTGGGGGCAGAGGTTACAGCGAACGAGGAGATTGGGTGGGAGGATTATGGTGACGTGTCTCCCGCGGTGATAGGTTGTGCTGGTGAGGGGAGAGGGGGTGCTAGCGTTCGGACTGTGGGCCACGTGTTCGGGAGGGGGGGGGGGCTGGTTCAGAGTCAGTGAAATTCTACTTGACCGAGCACGAACAGCCTGCTTTTGTTTCAGGCTGGGTCCAGATTAATCGACCATGCACGAAAACCGGTTTTGTGCGAGTCAAGCTCTACGTGTCTGTTTATACTAGCCGGGTTCGAGTGCCAAGCTTTGAGGAATTCTCTCGCTTGTCACGTATTAGCCATTGCAATCACGTCGGTGCCAGCCCAAATGAAACAGTGATCACACTCAAGGGAGTGCGCAAATACGAGTGATAAACGGCAACGTAGGCGAACGGCTGACTTATGTTCCTTGACCATGACCCTCCCACCCAATCCCTCCCCTCGTTCGTTGTAACCTCTGCCCCCAAAACCTCTAGTGCGATATTCCCAGCCCTCGCTTTTCATTTAGTCTGAAGACGAACACGTGATACTTGTTCGAAAATTCACGAGTACAACCCGATTCTCATAAGATCGTTCGTTTCATCATATCATCTCGGAATGCAACTTACTTCACTTATCCAACATACGTCTTTCTTCGATAAATTCTCGTCAGGCCCTTAAATTTATATGGTTATTAACTAAGAAGACAATGCGGGTTGATAGAAAAAAAGAGTGAAGATGTCAGGGGAGGTAAGGGCAGGAAATCGGGGTCAAAAATCTGATTAGTGTTAGAGGGACTGGTAGCCGAGAAGGGTGATAAGCTGGGGGTTGTTGGATTAAGGACTTTAGACCACGGTAACTGTGGTGCTGCGACGAAGTTCTTTTGGGCGTACAGAACCAGTCGGCGTAGCCTTCTGCCGTAGCAAACAGATGCTGTCCAAGAGATTTTTAATATCTTCTGGACACCTTGTAGATCGCTCGGAAGGCCTCTCTGACATCCACACAATGGTCTTAATCCACCAGATATGCTAGAATAGAACTGTTTATACCCTTTATTTGGCACTTACATACCCATACTGGAAAGTGTTTGCAAACTCTTTCGGACTAAGGCCGGCTCGTGCGACCAATATATCATGCCCCACAGGAGCAGGTGAATGAATAGATGCACATAGAGGTGGTCTGGGCTAGCAGTTTGTCCTTGATCGCTCCGTATAGCATGAGAGCAGTACATGGGCGTTTGATGCCGGAAGGGTGTTTGCTACAGTTTGACTCAGGCGCCTCCTTAGAAGTTCGCTGGGTCTGTCCCATTGACATGAAACTTTGATTAATAATCTCTTCTTCTCTGCTGTTATCAGTGAGGACTTTGGCGGTCTTTCAGCCATGCTCTTGGCGATAAATCGACAGGGATATGCATTTTGTCGATTACGCCTTCAACAATCTTAAGCTTCTATTCGATGCTATCAGTCGAGCAGATACTTTTTGCCTTTTGTGTCAAACATCGTACTGAATTAACTTTGAAGTTAAACGGTACGAAACTAGCAAAATGAATGAATTGCCTGGATCACGTCTTCTTACGATAGATTCTACGTTGAATATTCCCGTTAGCCCTTTTACTCAATAGCACAAACATTGTTGGGACAAATGCCGGGGCCTTTGACGAGACCCAAGGCAGAGCGAGACAGACGAGTCTTCCATTTGCGGACAGGTGAACTTTCATCAACGAGGGACAATATCCCCTGATCTAAACCGGCTAAACGACCAGCTCGTAGCTCCATGATAAGGGCTTTTGATTCTAATCAAAAGGTCGCGAGTGGGGCACCACTTGGGTTTGAGTATGACTGTCTGAGGACGGCTTAAAAGCCAGAAATGGTCTTTTCATTCTCTCTAGTCCTTGCCGACCAGCTAATCAGTGATGTGCAGACAGAAGACGGCTGGGGAGGTAGGGACGGGGGTGGAAGCGGTGATAAAGTCTGCAACTAGTGGACTGCACAGAGGAAGAAGGCGTAGTGATAAACCAACCTTGCGGCTCGACAACGGCTGGGTGGTGGGTCTTGGAGGAGGAATCTTTTTCTGACCGGTTTCTGCATGGTTGCCGCTTGGAAACGCATAACTGGTGCTTTCCGCAGGGGGCGCGGAACCAAACACCTATACAGAACGACAAAAGAGTGGGTAAGGGGGTTACTTACAGAGGCAACACGAGAAGACTCAATCCCTTAACTGTTTTTAGCATGGACACACAGCTGAGATAAATAAAACAAAATTTAAAAACTCACCGCGTCAAACTTGGAGGAGTCAAATGTGGGCTTTGGCGCCTTGTTATTGAAGAGATCAAGGTTGCCATCTAACAAACGACAAGGACAGAATACGAGCCAGTAAAAAGGCATAAAGGGAACCCCCGGAGATCGGGGCGGTAAATGTTTTATGATTTAGGACGGATGAGCACTTTTTTTAGAAAGAGGATAAATCTTTATCAAAAATCCAAATCCAGGACACCTTAAGCCCTCTAGGGAGCCATCAGAAGTGGAAAAAAAATAAAACTTAAAGTCACGGCCGTGTAAAAAAACAAAAACTGACCTTTAATGCTCCCAGCTAGAAATGGATCACGAGCCTGAAGGAAAGTAAAGGATGAAAATGACGACGATGTAGAGGGTGCGCAGACAACGACATGCATTTCATGAATTTTCTGTTGCTAATTTATCAAATTAACGACAGAAAATGGCAAAATTAAGCTGTTGACGTCTACGTCCACCATGTCTGCAGAAGGGAGACAAAATCACACAGAGGGGGGACACGT
This sequence comes from Ligula intestinalis, assembly GCA_036362985.1. Taxonomy (NCBI): domain Eukaryota; kingdom Metazoa; phylum Platyhelminthes; class Cestoda; order Diphyllobothriidea; family Diphyllobothriidae; genus Ligula; species Ligula intestinalis. The sequence continues at coordinate 52,466,841 of JAYGXS010000005.1, forward strand.
ACAGAAGCGGTGAGAGAGGGGACCGGCGCGAACGGATCTGAGGCTTCGGAGAAGACGTTGCCGGAGTTGAAAGCCGCATTGAAGGAATCTAAAAGGCGACCAAAAGAAGATCGTATGATAGGAATTTAAGAGAAAAAACAACGCTACAAGGAACCTTCGACAGACCACAGCTGTGTGTGTGTGTTTGTGTGTCTGCGTGAACGAAGCAAAAATGTTCAGTAAGGATGGTCGCGCCAATTTACTAATGTGCCGATACTCACTGCTGCCCCGATACACTCAAGACACTCAGGAACTATTGGGTTAGACTAGATTATAAATTATGGAAAAACATTACAGTGGGTGCGCAATACAGGACGGAATTGACACTATAGAGGTCTGACTGTAGACAATTTGGATGCTATGCAACTGATCAGGCGATAAATGCGCCGACCCAACATAGGTAGCAGCCCAGGCCACGGCAGGCGTTATTCGGGATGTGCTCTGTCATAACCTAGTGCTTTCCTGTGTCAACACCGGTTATGACACCCAGTTACGTGTTAGCAAGGGAAGGCAGAGATGATAATCGATAATAGTTTACTGTAACAATTCCTGCGTAAACATCAACTCTGCACGTGTCAGTCGACTTGTCCCGTGTTCACTAGCAAGTCGTATGTGGTTGCGTCACGGCGTTCTTGCCTGCAGCAAGTCCCACCTACCATGTCCGCTCTCGCATTTAAAGGCCTGCTTTGTTCCTTCTTATCTATCTGGGTAGCCATGGGATGCTGGTTGACCTCTCAAGGACATGCATAATTCGACCGCGTTGTTACCCGTGGTCACAGCTCTTTGTGACTGTGCACTTACCTCTATTCGCGTGCCTGTGTCCGGCGTGACCTCAGGATGCCTGTCTATCTGGATGACAAGGGTGGTGGCTCACGTGCTCGGCTATCCTAACACATTCCCGTAAAATGTCAGAAATTCGGGGATGGGGGTGTAAGTGGCACGCCTAGGCACAGGTTCACACCGCGTGAGACACCTGCGCCGGACCCTGCATCCAATCCACTCAGCTTCCTCCCAACAGTGAGACCAGATTAGTGTGAGAATAGAGAGTGAGTGAGAGAGAGAGAGAGAGCATGGTAGACGCGGTGTAAGCCTAATATTACTATAAACCAATTCACGTACAAGTCAAAGCCCCTGGAGCAGAGGATGATTACTGTCGGAAATGACCTTTGGACTACCATGTTTGCTTTGCTATAAAAAGGAGGTGACGCCAACAGGTTTTTCTACATCGAATGACCTTTGCTGTGCGGAAATGCCTATCCGACCGTCTTTAGTCAATCTCCTTAAACCCAACAAGTCACCATCCTATCTCGGCCGCTGTATAAATAATACTGAAGCACTCTTTAAGAAGGAAGGAGAACGATGTGCCCGTGAACAGAAGGCAGCTAGATCGACTTTGTTGGTGCGACAGCCAAAACAGACAATTGCCATAACATAGTACACAGACCACTCCGCCATGAGAAATTAATTAATGGGGGGGCAGTCTGGCAATAAACGTACGATTGATTCGATGGGCTATCAGGGTGTACAATCTACTGGTGGCGTAATGAACTGCCACGTAGCACAGTTAGTACCTACTACGAAGCGACAAACAGCTCACGCAGTAAATCTACAGGGGAAAATGGATTAATCAGTCAATTTGAGGTAAAAAAACAGTTCAGCAAACTGTTTACTTTTTGTGCGTGGAATCAACATTGTTACAGCGAACGGGTGGTACCAATCGTCGCCCGAACCACAATTAGAGAAGCAGAAGCGAGATGACTATAAACTACGTACTAACTTGATTTAAATAGTTCGTTTTGTTTATATATTAAGGTGGCCTCTGAATCCAAGCCAAAGAGATTATTCTTTCCCTGTACAAACCAGCAATAAATAAGCAGAACATCGATTCGGCGTATTGGGAGAGAGGAGAGGAGGAGTGGAAAGTCTAACGCCATAGGTAAGCAACGTGAAGGATGCTCCCAGCGGAGGCCGGAGAACAGGAGTTTTAGAAAGCGTAGGCGCAATGTGGCGAAAATATTATTAATAAAGTGGCAAAGCAAGCTAAAACGCACCAAAATCAAAGGGATCACCGATGGGGAAGGCCAGAGCGGATTTAGCTTCGCTGGTCGACTGTGATGGAGCGGAGCCAAGAGCAGAGCACTCCTCCGGGCCCATGGAAAACAAGGGCACCGAGCTGGCTCCATTTTCCCTAAAACCACCTAAGCGGGGACGGCGGGAAAAATGGAAGCAGATGGATTTTAAGCGTTAGTAAAATGGCGTGGAATTGAGCAAATTGGGACGCCAGGAACCTCTTGAGCCGTTTGATTGAAAAAAGGGTGGAAACCATCAACTATATGAGTTCAAAAATCTGCCCTGTTGGGATCCGCCCGAACAGACTTGCTCGCATGCAGCGCATGGCGAATCACCTGTCAAAGCCGACTCGCACAAAGGCCACAGCGGACGATGTGAGATTCCGGTGGTCGCGGTAAATCAGACGCGGTTCCCTGACAAGCGGTTGTTTACCTGTCTGACAGTTAAATTTATCTTACCCATTTTATATTCCTTTTGTACGGAATAAACTGTTCCTTTTACTCTGACGTCCATTAATTCTCTTCTCGTAGGCAACTGGGCCTGAAGGTCTTAGTTGCTAGGGTCTTACTTAATCATCTGCGATATATAAAGCCACCAGAAAACGGCAGCTAATAAGGCTAAAATGACAAGGACGGTCTGCGTTCCACTTCAGTAACATTCAGCAACATGCAGCACGTTAGAACGAACATGAAACGAGAACAAGCTACGGTAAATTCGGGTAACAAACAACTAGATGGCAGGAATTAGCATTTCAAAGGCAGAATAGCTCTTTTTTCATGATAAAAAAACGGCAAAGTGAGTACTTGAGGTTTAGAAAAAGCGTTAAGGTAGCAAACGGTCCTGCCAGTTTTGCTAATTCGGAAAGCAGGTTCTTGTTTTGAAGCTTTCTGAGTTAACTTTCTGGAGGACTAGTCTCTACCCTTCTGTTAGAGGTTAAATAAAAAAGGGGAGGAAAGTGAAGTTCTGAAAAAGAGGCTGTAAAATCCGAGCACACTATAACGACCTGCTCGTGCCGTAAACGTACCAATAAGTGCCCTTTTACCCCAATCAATAGTCCATATTACAACCGATAGGGCACTAGGCGGAATTTCAATAGTTGGGGCATTTAAAACTTTTCATAAACAGTTTTTGAGCCCCTGTGCGACTGTCTATGGGTCTCTACACGGGACGAGCAGGCCTTTCGCAGGCGATGCCTTAGCGATAATTCTATAAATTAAACCGCGCGTTACTGAAAGCTGTTAGCGAGATGGCTAAAGCGAAGTATATTGTTATTAAAGGTGTTACTTAAAGTTTTTTCAGTAGCAACATATTTTACTTGTATAAGATTGAGTATCAGAAACGGCGACTCACCCAGCCCTGTTGGGAAGCGTGGGTTGAAGGGAGACACATCACTCGCGTCTTTTGTCAGAGGATAATTGCTGTCCGAGAGCTGGTTAGAAGAAAAAAACAATAACTTTTAGTGGGCAACGGAGCTCCGGGATTCGAGCCCTATCACATGCAGGCTATAAAATTGAGCAAGTGGCTTATTCTTTGCATGATTGCCTACATATTTGATAACAGTAAGCATACTTTTTTATCCGGAAATCTTAGTACGCCATTACCCGCCAGCAAGTATGGTTCCCTACTACCACACACTCCATCTCGCCATAGGAATGACTACCCACCACGCAAATCTAATTAGGCCATTTCGGCAGATGTATGATTGGAAGCGCACCTTATATACGCTTAGTCCGAGGTTTGTCTTAGGGTTGGAAGTAGCGTTACGCCTAGGATAAGAGTTATATACAGTAGACGCCACGGATCACGCAACATTTCGACATAGGTGAAAGATTGATACGCTTTCGCTAATCGGTATTGACTCAGGTTGTGATACTGATTATCATGTAGTCTAATTATGAGCTAATTATGACCTTTTTTACAATTGTAAAGTGTTTATTCATAATGCATCGTATCCGCCAATTTATTAATGCTGCCTATACAGCATAAAATATGTTCCACATCTATTTCAACATTTTATGACAACTATGTGACTTCTTCCTCAAACAGTAGGCGAAAACTTACTTTTCCTTAAACAGGATGTACCCAGTGCGCAGTGTTTAAACCTTGAATCCGAGTGAAGCAGTCACTAGGTTATAAAAATATTCGGCTATTGAGCAACTTCGTTAAAACCGAAAGCCACGTCTTCTTGAAGGATAAAATTTAAAGAAAGCGTAATTCGCTATCGAATAAGTACAAGAAATAATTTTTCGTGCATTTTTTCCATAAAATATATTTTAATTTATAAAGACACTCAAAATCAATGATAAAAGACAAACTACTTAAGTAGTCAGTTTTTACAATTGATACTTTTTGCTGGTAGTAAAAAAGCTCACATCCTATTATGACGGAATAAACTTCCGAATAGACTACACGATAATCAGTATCACAACCTGAGTCAATACTGATTAGCGAAACAGTATCATTCTTTCGCCTACGTCGAAATGTTGCGTGACCTGTGGCGTCTACTGTACAACGAAATTTGCAGGTAGTTACGTATGGCAAACTGCATAATCGTGATATGCCTTTTCTTGCCGTCCCAACGAAATGATTATTTTTATAGTAGTGTCATGACTTAGAAGCTATCGTGAGTCTAAAAAGATTGGGAAAAAGTCTGACCTTCATGGCTTTACTTCAATGTCTGAAATTCGACACACAAGTGTAGCCACTTTGAGGGTTCCATTGAAGAGATAGTCGACATGAAGTCCATATCGAGTAGATATAAAATCCTATTGCACGCTTTTTGTTTCCTATTGGCCGTGTTTCTTAGGCTAATTATTCCGAGCAAATGCTTGGTAATTAAAATATTATTCCTATTATTTTTTTACGTTTATAGGCTCTACTTTTTAAATAATTTTTCCTTGCCCATGGTATGCATCACCCGCATAACCCCCAAAACCACTGTTCACACATAACATAAGGATGTAGTTTTCGCGTTCTGCTCTGTGCGGTAAACTAATGTACTACCGCCGTGTGTATGATAACTTTAGCCTACATGACACCAGGGGGTTAATCGTCACTGCTACTTACTTGTTGCAACAAAAAAGAGTGGCAATAGGCCGCATTAGATGTAAATCGAAAGTCGAGGAAGTAGTAGGCATTCTCCCAATTCAGATTATGAGAAGTTGATAACCAGATAAATGCTAAATATGGACTGAGAGGTGATGTAACGCATTGCCTGAGGAAAAGGTCGAAGAGCTAAAACACAATTAAGAGACTACTACTCATTAAATATCGCGCAAGAATGCTAAGAAGTGGTCTAAATGTTGTTCGAAAACACGTCCGCGGTGTTCATCAAAGTTTCCCTGAAGAAAACGCTCTGAAATTCCAATATTTTTCTCTAAAACTTGGATACTGCTGTGCAACCAAGTACGCTCGATTTGTTGGGTGAGCGCACACAGTAGTCAGATCAACGTAATTCTGCTGTCGATTGATGGTTCTCCAGTCGTACCTGTTAGGAGCCATCCTAAGAGACTGGTGTGCATGCAAGCCGGGCGAGACACTCCCACGCCACGCTATCGGTCTGCCCACACGCAAGGACGCGCGCGCAGGCGCGGCCACCAAAGAGCGGGGGTCTCACGAGGCTTCCGGGACAGGGGTCAACCAATCAGATTGCCGAACGAGTCGCTGCTCGCTCGAGGACACAATCTGATTGGTACGATTCTTTAACGCTTACTTGCTCACATATTCGTACTTGGTACACAAAAAAGACTGCTGGGACGGCCGAAATCTTAGATTTTGACACTTCAACAGTTCCTAGGCAGATTACTTCGGCGCTAAGCTTGTAATTCGATAGGAGGCATTGTTAAATTTGCCTTTGCTTCGCACTCAAAGCTAGGGACCAACGTCGACATATTTTGCTGGTGTAAGGACAGGTACCAAACATCGATAGAGCGTTAGTGGCGCGCGTAGGTACAGGCTTCGGCCCCTGTGGATCTACAGGTTTCACAGCAACCATCGAGTGGCCCACGAACTTGACTCCGCGAGAACGTACTACAAAAAGAAGGTACAGTCGGTCCAGTAACCAGTCGCCTGCGTATCTTCTTCGGAGGACGTAAGGAAGAAAAATGAATCAAAGATAAGGCAATCTGGAACATCGGCAGGGACTAGATACTGAAGTTGCATACCAATCTAAACACACGATGCGGAATGCAGTCATAACAATTAAGTGAACAGTCCAGTGAAACGTACTGTATTCCCTGCTGACAATGTCGCTGTAACAACGGAGGTCAAAGCGAAAGCACGCTTAGACATAAGTCAAGTGTACGACGAGTTAGCACAAGCGGAGTTGTCACCAATTTCGCCAACCCAGATAATCGTCTACATAGAAAATCTTCAGCAGTTACCTGCAGACACACCTGATGGAGACCTTTGATTGGCTAATGTGCCCCATAAGTGTCTCTCGGTATGTTACTACCGTAAATTATGACAATTAACTCCTGAACGAGTCCAAAATCTGGGAAAAATAAATAGGTTCCGTGTTCGATCAGTCAGAACTAGAGCATTCGCCAGCGACTAAGAAAGTCCAATGTCCGGGCAGGTGGACATTTTCGAGGTGTGATCGTGGCTATAACGCTGTGAAATTTTCAACAGCAACCTGCAAGGTCGTTTAGTTTCTACATCTGTCCACCGCTTACACGTCAGGGGACGCTTTGACACCTGATTCACAAATGACTACCACACTGGAAATTAGGTTCGCTACGTATCTAGCCGGGCATGCTTGGCAAGCCCAGAGTGAGAAACCTGCCGCGCTGCGTGAAGTCGGCAATGACAACGCTACCAATCTAAGGCTTATGTGGAGGTTCGGACACGACACCTGTCCATCCAGAGTCTCTGTGTGCGATCATACTGCCGTGCAGACTGCGCCTAAAACTGCCCCTCCTGATCCTCACGCGGAGTGACGAACCTGACGCCACCTTTGAACCCATCCGGACTTAGCCCTCCTTTAGCAACTCGGATAATCTACATGGCATACCGCGTTCTTCAAAACGCACTGCACAGGCACCCCGAGCTCACAATCTGAATGTGGAATATTCTATTGTCGTACGTATTATCATCCTCACGCGGACGGCTGGGTCTTCGGTGGATGAAAGCGGTGTGAATGCAATCATTCACAGGCACTGGGATGGGAGATCTAACAAAGCAATTCGATTGTCAAATGAGAGAACCGGAAAAACCATGATGCACATGGTATTACGAGTTTGGTGCGTAAAATCCAACCCCACCTCCACGCTGGTGCGCGCCGGAAACTTGCTTTTGCTTGGCTAACGGGGCTCGGTAGGGGAACAGGACCGGGGACCTAGCGCCAATCGCCTTTTCTCCACGAAACACGGAATTGACTTTCGTGAATTTGTACACTTTCATGAATCACAACTATAAGCAACATACGATCTCTGGGACGGCGTCCGCGGGAACAAACGCGCCCCATTCTCTTGGCATCGCGGGACGGGTGTTAAATCTGTGAGCTGATGCCGGATTGCGAATTGCAGGCTGGAATGCTCAAACTGAGGGATGATGGCGCCCAACTGTTAACAACCAAATCCCTTTCTGAATACCATGTTGGTGTGGCGTGTCTCTCTGAGGTCTGCCTACCTGGCACTGGCCACAAATTGCTACAAGTACCAGGAGCTGACTCTGCGTACCATCTCTACCACAGTCGTGTCTCCGACAACTCTGGACTGTATGGTGTCGCTATAGCTTTGGCCGATGAATTTCACTCGAGTCTGCTAGATTGGGAGGCTGTCTCACCGCAGATGGCTTGGGTCCGTTTGAAAAGTGCCCCAGTCAACGTTTCCATCACCTTGGTATATGCGCCTACTCTGGCTGCTGATGACAGCATAAAAGATGACTTCTACGGTGACCTCCAGCGAACAGTTGACCGCATCCTCGTCCTTGCCGGTGATTGGAACGCCCGACCAGGTGTGTGTGACGCTGAAACCCGTCATGTGGTAGGCAAATTTGCTGGCAGAGCGCAGTGTGCCAACGGTGAGCGCCTTGTCAACTTCGCATCGTCTAACCACCTCGTTGTGCCAAGCACCCGTTTCGATCATCCGCGCCACCACCTTGTCACGTGGTACTCAAATGACGGGCATACCCAGGCCCAAATAGATCACATCCTTGTCCAAGCACGCTGGGCCAGCTCGGTCTTGGATTGTCGAGCCTACCACGGTGCTGATACAGGAAACGCTCATGCATCGGACCATGTCCTACAGCGGGCAACCCTTCGCTTGCGTTTGAGAGCTATTCACAGACCCTTTCGACCACAGCGGATCGATGTCGCAAAGCTGAAGTCCTCTGCTGGCGACGCCTTCCACTTAGCACTCCAGAACCGCTTCGACGGCCTGTACCTTGACGCCCGAGCGGACACAGAGCACGCGTGGCAGTCCCTGAAGGCCGCGATGCCAGAGCTGGCATACACTCATCTGGGCAAAACCCGGCGGCGACATCGCGACTAGATCACTAGACTCACGCTTGAGTTAGCTGAGGAGGCCGGCCGAGCCAGACTCAGTGGGTCTCCTCCTTACAGAGAGCTGCGGTGCCAGACGACAAGGGCCATCCGAGCCGATAGGAACGCCTACTCGAGCGACTTTGCCACGGAAACGGAGCGAGCAGCTACCAGAGGTGATACCCACAAGCTCTTCCGACTCTTAAAGCAGGCCAGCAGAGGTTCGGGGAACACCACCGAGACTTCAATTGATCACAATGGTGCTGTCATCACTAAGATCGATGACCGGTTAGAGAGATGGTGCGAGCATTTCTGTGACCACCTTAACCATGATTCACCTGTGATGCCTGACCTGTCGCCCAATGCGGACAATCCTAGCCATCTGTATGAGTGCAACACAGAGCCACCCAGTGTAGAGGGAGTTGTCTCCATTCTCTTCAGTCTACGCAACAAAAAGGCACCTGGTGATGATGACCTCCCGCCAGAGCTCTTCAAATGTGCACCATGATATGGGACAGCGAAGTTGTGCCCTCTGATTGGAGAAAAGCAGTGATCCTCCCCTTGTTTAAAAAAAGGCGACAGACGAGCATGCAGCAATTACAGAGGCATTAGCCTTATCGATGTTGCGGCAAAAACATTCACCTCTCTTCTTCTCACACGTTTCCAAACTGCGAGAGACCAGCGCACCTGCCCAAACCAGAGTGGATTCCGACCAGTTCGTAACTGCACCGACCAGATCTTCAATCTCCGCCGTGTACTGGAACTGAGATGGGGTCATCAACAACCCACTGTTCTATGCTTCATCGACTTTTCTGCCGCATTTGACTCTGTTGATTGCAGTTCGCTGTGGAACATAATGAGGACGGACGGCCTACCACAAAAGCTTCACACTCTCATGCAGGCCTACTATCGTGGCACTTCCACACGGGTGAGGATGCAGAACGGCGACACGGAAGACTTTAGCGTCAAGACGGGCGTCCGCCTAGGCTGTGCCCTTTCACCAACCCTGTTCAACTATGCGGTGGACTGGATCATGACCAAAGCACTGGATGACTTCCCGGGAGTGCAGTTTGATGGCTCGAAATGGGTGAGTGACTTGGCGTATGCTGATGAAGTCGTCCTCTTTGGCGACAACTGTAATTCAGTTCAGCAGGCGTTGGACAAGGTCAATGAGTGTGACGATCCATCGGATAACCCCTAAACGCCCATAAGACCCGAGTCATGCTCTCTTGTGTGCCCCCTACATCTGTCACTCCTATTGTTTTCAACGGTGCTCCTCTCGAAGTGGTCGACTCGTTAAAATACTTGGGCTCTTTGGTTACGGAAACGGGTCAAGGTGTCGACGAGATTGTATCACGCGTCAACCGTGCCCGATCTGCCTTCTACCGTCTGTGCGCTCCTCTATGGAATAGAAGGGAAATATCACTACGCACAAAGTTCCGTGTTTACCAAGCAGTGGTTAGATCTATCCTGCTTTATGGCGAGAGACATGGCCTATGCGCGTTGAGGATATGAGGCGCCTTGAGGTGTTTGACAATGACTGCATACGCCGCATCCTTCGTCACCGTCGTGTCGACCGAAGTCGCTGCTCCGATCTACGCCGACGCTGTCACCTGGACGCTATCCCTCAACTACTGCTTCAGAAACGAATTCGGTGGTTCGGGCGTGCGTCCCAGCGTGATAATGGCGAGCTGATTCGTGACCTGCTTGTGGCGACGCCTCCCCCACCTGGCACAAACGTCGCGGCAGGCAGCTGAAAACTTGGACAGCAAAGATCAAGCAGGACCTGTCGTCCGTTTCCGGTCCATGCGTCTACGGCCTACGCCGGTGGAACCGTGAATGGATGGCACTCTCGTGTGAACAGGCACAAGATCGACGCGCCTGGACAGTTGTGATTCGTGATGCAGTCAACGTCAAAACTGATGCAGGCTCAACCCGCCCAAGGTGAATGCCGTTACAAGTACAAGTAAGTACAACGAGTTTCCCAGACAATGGACCTTCTAAGGTAGAAAAGCAAGTAGTAGGCAGTTTGGGGTGAAATATTTACAGACGAGGGCGACAAATTACCAAAGTTTCTATCTGCATTTC
>JAYGXS010000005.1:52496559-52521266 GCA_036362985.1 Ligula intestinalis
AGAAGAAGAAGAAGAAGAAGAAGAAGAAGAAGAAGAAGAAGAAGAAGCGGGTTGCTACGAAGAGGGTGTGGGGATACAAGGGCAAAAAAGAGGTCACGGAGAAAGATGGAAGGAACAGGAATATTAATGTGACAATGGCTGAAATAATGCGGGAGTGGGAAGGTCAAAAAGTTGGCAAATCTGACATCGGGAGCAGGCAGGGTCGGCAGAAAGACGACATAAAAAATATGAACGTGACAGTGAAAGACACTAATCCACCGAGGTCTTGCGTGCCCGCTCAGATTAAATGCCAAGAAGAATTAGAATTAGGCAAACAACGGACAAATTACCGGAGATGCGGACGGTTTATAGGACCCGGCAGAGAAGATAGCGATGCTGTTGAAGTCTGAGGAGGCCATTGGCGGTGGCATCAGGGCGAGCGGCTCCGAGGCCCCGCCACGTTTATTGGGTGGAATGAGATTTGTAGGAAGTACGGTCGGAATCGCCTTTCCTTCCAGCCGACTACATACCAAATGCATCGTCTACCAGAGGGAAAACAAAAAAGTGTATTCGAGTTAGAGTGAGCGACGAAACTAAGAAAACGTGAGCGCAATGCAGGTCGGAGGGAGTTTGCACGTTGGGGCTTTTAGCTACTAGCAATATGCAATGTTCTAAGAAGCCTTTCCGCCAAGCAGATATCTCTCGGTTGTCTTAGGGATTAGTCCTGTTAGTTGAATATCAACATACCCTATCTTAAACAACGTACAAACGGAAAAAAACAACTGATAACTCTCGTGAACCTAATTTTGAAATACATACTCCCATTTCAGGCTGGTTGGTAACAACCGTAATTTACAGTACGCGTAATGTGGAAGTATAGGTATGCGACAATTTTACAAAAGCGTTACTTCAAACGTAATTCTACTGAGGCTGCTTGATTCACTCTGGGATCTTTTGGCATCCAGCGATCAGTCGAGGACTTCAAAAGCAACTGTGTATCTAGTAGTATTTTAAGGAGGCTATCCAACTGGGCAACCTGAGTTGTTGCAGGAAGGAGAACAAACCTGGACAGTGGGTGAAAATAGTGTGCATTTGCTAGCACTACCGTAATTTTTAAGTATCCTCCAAAAGCTTTGCACAGAAGCTCACCCAAGAAATGAACTGCTTGCCCTAGTTTCCATCCTCCAAGAACCGTGTTACTCGTCGCCCTTTGTGTTTCCAGCTGAGTGCACACTGCCGTTAAAGCTAGTCCCCCGGCCAAGTACCACTTAAGTGCTACTTGAATCCTGTCCCCATCCCCCGTTTGGCTTTTTCGACCTTCTACAAGAAAGTGGACGAGACAGCGGCCGTCGGCTATCCTGAACACGCTTGACCCAGTTGTCTCTTCGCGTGGTGATATAGAAACGACTGCGGTGAAGATCATCTGAAGAGCCACCTTGCCCGACCGACGCATGCTGAGGGCCATTTGCATACCCTCGGCTGCTGACACTTGATATTGCCCCCTCCCCCTCTGGTTCGCATACAACTGTCACCACCGCTGACCTCAAACGCTTGCAATTAACCCCCTCACCTTTTTGGCACCGAATAGCCTCTGTTCAAGTCCACCCACTACAATCTTTTTGCGAGTGTCCTTATTCGCTCCCTGTCTGCCCCGTGTGTCTATTCTCTTATAAACTGAAAGCAGCGCGTCTGCGTCATTCAAACGACTGCTAGTTAATCACCTCGAATGTACTTCATTCCTCCTTTTGTTTTCTATCGCGCATTTTCTACCTATCGTGCACTGTTAATCTTACTGTTTATTTTTGTAAAACCACATCGAGTCATCCTGACTGCCTTTTGACATAGCTACTGACCTCGGGTGCGTCTATTCAGGTGAAGAAACGCAGCACTGCAGTAAGAAATACTGCATTATTAACAGTCATCCGAGCTGCATTATTTACAGTACACGAGAAGCTTTTCAGCTAGTTCTTAAACTGGTCATCACCGAACGATCTCGTTGAGAAAAATCTTCCTAGCCCATGTTAAACATAACGAATAGAAGTCAAAAATGGTATAAGTGAAAACAAATCATAATACACTTGATTAAAAACCCTGTTGAGTATCGAACGGCCGATTGGTTGTTTATATTATATTACATCTGCTCCCAGAGAAATAGTAAATCTCGAATTTGAACAACACTATTGGTGCTTTTTCTCATTCGGCCAAAAACAACAACAGAAACATGTACTTAGTTTGAGCACTGACGCTTAGAGCGACTAATGTTTCTCTATGGTCGAAGTATTTCTCGCATTGAAGCAGACATGCAATGCGAAATTGGCAAAAGTAGTTTACCTAGTGCACCTCATATACCCTTAGTCCCAGCATTTTATCCTATGGAAACGGTGACTACAGGGTTTTAAAGGGGTGGGGAAATAGGATACGCAGTGAAGGAAATTTGTAGAAGTGGTAAGTGGAAAAATGTAGTCATATATGCTTTCCGCAACCGTTGGGAGTAAGTTGTTCCGCACGTAAATTGAAAGTGTGTGCGGCGCTTCGCGCGGCGGACCATACTAATCTAACTCCAGAACAGTAGATTGGACCTCAGGTAAATTGAAGTAGACGACTTCCTAATCACCATTTCTATTTTTCAGGAATTTCAAGAAACCTATAATTTGATAAACGGGTTTTTTCGCAGTGCGTTAAACGATAATACAGATTAGGAAAATCTACAGATGTAAATCAACAACATTTCTCAATAAAATAAAAATGCACACAGCAGTTATTGAAGTATACGCCACTGCCTATCCTAATTCCCCACCCACAAAACCCAATAACCACGGTTTTCGCAGGACAAAATGCTGGGACTAGGGATTAATGAGGCGCACTTTACAAACTACTGTTACCCCCAGATTTATTGGAAACAAAAAATGTCACAACTGTTCGTCAGCTGCATTCTATCACCGCATATGAAAGCATAACAAAATACCGCAAATTTAACTTCTTACAGGAGAAATCAGCACGAAACAGCAAAGTCGTGGATTAGTGCTGTAGAATGCATAGAAATACTTAACTTAAAATGCTATACGGGAAGCATAAGTGGGGAGCTAGATGTCACCACGGTACTTGTTAGTGCCTGAACAAGTACGCTCAGCTGACCTCAAGCACTGCCAACTGACACAATACCTGGGACACACCGTCAGCCTCGTGTGTTTTCTGTGTGAAGTGGCCGATGAGTGACACTGGGAGCCAAGGAGCGCCGGCTCCTTCTAATCCGTTGGTTACGTGAATCCTAGTGTATGCGTCAAGGGGGTCAGGTCGTGCTCTGGAGCGCGCAGACGGGTCCGCCGGCACTGTCAACCACTATGTCCATCTTAGGCCACCGATCACCTAGGCGGTGGCCTGTTGCTGGCGAGAGATTTAGGTCGATTCTCAGAACACTTCTTTCCTCACTATAATCAACCTGACACACTCAAAGCTATCACGGTGCGCTAAAAGCCGTGGCTTCGAGGGTCGCCTGCTAAATGAAGAGACAACTCGGACCGCGCGGAGTCAGTCCAGTGTGTCTTGTTGTATGCAGTGGCTGACTGGCGGGCTCAGAGTCAAGCTGTAATGGCTCCTTAATTTAGCCATTAATGGCGTTCGCACACGCGGGAGCCAACCTAGCGAGATGGTGTTGTTGTGGCACGTGTTGGAGTGTGCTCGCACACACCGCCTACACCCTCCCCCATCTCCGGTCTTATCGGCTTCTGTCTTGACATCGGCTTCAGGTGTGGGATTAGTCAGCCAAGGAGGTAGATTCTTTGCAAGTCTACTTTTTTTCCTAACTAATATCGATATGATATTAGAGGGAAATCTGGGCAGGTTTTCAATTGACCTGACTGCCAACTGCCATTGAGCAGGTGCACGCAAGTACATAAACGTAAGTTTTCCGATGCTTTAGAGTCCCTGTTTGACCTAGTCGCGGTTGCTGGTAGAGTTTACAAACCTTGGGATACCTACTGAAAACGCTGTCCTGCGTTCGGCTAAACATCCAGGCAGACAGTCCTCCGCGCTGACTACGGAACAAAGGGAAGAAACATGACAACTTTCCTGAATGCGGAGGGACAAGTGCTCGTAGCGCGCGCACGCAAAATCTGATAATCAGTTCCGGACTACGGTCTCCACTTGTGTGTCAGAATAGGTTTGCAGGAAGTGAGAGACTTACTTCTGTCAGCGGCGCGCGTTTTTTTGGCAGGCATAGGAACTCTCTATAGCCGGGACAGAAAGTCTCGCGGACATTCTGCCCTCAAACTTATTAAAATCAAGAAGAAGACGCGATCTCTGGGACGGCAATTCTATTATTTAGAGTTTTGGCTACACACAAGAGGCCATTGTCAGAAAAGGTGAAGACACACTGTAGTGAACCTGAGGGGCGAGTGCGAGAGCTACGACATCTTCGAGGCCAAATAGCCAGGAATAGATACCCGGACAGCTTTGTCAGTCGCTGCCTCCGTGCACGCCCACGGGGAACAAACGAAGGAGAGCCAACAACGCTCTAGCACGGTCTACCGTACATTAAAAAGGTGTCCGAAGCAACAGCTGCAGAGCTCGACGCGGGTATTCCTTATCATCCGACAGTTAACATGCGTTCACGAGTCATGCAAATAAAAGACCCACTGGATGTATATGAGCAGTCTGGCGCCGTTTATCAAGTGCCATGTCGCGACCATTATACAGGGCAGACTGGACGACGACTTAGCTCACGAATAACGGAACACAAACGAGCAGTTCGGAGAGGCGATCCACTGTCCCAGATCGCTACCCACACTCTGGAAGAAGACCGCCAATTGGACTTCTCGGGCACACGGGTAATGGCACGCGCCGCTAATAAGAACTACTGGAGGCCTGGGTATCCAACTCCAACTCCATGAACAGGCATGTGGATACACCACCCAGATATTTTGCCATCCGTGCTCGCGACCAGAAACCACGGCCCAGTTCCTGTCCAAGCACGAAGGCGGCCACGCAAGACACGGCTCCAAGGTTTCACGCCAAAAATCCAAGGAAGCGCGCAGGGGAGACGTTGTAAGATGGTGTCAGCATGGACCAATCACAAGTGCCACCCCCTCCCCCACCCTGCCCCATTTACGCGTAGCCAACGTTTGCTGCATCCTCATTTTCTCTGACGATGGCCTCTTGTGTGGAGCCGAAAGCTCAGGATTGCCGTTCAAGGAATCGCATCATCTTCTCCTGTACAACAATAACTTGGAACACGTACATTTGCTTCTATTCCTTTTACAATCAATTTAAGATGTACTACCGAAGAGAAAACAGTCGGAGTCTGTTGTAACCGAGTGTGTTTCTATGTCAACACCAGTTATGTTCTCCCAGTTACGTATTAGGAAGAGAAGGCAGAACAGAATAACAGATAGTACTTGACTGTCAGTTGTACTAGTACATCAGCTCTGTTGCCTGTGTGTCCAGCAGCTTTTTTCTGTGGGCGGTCTCGTCTCGGTAGCAGTCTCTCTTCTAGGGCAAAAGAGTCCGGTTCTGCTCGCAGCCTCGCTATTTAAGGGGCAGTAGTCATTGCCCCCATTGGCTCTCCACGAGTGGCCGTGTGCGCGCTTTTTCCCTTGGCCAGGCGTGACCTCAGCATGAGAACGGTCTCATGTGCGCATAACGCCTTGCCTCCTTGCGTGGTTTCTGCCCTTGAAGGTCGCGTGACTTGGTCCGTTTTGCATGCACCGGACTGGCCTGTTAGTCCTTTGTTCTCGTGCCTTTGTCCGGCGTGACCTCAGGATGTCTGTCTGTCTGGATGACAAGGGTGGTGGCTCACCTGCTCGGTCATCCTAACGGAGTCCGTAAATGAGTGGAGTGGTTTTATGTCAATCCCAAGATCTGTGCCTCAGAGCAAGCTGGCGCAGGGGCGATGACTTACGCATGAATTAGATTAGAGAGCAGACTTGCGAAGCATCTATCGCACACTCTCCTCCTCCTCACTCTCATGAGCTTGCTGGAGATGAGACAAAAGACACCGGTGGCTAGCGCAGCCATAACAGCCCTTAAGGGTGCCGCTACATTTGCCTCGGAACCCAGCTGGTCGCAAGTGCCATGCAGGCCACAGCCGCTTTCGCAGTCCGTCAGTCAGTCGGTCTACAGAAACACAGGCCGGACTGCCAGCGCCGTCCGAGTTATCTCATCAGTGGGGCAACCGTCTCAGCTACGGTCTTTTTTGGGGGCACCGTGATAGCTCCTAACGTTTCAGAATGTGTATGGGGGGGGGGGAATTTGCGCTGAGCTATCGACCTCTCACGCTCCCCTTCCATTCCCAGACCCGAGCAATAATACACACACACAGCATCGTTCAAGTGGTTGGTGGTTGTCACTGACTATGCACCAGGCTTGCTGGCTTGCGTGTTTGCGGCCGAGCTTCTGTGACTGTGGGTTTAAAGATACGGACAAGAAAACGTGGTCACGAAATTCATCGACATTGGTGTCGCAATTGAAAAAAATCAGCTAGGTTCGGTGGTTGCGAAAAAAAGCGATAGAAAACACGCCACTGTCAGCAAATAGAAGCAGTCTTCGGCCGTACAAATGAGAGGCAATTGGTGGAAACGCAGTAACAAAAAAACCTATTTTTCGAGACATCCCTAACTTCTAAGTCTCAACCGACTTTTGTAGCAGCAAGAGCAGAATGGCACAAGCGCGGCGTCATGCGTGCGGCACGCCATTTGTAGCTGGGCAATTTTGCAGTTTATTTTTGGTTCATTCGCGGTGCAAAAAAAACGATTATTAATGGGACACACCAAATCACTAGTAGTCAGCTAATGGCCAGAAAACGGTGTAAAATTCAGAGAATCCGACTGATTTGCTTGAGCACTGAAACAACAAAAAAGATGATCACTCATCAGCCCAGCGTGCGCACGGTGATGCTGCCAAACGTCTTTCGCGATAAAAAAAGACGGCGATTGGTCACACCAGTCCGAGAAAACTGCACGCCTACATTGTGGGAACCAAATAAACTCACTTATCAGATTTAAGTCCTCATAAAGGCTGAAAAGTCGATTTGGGAAGGAGGGTACTTTTAAAAACGCACTAAAATGGACTTATAGGCGTACTTTGACATTCGTTGATGAATGTTCGCCGACCGCTGCCTTGGATCTCATGTCTCGCGCCTTGACAGCAGCCGTAGCGGATAGTAGTCTTAGACAGATAGTAGTACCAGCAAAGACATTGGAGACTGGAATGGTTATTTCTGGTTTATTGGTCGATGTCAGTCAGCTATACCCAACTTCAAGTGGTGCACCACTTGAAGCTCGAACTCGCTACCTTTCGATCAGATCCATGATCTCGCTGTCTTACGGGTTTAAGTCGGGAAATATTGACACTAACGGTAATGCTATCTGCCTATTACAAATAGCCACTACGGCTACTGTCAGCGCCCGAAAAATAAGAGCGGAACAAGTGAGTTCTATTAGCAATCTGTGAACATTCATCACCGAATGCGAATATCGCCCGACCTAAACCGGCAAGAAAACGAGCTCGTGACGCAATGCTCAGGGCATTAGACTCTGGTCGCAAATGTCGCGAGTCCAAGTATCGAATGGTGCATCACTTTGGTCCGGGTATGACGGCCTGACGACGGCTAATAAGTCACAAATGGCCAGTCCGGTCTATTCTGTCTTCGCCGGCAATACAAGGTAATTATTTTATAAAATAATATAAGTGAATCGTCTCCTCTGCAAAGGCGTACCAGTTACTGAGATGACGAAAACATCGGGGAAAACGGGGTATCCGTTAGCCCAGCTGCTGGCAACTCAGCGTGCCTACAGGCGGCGGACCAGGTTGAAACTGCGAAATAAACAAGCATTCGAGCCTGATAAAGAAGTAATCTTTGACCAGCGGCGACAGCGTTACCAGAGCGCCGAAGATTGAGGCCTGACACACTGACTACCACACGAAATGACGCAAATTCCGATGATGGTACTGTTACATGACTACCGTGAACAGCACACAGACCAGAAATAACCATCAGGCGCTGGGTCATAAGACCGAAAGACCCAATGCTACGGCAGGAAACGGTTGGAGCAGTTGGAGTACTGGATCTGGTGCACTTGTTAACAAAGCAACTACGTCGGAGAAACCGGGAAATTACTCCGGACACAAATGACCGAGCACGCAGCCGAGGTAAGGAAAAAGGACATTAATTGTCAGGTTGCAGCTCACTCGACAGGACCGGGTCATATTTCCAAGTTTAACCCATTACCTCTAGGTGATCTCATATGATATCACTTAAAAATGTATGTATTTAACTCATTGATTTCACTGCCCTTATAAATTCAAGTATATCAGAGATATATCAGAGAAATATACCTAATAGATATAGCATGAAGGTTAAATATGCGTATATACAGACAAATAATTACGAAAGCTCTTAATTTTTAAGTGATCTCATATGAGATCACCGAGAGATAATGGGTTAAAGAAGCCGAAATCATCGCAAGAGGTGACAACCACATAAGTCGCGAGCTGTTCGAGTCATAGTTCCCAGATCCACAGTTAATCAACAAGCGCAACGATTTGCCGTTCCTATACTGCGTACTGAGACATTGCCTTAGCAGGAGAATCAGTCCCATGGGAAGAGTCCGGTCCAGTAACAACTCCGATGACAGCGAGCATAATTATTGCGCAACTAAAAATTCCGCATCCGATACAGATAAAAATTACAGCATTACGTATATGGCTACGGCTTAGATAGGAACTAACGCACACCACAAACCTGGACCACTGGGGTGCGGGCAAATAGTATGCGAGATGGACGAATCGATCGGAAACTAACTCTACATATGGGATGCTGAAATATACGGAAAGTACTGAGTGTTCGTCGGTACAACTTGAACTTATATCTTCTGTCGAACGAATGCCTGACTTATGCGCTCGGAGACACAGGGTCAGGGAGCCAATTCATACTTTACTCTGTATCACAGCGACCCATGCAACTCTTCTGATAGACACGTTGTGGCGATCACCCCCTCGCAACGAGCGAACCATTGACTACTTACTTGGGTACCAGTTAACGGCCGGGTGGCCTATGCGCGACTGAGAGAGCACTTCAAGAGTATTTCTGCCGTCGTCCCGTACGCATTATCATCAGTTGCTGACTAGCGCGATGAAGAAACCTGCTTGCAGCGACAAGAGGTAGTTAACTGAGTCCCTCACCGTGAAATGCTAATTGTCTCCAGGGATACGAATGACTGAACCATATCCCGCGACTCCTCAAGCAGTAGCCTTAATGGCGGTTTTGATTAAGCCTCGGTGATTACAACCAACTGTTTATCACCAACACGTGCTTCCAGCATCACACCGGACCGGCTGCTGACCTTTTTTTCAAACAACGGACATACAGCCACCGTCAGATCGACCATATGCCGGTCGGTTCAAGATTTCGCAGTTGCGTTCGCGATCAAAAGCCGATAGAGTGGTGCCGAAATGGCTGACGCTCGCTGGTCAGGCCATGTCCTCGTTTGCGCACACTGGAAACCTCACAGCTCATTCGCACACACAAATTGCCTTACTGTCGCAAATAAATGCTATGTTGGCGGAAACTACCGCCATAATCAGGGCATATTGCCATCGTCCGAATGCTGGTCCAAATCGGTCTTTCAACGGCTCGACATTCGATCAAACGTTCGACGTGCTGTTGACAGGATCTCCTAAGGGTTTAACATTGCTTTGACGGTGCCAAATGACTGACCTTGACTGTAAAGTCCTGTTAATATCCAGCTCTGAATGTCTACAGTCGTGATTCTATGGTCGAAAAGGGTCACTAAATCGGTCGGCTTATCAATAAAAGATGATTTCAGACTGTATCCCTGTTCAGCAAAAGACACATCAAGGGATGAATACTTATAAACGTGAGAAGGTATATAGTTTCAACTACTTCAAGCTAAGGATGCTGCCGAATAGATCGAGTAAGGACGGCATCGTATCGCAAATTGGGGCAATTTACCAGATTTTTACAATCCTTATGAAGTGTTTTTGAACCCGAAGTGGTGTTTACATCACCACAAAGATCCTTCTGCACTGTACATACGCCCATTGCGTCCTCAAATACGATTTTGAATGCGAGTCAGTGTGTGCGGTTGGCCCCCACTGCCTGAGAGCAATTCCTGGAGCTAGGTTCACCGAAGCGTTTTCGAGTGAGATATTTCACACTTGGCGCGACAACAGCATGAGGATAGCTCAGACAAAAAGACTGGTCTGAACACATCTTCGGTCATTCGCCGCACGATTCAGTGTCGTCGTTACCCACACCTAGAGGCGCCGAGAAGGAATCCAATTCAAAGCCCGGCATGACACAGTTTACCAAGATATCGAAGTGGTTTTGGACATTTTCTGGCTCACCTAAGTAGCTGTAGAAGAGGATGGACCGCGATTATTAGGGTTCCAACCACTAGTCAGCATGCGACATGTGCAAGGCTGAGGCAAGACTTTTATACGCTTCACGCTTCGAAATCCTTCGGTGATCCTTCCTCAGAGATAATAGCAGAAAGGGGTCATTCATGGACGGGGAGTTGCAGTTACCGAGGCAGTCTTACAACAGTTTGAGTCGCTGGTCTTGCAACACCACAGACCGAAATTCTGGGCGCGGTATGCGGATGATACCTTCACAGTAATCGAACGGGGTCAGGTGTTCACGTTCAAAGAACGTCTCAACAGCGTCTTCCCGGACATAAAATGTACGATGGAAGAAACCAACTAGGTGGCCTAAAGACCAAAGTCTTCAGAAAAGCGACAAGCAGGATGCAAGTACTGACCTGCAGTGAACCAGAAGGCAAAGTTACCGAAATAAAATATATTCAACGGGTGTTCAGAGAAAATGGCAACCCGCGCACATTCGTCAACCGGTGCATGCATAAACGAGATAAGCAACAAAATCGCACCGACCTCAAGATTTGGCGTTTGATCCCGTATGTCAAAAACGTATCGGAAGCAGTCGGCCGCCTTCTCGCACCACTTGGAGTTGGAGTCGCACACAGGCCGGAGGCAACTATAAGCCATCAGATAATGAAGCCAAAAGACCCACTGCCACGGCAAAAAACATCTCGAGTCGTCTATAGGATCTGGTGTAGTCGAGGCTAAAGCAACAAAGTCCGCATTTTGGTTCAGGGGTCCCCAGTCTATAAACAAGTGCAATAGCCTGCCCAACTCATATTCCTTGATAAGGCTTTATTTGGTCAAAGCAACTCGCCACTCTGGGAAAGCACAGGCCAAAGCCAGGGTGCCAGATGGCCAAGCAATCACCACGTCCAATCACACAGTGTGTGACTAAATTTCAGCAAGCCACGGCTCACACGCCGGTCATCAAGCAATTATCGCGCAAGCCAGTTATTATCCTCGATAGGGGAGTCGTTAATTGTCGTAAGTCTACAGTAGCCTAGCGACTATATCCTATTTATTCTGCGATTCCTGCGACGGATTTCGAAACGTCTTGTCCCAATGATCACTTGTACTCCCTCCAGATCAGGCACAGCTATGCCAAACATTGGACGCCCTGGAGATAAATGGCCTCGGCTTTCGACGAGATATAAAAACTCAGCTATTTAACAAAAATCTGCCGAGGCTCAATACTCCGTCTATGATTACGCGTGTTAGTCATTATTCATTCCGCCGAAGTGCAACCCTAATCATCCTTGCGGTGGTCACGAGCCCCCATAAACAATGCAAGGATAAACATTTGACAGATACAACACTTCATTTAATTCAGTAAAACTTTGCAGGTCATACCGGCTGAGATGACAATTCGACCGTCTGTCTCGATTATGTGCGCCGGGTGCTTCACGGGATAAGCGCGATGGCTTCCGCCTGTGGATTACGTCATAGTGATCGTAGACTTGCAAAGCATCTACCTCACTTCCTCTTCCATCTGGACCCGGTGCCATGACAGGGTCAAGGTGGCTGGAGGTAGGACGCAGGTGGCTGGCACGGTAAAATCCCATAATCACACGCCACCTGTTCCACAACAAACAACTGACCCATATCTGCTACTGCTATCTGACTGTGTCTGATGACGAATCCGCGATGGATCTCGAAACTTCAGGCGAATAAAAGTATTGTCCCAGCGATCACATCTTCTTCTCAGTTACTTCCTGTGACACGCATGTTCGCTTTTATTAGCAATTTATTCGGGTGCGATGCGCTTCGATCAGTCCGAGGATGGGAAACCTTTACCCTTCATGAGGCTTCAACCTATTACGCATATCCATTACTGCTATCTGACTATATGTCTGATGACGAATCCGCGATGGATCTCGAAACGTCAGGAGAATAAAAGGATTGTCCCAGCGATCTTTCAAAACAATTGACTACACAGACAGCACACTAGCGGAGCCGCAGGCCAGATGCAGACATGTTTTCACAGTATTTACTGATTTACCGGAATTTTAACAAAACAACGAGATAATGGAGGAAGCTGCATATATCTAAGTTCTCTCGGCATGGGCCCTGCATGCCACTACACCCCATGCCACGCTACTTGGCCACAGCCTACAGTTGACCAAAAATTTGTGTATATTATGAACGGTACTGTACAGATCTCACATGTAGCTGGCAACCCAAATAGTGAGGACACTGTCTAATATCACACAGTCCGACCGTCGCTCTCGACGATGTCCTCCACGCGCTTTAGTAGGCTGAGGCGACACGGTGACTCCCGCGAGATTATGTTGATAGTAGACTTGCGGAGAATCTATCCCATTCTATCACCACTCCCATACCGGAACCTGATTTCAAAACAAAGTCGAGAGGACCGGAGATGGGGGAGGGCGCAGGCGGCTGGCGCGACCAACACTCAACACGCGTACGAACACCACACTCCTCTGGATGGGCTTCCGCCTCGAAGCATCATAAAGGCCACATTAAGGAGCCATTAAGCCTGAATTTCAGCCCGCAGTAAGCCACTCCACACAACAAGACACACACTGGACTGACTGCGGTGTCTAAGTTATCCCGTCAGTTGGCAACCCTCCAAGCCACAGCATTTTGCGCACCGTAATAGCTTCACGCACATCAGATTACTTTTAGTGAGGAAGAAAATGTGCTGAGGTTCGACCTTACTTTCTCTCCCACCGCCAGCAACAGGCCACCACCTAGATGATCGGTCACCTGAGGTGCCCGGATAATATACTGGTTATTAGACTTACGTGTTTTTGGGATTTAGATAAGTGGAAAATATACGATGAGTATTAAGTGATACTGTGTGTTACGTGAAGTTCGGTGGGTTTGAGGAGTTTCCCCAATTACTGCAAGTTCCCAAAGAATGCACATTACGGAAAGCTGGGGAGCAGTGAAAAGGACCTGACGCACAGACCAAGACTAATAAATTATTTTAAAAATGACGTAGTACGAAAACGTGCCTTTCCGAACACACCGTGAGCAGATAAGCATATTGTGGCACTGTTTAGCATAGTATCAGGCTCTAGCGCCGGATAGAAAACAGGATGGGTTTATGGAGGCATCAACCCACATGCTAGATTATATTCCGCAGCGGACGGAGAAAATGCTTCGAACTCGAGCCGGAGATGCCCTTAAAGGATTAAGGACCATAACTGGCATAGTACAGGATAACAAGTGCATGCTGCAGATGCTTTGGACACTGACCAATATGAACTCGAACCGATCCAATGAGCCGTCCCGATCGAGATCGGAGAGGTCCCAGATCTTGCGCAGATCGTCCACCGGAATTTTGGTATCTCTTAAAAGCTAAAGGGGGCGAACATAAGATAAAAGAGTAACTATGCTGCTGGCTTTATAGGAAGCGAAAAAAGAGAGAGTAAACAATGATGAGTCTGTCCAAAAATGCGGATGGAGAAAGTGAAAACATGCAACCTCACCTCCAGTGCGACTGAGGGGTTGATCTAGGAGGACAGACGCACACACAGCGTGAAGACTAAACCTATATACTGGACAGGCTACGTGCTACCCGGCGCCTCCACAGTAATCAGGACCTATAGTCTGACCAAAAATAAGTCGAGGAGCATGGTCAGACACCGGGCTGGCAAGTTTGTTGCCTATTAAAGGGTACCCAATAGTAGCGGTACCATGGCATGGCGTCATTGAATAGGACTGTGCCCCCTATCATTTGACACCACAACCTTGGAGCCTCGATGAGGTTGGTGGAGACGTTCAAGCCAGGTATTACACGAAAAAAATTATTTTACTAGGCGATCCAATGCAACTACTACCAGCCACCAACTTGGCCGGGTATTTTTGGCTGGTTGGAGGGTTATGGTCTGAACATTTTAATAGCAAAAAATTAAAAGCACGTTGATAGTGGGGCGCAGTCTCTCTTCTACGTAACTAGGACGTGATTAACACTGTTGATGGTAACTCGGGAGTGGATAGCAGCATCCAGGCGATGACAACATTTGGGCGTACCATTCACCTGCCGTCCTAAGTGGCTATGCGGCACTTTCACAAGTCCGAACACTATTTAAGGCACCGCTATCGAGAACAAACTCCTCACACACGCTTTTGTTGGGATGATGGGTCGGGCCGAAACGCTCTTAACTGGCTACTATAACTATGAAAGAAATTGTCGCTGTGTACATTAGGCTTGCTATTTCATGAAATGTCAACCGAAATTCTGATATGTGTTTTCTGTTCCGAAACAAATTACTTATAGGGTGTTGCCAATAAAAACGATCTTTCGAGTCCCAGGAAATAATTGAGAAGATTCGATCGCTGAATGTTGTAATAGTAAGTGTCGATAAACTTGTTCCATGGAGATTTCGGTCACGTCAGGGTGCCGGCTTTCGAACAAGCTTTTTTTCGACCGCCTCCAAAACTCCTTTTTAAATTCGAATATATTTTATGAAAAACGTACACAAAAATATTATGTCTTGTACTTATTTAGTAGCAAATTACGCTTTCCTCAGAGGTTCTACTTGAAGAAACGGTGTTTGTTCGGTTTCAAAAATGCTTCTAAATATGAGATTTTTAAATACCATGAGATGTCTGTTTGTGAGGCAATTTGTCTATTTATTAATAATACATGGCCAATATCCATTGCAACATTTTATTACAACTATATGACGTCTTCCTGATGGCGTATTGTGTAATTTTCTGTAGATTGAATGTATACACTCGAGTAAACTTTTGGAAATGTATACGTTTAGGTAAACTTTTCGCAATGAAATCTCAGTTCAAAACTTCGATGGAAATTTAATGAGATAGCAAGTCTGCTGTAGCTTAAAGTAGCCGACAGTTTTCAGCTTCTGTGTTGTTCTGACGCTTAATTAAAAGCGAGGTCCTCCAGACAGCGAATGACAGACGACCTAGTCTCTACGCATTGACACTTAGGCAACTGTCAAGGTCACTAATAAATGCACAAAGAGCACAACATTTTGATAAATTCGTGAGGGAATTATAGTGATACAACCGGTTTAATGAAACACAGGGACTCTTCGGATGCAAAAACTTGCGTCAGAGGAAATGTAAATACTTAATTTATAACCCCTATTTTGAATACATTAGAATAACTTCGTTAAAAAAATGGAAAATGCAAGGAGTGTTCAAAACAGTCTGCATTCGTATTATTTTCTGGAAGTCATACGTATTTTTGGCACTGGGTGCACCTTAGCCTGGGATAGAAAACGCGTTTTTTGACAACTGCCAATCGCAAAAACGACGAAAATTCTGTGAGATAGTACATCCAAAATGGATTATGCACCAATTTGAACTTACACTTTTACGCCCAGGACAAACATTCGAGGGCAGAGTGGAGTGCACAGCAGTCAACACAAAGGCAACGATGAGATACTGCGAATGCTCATTAAAGGCTAGGGTTTTGCAGTTGTTAATGGCACACAAGCACACCTCATTTTGTCAAATCTGACTGTTTCGCAGCTGTTACATCTATCTAACGGCTAGAAAACCAGTTGACGCACCGATGACAGACAAGGCGGCATCCACACTTTGAGTCGCTTAAAAAACAGCTGAATTTTGCGCAATGGAAGAATCCGAAGTTTATTTTTTTGTTTTGCGCAGATGGATTTTTTATCGGTCTCGCTTCGCGAAACCTCACCAGTACTTGTTAGTCGGCACTTTCGCAAGACAAATGAGCATTTTCGGCTGTCAAGGAAATACCAAGACTTTGTTAATACATTTGGAAAATTTTCCACAGAGCAAGTGCGATAACAAACGTCAGTTGACAAAAAATGAGGACCAGGTGTAAAGCTATCGCTAACCTTCTTGAGCTTACAAAGGTGTACCAGACAGACATAATCAAACAACCAGTCGGTCCCATGGGAGGAACTCAACATACAGTTACGCGAAAAGGTCGGTTCAGTAGACGTAGTTTTGACTTAAGGTTCACAAACACGCTCTCTCTCTGTTAAATAACGTTTACCGGTTATGATTTCTCCTTAAAAAGACTGAATTCTCCTTTAGATGCCACAATATCTCAAATTTGCGACCGCACAAAGCCTGCTGGGCGGAAGCCCCGATAAAAACGGTGCCCGAGCACTTCAGTGAAGCTTTGTTTAAGAAGTTACTGGTGTCGCCATTATGCAGCCTCGTTCATAAAACAGTACCGCAATAAATAGAGGAAACCACATTCGACTGCTATCGACCAGTATTATAGATTGCATACATATGAATAACATCGAGTGAATTAAAGCATTCCAAACATCCAAGACACGATAAAAAATGACAATTGGTTGCTATTTCTAGATATGTCGGTCAAGAGAGATAATAAGCATAAAGGCGAATAACACCGCCCGCATTCTGATATTTGCATCAGCCAATCTATTTCATATCAGTAAGAGAATACTCTACAACCATGTTAAAACATATTGCGGTAAGTTGGAAAAAAACGGGCCCAGTAGCGACATGACAGAAAGCACCTCACGGCCAATGGCTGCCAAGGACGCGTTGCTAAAAAGTGCCGATAAAATAAGAACTGAGGAGTGAAGTAGCACAGCATAAACGGTAGTCGGAAATTATCCTTAGGTATTTATGGAACAAACCTTAGGAATTTTTCGTTAATGTTAGTACTCCTTCCAACTGTCAGAGATCGAGATTGTGTACAAAGAGCATGCCTACAGACTCCCGAATCCTACTACCTTCGACAAATGAATCTTGATCAACACAGCCTAGTGGTGGGACCCGACTTCTCTTTAATCTTCTTGGGAGGCCGTTATAAGCAAGCTTCCTCTGCTTAGTCAGTACACACACCATAGGCTTAAAGTAGAACATGGTCAATCGAAGGACGATTCTAAAAAGTAATAAATTTTTGAAAATTTCGCCTAAATTTATTGGCACAAGCTAGGCCATCGTCTGTTAAATCTTGCTACCCTTCTTGAGTGTTCATAATAGAAAAACATCCACAGTCAGTTAGTGTCACAGTTGCCATTCCGATCAGACGCATGTGTAGGCGGACAGCTTGCAGTGCAGTACAAACGCAGTTTTAGCCCCGCATTTAAAGTAAGTTAGCAAAGGAGCTCCTATCGAAAGTGTGGAAGATAGCTTTATAGGGACAGGTGTTTTTAAAGATGGTTTTCTTTCACTGACAGAAATATGCAAACGTGAGTGTAGATCTACTGTTCACGCTTAAAGTTATACCACAAAGAAGTGTTTCGAGGGCGGAGTACTACCCACAAGAGTTCGAACGTCGTTTTTACCGTGTGTTCCATGAAAAGGTAGTGCAAAGACTGAACAGTGCTGGAATACAATGACAAACTATCAGTTAACCACAAAGGTGTCCTTGTCAGATGCAGAATTTAGCAGTAAGAACACTGACTTTACCCGAAGAATTCTACCATTACAGGGGGGGGGCTGATCGGGATAGGAGAGAAGTCGGTTACATATTCGACATGAAGATCAAAAACAGTCCAATAAATGCAATGCTACAAAATGAACTGAAAGAAGAGGTGCAATCATCGTAGGCAGAGGCAATAATAGGCGCGGGTGGTTTGCAGAACTCAGAATAAGAAAAAAATTGGAAGGACTAGAGGTGGCATAGAGATGTCTGGCATTGCTAAATATTTGAAGAAATGCAATAACATTGATAAGGATGGCTTTTTTATTCTCAATAATTGAATCAAGAGCATAAGCCGACACCAAAATAGTGCTTTATCTGTATTCCGTGGCCCTTTGGTAACGCAAAGTATGGTGGTAAATGCTACTTCAATTCGAATCCATTATTTTTTGTGGCTGTCTAGAGTATATAAGGGCGCTGTGTACGTACTGAAACGGGGAGCATAAAATCAAAAATGCAAGCAAAGATGACGTTTTATATTTCAATACATTGGGAAAATCTGCGTTGTCTGGGGAGACCTGATCACTTTCAAAAACGCTCAATTGTCTATGACGTGTCTGTCTGGCGTTCGGTTGCGAAGCCTGGTGAGAGATCTGGTCCTGGCAATGAGTCCATTCCGTACCTATTGCAAACGTGACGTCGCATTCCAATCTTGTCAAGACGACCGGATTTTATGGTGTGAGAATATGATCCCTTATTTATGGCCATATTTGGACATCAATAGAGCCCAGATAACCAGTGGCTAATAAAACGAAATTCTTTTGACAGACCTTTTGACAAATCGGGCCTCCAATTCCATTTTATGCAAACAAGGTGGTGGCATATGGTTAAAAAGGGTCTTATAAAATTGCGAGAATTGGTGTTGGTTATTGTGTAAGGTAAAAAATATGCATCCCAATAAGGCCCAAACACTTAGTAAGTCTACTTTTACGCCAGACTCTAACGGTGAAACCGCTTAACTAGAGGTGGAACGCAAAAGGTCTAAAAGGTCAAGAAGCAGGATTTTCGACATCGCGCTGTAACCGAGCGCACTTAACAGCAGTTTTGTAAAGAAAGAAAAGGCACGAATTCGGAGTTGTGACCGTCCACACTACGGCCGAAATAAACATCGATATTTTTTATGCTGACATTAACTAGGCAGCTTAGCCCGATAAGCAGTCTGCAGAGGTCATAGTGTGCTACGATGACTGCTCCTTTGCTTTTATCTGCTACACTAACGACAGTAAAAGCTTTCTGTAGTAAAAACGGAACTCTGCTCAGATACCACACAACAAATAATTTACTGTTCCAATGGATTGGGCAGGTACAGTTACGGCGCATCCACCTGTCTGTTTCGTATTCAATCATGCTCATATCGGATAATCATTGCCGTCACGTGAGTCATCCATTATCTTTAGTACTATCGAGGTAGAAACACAACCCAAACACGCACACACATCTTTAAGAGATAAAGGTAGTTTGCCTACGTGCGGTTGAATCTGCAAGAAACATACGCAAATTCTACTGAAAGTGGTCTTACTGTGAACTTGTGCTCTGAGAAATGTAGTAAAACAGAGACAGGGCGCCGACGATCTTGAAGAAATCACATATCATTTACTGACGTTCCTTTTGAACTTTTATAAGGCATCCGTAGTGTCTCAACATGGGGTCCTCTATATAGTACTCTTGAGCAGTCAATAAATCGGTCAAAGTTTTTTTTAATGAACAGTAGTCCCGGGTAAAAGTTACAGCAACAGCATGCTGACAAATGCTGCGCGTAGATAATAGTCGGAAGCGTACGGTTGAAATGTGCAATTATGCTACCAGGGAACAACAAAAGACCGATAGAAGACAGAAATCCAGGAATCAAATTCAAGGAAAATTGCTTTATGAGTCTTAAATTGTGGCTTATGAAACATGAAGACAATCGATTGTTTTCTGATAAATTAACACACGCCAAAACGGTAATGACACTTTAAAATCTTACCTTGCTCATCACCGTCCCAGATATTTTTTCATTTTCGTGTTCCATACTTTCAAACATAGATTCATATTTTTTAATATATTCCGGCGGTATCGCCCAGTCCACCGATGAACTGTCCATCCCGCGAACAAATGGTAAAACCCTATAATTTCAAATATTGCAGTTTGTAATAAGGTTGATTAAAATAATGTACGAATTAGCTCAAGTTAGGATATCGTGCATATTGAAATGCAATTTGCGTCGTTTTTTGCTAAGCTCTGAGTGAACAGCAACTTCAACAAAAAATACACCGTATTTTCAGAAACGTTTAAAAATGGTGAGAGCACCAAAGGGCAAGTCAGATGGGGAAAATACTTGCGTAAATGGAAAAAACACCTAGTTGTAGAAGACTTACCTCTGCAGCAAACATACATAGTAAGACGAAAATTTAAAAATTTAAGGAAAAGGAGATGTTGTTTTGTTTTAATTAGGGTTTCAAGGATTAAGACGTTTAGCTGCGGTTTTTGAGACGCGAACGTGAATATAGAGATACTAATGCAGATTTGTGTTTACTGGTTTGCATAAAGGAGGTAGGTAGGCGACTTGATGTTGTACTCATGGGTGACTTCAATGCGCCGAGCATAAGTTGGAACGATTTGCGGGCTAATTGGTCTAAAAAATCCTTTTATCACCATCTTCTGAAAAAAACGCCTGCGTCTCTTCTCACACAGCAATTCCTCGTTCCAACTAGAACAAGCGGAGGGCAACAGGCTAGATGTTTAGACCTACTCTTTACTTAGCATCCCGAGATTAAAAACGAGCTATGCTGCCTACCTCCACTAGGTCAAAGTGATCACGCTGTACTTTTGTGGGATTATGGTTTATATTCGTTACCTCCTACAATAGACGAGCCAAGGCCGAATATATGGTGAGGCGACTCCTCTCAAATGAGTAAAGAGGCCTCACAAATAGACTGGAATAAATTTAACGAGAGTTTGTTGCATCAAATGCAAAGTCACTGTCCAGTGCTTAAGGTATCTAACCGACCTCAGTGGCTGATAAGCGATCGCAAAAAATAGATCAACATGAAAGGAAAGCTTTGGAAGAAGTTTTGCAGCACAAGCCACAACTAAGTTTTTGAACAGTGCAAAATCCAGCTGAACAAGGTAAAAATGTTTTTCAAAGGACGACGGGACTTTGAGAGCGATTTACTTTGTCGAGCTGTCAACAAACCAAGGTTGCTTTACAGTTATTTAAGAAAAAGCACGCGCAACAGGAACCCGATTCCAGTTATGGATAATGATGATGGCCTCGACGTCTCCGACTGTAAAAACAAAGCAGAGCATTTGCCTATATTTTTCAGTCGGTTTTCACCATAGAACCTGCCTTCGTCGCAACTGTTGACGAGATTGCGGGAGCACCAAATATTGAGCATATTTTGTTTGGAAAAGAAACGATATTCCAAGAACTAAAAAGCTTGAAGGAATGAAATTTTTCTAGTCCAGATGAGATTCCTGTGAAATTGCTCAGATAATTTGCTTGAGAGCTTACTTAACCGCTTTTCATGATGTGCCAGCAATCGTTTGATACTGGAGTACTTCCTCCGGACTGGAAAACTGCGCATATTACACCGCTTTACAAAAGTGGCAGTCGTGCATCTGTGAACAACTACAGACTCGTGAGTCTGACAAGCATTTGCTGCAAAGTAATGAAGAATATCATCAAGAAGCAATTGATAATGTATTGTGAAACTCACAATATTTTGTCGAATGCACGATATGGCTTTCGCAGGGGTAGGTCATATGTAACAAACTTTCTATATACGATGCAAAGCTGGACAAGGGCAATCGATGCAAAAGAAACAGTGCATGCAGTCTTCATTGATTTCCGGAAGGCCTTTGACAGTGTTCCGCACCAAATTTTCCTATACGAGTTGAGACTGATGGGTATTGGAGGCAGACTTCTTACGTGGATTGAGAATTTCCTCGCTGGTCGGCCCCACACTGTGTGCGTATGACGACAACAATCAAGGCCGAAAGTCATCGAGAGTGGAGACCTTCAAGGTTCAGTATTCGGACCCATCCTCTTTCTCTTGTTCATCAATGATTGTGTGCAGCAGTTAGACTGCGAGTGTGCCATGTTTGCAAATGATGTTAAAGTGTGGGAGGTCATCAGGTGTGCTGCCGATGAAAATAACTTCCACGAAAATGGTTTTCAATTAAATTATTGGTCGCATAGATGGCTACTATCTTCCAATTGGAATATATGCATTCTGCTGTGTCTGGGAAATCGAAATCCGGTTCCTGATGCGTGACCCTACCATCTGAACGCGATCCCACCCCAAGAAGCATAAATGCAGAATGATCTATGCATCTGGATGACAGACAACCCTAAACCTTTGACACAATGCTGTAAGGTGAAAAAACTTTAACTTCAATGTTGTACGCCATAAAACGGCCATTCTTTTTTTTTTTATTGAGACTGTTTCTCGAAAATCTTTGGTGCCTTCATAAGGCCACATCTTGAATATGCGCTTTAAGCCGGGAAACTGTGGATGCGGCATGATCATAACGTACTTGAAAGGGTGCAGCGGTGGGCCACAAAATTAGCAAGAAGCCAAGGTTCACTACCATATGAGATCCGCCTAAATAATCTAAATCTCTATCCTCTGAGTTACAGGCAGTTACGTGGCGATTTGATGCAAACCTTCCGTATCGTGCGTGGCTTTGACTGCGCTCTCATGTGTGACGACTTTTTCCATCTCGCCACTACAACTAATCTCCCGGGACATCACATCAAACTCTATGTGCCCCAAGGAAGATTGGATGTGAGGAAGTATTTTTCTCTAATCGGGTTTTGGACCTGTGGAATAACCTTCCCGAGGCGATTGTTAAGTCCCAATCTGTGGAGATATTCAAACACCAACTTGCTATATACATGCTGCAGCACAACGAAAACTATGTGACAAATTAGCATTGAAATATCCCTGCACCTTGTGACGGTCTATATTTTCCTGACTGAAAACTTGTTTACATTGTTTATAATTCTTGAGATTTTGATGTGACAAACAGGGAATCCAAAGGTGCAAGCCTATTTTTCCCTCAAATATACTGACTGACTGACTCTGATCTTAGAGTACTCTTAGTTTTTCTTCTTTGTTGCAGCTGAGGCAAAGGGCGCTCTCTCAAGGCAGGATGCAGAACCAGTGAGGTTATTTTTACCGATACTCCACATTGATATTAATTAATTAATTAATTAATTAATTAATTAATTAATTATTGTTAATTATTATCTTCTTCTTCTTCTTCTTTTGCCTGAACAGTGTCCACAATTAAACACTATCTTTGACCCCTTTATTTCCTTCCCTTTTAACAATTCAATACACTGTTTTTCAACTGTATGTTTTCTTAACTGTTGGTATTCTTCTCATTGGTTCGATTTTCATTGCCTGCAGTAATCAGAGAAAAGGAGAAAGGAGTTCACTGCGATCTGTTTGACGCTAAAAATTGCAACGAAATTTGAATCCACCGATCCTTCTAACAGCATAACTAACTTTTCCACTATAGTGTGCCCACTAGTATCCCACCTTATGGTGGGGAAGTATCCTCTGTGGTCTCGTTGTGCCGTTCCAAATTATATTTACTCACTATGGCGGTGTAGAACGGAAACTATTTGCAGTTAAACGTCTTTCCAGCTTCCTACCCGACCATGTGGTGGAGGCTACAGTGGACCCGAACATGCTCTTTTTTGCAGTATGTGACTAGCTGTCGGCAACGCTCAGCGAAACACAGTCGTTTGGCAAAGCCACCAACACCCTCTGTGTCCGACGGCTTTAAGCTCACGAAACCCCTAGTCAGTTTGCGGATGAAGTGAAGTGACTGACGGTCATTGCTTTCCTGGCAAGAAAAATTATCCCCTTTCCGTTTCTTCTTGCACCAGTGTTTTCCCCCATTTGCTGCCTTTAATGCACAGCTAAGAGTCGATGACAAGTTAGCTTGTGATCTGATTGATACGAGCGCGAAATTTTCCCGTAAAGTGACTTAAACCCCTGTATAATTCCAACTTCGGTTTATACTTAGAGGTAACTACCCGGGAGCTTAGGACAGTTAATAATAATAATAATATGTTTATTATGCCACTGACAGCTCTCAGTTAAGCCACCTTTGTTTGTTTCCTTTCACTTTAACATTTCGTTCCTTAACGACAGAATATATATTTATAGTCGTTCCACGCCGTATATGGGATTTCGTACTAAGAACTGATTTCCCATCCAAGTATGGTTGTTGCATTAATGTTCCATATCCGAAAGCACATATTCGATTGTCGACTGACAAGCCCCAGCAGTCACCTTCTGCTTCCGACGAGGCCACTTTAAGCGCTGTTATTCACGCTCGTCATTGACGATGTACTGCCAAAAGGAAACCAAATTGAAAAGGACACTAAAGCTCTTAGCGAGATATTACTTGAATTCCACGATGGTCAAAATAAAGCGGTCTTTCTCCAACATGACATTTTGTGAAATCCATAAGATCTCCAAAGGTAGGTGATTGACCGTGCGTTATGTCGCTGCTTCAAGTGTAAATGGGTAAGAGCACTGGTATAACGCCTAAGATATTCGCCTCCCATGGGGATTTTAATTACTTTATTTTCTCTGATTTTGTAAGCCAAAAGCAAGCATTCCCGAAAATTTCTGTTTAATGTAACTTAAACACAAAAATATTTTTTCGCAGTGGTTGACGGGTTTCAACAAATGTGCGCTTACAATCCCGGTCTACGCCTAAAGACCTCAAATACACTGATATATACCACCAGCACCATTTAATTCCTCAGGAGATTGAAGAGCTGAACATTCGAAATCAGTTTATCAATCAGAAAGCAGATGGGGAACGTTGGGGTGCCCACTGATGAGCCGAACACCTCACGGCTGTGTTAAGCAGCGGCAGCATACCGGCAAAACACGTGGGCATTTTACCTAGTACCTAGGCTGTTAGTATGGTAAGTTACAACAAC
>JAYGXS010000005.1:52521276-52584313 GCA_036362985.1 Ligula intestinalis
GTTGATATTCAAATTGTGCTGTAACCCACTTGTTATTAATTCATGCAGCTGACGAGCCGTCACGAAATTTATTTGATCGAATAAATTCTGCCATATTTGCTTGCTTCAAATTTCTTCCTGGGAAAAGATATTTCACATTTCTCAAAAGACGACAGTTTTCAATGGGCCACCTAAAGTCACCGTTGATATATAGGAGGCGTGAAGTAGAATTTATTTTCCGGATGGGAACTTTTATTTCTTCTCTTATTGGCTTTGCAACTTGCATAGATGACATAACAAACAACACGATAGGACGTTTTAAACGGTGCCTTTATCGCGGATTCGCGTTTGGACAGATAAAATTAACGAAAAACATCAGTTCTTTCTGAATTTTGATCTATCGACGTAGATGGGTATCTCAAAATTAATTATTTAACAAAATCTTTCCGAAATTCCCAGTTGTATTCAGTTAATGTGTGTCGTATTTTGATCTATGCGGCATCAACCGATGCGTGTTCAAGTGACGTTTGATATTTAAAGGAGGTGTAATTTGCTGTCAAATAAGTACAATAAAAGATTTTTTCGTGCATATGCTCCATAAAGAAGGAGATAGAACGTCACCTTATAGCTTTAGACCAGTTAGTCTCACCAGCATTTGTTACAATCTAATGGAGAACCTAATCAAAACGGAACTAATGAGACATATTGAGGCGAACAACTTGCTAAGGGCAGTGCAACACGGATTCCGAAGTGGCCACTCTTGTCTCACAAACCTGCTAACATCCTTGGAAAGCTGAACGAAATCTCTGGAAATGCGTTCGTCGGTCGATGTGATCTACATTGACTTCAGCAAGGCATACGACAAGGTTCCACACTGACGACTGATATGAATGCTGTATTAAATGGGTGTGACTGGAAACCTACTCAAATGGTAAGCCGACTTCCGAACAGGCAGGCGTCAGCAGGTTTCTATTGGAGACACCAGAACAGAATGAAAAAAACCGTATCCAGTGGAGTTCCGTAGGGTAGCGTTTTGGGTCCCAGTCTATTTCTGGCATATCTGAACGCATTCCTTGACTTCCTCACCTGTGAGAAAGTCATGTTTGCAGATGGTCTAAAGATCTGGAAGTCCATTGAAAGCTCAGAGGATGTACAGACCTTAAAAAATGACTTGGATCGCTTGCAAAAGTGGTGGGAAAAATGGCTATTGCAGCTAAACTTCAAAAAATGCCAAGTTATCCGTTTACGGTCTAGTCGCAGAAAGGTGATAACATTCGAGTATGACTATTCGATTGAAGGCCATCAACTCTAGCTAGTGAACGAACAACGAGATCTAGGTGTACGTATGACACTCGACCTCAAACTCTCAACTAACTGTGCTTAAAACGCAAAGAAGGTTTTGGGCATCCTCGGAGCGATCAGAAGGTCCGTCCTCTATTTCAATGAGGAGTTGTTTGGGCGAGTCTTCGGAACATTTTTTTCGGCAGATGCTAAATACTGCGTCCAGGCGTGGTGCCCTTAGATGAAGAAAGATTACGCAAGGCTCAAGAAAGTGGAAAGAACGGTGACCAAGCTAGTCAGCCGCTTAGGAGGTCTCCCATATAAAGATCGCCTAGATAGGCTCCATCTTTTTCCTTTCTTAATATGCGAAAATATTCGCGGTCCAGAGATAATTTTATCTTCATTTTCCCCAGAAGAGGAAGAAGAAGTTGAGGCGATTCCTGGGACCTGGTTATAATTAAGCTGACGTTTCGGAAACTCTCTCGTCTCCATCGTCAGAACCATGTCCGTTTCCTGCCGTTTGTCTTGAGAGAATGCATCCTGTCTTCAGTCGGGTTTCATAACGGTGCCTCTTACGCGCGTGTAAATCGATTGGACCGATCGATTGGAGGTGGTTGTTTGAATTTCCCTCTTCCTCGCGGGTGCCTTCACGGGAATGAATGCCACCTTTTTTACACGACTCCTGATAATTTAGACTTTCTTCCTTCGTGGGTTTGTGGTCGTTTGCGTCTTTTTCGCCTTTTCGGGCGCACCCACGAGCAATTGTGCCATATCGTTTAGGAGATCCTTGTTCGGTGACACGTTCCTCCTTTGTGGGCGTCGGTCGTCTGTCCTGTTTGCCTTCTTTTGCCTGGCCTGTTGCCCCGTTTCGGGCGGAGGTGAGCCCTGCGCGGAGCGCTTGGTAGGCCGGATGAAGGTCCATGGCTCTGTTAAGTGTGCCATTGGAGGACCAACATGCTGGTTAATTTCGCAAGTAAATGACGGAGGCTGGTACGGGCAGGAGTGCACACGACGCGCAGTTTTCCCTGTTGTGCATCGTCATAAGAGTAATAATAATAATAATAAGGTTTATTTGTAAAGCACATCTTTGGCGCCGTCAAGTGTAGCAGAGGGTAATTTACCAATGACCTTCGCACACATCGCGACCATCGCGTCCCATCATGATCACCTTACCCAACCACTCATGCAGAGTGAAGTTAAACAGGAAGTAGCTGGTGCGTTTATGAGGAATATAAGGGAGCCTAAATAAGCTACCTTTGCCGATTAATCTCGTCAAGATCTCAGCTTTCGAACGAACTTGTTCCTGACTACCTAAAAAAACCACACCTTGTCAAAAACTAGGTGCAGATTTTTCTGCTCTAATAAATTGAAATATATTTTATAGCAAACGTGCACAACGTTGGGTGGCAAATTTTGCTTTGTGTTAATATAACACTTGAAGAAAAGGAATCTATCGATTTTCGAAAAGTTCTTAAATTGCCGAATAATTTGAAAACCTGCTGACTTTAGCACTTAAATTAAAGGTCTGCAAACTGCACACAGTATACATGCAGCCTAAAGAAAAATATATATTCACCTTCAGATGAGGAAGAGGATACATAGTTCTCCTAATATTTGACAGTGCATGCCGATCATGTTATATAATGCATAGGAAGCAGTAATAAGTTTACAAATACGATGTAGCAGGAATGCAGTTTTTACAGGCATAAAATATCTTATTATAAACTTTTTAAAACGTTAAGATATCATTTCATGCATGTTTTCGATGGACTAGATTTGAGTTTATAAGAGCAATGAAAATCAATGCAAAAATACACACTACTTAATCAGTCATTCATGTACAAACGATAACTTTTGCAGGTGACTAGAAAGAAGCCCGTTTAATGGCCGGCATCCCAAAGGGACTGATATATGTTGAAATTATCCTGTACGATAATGAATCGTACAAGCATACTGAGGTAATTTGTTTGAATCGAAAATACGTTTCAGAATTTTGGTTGACATTCAATGAAAAAGGCAATCTACTGTATATTATTGGTAACTAAACAACTGCCTACGGATCTAAAAATTCAGCACCACAGTTTATATACCACATCGCAACTGACAGGACAGTGAACGTGTGACTCAACGGTAAGAGCGTTGGGTTGAAAAGATATTTTGGCCCTAAGAAAGTTTTACGCTTTATGCGAAAGGATTACGCTTTGAGGACATGTTGCAGTGGCACCTCTCGCCTCATCTTCGCGGGCACACAATGAAGCTGCGCCCGAAGATGTTCAAGCTAAACCTCCGCTCTGAATTATTCACGCAACACGCCATACAACAATGAAACAACCTCCCACAGTCAGTCATGGAGGCCACTTCCC
The DNA here is from genome assembly GCA_036362985.1 of Ligula intestinalis. Lineage (NCBI taxonomy): Eukaryota > Metazoa > Platyhelminthes > Cestoda > Diphyllobothriidea > Diphyllobothriidae > Ligula > Ligula intestinalis. Next base: position 52,524,900 of record JAYGXS010000005.1, read on the forward strand.
TTCAGTTGTTCAAAGAACGCTTGAATAGTTACATGCATCCCCTGTTGTCCGTCGAAGTCTGAACTCTAACCACCAGACTTATTTGTAAATACAATGCTACTCACTGTTTGCCAAAACTATGCTAGTAATGGCAATTTTATATGTGCACGTGCATGCGTGTGACGCACCGGCATGTAATCAATAGGGTTTTCAAAGGCATTGCCTATTATCCTCACCAAATAAACTGAAAATGAAGCTCCAGATACCGTGAAATCTGATGTTGGGTAAGGCCGCCAGGAGACGGCTTAAGGAGCTAGACTGCTGCTGTTAGTTCTCAATGCCCATTGCAAGTATGCTGGTAGAGTTACGACAATTCCCATTAAAATGTATGGTGGGCCTATGTGGGCCTTCAGAAAATTATTATCGGGCCATTACATCTATAAAACAGCAACATTTACACTTATAAGCAGTGCTATTCCCGTACACATTGTTGGTTCTGGACATAGCCAGGACCCCAGCGAACACTTCTGAATGATTTATAAGGTCCCACAAAAGTACTTCAAGGCCCTGGGTCAGCGTATGCTAGCAACGGCAGAAGCGACCGCTATCAAGTTAAGAAAGCCGGGATGAACTATTGTCAGGACCCCCCTAGTATTTCTTAAATTTCTTGACTAAGTGTTACTTAAACGTAAAAAGTAAAAATATGACACACGTAATTTTAGGGGATGGCGGACTTCGCGTACGAAAGCCTTGTAAAGGACGTTCCTTGAAAATCTCTCTGGCAAAATGCGTTTAGTGTCATGGCCCAGAAGATTGCCTACTGAATGGCTTGCCTCGGCCTTTCTAATTACTGACACTCCCACTACAACTGTCCCTCCTTAATGCTGCCTCTATGTGAAGCACGCATGTTAGGATGGGGTGATTCATTCGCCCCTTTATGTACCTCACACCTGCCCAATGCACACAACGCAACCCAATTTTCTGTGAATTCATCTATACTGATATATTTGGCAGACAGGTCATCCCTGTAAGAAGCAAACCACCATTACGGTGCATGTAGTGACACCAGGTCCTAAACAAATGCATTGATGTTCACAATCAGTGTCAATTTGTTCGTAGAAATAGTCCTGACCATCAAAAAGAGCAGCCAAATATTCAATGAACTTCTGTGAATTTCAAATAAGCTACTTAGATTGGATAATTAGTCATGTCGTAGTGCTGCAGGGCGTATCTCTCACTGCTGACATGTGTGTGTTCGACCATCGATTTCGATGAAGTCTACAAAGTGTACCAACAGGTCGGTACCGAAGGTGACAGTCTCAGGTGTTAACTTTAAAGTGATAGAAGACGTAGTTAGCGGCTGCGCACTCTTCTCCTTCACCCGGAGTCTCGAAAACTAAGCAGGTTCCAGCGTGGGCTGCTTTCCACATGCAAGCCAAAATATCGCCTAATTTATTCTTAAGTGACAGCAGCCTTTTGTGCTGGTACTACTGTACTATCTAGCCTAAGCTCACCCTTAATAGGTGTCTAGCCAGACTTTAGTAAACCAAGACTGGTACTGCTAATACCAATATAACTTTTTCTAATACTACTTACTAGGGTGTAGCTTGGTGATAGTACTTTCTGGTAATATTACTGACTGTTTTGCAAGTCAGAAGTGACGCTGATTAAAGTCAGCTCTGGGCTCATATCACCACAATCTTGGCAAGAAGTCTAGAAGTACTGGTGCGGGCACTGACACCACCATTTCTTGAAGGTGAGGCTACTTAAGCCAACCCTAGGGCTCATATACCCATGGTCTCAACAAGGAGTGTGACTCTGGATTTAACTATTTCGGGTTAGTACATGCTTGGGTCTTGAGCACAGCAGTTTTTGCCTTGGTTTCCGCACTCTCAACTTGATCCACCGAGCTGTGTTAGTTTCTCTTAGGTACGGGCTAAGATACTGCTGCTATAGGTACGTGCCTATGCTGAAGTGCTAATTTCTAGTTATCATGCTTATTAAAGCCAGTAGATAGTACACTATAGGCGCTGCCTGTGTGTCCTTCTGAGGAATTGCACCTAGTTAACACTCCCAATCTGTGTGAGGTTAAAGTGATTAAAATTTGGGTAATAATTGAGCGTTTGTAAACGTAGCTGACCCTGGGTTTGTTTAACCAGAGTGGGACACAAAGGACTGACCTCGAGATGAGAAACTAACAAAGGTTACTTGTTCTGTATTTGTTTTAATACAAGTAACAACGGAGGTGCTTTTCTCCCCGCTGGTAGATTTCAACTCCACCTTCCTGGATCATCAGTCCTGAGTGTTTTACTGATCTGTGCATTGCCCTTACACATTCTTCCTAACAATATCTGTACTTATACAATAAACCATCATACACTTTACCTATCTCGGATTATTACTTTGTGATCATTTGCAATGACGTATGACGATTCTAGTGCGATCAAGGACGAACGGAAGCCGGTGGATAAAGTTGAAGAAGTTAATATAGCTATTATAATGGAGGGAACCATTCTGACAGACGAATCTACGTGCTCGGGCGCTACAGCGGTGGCAGCGACCGTAACGAACACGTCAGAAACGAACACGACATAGTAAAATTATCAATCATCTCCCACAGACAAAAGTACCAAAATACGAAACACGGGAAGACTTCCAAGTGTGGCTTAAAAGATCACGATTTTATCTACAAGGGATAAACCCAAAAGATCGAAGCCGGGCTTAAATGAAAGCTTTGGGACCGAAAGAGCTAGACAAAGCACTCGACGCTGGCCTGTCAGCAGACATCAAATTAGAGGTTTTATGTACTAGGTTGGAAACCCTGCTCCGCTCCACACTATCGCTAACAGAAGCGATTGAAGGGCTCACGCATCACCAACACCAATGAAGTGAACAACCCAAAGTATACGCCCAGGACCAACAGCGGTTTGCCACCGCAGCATAACCCACGCTGGCCCAAGCAGACAAAGACCATGTTGTGTTATACCACATTTTCAAGGTCGCTATTAATAGTTATCGCCAAATTTACGATGGGCTCTGGAGTCAGAGTCAAGCATCACTTCCATGGGCTGCGAACTCTTCTCCGTTTTTGCAACCTTCGCTGTGGTCTTCGAGGTCGCTATTAATGGTTATCGCAAACTTTTCGATGGGCTCTGGAGTCAGGTGGGTCACATCTCGGTGACGTTGCCTTGACTTCTACTGTTTTCTCCGGTTGTCCCGGATGACCCCTTCTTAACCCAACGATATATTATTTTTTCCCATGACCATAAACGTCCCGAACCGTCAAAATCAGGTCCCAATCTAACCACCTCAAACCCTGTCACCTATTAAGGCAGTTTTTTCTCCCAGAGTTTTTTTGGAAATCGGTGGCCCGCTGAACTCATCCACAGATTTAGGAGGTTTTTACTGCCGATGACAATTATTTTATAAGAGTTCACTGCTTATCATCATTATTTTTTTTTCACGATAGCAGTAACTTTGTAACGACAGCGCCCCTTGGGCCTTAAATATGCAAATTATTATTATTATTACCAACCCTGACCTGAAACATTCCTTTTTGGTTCAACCACCAAGCGAGATTACCGAGGCAGTGACCCGCTCCGAACGATACCTTCGGGCGGCGAATATGACGAACAGATAATTAACCAGCCAACCGCGTGGCGACTTCCGAGGGCGATATAATGATACTCAGAGACCCTGGCGCCATTGGGCTAACCGACAAGACGCCAGAAATCCAGCTGGCCTGAGATTCAGTGGGGGACACTTCCCCTTCTACCCTACGAATAACACTACGACTACCAAAGCCAACGCAAATAGAGTAGCGTTTTACAAGGCATGGTTTTAGGTCCCCCCTTTTCATTCTTTACATAAATGAAATTTCAAAAGTGCTAGATAAATCGGAAAATTTCATTTTTGCTGATGACCTTAAGTATATTCTCTCATATATAAGGGCACAGCCAGTAGTTGTGTTGATAAAGTTAACGCAGACTTGCGTACCATCTCAAGTTGAAGCGCTACATGGCCGATGGAGTTTTCTCCATCCAAATGTAGTTTCATGAGTTTTGTTCCCGCAAGGCTTCTTGCACCCATTATCTTCCAAAATAGTCCACTGCTAGGAAGATCTACGATAAAGGATTTGGGTCTTACTCACACGAATTAGCTTGCATTATCACCTCATGCAGATTGAATTTCTGACAAGGCCGCACAGATATGTGGGTTTATATTGCATAATTTTTTATTTTAGAAATTAATTTAAAAGTATACCGCATGTTTGTTCTCCCTATGCTAGAATACTGCTGTCCGCTTTTTGGTCTCATGACCCAGAATAACCGCAGTAAGATTGAAAAGGTTCAGCGAGTTTTACTCGTAAAATATTTTCTGTTTCTGGGTCTGGTATGTGTTATACAGATAGATGTCAGTTAGCAAACATTAAATTTCTTTGGGTAAGAAGACTCGAAGCTGGTATATGCTTTCTGTTTCGCGTTAACAGTAGTCCTAATCTCCCACAAATTAACGCACTCCTTCCAGTAGACCGACCTTACGCCACTCGTAACTCTTCCATGATAATTTTACCACCCCGCAGCTCCACACCTAACCATTCTCGCTTTTTTACCTCTAAATATGCTTTCATTTGGAGCAACCTTCTACTTGATATCAGGCTGTCTTCTACACTATAGATTTTTAAAAGCCAATAACATAAGCATTGAAATTTAGAGGAAATAAAGTAGTTACTGTCTGTTTCCTTTCCAAACACGCAAGTTGTAGATTTTGAAAAGGGTCCTCCTGGCATTTGAAGCAGAGTCAAGCATCATTTCCAAGGGCTGCGAACTTTTCTCCGTGTTTGCGACCTTCGCTGTCGTCTTAGAGGTCGCTATTAATGGTTATCGCCAGCTTTTCGATGGTCTCTGGAGTCAGATTTCAAAAAGGGTCCTCCTGGCATTTTAAGCTATTCTCAGTATACGGTGGTCGCTATTGATGGTTACCGCTCGGATGCTCGTGAACTCTGGAGTATGATTTCGAAAAGGGTCCTCCTGGCATTTGAAGCTGTTCCCAGGATACGGTGATCTTCAAAGTCGCTACTGATGGTTACCGCTCGGATGCTCGTGGACTCTGGAGTCTGGTGGGTTGCATCTCTGTGATGTTGCCTTGACTTCCACTGTCTTATCCTGTTGTCCCGGATGACTCCTTCCTATCTCTCCGCTATATTATTTTTCCCATGACAATAAGCGTCCCGAACCCTCAATGGCAGGATCCATCAAAGCTGCATCACGTTATAACTTGCTACCCATTAAGGCAGTTTTTTCTCCTACATTTTTTTGAAAATCGGTGGCTCGCTAAACTCATACACCGATGTAGGAATTTTTTTACTGCCCAGATAATTATTTTATAAGAGTTCGTTGTTAATCTGAACTATCTTTATTTTCTTGTTGTTGTTGTTGTTCTTGTTTGTAATGAAAGGGTCCCTTGGGCCTTAAATATATAATTTATTATTATTTATACCCGGGCATTCAGGGCGAACCCAACAGATACGCATGCAATGCGAAGGATACCCGGACAACGACAGCGGAAACACCCGGTTACTTATGCATTCCTACCTGCATTTATATATTTCAAACACATGCCCCGTTTTATACGGTAGTCAAAGTTTTCAACCGGTTGGCAAGAGCATTAGTTGATACAGGCGCTTTACTATCCTTAGTGAACAGCCACATAGAAACATTGGCCGTGGCGGAGAAAGCCGCATCTATATAAAGCAGCCACTTGCATTTCTCTCGTTGGACTATCCACAATTCACGGCGGTGGAGGAGAGCTGCTGGCTACGAGTTGTTCTAAAAAACAAATACTCCTTACTTGTTGGCTGTGTTTATCGCCCACCTCATGCCAATGCAGACTTCAATCTTTGTCTTTCGCAGGCATTTCATGCCGCAGCTGACTTGAATCTTAAGTATTGCTTGATTGCAGGCGATTTTAACCTTCCTGACGTGCAATGGTTTCCACCATCCGGTCCTTCAAAGTTTGAGAACTTACTTGAGGCAATAGATGTCGGCAACTTTTACCTTGGTGCGCAACTCGATTTTCCGCAGCTAAGTGAATTTTCAAATTTTAATAGGATTTTATCGTATCATGTCGAATTTATTGGCATAATTGTTGTTCATAATTTGAATGTCTAAACCCTAAGCCAATCCACTAACCGGTGGTCGTTTTCTTTAACTATAGGGGAAAATATACAGTTTTCTGCTGTTTTGCCCGACGTAGCCTCCCAGAAATTCTCTAAGATTCAGTTGAAAAACACGTAATTAAGTACGTAAATATTGAATCAGGTTGTATATTTTGAAGGAATACTCTATTTCCAACAAGAAATAGTGTACACTGGCCGAAATATCAATCCAGATATGTTTCACCCTACATACCCTAGTAGCATTTAATGTCTATTGAATGTATATTCATAGACATTCGAATGTCTATTCGATGTATATTTTGGACCCTTCGAAAGATATCTATGCGATATCTTTTTATAGACATTCATAGTTTTCGGCGATAACGGCGGCTTACGCTTGGCAGTACGCTTGGCGTGTAAGGACAACATTATGACATACCAACTGGCTCTTAAAGCTACCGTCTGACAGCCCTGACACGAAGCCATCGAACTCCTGCAGGTTTGTTGCCCGCGTGAAATAATTAAGGGAGTGAGGCGCTGCTTTTATCGTTGTCACGACCGGTGTTTTCTGCAGAAGCTCAATTATCTGTCTTTGATTTTCGAGCATCTGCTGCATAGTCTTCGTCTGGAAATCCATGAAATTCATTTGGGCATTGTTCATGTGCTTTAGTAGACGATATACTTTTGAGCCAGAGGATCTCCGACCCGAACGATGACGTTGTGGACTTTCATTAATTATGTCTAAAAGGGGAATCGTTGTTACGCAAGTGCTTACCATGTAACGGAAACGCCGTGGCTGACATGCTTGTAGGCAGCGTAACTTCACTGCCAGCTGATGAGCTGTCTGAGTCCTGAACCGTTATCCATCACATTTATTACCGCTGATGATGACAAAGATATGAGGACATGTCCGCACAAAAATTCTGTATATTTACGGGGCGACCGCTTTTCCCTTCTCGAATGCCGTCGTGAGATATTTTCGTCAGACATTACAAGTCTAAAATAAAAAGGTCGCTTTTAGCGCCTGTTAAACGGCGGATTTCTGCCAAAACAGTAACCGGCAAAATTAGAAGTCACCTCCAGTTTCACTGGAAGGTGTGTTGAACACTTTATTTATACTTTTGGGTACAGAAAAAAATGCAAAAAGTAAAACGTGATAAAAATTGTAATGGAAAACGTAAACTTACCTGTCAGTGACGAGTACATTTACTCGGATTACTCGTTGACGTCCCAACGTGGATTTATCTCCATGAGGACGAAATGGTCTTCCTCGGGGAAGGAGGTGTACTTCAGAACTTGTGACGGCAATGGGCAGTAGTTCACAGTGTTTCCTATCTTTGCTTTGAAAAGTTCAAAATGTTTCGAATTGGTAGGGTACACGCAGCAGTCCTGAATTTCTTCATACTCTACGTAAACCGAGATTATAGCACCGGACGCATAGCGAACGATGTTCTTAACACACAACAGTTTGCCATCAATGGAAAGAGAACCATTGGTGGGAGTTGTGCCGATAAATTTGTTGCCCTTAGTAATCGAGGTGAACTGCGTGAAGGCTCCATCACCTACTGGAGGCGGCGGTCTATTCCTATGTTCAAACTTGCAAGTCTATTCTACTGGACCTGGTAATGTTCGTGGCAGTCTTAAACTCTCCTCAAAATGTTTAGCTACTTGCTGGAGTTCTTGGCTTTTCTTTCTTGATCTGCCCTAAGTAGGGGAAATGAAGAGAAACTTTCTAAGAGACCGTGACGTACGAGTCCTCTGGAAGGTGAAAAATTCTATGTAAATTGTACACCATTTCCCTTAGACCATACAGCCTTTCATACTTTTCTATAAATCTCTCTAGCAAGGTGGTCGCATATTGAACCCAATCCTTGCAAGTTGTTGGCTGAACTAAACAACGAATGGCCATTGACAGAAGCATAAAGTGCTTCCAATATTTACGTTTAATTGCACATTTACGAACCACTACCCCTGTGTATAGTAAGAATTGTCTCAATTCAGTCCCTTTCCAATATTCTCACTCACTAAGAGATCGAGCTCTCTGACTAAACACCCGTGGTAAATAGTGGTTAATGGCTTTAAATCGTTCATCTACTTCGATTACAGCCTTCCCAGGTATCTTATACTTAGTTCCATGCGGGCTTCTGAGCCACAACTTGAGCAACCTTCGCATTACACTTAGGTATACTACAGGATGCCCCACAAAAAACCCCTAAGTTTGTGATTGTTACGGCGGCCGGACCGCCCATGCCGTCACGATCGATGGCAGAGAAAACAGAACACCTGGGCTACATCCGAAGTGAAGCCGCCCCCGTTGGTTCGCACCCACATTCATGTCGCCCACGCCATGTTCCGCTCAGTGGTGAGGAGCACCGACACAACGTGGGTGGTGGTCGCAGAGGAGAAGGTGCTAAAATGCCCACCTGAGCGTCATATGCCAGGAATATTCTGGAAAGAAGTGTAGACCCATGCCACAGCTAAGCAATTTCCAGCGCGAGGTCATCGTCCTATTCCGGAAAGAACATCCAACATGGGGGTTGCAGAAATGTCGGAACATTTTGCCTAGATTTTTTGGTGCCATTAAAACTGATCAGTTTAGAGGTGTCGCGGCTGCATTCAAACAAGGTGGATCACCTGTAGCAAAGGTGCGTAAGCCTGGTAGTGGCACTTCTTGCAGGCACGATTCCCCAACAAGGCGAGCAGTCTTGGAACTTGCCGTCACTCCACCAGATCATCACAGAAGTTATTCAAGTCAACTCCAGATTTCATCACACCCCAGCAATGGCCATCCAAGAGCCCTGACCTGAATGTAATGGACTTTTGCATTTGGAGTGTACTCTTACAGGAGGTTCAGAGACGAAGAATAGGAATCACTGATATTGAGTCAATAAAACATGTGTTGATAGACACATGGAACAACATCCCTCTTGATGTCATTCGTCGAGCAGCTCAGAGCTGGATGGATCGCTTACGTCGCTGTTCTGCAGTTAATGGACAGCATTTTGAGCGGTATCTGTAACTTGTTATTAAGTAACAGTTTGTTTATTACACAATAAAGTTGTTACTTATAATTGTAATCAAATATTTTTATTTTTATAACAGTATAAACATTATCATAAATTTAGGGGTTTTTCGTGGGGCACCCTGTAGATGCAGCGGATCTAAAGGAAAACAACTTACCATACCTACATTACATACTAACAACGGTGACCTGCCAATACGATAGCAGTCATCCGCTCGATCATAGAAATCTTGGTCACTTCTTTTATCTTCACTAGCAACATCGTACACAACCTTCCTCCATGTAGGACGACGGATACCCTCCACCTTACAACGCTCACACCCATAATAAGCATTATCATTCTTGATTGGCTTTATGAAAGCCCTCGCAGGAGCATCGCAAATGATGGCTTCCACTTTAAAGTTAAAGGTTTGGTTGAGACTTTCAACATACAGCCCTCTTCTACACAGGAAAGAAACTTCCCTAATCAAGGGCTTGCAGTACGCCTGAACATCTGATGGTTTTTTTTTCCACTATATATCCCTACGGGAAATACTTTGCCAACGAAAGGTTGCATTATTCGGCCGAGAATAGGCCACAAATCCAACCTCCTCTTCCTATATAAAGGTAGTCCGTCTATGGATAAGTTAATTACGATTTCATTTCCCTGTATATGCATTGACGGCTCACTTACCTCCTTCGTTATACACTTCATAAGTCCAATGTGAACGTACTGTCCGCTACCTATTGCCGTCACGGGTGTCCGTCGGCTTGATCTTCTCCGCAGGGTTCGGCCATCTGACGGTAGCTCCAGATGAAAGCGTTGCAAGATTTTCAGGAGTTTCGTAAGATGCTTTGTTGGGGGTCCCATTAATTAGCCCACAACTCCAGTGCTTCGCGTAGAGTAAGCTCCTGAGCCGCTGGCGGCTTCGAAGGACGTTGTGCTGGAAATTCGAACTTCCGAAAACTCCCACTGCTCGATTCCTCTATAGAGTCTGAGCTGGTGTCCGAATCTTCATATGATGAAGTGCAGATTGAATCACTATATAAGGAATCTTCGTCAGATTCCGATGTGGTCGACCAAGCTTCTCTGTCGGCCTCCTCAATTTTACGCAATAATGCATGATAATTGCGTTTAGCTCTCCTCCAAACGGTACTCCTGTGTGTAGGTTTCCACATACTGCAAAAAGAAAGCTCCATATAACAATTTAGGCAACATTAAAATCTAGAGCATTCACAGCCAACTTACGCATTCAGCAGTGCACGTGCGATATGACAGAATGCCATCCAAACTTGCCGCCACCAGCAGCGGTTGAATTAGCCAATCATATTCAATGTATTGACGATCAAACGAAGTGACCAATCCTTTTGCTGAAATTTAAGCCAATGAAAAGTGAGATATTGTATATGCTTGAGTTGACGGAACCACAGGACTACAAATTTCTATTAGGGGGTGGATACCCTTTATGACGGAACGACCCATTTACTAAACGAAACCCCCTTAATTAGTAGTAAAGGTAAGTCGGAAACCGATTATGATTGGTAAAAAATTTTATTCTAGTAAAAATAAAACAAATCTGTACTATATGCACAGGCGCTTCGAAGGAACAATTGTTTCTTCCGTCCATAACCCTTATTCTCCATTCTCCGGTTCTGGACTGAACGATTTCCCAGCGGTGGCCTCTACAAGTCATAAGTACACGAAGAATTTATAAGTTTGCTTACCAGTCCGCTCATTTTTCTTCTTTAATCTGGCCTCTCGCTGTTTATAGGTATCCAGCATCACTCGTAAGCGACACTTCACAGCATTCTCCAAATCGGACACTTTGCAGTTTCCATCGTGATTCCAAATGGAGAAGAGGTCTAAAGATGAAGAATGTCGTTGATATAAGGAAACTTACCGAAAAGCACTTTGAAAAGTTGGAATTTTGAGGCTCATTTTGGATTTCTGTCCCAGGAAGTTGATAAACATGCTCACTTCCTCATCAAATATGGCCCCAAAGATGCGTTTAACAAACTCGGGAAGAGTGTTTCCGCCGAGGTCATTGAGATAATCGATCTAATGCAAGTGTTAATCGCCAAATATGTTGCTTACGAGTTCCTTTCGGAATTTTTTATCCGCTAAGCGGACGTTCGGTTGCCGGAAATCGGCAGCTGTTTTTAGAGTGTCAGCAAAGGGGGTTGCTTCTGATGATGGCATTAGCCGTAGGGCTAGCAATCTGTTGCTGGCGGACCAGCGCTTCAAGCTGCCTTTGGTGAGCATTATCCCGGCTGACCATAAATTCCAGGCGTTCAAGCCGTTCCCTCAGATAATTATAATTCCGCCTGGCCTCTGTGGCGTAATCAGCGAGTTGACGACTTAAGAGAAGATATCCGTCGCCGGTCTCTGGACTGCCACCGGCGACTTTCGCATCGTTGTCGCCAGTAGGCAGTGTGTCGTCGCTTCTTTCAAACACATCTTCCGGCTCCGGGTCCTTAGAAGCAGAAAAATATTATTGTTAAGATTTACTGGTGATCTTTGAGCATCTCGTCCGTAGACAAATCCGCGTTGTTGGCTGCTGACTTCTTCGGCCGTTGTGATGGAGGGCGCTGGGACATCGTGAAATCTACAATCGCACAGGAAAAAAGGGATTTATTTATGGGGTAGTCGGATCGTGGACGATCCACCTGTGGCTGTTACCAATTCTATCCTGCAATGCTCATGAACCACTCACTGTAGGGTTTGTGCGTTTTAGGGTTCAGAGCACTGTTCGAAAATGCGAAGGATTAGCAAGTGGATTCCTACAATCTGTTTATAACTTCAATTAAAACATAACTACCTTCAAGTGGATAACCTACGTACTTACAGAAATTTGTCGGCAAAATAGCATACTGCTACGTGTCACTGATGTCTGCTCTATAAACTGTCAGAAGTGAAGACTTCCTCGGGTAGACATAAAAGTCAGATATGTTAACAAACTCAGTGAAAATTAATCCGACGCAGCCACTTTTACCAACAATTATGTTTTTACACAAACAATCTTATGATGAAAACTAACGCATCTATTAGTGGGGGTTATGTCTATGCGGAATGTGTCAGTCAACAGGGCTTTGTACTGTTGACAACTGTCAAGTCTAACTACTATAGATCCTAGGCTATGCGGATGAAGGAACTTAGTGGAAAACGCTTGTAAAGGATGAGTTTTTGTCTCCTCTCCACAAATTTGTTTAGCTACCTTTTGTCAAGTTGGAGGAGTTAGTATCTCCTCCTCACTGATTCGATTAGCTATCTGTTGAAGCGGTCGTTGAGGGCTGCTCAGTTTCCTTGTCAACCTACCCAGGTAACTCTCAAAAGGAAATGCTGAAAAACTATCTAAGTGGCCAAGACGTTCTACATCGTCTACAATGTGCACAATACTATGGAAATTGTAGACCATGTGTTGCTTACCAAAAGATGACAAAATTTTTGAGTTCACAGATTTAACAAATTCCTACAATAACCAACATTGGCAAAGCAAGATTCAGGTAGTGCTAATAAACGCAAAGCAGTAAATAACATAACGAATAACTTCAAGTGATTTGTTGCTATAATACCATAAACAACTAGAAGACCTACGTATAACTCGAACTGGCGAAATTCAGTACCCTTCCAGCTATCGAAGTCACTAATCGCTCTACCGCGTTGGGAAAACTCACTCGGTAGGTATTTGCCCATTCGTCGCATTCGTTCATCTACAACTGCTAACTCCGCAGGCTTCAAAACCGGCGGAGTGTACTCTCACTGCTCTATGGTACTTAGCCTTCCCTTCGGTTTATGACCTTTAACCCACAAGGTTACTAACTTCTTCACTACTCCCAGGTGCACCAGGTGTAGTGGATCTAAAGGGAACTTTGTAATTAGTCCTAGATTACACGACATGAATGGAAAAATTCCTACGATGTGCTTATCACCTGCCGGCTCTTTGAAGTCTCCGTCATTCCTTTCTCTCTTGCCTTCCTCGGCGTAAACAATTTTCCCCCTATGCTCACCGCGAACTGATCATCTTTTGCATCCGTGGTATGCGTTCACATTCTTAACCTGCTTAACGAAAGCTCTCGCGGGGGCGTCACATATGACTGCTTTCACGTTCACCCGCTATAGCCTCATAATTTCACCCGACATAGCCTCATCTGGATTCTTGAAGATTCACGTATAAACCGTGTAATTAAGCAAGTGAATGTTTATTTTAGATTGCTAATTTTAAAAAGGTTTCGCAATTTCTAACAAGATACAGTTTACACTTGTTGCAATATCAATCGACTTAGTTTTCATCCAGCATAGACTCCTCATCAATTTTATTTTCTGTATGAGAGAAACTTTCTTACATTGCCTTGCTTAAAAATATATCTAACTGCATATCCTTCTGATATTTTAAACTTCAATATGAAACCACAGTCAGTTTTTAGACGAAAATCCCCCTTTAACGACCCTCTTGGTGTTATATTTTTCCAAGATCAACCCATCGTCAATATGAAAAAACTGAATCTTGATGCTTTGGACACTTTTAATAATTTCATGTCTCAATATGGATGTTTGCTTACGGTTCTCAGTACCATCTTTGATGGAAATGTCTCTTCACTCACTTCTCAGCAATGTGAGACTGGCAAAAAAAGTTATAATTTTATTTTAAAGAATGTCCCAAAAAGTACAATTCCGCTAGACGTCGCCTGTCAATTCCTTTACTCGTGTGGCTTTAACTTTAAGGTCACAGAAGCTAAAAAGATGGTCCTCTCGAAGCCAAAATCCGCCGATTTTGGTCAAACTTTTTTTGGCGATAGAAGTTGACAACCTCTTCTCTCAGCATGAGCGTTCAGCTCAATACCTGAAAAAACAAGCTTTTCATATGTAGGGATAAAACCCCCATGGAACGTAGGATTTCGCCTGCATCTGCAAAAACTAAGCCCACTCCTACCCCTGCTATTCCAAATGTGGTATCTGAGGTCGATGTTAGTTCATGTCCCTCCGGATCAGCGACAACGTTAAGTTACCCGAAACCTCACTCACAATCCTTACTCCTGAGGCCGACGCAAGCTCACGTCCCTCCGGATCAGGGACAACGATAATTTCACTCGAAACCTCACACGCAATCCTTTCTCCTGGCTCGAGTGAAATTCGTTCGCCTTCCGAGCGAACCTCGCCTGCTAAAGAGGCTAAACCTAATAGACCTAAACGTGCCCCCCGTAAATCGAAGCCAATTGCAAAAATCAGTAATTTACCTAAATATAGGAACCATGCTAACATTTCAGCATCTACACCAGTTGTAAACACTCACGTTTTTACTTTTCCAATCCCCAAAATGGCCCACAATCCACAATTAATTCACCCTAATAATACTGTGAATAGCTTCTCGCAACTTTCTATGCCATTTTCGAATGCCTGTCCTCTGACAAATTATGCTGACACTTCAGCATCTATAGCAGATGTAAATACTCACGTTAGTTATTTTCCAAACCCACAAATTGCCCAAAATCAACACATAATTAAATCTACTTATTATGATCATAGTCTTGCATACCCATTTAGGTCATTTTCAAACGTGCGTTTTCCGAAAAATTATGCTTTCTCGTATCATAATCCTATTTTACGACCGCCTCCTACTTTTCTTACTCCACCGCATTTATATTACCACAAGGACTTTTTGAATTTGAGACGATGCCATTTGGATTATGCAACGCGGCGGCAACATTCCAACGACTGATGCAAGTGGTATTAACCCCACTATATCCTCACTGTTGTTTAATATACCTAGACGATGTAATTGTATTCGGCGATACAACCGCCCATCACAATGCTAACCTAATGACGGTCCTGGCCACATTAAGAGAGACAGGCCTGCCATAGAACCCGCATAAATGCAATTTTTTACAGAAGAAAATGACATTACTGGGACATGAAATCACTACAAAAGGTATTTGCGCATCACCCGACAAAGTGGTGGCGATAAAAACCTAGCCCATACCAAAAACACCCACCGAAGCTCAAAGTTTCGCCAGATTAGCATCATACTACCACAGATTTATATAACACTTTGCAGAGATTGCACGACCACTACAACCACTCACTGAAAAAGGACGTATGTTCAAATGGACCGAAGAATACCAACAAGCATGCGAAGAACTGAAAGTTTGCCTGATAACAGCCCCTATACTAAGGTTACCCGACACACAACAAGATGCCTTAACTTTCATACTGGATACATATGCGAGCGGGTTTGCGATAGGAGCAGTACTTTCCCAATGCGACAGTACAGGCGTAGAACGACCCGTCTGTTTTGCGAGTAAGACGCTAACTAAGACTCAGCGCAACTACTTCACATACAAACGTTAACTCTTCGCCCTGATAACATTCATTAAGCAGTTCAAATCGTTTCTACTAGGCAAACAATTTATTGTACGAACGGACCAAAAAGCACTGCAATGGTTGCAGTCAATGAAAGAAGCAGGACGATATGCCAGATGGCAAGAATACTTACAAGAATTTCATTATAAGTGGCAATTCCGTGCTGGCACGAAACATACTAATGCTGATGCCATGTCCAGAAGACCTTCAGAAGAACTTACGGACAACGCGACAACTAAAGACTATAGCGTCGCATCCATTTATATTAGCTAGCCGACTTGCCACTATTGGGCCATAGCCCAAAGTACACATCCCGATACGGCAATCATCTACGACCATCAGTTAACAGGCCGACATCGTCCAACCGATGAGGAGCTTCAAGGTTCAGCAGAAAATGCCACTATACTCCGAATGCAATGGCAGCATCTATTTATAGACAATGAAATACTCTTCTTCAAAGATAATATAGACGGCCGACCCGTCTTGTGGTACCATGCTCCCTAACGCGGTCCGTGATGGAAGACACCCACCGAGAACTAGGCCACGTTGGACAGTTCAAAACAGAAGTTGCAAGTAGACGACGATATTGGTGACCTCACTTACGGGAACAAATAACTATCTTCTGTAATACCTGCTCAACATGTGCTTCTTTCAAAGGACCTAACCCGAAACCAAAGGCGCCATTACAATCGATGCCCACGGTATTCCAATTCAAACGCGTTGGCATTTATATAGTAGGCCCAATAGCTTTTGCAACCACGGATAATACAGGGTGCCCCACAAAAAACCCCTAAGTTTGTGATTGTTACGGCGGCCGGACCGCCCATGCCGTCACGATCGATGGCGGAGAAAACAGAACACCTGGGCCACATCCGAAGTGAAGCCGCCCCCGTTGGTTTGCACCCGCATTCATGTCGCCCACGCCATGTTCCGCTCAGTGGTGAGGAGCACCCACACAACGTGGGTGGTGGTCGCAGAGTAGAAGGTTCTAAAATGCCCACCTGCGCACCATATGCCAGGAATATTCTGTAATTAGGTAACAGTTTGTTAATTACACAATAAAGTAGTTAGTTATAATTGTAATCAATAATTCTTATTTTTATAACAGTATAAACATTATCATAAATTTAAGGGTTTTTCGTGGGACACCCTGTAGATACATTCTGGTAATGGTCAACTACTTTACCAAGTGGGTAGAGGCTATACCGTTAAAAACAAAAGGTGCAGCAACGGTGGCGACGGCCCTACTCAATCACTGGGTTTGCCGCTTTGGTGCTTCTCTCACCCTACATTCTGATTGTGGAGCCAACTTTGAGAGTAAGCTAATCAGATACGTTTGTGACTTGCTATTTATCCAGAAAACCAGGACAACGCCTTTACATCCCGAAGGCAACGGGCAGGTAGAACGCACCAATCGAACACGAATTAATCTGTTAAATGCCATCGCAAAAGACCACCACCTTCTCGATTGGGATACCCGGTTACCATACGCATTGATGGCGTCCCGCACTTCCATTCACAGTTCCACCGGATACTCTCCATTTTTGATGCTAACCGGCCACCACTTTCGCCTACCAACAGACTCTAATTTCCCCCTACCCTCGGGAGACGAATGTAAACCGAACAAATATGTACTCGAGCTGCAAGAGTTACTACGTCTCACCCACAACTTAGCACGCACACAACTAAATACGGCATATTCGACAAAAGGACTTCTTCGACAGACGAACACACGGTTTTTCGTACCAACGTGGCGACCTCGTACTGCGATACCGATCAGTTCCACCAGTCGGAATACCCGCAAAATTTTTTTATTCATGGGAGGGATCATTTGAGATAACTGACGTACGGTTTCCCAACACACACATCATCCGGGATCTACACACACGCAATGAGCCTACCTTTCCTGTACATTATGATAAACTCAAGCCATACAAAAGACAACCTCCAACTGCTACACCGGTTACCCTAACATTGCTACCTCCACATTTCGTGCCTCGCGCAGCAACCGAGATAGAAGTTGAAACTACACACGACCACCCTTCGACAAGCCATGAGGACATGGCCGCGACTGAAGGGGGGGCAGTTTTAGCAAACGTAGCTGACCCTGGGTTTGTTTAAACAGTGGGACACAAAGGACCGACCTCGAGAAGAGATACTAACAAAGGTTCCTTGTTCCATCATTGTTTTAGTACAAGTAACAATGGACTGCTTTTCTTCCCACTGGTAGATTTCAACTCCACCTTCCCGGATCATAAGTCCTGAGTGTTTTACTGATCTGTGCATTGCCCTTACACATTCTTCCTAACAATATCTGTCCTTATACAATAAACCTTCATACACTTTACCTATCTCGGATTATTACTTTGTGATCATTTGCAATGACATATGACGATTCTAGTGTGATCAAGGATGGACGGAAGCCGGTGGATAAAGTCGAAGAAGTTGATATAGCTGTTTTACCGGAGGGAACCATTCTGACAGAGGACTCTACATGCTCGGGCGCAACAGTTTAAGTTAACTAACAATGAGCATTTTGATGGCACTCTAGGTTGCAGTCACGATTTCGTTTGTACCTGCATATAAAATGTTTGTATTGCTTTTCTTTATACCGATATCCCCATCGGTTTTAGTCAAAACATTTAGAATCAAACACTTTCTTCCAATAACGCTGTTAGACTTATATAAGTCTAAGGTACAAAGCCACCAATCTAGCTCCTTAGCTAAACAATAACTAGATAATTAAAGATGGTGCAGGTGGATTATCTTTATGTGGACACATTATCGACAACAGAATATCGATCGGACAGGCTAAGCAGAATAGAAGCAGCATTAAGAAACCGGATCAAGCATGGCAAGTGCCGTGGAAACCTAACTTTGACACACGGTTTAGTAATGTGTATCATTAATCAAGGGGATTCAAGCTGCTGAGCGAAGTGATGCCAGCTAATAAGTCTTCATTCGCTAACAGAAAGAGGGAACTTCAACAAAACTTACCGATAGACAGATGCCTATGGTATGGTCAGAGCCTAGGAACGCTGAACAGATTTTTGGTTACATGATCAACAAATGTTTATTGCTTAGTAGGGCTGAGACTGCAACGATGTCCCTTCTTCTTATTAATAGACATGCAGAAGCACTCATACTATCATGTGTGGAAAGTGATATAAACTCATCAATACAACGTGAAAAGAAACCGTGTGGTATGAGAGTATTTTTTAATAAAACCATATTAATTTAGTTGGTTTGGCAGATTTGCTTAATTTGAGTTGACCCAAGTGTGAAAAACTCTAGGCGTTTGGCGGGATTTGAACCCGCGCATCAGCGAAAGCCTTTGCCGCAGGCTAATGCTCTACCGAATTCGATTCTATGGAACCGAAATATTTTTGGTATCTAGCAAAATAGTCTAGTTGAGGCAGTTATTCACGTCTTTTTTTACTAAGGTGGGTCTCGTAAGGAATTCAGTTAATCGTAGATGGGAGATATTCTCTACTCGAGAGGCGGCACCATGCGAACAGCTTCAGTTTCTCCTTAAGCACCTGGAGGATTTATTGACGCCACGACACCTCAGATGTAAGGCTCCTGTTAACATAGTTATGGGCAAAGACGTCGTAATGCGATTTATCTAATAGACCCTACTTAAGCGGTTGCTTAATGCATTCGGTCTCTTCTTGCAATAAATCCCAAGGAAGTATTTATAAGAAGAAAGCATCATAGCAGCCAACTTCTGAACGCTGAATGGCTAGCTGGAACAAAATTATTACTTTGATAATGTCTTCACGAGTTCAGTTGGCTATTTACTGCCCGATCCTAGCGCTCTCCGAGAGTTATAGGCAAAGCCTTCGAAAATCCTTTTTATATGTCGATGATATAGACTGCTGAATGCGCAGTTTTCACAATATTAACTACTAAATAAGTACTTATGTAATTTAAGTAGTATTTTATGAAGACATTTAGCTGAAGAGACGACGCGGGACCGGGGCAATAATGCACACACAGAGTGGTCGCCAAACGTCGTGCAACGTCGTCAGGTCAAGTCAGGTTGTATTGAGGGAAATTTAGGTAAATACCTTTGAACTCCCTTTTGGTATAGGACAGTTTTTCAATGCATTTTATCAGCAGAAAATTTCAGAACAATGGCATTGCCAGTAATTTGAACTGTGTAAGGGAGGGCCGACAGTGAAAAAACTTCTTAGGCATTGTTCAGAAGTCCAGGGGTTTGAATGCCATTTGAGAGATTTGAGGAGAAAACCTGTCGCCCGTGAGGGTGGGGGTGGAGGGAGGGGGGTGCAGAGAATATTCGAATCGGACCGTCTGTGCTAAGAGTATTTGAAGCATATCAGGAGGAGCCCATCGTGGTTTTTGTCATAATCCCAAGGGTCCCACGAGGAAAAGATTGCGGAGGTCACGCGAATGTCACCGAGTGTCGGCACCGAGTGTCGGAGACGCGCCCATCGTGCATTCTTGCTGGTTACCGAGTCTACCCACTAACTGACGCAAAGAGGTAAATGGGAGTTTTCTAAACAAACATGCTATTAAAAAGTAGTGAGTAGTACGTTTTTATAATTTTATTATGCAGCAAAGTCCTTTCGATAATCGGCAGTTTATTTTCGGGGACCTAGTAGCCACAAGGTCTAATTTAAACGTTACACCTGTCTTAAACGTGTCCCACCGATGGCGATATGGCAATGTCCACGGGCAGAGTATTTCATGCATGAATTCGGAAGAGTTTTACAACGCTGCGTAGCCTAGGACCACAAAGTTTGATGGATAAGACCTTAGTCAGTCTTCTTTATTATTAAATTCTCACCAATGCTAACTTCAGAGGACGTTTTGGCTATGCACGTCTAGCTTTCTCTTGAATGCGTCCACAGATGGGGACATAACAATATCCGCGGGGAGAGCATTCCAGGCTTCAATTACTCTATTTCCAAAGAAGAAATTGCGTGTGTCTTGTCTGGCCCTTGTTACGCGTAGTTTGAATAGGTGCTCTCTTAAGTTCGTCGTTGTTGCTAACTCGAAGAGGTCGCCAGGTAGAAGACAACAGTCCTGCCCGTGCATTATACGAAATGTTTGCATCAGATTGCCACGTAGCCGTCTGTAACTTTACGGAAATAGATCAAGATTAGCTAAACGTCGTTCGTAGGGTAAAAAGCCCTGACCGGTAACCAGTTTG
This sequence comes from Ligula intestinalis, assembly GCA_036362985.1. Taxonomy (NCBI): domain Eukaryota; kingdom Metazoa; phylum Platyhelminthes; class Cestoda; order Diphyllobothriidea; family Diphyllobothriidae; genus Ligula; species Ligula intestinalis. The sequence continues at coordinate 52,545,571 of JAYGXS010000005.1, forward strand.
GTCGCGTGACTTTGGACCTTCTCGAGGGAATTTAGGTCTTTCGCGGTCCAGGGTTTCCATGCCTGGATAGCAAACTCCAACTTCGGCCGCACAAATGTTCCAACGACCTTTGCAAAGCAGTCTTTATCGAAGGCACAGAAAGCCCTTTTGACAAGATACAGGACGGACATCGCAGACTTGGCTTCTTTGGCGCAGTGCAGCGAGGGCTTGATAGATGTAGAGATCCATACTCCCAAATCTTTCTGCGCGTCCACTTCTTGCATCTGGATGTTATTTAGGCTGTAAACCATGGGGTTCCGAGAGCTGGGTCGGCCAACTCGTAGGCAACTGCATTTTTCTCGTTAAACGGCAAAAGCCACTCTGTAGACCTCGTTTGAAGACGGTTTAGGTTTATCTGCAAACGCTCTTCGTCAGCTGAATTTCTGACGACGTTCCAAATCTTAATGTCATCGGCAAACATAGCCACATCGCAGTCCAATTCACGAACGGAGTCATTGACGTATATAATGATCAGTATAGGGCCAAGGACAGATCTTTGGGGGACACCGCTCTCGACTGCAACGTCTGCCGACTGCTGGTTACCAATATGGACAGTTTGGGAGCGGCCAAGTAAGAAGCTTTGAATCCACTTCAGCTTAGCTTGGCTTGTAACGGCATTCACCTCGGGCGGGTTGAGCCGGCATCAGTTTTGACATTGACTGCATCACGAATCACAACTGTCCAGACGCGTCGATCTTGTGCCCGTTTACACGAGAGCGCCATCCATTCACGGTTCCACCGGCGTAGGCCGTAGATGCATGAGCTGGAAGCAGACGACAGATCCTGCTTGACTGTTGCTGTCAAAGTTTTCAGCTGCCTGCCGCGACGTTTGTGCCAGGTGGGGGGAAGCGCGCCACAAGCAGGTCACGAATCAGCTCGCCGTCGAGAACAATAGGAGTGACAGATATAGGGGCACACAGGAGAGCATGACTTGGGTCTTATTGGCGTTTAGGCGTAATCCGATGGATCATCACACGCATTGACCTTGTCCAGCGCCTGCCGAACTGCAATACAGCTGTCGCCAAAGAGGACGACGTCATCAGTATACGCCAAGTCAGTCACCCATTTTTTACGATCAAACTGCACTCCCTGGAAGTCATCCAGTGCTTTGGTCATGATCCAGTCCACCGCATAGTTGAACAGGGTTGGTGAAAGGGCACAGCCTTGGCGGACGCCCGTCCTGACGCTAAAGGCTTCCGTGTCGCCGTTCTGCGTCCTCACCCGTGTGGAAGTGCCACGATAGTGTGCCTGCATGAGATTGAGAAGCTTAGGTGGTAGGCCGTCCGTCCTCATTATGTTCCACAGCGAACTGCGATCAACAGCGTTAAATGTGGCAGCAAAGTCGATGAAGCATAGAACAGTGGGTTGTTGGTGACCCCATCTCAGTTCCAGCACGCGGCGGAGATTGAAGATCTGGTCGGTGCAGCCACGACCTGGTCGAAATCCACTCTGGTTTGGGCAGGTGCGCTGGTCTCTCGCAGTTTGGAAACGTTTGAAAAGAAGAGATGTGAATGTTTTCGCCACTACATCAATAACGCTAATGCTTCTGTAATTGCTACACGCTCGTCGGTCGCCTTTTTTAAACAGTGTAAGCCTCGTAATAATGTCTAGGTGGACGGTACACGGTACACGGTCAGAAATTCCAGGCTAGGCGATTCCAGTACCTTAATAGAAAGCCAAATGGCCTCGGTACTGCAATGAAACCGCTCTGTTTTTTTTCCGCGACTAGCAGTCCATGTTTGACGTAAGTTATAATTTCTCCTCCATGGCGCCCTCTTCTACCTCTCCGGAATAGATTAAAGCCAGGTAGTGCCACTTCGCGGTCATCCACGTTTTCAGACAGCCAGGTTTCTGTCAGAGAGATAATGTCGGGAGAAAGGTCATATATCTGCACTTTCAGTTCATCTAACTTTGAAAACAGACTCTGTGCGTTGGTGTAGAAGAATTTAAGTGACATATTTTTGACGAATTTTGTCTCGGTGGAATTTGAACCTCGTTTGACTGCGGCTGTGTAAGCCACGCTCAGGCCATTGTTCGAAGTATTATCGGTTGGTTCAAGAACCTCATATTCCTGTGAATAATCTTCCCATTTGAGATTTTCAGGCTGGTCTCGCCATTTTTTCTTCTCGAAAGTAATTCTGCCACAAGTTCCCAGCTTTTGAGCCGTTCCGCTATGGAGTACTCCGGCTAAAAAACTTCTTTGTTTGACTGGCGAAGGCTGGTCTTTTTTGATAGGATCAGTTCAACATTTTCGTCATTTTGCATCACAATTTTTAGAGGTCGTGGTCGGGGCGTACTTGTGGCCTCTTCAGGATTTTTTCCGATCCGAAATTATTTCAGAACTGGAAATTCCAAACCTGACTCGAACTGAATGTTTAGAACACGATTGAAGGATGCCTAGTCCTCCGCCTTATGGTCTGAACTGACTGAAGTGCATTCTTCTAGGCCCTGGACAATAATACAGTGTTGTCGTCCCTGTGGGTGTTGGAAGACTTTTTCTACAGTTTTTGACATATTGGCCTCTGTGAGACTCGAGCTCGGGATGGCCGATGTAGATGGTTCCCCAGCATGGGCCTTATTTCTGTTGCTATGTTCATTCGGGAGGCCAAGCCCTTCATTGTTGCATATCATTTCGGTGTTGGACACGGTCTCTTAGTCGGCCTCAGAATCCGTGTCTTTGATCTGGGAGCTTGGGCTGGCAGTGGGCCTCGAGCTCGGACTGGCTAGAGTCAATATTTTGCCAGTATTGACTTTGCCGCTGTCGCTAGGGGTGCTCGCGAGGTCAGGCACGGCAGCTTTAGGCACCTTCGCGCTAGGTGTTGGCAGAGTCTTGCAATTTTTTATGAGAGTCTTAGGTTTTGGTGGTGGCCCAGCCGTCCTTTTGTTGTCCACAGCGGGGGTGTTCGAATTAGCCTCAACTGTGGCTGCATGATCAACTATGGGGGCCTGTACTTTAGGTATAGGCATATAGCAGCTAAGTCTACGACGGTAATGGCCTTAACACCTACAATCTTCCAGACCCTGGTTCCTTAGGAGATTGGAGAGAAGACGGTGGAAAGGCGAGAGTAGACGGAACAGTGTATTGTTTACAGAAGGGATAAGGGGAAGGTTGCCAGTAGGTCTTGCAGGGCGTACGACCGCGAGGCCCGTAGGACAGGGCGGCGTCGCCGGCCGCCGCCGGCCGCCGCCGCCGCGACCAGCGAGGCCGGAATTCCAAGTGTCCTCTCACCGCAGTCCTCGTGGGCATCATGCCAGAAGACAGAGACAGAGCGCGTTCAATGGCAAGGTCGGCCTGTGATTGGTTGTCTTGGCGCAAGGCTGGCAAGGCGAGACTGGGTGCGTTCGTAAGTGGCTTAGACCATTGAGCGAGAACGGACAGGGGGTGCCGAGACTTGGCACCTGGCCGCAGGCAGCATTAGTGCGTAGGACAAAGGCGCTGTCCGTCAGCTCATGGGTTCCGATTCGCTGCTAGGGCCACTACAGGCACACTCGTAGGTTTCTGAGGTGTTCTACACGTAAGCGCGGCAGCTGTCAGGTTTTCTGCTAAGAAGAGGTTCCGCTGGATAAAATCTTTCCTGCTTTTCATTTCTTCCTCGAGCTTTTTCTTTGAAACGAGGGTCTGCAGCATAACCTCCTGCATATTTTTTACTACGTCGACAAGTTTATCAAGCTTTGAGGCTAGCACATACTATCCGTCGCAATAGTCTACTACTGGCATCGGTCGCACCCAATTGCTGAGACTTTTAGATCTTGTTCCACACCGTGCGTCGGTGGCGTAGTGGGCCTGGCCTCGTAACGAGGCGGTTTTGAGTTCGAGCCCATCTCGCGCCAAATTTTGCTTTTGGCTTCTGGTCTGCATAACTGCGTACAATAATTGTATTTTCAGCACAAAAGGTTAAGATATGGAGTTTTTGTCTTATATACGAGATAGAAAGCCTAAGGTTTCGCTTTGCTAATATAAGAATCCTTAAGGAGTCGAATCTCTTTACTTAAGACGATTGTTTTTAGAATTTAAGCAGCAGAACTTTGAGTGACTGCTAGGTATGTGTCTAAACTTGTAAACCACGTTCAGGGTTGATAAGAACAGGCGTAACAACCAAACTAGTTTAGTTTCTAACTATGCAGTAGGTTACTCCAATGCTGGTATCAAAACAAATGTAATATAATATAATGGAGCGACTCAGTCTTTGTCGTTTTATATCCTGCTCCTTGTTGTGTACTAGTTTCTGAGAGTTCCCCGGCACCAGTGTTGTAGGAGTTTGGCTTTTTCGATTTCGTTTAGGAAGAGTTTTGACGATAGTCTGCTTTAATAGTTACAAAGTAACCGTGCGAGCAGATGGATTTCGACCCAGATGGCGATTAAGGAGAGGAATACGGTGGTATGGTTTATTCAGTGAACAAATTTTGTTCATATCCTGCTTTGTACGTAAATCCAGAGTGTTGTTCTTGACACACTATATTTTGATCGTTGAACTAAGTATCCTTCTCAAGTCTGCATTAAAACCGTTGTAGCTCACAATGCATTTACCGACCGGACCCGCAATCTATACTGCGTGAAATGAAAAGTAGATCCTTTAAAGGAGGCATATTTCAATATATGAAGTATCATTTATTAGCTAAAAACTAATATGTTTTACCAAAAACTGTCAAATCCAAAAAAGGTCAGTAGGACAAGTCGGGGATAAAATGTCGTTCTATAAGTGACAAAAGTGTAAGAAAATAGAATTAAATGACAAAATGAGGAAAAGTAAGAAATAAGTAACACACTAGTATTTTATTTGAGTGTCTTTTAGCGTGTATAACGACAGTAATTCGGGAGGAACTAGATACAACTATGTTGTCAATTGCGGTTTGGTCTATATAATTATCAAGAACGAGCGCCCATCTATTTTCCTTTGAAAGGTATGCCGGAGGCTTGTGCTATTTTCGCTTGATTAAGGCGAATAGATTTTCAATTGGGTTTAGGTCGGGGCTATTAGGAGGGATGACAATTGTTCGCAGGCCGCATGCAGAAAGGCTGGCTGTAGTCTTGAAAAATTAGGTTATAATCGTAAGATAAATTACAATCATACCTCCTTTGATCGGTGAGCAGGGGCATTATATTGTAGTATAATAGTATCCATTCGACGCCTCTGAATGTCATTATAACCAAACACATCGTTGACATAGCCGAAACTGTTAATGTTCTTTTGAGTCGATCGCCAGATTGGTCACTCACCAAACTTGATTGCCATCTACACCATGAGGCGTCGACAGTTCTTGAAGGTTGATATCGAAGCAATCTTTTCTTTGGAAAAGTTTTTTCCGCATATGAGCATGTGTGCCGACTTTGTGGACTTGTCTAAGAAGAGTACTTCATCACAGAAGGAAATGCTTTTCCAAAATGAAAGTCTGTGACGAATGTATTCCTGTGCAAATAAGAAACGTTCCTTTATATGTTTCCTACTTAAAAATAGCTTTTCCGTAGCCATCCACTGATGAAGGCCAAATTTTTGCATTCTTTTCCTAACTAGGGTCTGAGGGAACATCGAAAAATGTTCCATGTGAATAGCGGTAATGGGCATATAGTGGTATATTTTTAGTGTTCGACGAATAAAATCGTCATCCTGTTTTGTTGTAGACCGTTTTTTTCAGGATTCTTTCTTCTAGGCACTGTTTTATAATTAATAATTTGGGATACAGTGGCCTTGCTTACATCAAACATACTAGCCAATGAATTACGCACCAGCCCTTCGGCTGCCATGTTTCGTAAGCGGACAAAATCCGCTTCACATCAATAATGACCTGATATCTCGACGGCACAGCCGAAAACCAAGAAAAGGACATCTATCGCGCCTTCCCGTTCCTATATCAAGCTCACGCTTATAGTTATCGCTAAGGTAAAACAACTTTGTCATACCAATTTATTACTGCATTTTGTGGCACAAAACCTCACAGATTAGCAAAAAATATTTAAACGTGGAATTCTTCCTTGTTTCCGAAAATAAATGCGATTCCTTCAACCTGAACTCACTTACATCTGAAGAACTTCGGACAACATTTTCCGGTTCTGGCAGAGATATGTTTCATAACTTTTTCACTTATTTTGGAGTTCCTCCATAGTATAATGCACATTAATAAAATGTTTGGTTCTGTCGTACGTAATAGCATAGGAAATTCCTTCGATATGAGACTGCTCCCATTTCCGCGAAAATTAATATCCATTTCTCTTAATAAACCTAACTAAAACGGTGATTTTCTTAACGAAAAGCTTTTGCAGAATTAAATGAACTCAGTGAATCACAATAGTGTTTTCAAATATATGCTAGAGTACCAAGCCAAATTTCATCCTGAACGTTACATGGTCTTTGGCGAATACTGCATAATAATTTATCGAAGTGCTACAGTTACGTGGCCTCCAAAACTGATTTGTTTTGGCAGTTATGCGTTGGTATTTTACACGAATTTTAGGCCGTACTGTACCTTATGCAAGTCAGCTATCGCTATAAACGAAGTCATGCACAACTCACCGACCTACGTCCGCTATACTCCGTGACACAGTGGACGTCGATGTCTACGACGGTCCCTGTCTGATGCCCACTGTGCCAAGGTTATGCAACCTCGCAACGAGTGCTTTCAGACTCGCTGACCGCAGATAATTTATCTACTCCCACTGGTACACCTGCTTCCAGGTAGTCACGGCTACCCAAAAGCCACCCTTCAGGTGATGCAACACAGACCAAGTAGACATCTTTTGCACTCGTCGTTGAACGTTCAGCTGACCGCTAATGGAACTCATCTGTCCCACTCTGCCTTGGGTCTCGGCCGGCCTTGACCCCTCTATAGTGACAACACTATTTGCCTATACTTCCAGCTGTACAGATGAGTCCCGTTAACGGTCAGGTTAACCTTCATCAATATTCCCTGACCTAAACCGGTAAGAACACGAGCTCGTGGCTCAATAGTTGGGACGTTCGAATTTTATCGAAGAGGTTCGAGGCTCGGGTGGGGCACAACCTGGGTCTGGATATGACCGGCCAATGAAGGCCAATAAGCCAGAAGTGGCCAGTCTTGCAGTCTCCCCTATCTGCCTATCACTGGAACTCGCTACACAAATAAATGAAAGCAGCTGCCACCGCTGTGTCACGCTCTTTCCGGCACGACTGGATGCCATCAACCCCGCCAGTGGCTGCCTGTGCACAATAAATCCCTCTCACAGGGGCCTTCTACAAATCACGATTTGGCCGGATGTTGGCGGTGCATTGAGTACACACAGTGCTTCGAGGCTACAACCCTCACTTGAACCAAAGTAGCTTCTTAACCGGGTTGTTTGTAGCTTACTCCAAAAAGTACAGTTTAAATCCCATCCTCGGTCACCACTATTTTGACGTTTCTAATTAGCATATCACTCAGTTGCTGAGATAATTCTTCCCAGTTTCACATTGCCCCACCTATGTTTATAGGTAAGATCCATGCTTCAAACGACGTGAGAGGCAGAACTTGCCAGAAATAAGAAAAACCAAGCGGGCGCATCAAAGTCATATTACTACAAATTCGCCAAAATCTGTCAAATCCTACTTTCCGAGCATGCTTGAGAATCCCAAGTGGTGTCAGAGAAAGTTAACTTTCTGTACGCTCATTGGATGGAGGAGAAGGCCGTTTCTGAGTTAACCAATCTAGGGCAGCACACACTTAGGTGTTCGTAGTGATCTTGGGCAAGTGTTCTCTTGGTAGCAACGAATGTTCTTATTAATATTTACATGCCTACTTAATTAATTTCTGTTAGGGTTAGGGTAAGGGTTAGAGTTAAGGTGGGGTAGGGTGGAATAGTAATATCGTATGTAAAAAACCCCAAGTTTCTGTCTTACGGGATGCGTGAGTGTAGGCATATAAATATAAATAAGAACATTCGTTGCTTCCCAGGAAACTTTTGCCTGATCTTGTCATAAGCTGCAGTTCTACCACAGCGGAATGGAAGGGTTTCGCAACCTCGCGATGTGTCAGCCATTTGCGCCTGATCCCACCTCTGGCCATCTTGGCTCTGTCATCACACTACGATGGGCTCCCCTGACGTGCTTCAAACACTGCAGACCATCCTATCTCGCACACACTTTTCTCCCACGAGCCACAGTTTTTTCTCCTCAAAATCCCTTAAACGACATTCAAAGTTCTAGAAGTTCCGAACAATGCTTAAGGCGCTTTTTTACTGTTTGCTATTTTTCTCTCGACTTCACTTTCTGGCACGTATTAATTGGCATCGCCAATAAGCCAGGAACAAGAGTAATATTTACAAATGTGATTATATTACTTGTAAGCAGTGAGTAGCCCTGTATGTTAACTTTACGAACCAACCGGCGTCTCCTCGGTACTTTGCTCTGTAATTATGTAAACGACCTCTTATGAAATGTTCTGCTGCACCAATGTATTTCATAGCTGCTCTATACCAGTAGAGAGATCAATGGCATTTGCCTATACTTCCCTTTCTAAACCTGGCCTGACCTGGTCCCCTGTGCGTGGGGAGACAGCAGTAGATTCTGTCTCCATGAGCTGCTTTGCGAATTCACCCAAGTAATGTGAGGGCGGCCGGCGAAAAGCCATCAGTCAAAACCTGATGGACACGCACTTAACTGCTACGGACTCCTCTAGAAGTGCGTCGCGGCAGAGCGATCCACCTTTCGAGGAAAGACGTCCTTTGGGAAACGTAAGAAATAGAGAAGTAGAAGGCGTTGCGATCACCGGAATCAAACTTCTACTTGTCTGAGCTTTCGGGCTCTTTCTAGACTCCATCATCAGAGATAAAAGGCACAAATGGAAGACAAGCAACAGTTATAGGACACAAGGACCAGTCAACGGCTATGGAGGGGAGGGGAGAGGGGGGAACAGTCAACCGTCAGCGCCATCAGTTCGCAGATGCCTGCGCAGAGCGATATATTCCGGCACCCGATCGATAAATCGATTGACTGAGTTCACATCCGAGGCCCAGGCTTCAATCAATTCGCGGCTTGTTTTGTTGCCGACGTGCGCGATTACCCTCGCGCATATATCGCTCTGCGTAGGCATCCCCGGACTGATGGCACTGGTCACTTACTGTTCCTCTCCTCTCCCTCTTTCCCCCTCCTCTCCATAGTGGTTGATTCGCCCCTGCGTCCTATAACTGTTGCTTGTCTATCGTTTACGCCTTTTATTTCTGATGACGGAGTCTAGAAAGAGCCCGAAAGCTCAGACAAGTAAAAGTTTGATTCTGGTGATCGCAACGCCTTATGCTTTTCTATCTACACACATACCTGGGATGCGAACATTTGCCTCAATTCGTGAAAGTAACAAATTTTATTCATTTGATTTTTTACACTGGATCCCCAGGTCGACTTCAGACATGAGAAAATGTGCAAAGAACAATTACGTTTTCGAAGTGCTCGTACAGTTATATAGTCGTTTAGTGTGGGCACTAATTGATAGCAGCAATTTGCGTCACATCGTGGCGAAACCTTCGTATAATATACGTGTTTGAACTCATTGAAAAGTATTTGCGGAAATACCAAATAACGGTGGTGCACAAACCGATGGCTACTTTATAAAACCAGCTTGTACACCCTGAGGATAGGGTTGGCTACCTCGATAAGAAAGAATTTATCTACAAAATCCCATGCGAAGCTTGTGATACGGTATATTGCGACCAAACAGGAAGATCTGTTTTCAAACTTATCCGCGAGCACCAATCGGCAGTGAAGAGACGTGACCATTTGTCCTTGACACAGGACAAACGTGCATCGTCGGAGCATGCCCTTCCAAAAAGACCGAGAATTTCTTGAGGCCATGCACTCCAATGATTCATGAATCAACCGGCGTATTGAGGTGGCTGGCGTGTACAAACATCGCAAAGAAAGGTGAAAGGGACTATAGCCGATAACTATGGACCAACATGAACCCCAATTAGAGTCACCACCGGATTGACCCCAGACCGACAAAATTAGCTGCCAATCATCCACTTTCCCATTGCGACTGCTAATCATGCTCACCATGGCGTGACGAAAATTGCAGCTACCCATTGGTGCCCACACTAAACGACTATATAACCGTATGAACACTTTGACATGTTAATGGTTCTTTGCAAATTTCCTTAAGTCTGACGACGACCTGGGGATCCAGTGTCGAAAATTTGCTAAAATAAATTTTCCTACTTCTCCCAAAAGGTGCATTTCCTTGGAATTAGATTTCTTCAGATGCCTGTCTTCCAGTTTATACGAAAAAAACCACCTTTCCTCGCATGTCTGCCAAAATTGCATTTTTTCTAAGGTTCGTCTCCATTAGTCGGCCACCAAAACGTCCATCTGAACCAGCATAGCCGTCTGAAAACTATGTAAGAGAAGGTTGTGTTTATACTTCGATCTTACGCCACCTTACAATAATTTGGTGCGTCTCTTCCGTAAAGTACCATGCAGCAAACGTCGTCTTCTCCCAGGATTGCATTAGTAAATCCAAATACCGCGTATACGCTACTGGCAAAATGCCCGGAACAGTAGAAAAATCTGGGAGATAAAGCCTGAGACCAGTTCACTGCTGGTGTTTTAGTGACTCATTCCTCGTAGACGATCACTGCGCGAAGGCTCACCGCTGCCCACGAGGACAAATGCACTAGCCGCCTACTTCCATCCACCTAGTCAATCACTTGTCCAGTCTGACTCACAAAGGCCACTCTAGACGCTGTGGCTGTTCCGGCATCCACGTCGATGCGGGCGCGTCGGTGTGACAGTCCATTTTCTAATATCTATTTTTCATTACTTTTGTACAGAAGAAACTGCTCCTTATATCCTGACCTCCCATGATTTCTCTTCTCCCAAGGAACCGCGCCTTAAGATCGCAGAGATCGAGGTTGACCTTACTTAACCCCCTGCCATTCTGCCTCGCAGTTTAAGTTACACCAGAGTTACAGTAGTCGCCGGCTATCAAGCCCAATTTGGTCTAGGCCCGATGTGGACTTAGGTGTGGATAGGTGTATACACTTTCACTGCACTTTAAAAGTATTGCAGTGTTTAACTAAGAAAAAAAACTTAAGTCCGCCGGGAGAAGTAGATAATGCAGAATCAACAATAGTAGCAGCCATGTCGGAATCGGATGGAAATAAAAAGTGAAAATAAGTTCAAAACCACACGTCCGCAAAGCGAAGAGAGTACAGGCAGAAAAACTGGATCAAGGGCATACATGCGGGTCGAGGAAATAAAAAGAGGCTCTCTATTAAGGCGAGCGCTCGTAAGTTTAAGAACAACTACTGTAATTAGGTGACCTGGTGGGGGGGTAGTGGAGAAGGACTGTGCACGTGGGACTTAAGAAGACGGGCCAAAGTAACCACACTGTTACGAAATTTTTGTGTGATTGGACAATTAAACATGATGTGAACGGAGCTCCTCAGACATAGTCTCTTTATCGCGAGGAAGACGAAAAGGGAAGAGAATATGCCTAAGTAAAATCGAGGCCATGGTTACATGTAGATATTTCGTTGAGACAAAGGCTAGTAAGAACGAGGAATCAGTAATGCTCCCCAAGAAAAACGTCATCGTGGATAAAAGAAAATGGGAAGCAGAGGACAGCCAACAATCTGGAAGAAGGAGTATGTGATACAGGATAGGATTGCAGAGAACAGTGGGGAGCTGGGAGAGATTTTGCCAAATCAATAAAAGGCTGGAGTTAGCGTCCTGTGTGCGTGTAACATACTCCACAAGGCACGAGCGATAGGTATTAGGTACACGGAGAAATGTACAAGTGATCAGCTGTGTAGGACAAGTTCTTAATTTCTGGAAAAGATAAGACAAAATCGGGTGAAGGGACGGCTGATAGGAAATTGATAAGGCGATGCAAAAGGCCGCATGTCCTGACTCCGTACAACTGTGTTCTACGAAATAGTGTTGGATATATATATATATATATATATATACTACGTTTAAAACATAAGTAGCCAGTATAATTTCTTAAAACACACATACATCAGGCTCTAGCTACCCCATCCGGCGAGGAAGCTAACTCTACGCTGGCCGCAGACACACCGTTTGGTGTAGATGAAGGTTGGTTAGCGGCGGGGCTGCTGACCACCCCTTGAGGAGTTTTGATCGAAGTCAGCGCGAGAGCGGACTGAAGGTCACCTACTGACAGACGCCGGAGGACAAAACCAGCCTGCTGGAGACTCGGTGTGTAGGACTTTGTCAGTTCCTCAGACATAAGGAACAGCGGATCAAGAGCGGCAAAGTGGGGGAAATTCTCCAGCGGAGTGACGAGCTGCGTGCGTGGCAAGTGCTCCACTACGCGACAAGCGTAAAAGAAGACTTCACAGCTGGAAAAAGGGACGACAAAGGGGGAGAAGGGAGGTTCGGAGACATCACGGAGCTGTGTCATGAAAAAAAAACCCAATAATAAGTGAAATGAAGTGGAAAAAAACTCACAAGAGACTGGGATCGTCTGGTCGTGAATTGCGCGCACAGGCATCCAGCAGGCAGAGGAAGAGCGATATACCGAGCTGTAATGGTTGGAAAGAAGGCACATGCTGAGGTGACCATTTATCGTAGATGAAAACAAAGACAACAAAGACACGATAAGTAGCCAGACGCTACTACACTGTCCACGTCTTAGTCAGTTCTCAAGGTATTAAAATGTATGATGTCGTTTAGGTTGAAACAAAGCCTCTACGTGGAGGTGGGTCAGTTGGGTCTTTGGGTAGGGGGCGAAAGGAGGGCAAATCCAGCAGTGGCTTCCAAGTAGACGGCGCTGAGATGTAAATGGTTTCAGCATAGGCAGATGAGTGTAGCAGACCTTGGCTGCCGTGAGAGCGGACGGGAACATGACGGAGACGCGTCTGTTGTGCTTAGGAAGGCGCGGCGTGAATGAATTAAGTTTTCGATGCTGCCACGCACACACAGGACCCTCGATCGCTTGTGCTTCAGTTGATGCCGGGCGATATACGAGCACTGGCGAAGTATTCAGCGCGCCTGTTAGACAGCTTTGCCATCGCTGTCCGCTACTTTACCAACAACGAACTTCGTTGCTGTTCGGTACGACTACCAGGGATTTGTGAAAAGGTTAATTTTATTACATTGCGGTGAACTGCGGTAGGTAGAACAGCCCCTATATCCCAAAGTATTGCGTCAGACAAAGTGTTCACCTACTGTGCTACCACGACTTGCTCTGGATTGGCACACCGAACACAATTATTGGCAGCTGCAGCGAGTTTACACTGGTTAACTGCGCCCAGAATGCGGTTGTGCTGACCCATGTTTGGGGTAGGAGTTTGGAATCTTGTCACAGGAGAAGGCTGACCATTATAATTTTACTTCTTATCCGCGTATATCTGAACAAGGCAAAGAAACAGGAAAGCCCCTGCTACGCTAATGCAGATGCGCTTGCAAAAAACGTAAATAAAGGGTACCAGTATCGATTTATTGCCGCAACCCTAATCTCCTTGAGAATTAGCGCAAGGTCACCGGAATGGGGAGAAGAGGTTCCCGTTACAGTGCCGTGTCTATCGAAAGGCCATATAATGAGCATTAGCAGTTCCATTCTAGCGCACATGGTAGAGACAGATCATCGCGTGGAGGCCAGAGAGGCTTTTTGAGTGACCTAGAAGGTACTCTCAAGCTACTCAAAATTAATTAGAGAGCGTCTGTTGGCTACGACAGAAGCGGCTGCCATCAGGTTATGCAAAGCGGCCTTGTGCGCCCAAAAGTTCTCCGCACAGCAATTACCTTGAGCGGGAATTGCTAAATCAAACGCGCGCAGCTGATTAACTATCCTGGCGGACTTGACGCTAATCAGAGTGCTCATCTGAATTGTGTCCCCCGATCCTGACGACCGACACACTTTTCTATCAACTGATATATTTTTTTTTAAATTAGTATAGACCTTAAGCGAATTTATCCAAGGTCATTACGTGCTCAACAATTTATCTTTGGAAAGTGCAGTAGCAAAGTGCAGTCTGATAGTTTGATCAAGAGAAGGTGTTAACATTAGTTTTCTCACCCCCTTAAGTTATGCACGAGAACTAAATTGAACGCAATGTTTAAAAACAGAGGGAAATACCTAATTTTTATACATCCCTTTCAGTAAATATAACAAAAGGCATGCAAGCAACAATACTCAACAGGTAAACGTACATTGCTTCCCTGCTGTCTCTAAATGGATGTCAGTCTCTGCGTTCATGACTAGTGACTGCGGTTGTCTACCAGGAATAAACACCGATTTTCTCCACCCACCAAAAGACGAGACTAATATTTGACCCACTAAGCATGACTACTCGGTGTATGAGAAAAGTGTGGACACTTACCATTGAAATTGAAACTTTTTCCGCGAAAGTAGCGCAAACCAAGCAAGGGCTCATCTACTCGGCTTTTTTTGAAGTTTGGCCGACATTTTCACCCTCACGTGAACATTTATAGTATTTTCCCTCCATCAAATGTGAGAAAATTTTGAAAGTCTCATTAAACGGCACTAGCTCACGCTAATATCTACTCAAATGGCTAAATAAAAATACTGCCTTAAATACAACTAGATCCAGTGTTTTCTTCCAGTAATGTTGAGTGCAAGTGAGAAGCATCTTTAAAGAGAATGTGATTCAGCAGCTATTGGCCCAGACGCTGTCTCCTCGCAAATTTCTTTGAATTCGGCTCTGTTTAATTTACGGCTGTTTCAGGGGATCTCAGTAACCAGTACTACTTGGAGGACGTCATCGTCGGATATAATACTGGTGCTTCCTCACGTCCATCCGTTAACCTAAACACCATTACGCCCTTCTCTTTATTTTCCCGACAGCCTGAAATTTGCATACAAAACCCAACGCAGTGCCAAGGAGATACCGTGGTATTTGAGGTCTCTTCTGCTCTACAAGGCCTAGGCAGAGGTTGTTAAGCGTATCCACATGCTATTACCATCATCTCTCGACCAACATGCATGACCAGGATAACTGATCATCCCTCGCGCGTCAGATACCATAGCGCAAACCGCCGCCCAAGTCCAATTTCCATAGTAGCGCAGAAAAACGTAAACAAGAGCTTAAATGCGAAACCGCTTGCGGATAGTGCGTTCAGGCACTGTTGGTTTCACATCTAACAGTTTATATCTTGCAGTTAATAGTGGTATCCAGCGAGATAATGTGGGAGCAACTTTGGAGGGAGGCTCGCAGTCGGTTACATGCCCTTGTTAGTTTCCGCTCCGTCACAGTTCATAAAACACTCACCTAAAACACTAGCCGCCTTTACAGTGGCTACGCAGTGGCTACTGTATGCTCCTTCGCCAGTACCAGCACCGGCTCGACCCATCCATACCCGACTGCTGTCCCGACTGTGGCGTCTCGCCGCATGACTGCCGTCATCTGTTCGCCTGCATTTCTCGGCCAGGCACCCACCTCACTCCCGCGGACCTGTGGCTCAAGCCGGTCGAAGTCGCGGCTTTTCTCCGTCTCCCAACTACTCCCAGTTTGGATTCCGGCGGGGATTCCTGATCCAACTATGGGCTACGACACACACACACAAATAGGAAATATTCTTTGGTGATGGCGCAGAGTATATCACGGGATACTTAGCTGGATAAGCGAAGCAGTTCGCATTGCGAGAGGAAACAAAAATCAAAAGAAAGACCGTCTTCGGAAAATGGAGTTTTACTCGTGAATCTCAGGCAGGCAACATAAACCTTGATTGGTTTATCCGCTGTCCCCCCCCCCTTCCCACTGTGAACGTCTGTCTTCCTGCCTCCCCCCACATCAAACACTCTAGTGCAATAATCCCATTTCCTACTTTTCATTTACTCAGACGACGGGCGAGTGTTACCTGCTTGAAAATGCACACGTAAAACTCGATTTTCCGAAGACCGTCTTTCTTTTCAGGGTACTTAGTCCCCAAATATTTAATAAAGCGGAGTACGCTAGGCTTGAATTGTCAGTCATGTTTGGAACTGTATAGAATTTTGTCTTTTAATAATTGCATAATTTACGCCTGATGGAGAGGTACTCAGTTCGCTAGTTATAGCTGCTTTGCAGCAAACTGTGCCTATTGAAAATGAAGCAGTTCAAACTGCGCTTTACATGTAGGCCTTCATATGAGCGTGACCGAACAAGCTTGCCAGGGTGTGAAATGATGGTTGTTTTGGTAGGATAGCAAACCAGATTCGCATACGCATATCGTCTGATTTACAAATGACCATAACTGCAAGGTAGTGACAGCAGTGAGGGTACATCTTCAAAGGCAACTCGTTCTATTAATACGAGCATTTTCTCTGAAAATCAAATAGTCACTTCCTAAAAGATGTTTTAGTCACAAAATTCCTAAAGCATAGCGTGCATTATTTGCATTTGACAGCGTCAGGGGGTTTCCCCAATCAGTGATTTTTTTAAGTGAAAAGAGTAGGGTTCTAAACATGCCTTGGAGAAAAGTTAGCAGCGTCCGTGTTCAATCCTCCGATCTATAATGGACTCACTCACCTCCGAAATCGTCACTCCTACGTGTGCTTATTGCGGGTTTACTTTCAAGGACGGTTTATTCAAAAGTGCAAGCAAATTAAGCGCATGCGAATCATTATTGTCTACACTAACAGGATGTCATACTGTAAAACGAAACACAAAAATGATCCTGCCTCACATGTTTTCAACCAATCAGGTTTAAGTTCTACACTAATAAGAAGTTAGCGAAATAACTGCTCATTGCATACTTCACCGCTATTTGGGCTTTTGAGGTGGCTAGAAAAAGGCCGAATAAAAGGCAAGCATCCTGCCGCATAGGAAATTCCTTGCGGTTGTACTGCTTGCTAAGAAAGTACCCAAACGGCTCGTTTCGGCTACGGTCTCTGATGATGACTTCCAGAGGGAATCCGAAAAGTCAGGCAAATAAAATTTTCGCCACGCCTACTCCTTCTCACAGGGCGTTTAATCACGTGAGTCAAACAGCTGACGACGCCCGCGGAGAAGAGGGAGGGAGGGGGCCAGAAAGAGACCACGTGACTAGTATGGAACACCTGTCTACCGAAGGCGATTCGCGTGCGCAGCGATAACTGACTAGTCTTGTCAAGGACGAGATGAGGGTCTATGGACGGGCTGATAATATGGCAAGACAGCAGCTGCCGCCAGCGATCGACCACGGACACAAAACGGGAGGATTGCGGATCATGCGACGGCCACGGTTGTAGTGCAAGGTGAGTGACGGAGCTGACCAAACTAAGTTCGGTGCAGTAACAGCGGTCACCCCAAATCTAAGAAGATGATGAGGATGGTGGTGGTGGAAACCAGATAATTCCAGAAACGTTCCTACGAATATACGTTGGTCCAGGACCCTATAAACTTCTTCTGCCTTCTTTCAATGCCTTGCTTTTCAGTAGCTCTGGCTAATCACAGTCACATATAAAGAGCATAGAAAACAAATTTCACACAGACACCAACCCTGGAGGTGAACATGCAGATCACATTGGCATCGAGATCCCCCGCGAAGAGGAAGTCCTTCGTGGATTTTAAGAAGGGTGGGACGCAAGACTGGATGAATTCCTTCTGCTCTGAGGCCTTGTAGATAATACGCTGGATGGACTCGTAGAGCTGCGGTAGAAACTGTCGGTGGCAAAGACATAGGTCTATATTAATAGTGATAATAACCATTTTGACAGATTAGACATCAGAGGCTCAGAATAAACACGAAAAAAACTCAAAATTGGTCAAACGGTGGCAATGTAAGACAGAAGGGAAGTTCAGGCTTGGGCGTGCCGAGCCGACACAACTGATAACACCGATACACGCTGAAACTTGAGGAGGCTGAGGCCATTTCTGTCTCCTTTTCCTTTGTAGGATCCACTCATCAGAGTCATGAAGTTGCCATGTGCGCAAACGAAGGTGTATCAACTTCAGACTAAAAATCATGCCGTGCCGTTTTTGTAGGAAGAAAAGGCTAGCACTGTTGCAGCTAGGAACTTGTGGAGACCTAACCACCCCCACTTAAGTCACGTGGTCTGCGCTGACGCTAGCACCAAAGTCACTGAGGGCAATCATTTTCCTCGCCCTCAGTACATTTGTTAGCAGGGCATGTACACCTTCGAGGTTTTTCTATTTGTTGGTCGATCGCCCAGCGGATTTTCTAGAAGTGAACTAGTATTCTAGGCTGTCACACTGCTTACTCTGGCAGCTTGTGAGTAAGCCCAGGAAGAGAAGTTGTTGTGTTTCGGCCGCGTGCTTTGCGTGCACGGTGCCGTAGTCATCCGGTGGGTTTTCGGGCACCTATCGATCGAGGCGGCTACCGGAGTGTGGCGACTAAGCAGAGTATTGCTTCAGAGAGACACTGATGAGAGCTTCGTGCTAGTTAGAGGCATGCAGTGCAACCACCACGCTTATCTGGCTCATTGAACGACATGTACATGACATGTCCTCTCCCCCTTCCCCTCCCCTCTTCTCGAAAATGTTCCTAATCCCCGCTGGGATTAACCGAAGCAGAATTATTCAAAGTGATTACGATGCTCGGGGTGGATAGGCGCTGCATGCCGTAAAGACCGCAGGACGCAGAGATGAGACGACCGGGGGCCCACACTGTGAAGGGCACAAACTATATGCCAAACAAACTTGAGAAAATGGATAAAGGCGTGTGACCGTCACGGGGCCATATTATTTTCGGTGTTGCCAGGAAGTGCTGGAGAAGGGAGGGAGGGTTTCAGTTCGAATGCTATACGAGCAGTAAGCAGGTTAAAACGTGAGTAAACGCGTTCCGTAGATGATAAATCAAGGGCAACATAACAAACTGTTGGGTATTCAGGACTTAATAAATAGCCGATCTGCAGCGATAGCGAATAACATATGATGATGTTCAGCTCGATTAAGTGCTCATCATGACCCATCTGCTGGTATCCTTGTACGGCCGTAGGTTTGTGTTCCTGGTCACAATTATGAGTCAGGGTTATGATTGGCTGGAAAGGCCCGAAACACTGCGGTATCAATCTGCCCACATTCTTTCCCGTCTCCCTTCCCCTCTGCAATTAAAATTGTTGTGTTTCAGTTATTCAGAGCCTGGGCCTCTAAGGCCAAAACAGCGACACCAAGGAAACACTAACTGAGAATTTTTGGTATGCTTTCAAAGAGGAGGGAGTACAGAAGAGGGCTTGCAACACAGATTTAGATGCACCAGAAAAATTACTCAATACATTATTACTTTTGCACTTGGTTCACCATGTTCACAGTGAATATGCATGCGTCTGCATGCTTTAATAGAAGGACGCGGAAAAAAACGCCCCAAGTGCGATTCGTAGGAAACAAGATTTTCATCTTTCGGTATTGAAGACTTTTGTAGGTCAAGTTGGATGGGTAAGTTGCCGCATGTTTAGGTATCTATACTTGTATTTGTTACGCCTGTAATCATGCCCGATTTAGCCGTCTTCAATTATGTTACGAACGCTACCCCTCCAAGCATGACGATTGGCAGTAGCGAATCTGGAAAGCTCCACCTAATCTCTTCCCCAAAGACGAAGACTAAAGATAGAAGCTCCGAGAACTGCTTCTATATCTTGACGGACAGTGTCCAGCCAAGTCTTCAGTCGCTCTCCTCATCGACGCCTCCAGGTTCCCAAGCAGCAAGCCTTCAGGTTGGCGGAACCGACTGTACCCATCTTCGGATGTATCCATCTCCAGATGGACTCATCTCCGGATGGACTACAGCAAAAAGCCGCACTTCCCTTACACCCCATACCAAAATTTGCCAGTATACATGTTTATATCTATCCCGACCATCATCCCCCAAAGAAGGCGAAAAAGAAAACAAGGCGATGTCGTGGACCACACTGTAATTGTGCTGACGTTTCGGAAATACACTATTTCCATCATCAGAGTGGTGGGTTCTGTGTTGGAATGCCGCGCAGACCACCTGGTGTTGTAGCGATGGCTGACGCACGAGCGCTGAACTTCGTGCTGTCCGTGGATTGGCTGCGGCACCTCCATTGTGGGTGGTTGGCGCCCGTGTATGTCATCCGTTGCTTGTCCGTGTGTCGTTAACGCGTCTAAGTTAACCGGTCCGGTAGTGTGAACACTGCCCGACCTCCACTCTGAGTCGGATGCGCGGATCAGCCCTCGTTCCGGGTCCGGTGTCAATCGGTGGGTAGGTGAGTCATCCCGATCGTGTGCGCGGCGAAGGGCCCTCTCTGCCCGTCCTCCTACATCCCCCCTCGCCTGTCCATCTGTTGTTGTCGCCCTTCGCCGCACACACGACCGGGATGACTCACCTACCCACTTTTGCATCTAAGCGCAACATTTCTGCGGGCAAGGTCTTTGATCCCACCCCAGGATACCTTTTTGATACGGCCCCCTTATCAAGAGAACGTGACGTCACTCGGGCTCAAAACCCTCAACACCCGTCGTTGCCGGCCATGACCTTAAAGATCTCTCGACTGGTCAATGAACACAAGAGGACCCTATGGCAAGAAAAGCTAGCCACCTTTTCCAGCCGCACTAGCACCAGCAAGTTATGGCAGACAATCAAATCTATCGGTAGAGGGGCACCTGCTCCTCCCAACCAGGTTATCAAATTCAATGGTATACCGATGAAGACCGACAGGGACATTGCCAACCAATTCAATGTGCAATTCACCACGGTTGCAGTCCATAAATTGTCAAATAATTCGAGGATCGTCAAACACAGGTCGTGAAAACCTTTATTGATGCCGCTCTAATTTTCAGCTCATGATACCACAACCGCGATTAAGCGTGCTAAGGACTCTAAGGCATTTGGACCTGACGACATTACGATGGTACAACTAAAAAACCTAGGCCCCAGAGGTGTAGAATTCTTGACCATATTGTTTAATCTGTCTCTAGCCACGTGCCATATACCAGCTATCTGGAAAATGGCCCATATCCTCCCCAGCCACAAAGCGGGTAAAGACGCCGCTGTCTCTGACAGTTACCGCCCGATCTCGCTTCTCAGCCCGGCCGTGAAAATACTTGAGCGTCTTATTCTCCCCTCGCTCAATAGACATGCCAACCTCAAAGAGCACCAACACGGTTTCAGAGCTTTCCACTCTACGTCGTCAGCCCTACAACGCGGCACTGACCGCATTGCATGTGGATTCAACAAAACGAAACCTGCGGACAGAACAGTAATGGTCACCCTCGACTTCACTTAAGTTTTTGAGTCGATTAACATCGACGCCTTGGTGACATCTCTCATGGAATCTTCTCTACCAAACGAACTCTGCAGATGGCTGAACTGCTACCTCCGTGGCAGACAAACGCGAGTCTAATTTTCAGGCACGCTATCCAAAGCCCGCAACTGTAGGACAGGAGTTCCTCAAGGTTCTGTCATTTCACCATCGCTATTCAACATCTACATGGCTGACCTCCTGAATCCCCCTCTGAAGTCGAAATGGTGTCTTACGCTGATGACATCACCCTGCTGTCCTCTCACCACAACTTTCGCATGGCTGCCGATGCCTTAAAAAATAACTACATGCCCAGTTTAGTCCGGCACCTAGACGATAAGCAACCGAAGCTATCCGCACCCAAGTCCTCAGTAACTCTGCTTACTCCGGACCTCAACGAATACAAGTGCCATCCTCCAATGAAATTTCTATATCGCAGTATCCTAAACTCCTGGGCCTCACTCTCGACCCGAAGCTGGCTTTACACCGCCATGCTGACATCCAAGCCAGCAAAGCCAAGCTCAACACCCTAAAAGCATTGGCATTATCTTCTTGTTGCCAGGACACTGAGACGCTATACGGGCAACAGGCAAGGCAAAGACTGAGCATGCATCAGCTATCTTTGCCCCACTGTTTAATGACACCAGCTGGGCGAAAGTCCAACGCGTTGAGAACGCTGCTCTCCGCATCGCCACGGGCTGTGTTGACATGACCAATGTAGATCAACTCTATCAAGAAACTCAAGTCCTGACGCAAAACGTTCAAATACTTTCAATTCTTCTATCATCTTCAGCGTGCAAAGCCCAACATTCACATCCATAAGGGATTGACTGGATAGACGCACGGTATACACGAATCTTCGTGGCAATGGAAATGTCGGGTCGGATTCATAGGCGACTTCAAAGGATTGAGAAAACCCAGCGAGTAGCATCCATGCGGGCGACAATGTCGTCCTTGCTCTGCCCATTCGGTAGCAGCCTCGCTCCGAGGTACTTAAAACTGTCTAATTCTTCAATTTGATGGTTATTAATCTCCAGATGTGCTTTTTCCTGGTCAGGGATGCAGCTAGAGGATAACATAGAATTTCGGCTTTTCATGGACATGCCAACCGACATAGCGATCACATTCGCCTGCGACCCCCCAAACTGTAGATCACCAAAGTTTGAGGCTAGCAATGCAATACCATCGGTGTAGTCGAGATCAGTCAACCGGCGTCCGGCTGCAAGCTCAATGCCGTCTTCATCGTGTAGGGTCTTGCTGAGAGTCCAGTCAATGACGTAGTTAAACAGAATGGGGAGCAAGACGCAGCCCTGTTGGACACCAGACCGGATATCGAACGGTTGAGATTGTTGTGGATCAGAATTCGTGCGGTAGTTTTGAAGCACGTTGGACACAAATGCGGGTGGTAAGGAGCTGACCGCGGACCAGAAAAGGTGGAATGGAGCCCGGCGTAGTGCCTATTTGTTAGGCAACACTTTCAATGTAAAACATACGGCAGGGGATATTATGTGATGGAAAAAAATGACTCCAGACTTACCTCATTCAGATTGCGTGCAGCTAAACGGTTGATGGTGGCGAAGTTGGAGAAGAATTCGCTAACGCAGAACTCAACATCAGCCTATCCGGGGCAGAGCGGGGGGAGGAATTAAACAGACAAGTGTTAAAAGAAGTGCGCAAAGAAGCTGGACTGAGGAGAAAAATTCGTTAAATGGAAATAATAATAAAATAGTACGAATTGTAATTAACACCAAGAAGGGAAAGATAAGAGACATAGAGAAGCAAGAGAAGCAGAATTGAGACGAAGATGACATAGAAAAAAGGATTTACTGGGAAGAAGGGGGATTGTTAGTTGTGATGACTATTACCACTGCCGAATCGCCCATCTCCAGGCGACTGCTAGCTAACCACATCAAAATCGGTCAGAGGCAGACTTGTTCAACACAGACGACGTTAGAAGAGGAGCGTTCACCGGGAGAGGTTTAGTACAAGCCTGACGTTTCGAGTAGGGGTCTCGTCTACCCATCTTCAGAGAATGGATACCCTCGTCTTCATGCCGTCCTTTCTTTCGTGTGCCTGTTCGACCAATCACGTTTGAGCCACTCTGTATCCATTCTCTGAAGATGGGTAGACGAGACCACTACCTGAAACGTCAGGCTTTTAATAAACCTCTACCGGTGAACGCTTTTCTTTCTTCTGATTTACCACCCGGGAATCGAATTTTCAGCACCATTACTACAGACGAAGTTATCAAAATGTCTACCTTCCTTGTTCTAGGTCCACTGTCTAGAGGTTATTCACCTGCGCAGTGACCGCTTCCAGACTAGCTGACCCACTTCCGCCCGGACACGCTGTGCGTCGCGCCTGCCCATAACTACTTAAACATGCCAGCTTACGGACGATGCAAGACAGGCCTCTAGACACATCGTCCTCCGGTGTCATCTCTAGGACCCAGCAGGACAACGAGATTGATCCTTGCTTAAAATACGCGGGCGCGGTTACTTTGAGTCAGATCAAAGATGGTGAAAGTGGTGTGTGTCCTCGCAGTGAAGGGACAGGAGTTGTTGCGCCATCCCCTGTGGCGGCCTTTAGCCCCACCCTCCCCTTTAGACAGTGATGTGTCACAGTTGCACTCTCCGCAAGGACCCCACAGAGTGTCGCTTTTTCCCGTGGTCACATTCAGCTCTGTGAAATTCAGAGACCATTTCACGCTTGAGGACGACGAAGGTATCGTCTACGTACCGCGCCCAAAATACCGGTATACCGAAAGGCAATTGACAAAAGTCAGGTACTAGGTTACCGGCCCTAATTGGAAGGAAACCACACTATCCAAGGACCCGAGTATTACACATCAACATTCCCCAAGTAGACTACAGTTTGCTTGAAAAGCCTTTTGCTGGGATGATCGAGCACGTCACCCAGACAGAGACACAGTCAGTCCGACGTCGCGTCGGAAGGGACAACTTCAAAGGGTGGACATTATGCCTGGACAAAGAAGGCGCACCCAAAGCCAGACTGCACTGGAGCCGAGCCGAGTGAGGTCACGCTAAGGACAGACGCACAGGAGCGCGTTAGCGGAGTGCGCACGACGCACTGGGAGAGCCAATAGGGAGCAACGACGACTGCCCCTTAAACAGCGAGGCTACCAGCCGAGTGGGGACTCTGCTGTAGGACAAGCTGCCGACTACGCGACACTGCTGCCGAAGCGAGACAACAGAAGGCCAGCTGCTGGACACACGGACCAGAGTTCATGTACTAGCACCAGTGACAGTAAAGTAATAGTTGTTATCCCATTCTGCCTCTCTTCCTAACACGCACTGGGGAACATAACCGGTTTAACACAGGAACACATGCGGTTACAACATCTATTAATGCAACGGCCACCACTGTCTCACCGTATCTCGGACATGACTAGACGCAATCAACAACCGCCCTGAACAGTAGCAACCGCTGTTTGTGACAGCAACAGGATGTTGTGCACAAAAAATTCCTCCTACAGGTGCTCTCTTTCTTTTCAGGCCCTAGTCCGATGATTTCGGCGTTCTGGGTACAAATAATGCCTAGATGCTGCAGACTTTCGAGTAAGAGTGAACCACTTTGCGGGCCAACTTTGTACACCACTCAGCTGATGGTCAAGGTTAGATTTCACCACGTCGATGCGCCCTCTTCGACTGGGAAGGAGAGATGAGAAGGAGAAGGGGAAAAAGTGAGAATGAGACCGAAATGACACACATCCTACTTACAGGGCAGAGGAAACGTAGCATAAGGGCGAAGAGGCGGGTGCCCTTGGGGACCTCAAAGATCTCGAGAGCCAGTCGTCTGTGGTTTTTGACCTCCGCCGGATCCTGACCGGATGAGGTGGTGGAACCGTCAGTGGTGGGCTGGCGGAGTGGGATGAAAAGGTCAAGCTGCAATTTTTTCAGCAAATTTGCTCGATGGCCAAGAAGGTGACGGGACCTACAGGGAGAGCGGGGTCAGGGAAAAAGGTAGAATGAGTGGGTAATTTACGCTCCAAGGCTAGTGTTAAATTAAATAATAATTTAGCACGCAAGGGGCTAATAATGACGATAATCGACATTGTTCGGAAGGAAATTCCTATCCACCCCCGATTGGGATTCTCTCGTGACCCCGAAGTTCTGAAGCAATTCGGCAGTAGGTTATTCAAATTAGTAAGTTCTAGGAATAGCGGGTTACCCGTTAGCCTAGCTGCTGGCTACCTGAGGCGTCCACAAATGGAAGATAGTGGCACGGTTTTCAGTGAATGTTAGCTGTGAAATAAGCAGGCTACCGAGTCGGGCGAATAAGCAGTCGCGGGCACAGCAGCGACAGTGTTATAAGGGCGCGGAGGGTTGAGGTCTGGCGCACCGACTGCCTTATAAAATGCCGCAAGTCCCGATGACGGCACCGTGACATGGCGAGTGTGAACCGCCATTATATAGGTCTGCTTGTCACCGCTGCCTTGTAGTTAGGTTATTGAGCCAAAGTGTTAGCGAAGAAAACCTCGAACAAAGAATCCTGCCCGCCTGTATTCAACATCCCCAAGAAACCTCATGAACAGCACGTTCTCCGTCAACAGAGCCAAAAACACGATGTGAGTCTACTTCGTTTGCCGGTCAGCCTCAGTTGACGCTACAAACGTCAGAGTACGCATGGTACACTATTGCGTGCGAGAGGGCGGAGGGAAGAGTGTGTTCAACACTGAGGAATCCATTTCCGGAAGGGATCAGCGCGTTCCTCAGTGTTATAAGTCTGAAGCACCTGAAACTATAAGAGCTCAATAAAAGTCCTGTCTTGAGGGACTGCCAACTAACGGAACAACTCGGTCTTTGAGGTGTATACTGACTAAATGTATGTGGACTGGCTGGAAGACTGAGAGGTAGGCTCAATAGCGAGGTGAACGAGGTCGTTAAATCGGTCTATTTGTCCATAAACGCTCGTGATCTCGTGCTGCATTCCTGTCCAAGAGAAGAGACCCCTCGAGATTAATGGCTGCTTACTTGAAGTAGTAGTAGTAGAAGTAGTAGAAGTAGTAGTAGTAGTAGTAGTAGTAGTAGTAGTAGTAGTAGTAGAAGTAGAGTTTCAAGTACCCCGGGGTGTGGTCACTGCCAAGTGGACAGATTAAGGATGAAATTGACCCCTGAAATGACGCAGCTAGGCGAGTTTTCTCCAGCCTTTGAAAATGCCTATGGAACCGACGCGATACTTCTATTATAATGAAGGTCCGCATGTACCATGCGCGTGAACGATGAACAGAAACTGGGGGTATTTGACCACTACTGCTTGAGAACCAACCTCCAAGTGAAGTACACCAAATTCTTCTCAAATGAGACAGTCCGCACTGGCTGTGACAACATCGTAAGTTTATGCTAGGTCATCTAAGAAGGAATACTGAGTTGTTTTGGACATGTTTTTTATTTTAGAGTAGCGAAAATTACAATCAGAGAATTTAGAACTCCAGGTTGGCGAGTATATGTGTACTTTCGACAAATTCTCGTCAGGCACCCAGCCAGCACCTAGTTACCATATAAGGCCTGACGAGAATTTGTCGAAAGTACATGTATACTCGCCAAACTGGACTTCTAAATTTTCTTCGTCGTCAACGTCACGGGCTTAATGTTACTGCCCTGGGCCTGAAACCGTTACTTAATTAGAAAGGTCGAAGAGGGGGTAAGCTCAAAACCTGACTCAACTCAGTCCGTCGGGATATCGAAGTAGCTCTCTGACTTTCGCTATACAGTCTCCGGCGCTGGCGCTGGCAAAGCGAATGGATCGAACTGTCTAGGTCTGCTACCAGGCATCGTCACGCGTGGAGAAGTACCGTGCGGGAAATCATCGAGGCCGATTAGGTCAGTCATGATTGCAGCCGCGACAAGCATAAGTACAAAAATTGTATAAGGAGGGCCCAACACCCGCGCCGTTCTCGAGGCAGGATAACAAAGACGGAACAGGCGAGACCGCTGCTGACCAGGTTCAGCGGTCACGCGTGACAAGGGTCACAAAAAGACGCATGTACGTGCTTACGTCACTGAGGGCGCTACTTGTCACCTAAGGACACGATGGCTGCCTGTAGAGGCCACTCGTGGAGAGCCAATAGGGAACAATGACTACTGGTCCCTAAATATGCTGCCACTGCTGAAGGCGGCCACTCTGATGCTGGAGAGGCTGCTGACGACCCCAAACTCTGCTGCCTAGACGAGACCAACTACAGAAGACAAGCTGCTGGACATACAGGAAACAGAGCTGATGTACTAGTACAACTGACAGTAAAGTCCTACAGTAGTCGCCCGCGGTTAATAAGCCCAGCCGCTTATTAAGCCCAATTTGGTCTGGGCCAGAGGTGGGCTTAATAGCCGGCGACTACTGTACTAAACCCACGGTTAATAGGCCCAGCCGCCTATTAAGCCCAATTTGGTCTGGACCCGAGGTGGGCTTAATAGCCGGCGACTACTGTATCAGATGTCCTGTTCTGCCTTCGCTTCCTAAAACGTAATTGGGGGACCTAACCGGTGTTGACACAGGAACACACTCGGTTATAACAAATTGAATCTGTTGCCAAGTATTCAAAAAACCTGTTAGAGGAACTACGATTTGATACCAGGTGCTCCAATATAGAAAAAAATTCCGGTGGACACGGGAGAGAAACTGGAGGACGCCCTTAGCCTAATCGACTTTTCCATCGGAAATCCCAATTCGTCTAGGAATGGAGGATGCCCCTGCCTTAGAATACTGGCAACCGATAATAAATAGCGGTTCCAAAAAAGTTATAACTTTTTGACGGAGAACGCCAAAATATGTATTCGCAACCTAAATCGACAGCGACCTTCCCAAACAAACAGGTGATTATTAGCAGCGTTTTCTTGAAGACAGGTTCTATTTAAGAACGCATAAGGCTTTAGTAAGCCGGTGATGTCGTTCTTCTGAAGAAAGAAAACTACAGCTGACTTTCTTAACGCAGCGGGCCGGAGAAAGAGTCCTCCCATCCCTCACCAGATTATTTACTTGGAAGTGTAAATGCATCGTTCTAGCAAGTAGACTGCTTCAGTACAGTTTTGAGTGCTGTAGCGCCCCTTAGTGAGTTAGTGTTTAAAAAGGAGAGACACAGAGGAGGAAAAACAGGACTTACTCCTCATTTTTTACAACTATGCGCGCTAAAGCAACATTTGTTTCGTCAATATTCAGCACAGTGGCATACAGCCGTTCTATGCGGGCAAGGAGATCTAAACGACGGCGTTGTCTGTAAATGGAGAGTTCATAGAGGTTGGCAGGCCTCGAAGACGGCGTAGACGAGACCTCATCAAACGACGCCTCGGAAGGCTGAAAAGTAAAATAGGACTAATCAGTGCTCAGAAGGACGGAGGGACGAAAGGAAGGTGGATGAACATGTAAAAACTTTGACAAGCGCAGAACCGGGGATCGCATACACTTGCATCAGCCAATGGTAAACTCGGCACGGAATATTAGCCTCGAAAGCTAAGTGTTGCGGTGAGGGGGTGGTGAAAACGACATCTAAACCCGAATCTGTCCAACAAAAGTTGAGATCTGAATCCGCGAAGAAGATAAGTTTAATGTTTAGTTTACAAGAATGCGTAAGTTACACCAACTTCATCTTGAAAAAAAAAGCTGTGGTGAAACTGATCAAACGTTGATCCGAGTCTATGAGGATGGTTTCAGGTAGCAGACGAAAATGAAGTGCGATTGCTATAAAGATCGGGACTTGAGTTTAAGGTAGCAGCTGGCGTCCGGCCGAACATCTTTATAGAGACTAGCTTAAATAATGCCAAAAAATCTGCATTGATGGTGAAGCCGCCAAATTGTAAAAGCCCCCTGCCCAAGATTCTTACGGAAATCGTGGTTAAAGGTTGGAAGCTTGATTAAGGAGTAGGTAATATGTATTAAATCCGCTTGTAATTGTTCTAGTGAGCTAAATATATACGTGAAAATTACCGGGAGCGGATAAAATCGACCAACATAAACGCGTGTTGGTTCACAGTGTAAGAATCTTAGACAATGCCTATGGGTTCATGCAGTGAAGGAAATGGTTTGATAGACCGAAATTCGACCTACTGAATATTTGCCAGTAGGTAGATAGTATCAATAGGAACCCTCTAAGGGCCTCTCTATTGGTTTCTGCCGAAAAATCAATAATTAAAAAGTGCGCATTGTTTCCATTTTTATTGATATCAAAGATCCCGGGAGGGAAGCATACAAAATTCCAGCTGTTGCGTTCATTTTGTAAGAAGTAACCTTTTTCTCAGATGGTCAATCGAAGAAGGGAACTTTCCTTTGAAGGTCTACTGACTTCCCCATACTCTGAAACAATCTGAAACGCCATGTATCACATCCATATTATTATTTTGAAATCAATTTTATCAGGCTCGTTGAGGTTCTATAAAGCTGCTCAGTAAATATTTGAACACGCAAACTGACTCGCATAGTATTCAAGCTCGGGTACAAAACTAAAAGTACAAGACGATCAAAATTACAGTGCTTATGTGTAAAAGGTCCCAAAAATTGAAGATTTAAAACCAAATTAAACTTCGGGCGTATGCAGGCTATCTCGCCAATGATCAAAAGAGGTACGACAAAAATATGTTGCATTGCAAAACAAAGTCCTCATCATCGGCGACGACATTGCCCATAAGACTGACATTAACGGCATCGAGTTCGTCTGGTTTAGTGAATTACCCTACGCACTAGGTGTTTTGAAGCGTGGGAGGCCCAACCTACATTCACAAGTCCCCGAAGACCACAATCTACTTAAAAGATGCATTCGGTAACTCGCGTTGTTGTTGCTGCTGAGAGACATTTTGGAGCCTGTGTATAGTAACAGTAATGACTCCTCAATAAATCTACCTAAAGAAGCAAATTTGAATATAATCTAATATGAATATGTGCTTCGCCGATTTGGTAGAAGAAGAGTTAAGTTCCGATTCGCCCAGGAGCTCAAAAATTAGAGCCCGCGCAGGCAGTCACATAGTGACTAATGAGATAGGAGGAAATGGGTCCGAAACAGCTAGGGGAGATCGGAATGGCCATGTCATCGGCCAGCCATACCCAATCTCAGGGGTTGGAAACACTGAAAGTCGAACCCGGTACCTTGGGTCATTGTGTGACACTCTTTTTGCTTTGTTGGATCCACTGTATTATAGGTCTGAGGTCGCTAAGCGACAGTCTGATGTCACTCAAGTACGAGCCTCAAGGCGCACCGGGCAAATAAATGCCCAAAATCGGATAGATTGGATGAAAATCCCAGGTCCACTATAGTCACGATCACAAATGACAAAGCAACGGGCCCGTGGTGCAATGGTAGAGTGATAAACTCAATGACCGAAGGTCCCGGGTTCGAATCTCGGGGGTTCCAACCTTTGAGTGGGTATGAATGGCTGATGACGGCTAGCAAGGCAGAAGGGGCCATTTTGGTCTCCCTTTGCTCTGTCGGATCAATTCAATAATCTAATAGGCTACAAAGTGTCAGTAAGGAGCCCGTTTTTATTCACCACCATTATAAAAAAGCAACTTCCGCGGGTGGCAAAGAAGGATATAATACATGCACCTCTAGTAAATAAATTTGTTTGGAGAAGAATGGTTTGAGTAGTCAAAAAGAAAGCAATAGAAAGCGGATGTTTCAAGGAGTATCGACCAATGCAACTTAAGTTCGATAACTGGTAGCAAACGGGTCTTGTTGTAAATTTATACAAGTTCGAAAAGTGAATGCCCACGGGGATTTAGCTTGTGCTCTCTCGTTGAAAAAAGACAAGGAACACCAATTTCCGGAGGCTCTGTGATTAATTGCACAGCATCCATCCATCTTAGTAAACCCGCTATACCTAAATGGCAAGACCAGGTCACAAAGGCTGGAAATGGACTGAGGCGCACTCGCTGCGACAGTATCGCGCGGATACCCCAGGCTATCCAAGACGTGGATTGGGTAGGTTTTCCGTAGTCCGCCTCATGAGCTTTGCTTAGCTGCCCTCATTTCGGCCCCGTATCTCGCCGGGAGGTGTCAAAGAGATGGGCAACTCGAGACCTAACTCGACACCCTACGTCAAGACATGAAAGCGGTTCTTGGACCTTCGTCTATGTTATTGAGGTGGGACTCCCATGCATTGACGTCAGTCAGCAAAAATGGCAGACCAGCTGAGTCAAGCCCACAGCCCAGCCACCCGGAGTACGTCACGTCCTTATACCAGCCACCCACGCCGAAGCCGTAAGCCGAGCAGACGAGACGACCACACACATAGCAGGGGCAGTGGTCGAGATGAGTCTAGAATGTCTATACGCACACTATACGCTAGGAATATTCTGGAAAGATCGGAACTATATAAATATGTTAGACAAGCTAAAGGACGTTCTCGCACACCACGCAAGCTCCACAGTCTTTGTGTACTGTTGAATAAAGCCATTGCCTATAAGAACCGCTCTCTTGCCTTCTTCTGCCTACTAGTCGGGTCGGAACGATTGGGCTATAACAGATTTTCAGTCTGCATCGTTGGAGAAGAGAATGAGTGGAGCTTGCCAGATCCACTGCCGCCAATCTTTACGCGTGAAGAAGTACCGCCCATGACATCACACCCGTAACAAGTATAAATAGCACAACAACGGGTGACCATACGATTGCCTACTGGCACCTCAGCAAACAGGAAGAGGATTTCAGTCACTTAGTCGCAAACGATAACAAATGCCATAACAGCAATATTAGGTAGGCGCCATTGTAGCCCAGACAACAGTCAGACGCCAATGACAACCAAAAAACGTGTGAGACGTCATTAAGTAGGGGAATGTCACACATAGCTGATAAGAGGTGCTTTCACGCATTTCGGTGGTGGCTGCTGACGAGATAAATGTAATCCAGTAGAACGCAGATTTTAACGTCATAAGACTTAAGATTATAGGTGGGTGACTATGTCATAAGCCCATATCGTATGGGTGACTGGCAGGACACTTTTTGGCCTCTTACAGAAACTTTTTAACCGGCAATGCAGTTGTAAAAAAACACAATAAAGAGTAAATAACCTCATTGTCTGCCAAGGCAGTGGCTACGGACAGGTCTGCAATCACACGTTGAGAATTGTAGTTAGACTTCGTAGGTCTGCCTAACTGGGTGGAGTAAGGTGAGGCCGAAGCAGTGTCTGAGGTGGAAGTGAGCCTTTCGCGCTGATGCGACGCTGCCGAGGAGGCGGGGGTGGCGGTGGCTTGGCCGCTGCCCGTGGCAGTCGCTCGAGCTGCCGTCGCAGATCTCGAGGTTGGAATTGGTACAATGAAACGACAGCGCAGAGCCAGGCGGTGGTGATGGTCAGGGCTGACAAGCTTTGTGGTGGAGACGGGGCTGTTAATGTAGAAGAAGGGTAGGGGCAAGCTGGCGGGCGGAAAACCCATGGAGCACTTGCGCTCGCGTTCCTTGGTCATCCAGCTGAGCCACTTGATGGCGAAGTAGTAGTCCTAATGTGCAGATGCATGTGTAAATATGAAAACACTCTTAAAAAGAGAAAGGACCACGAGCAGTATCTAGACGAAATCCAGCATGCGGCTATCGGATGGCTTCTTAGTCTGTTTAGTCTGTTTACAGCAAGGATATCCGCTTAGGGCTATGCAAAGCCAAGTATTGAGATTAATATTACTATACAAGTATGTACACTACTGACACAAAAGCCGAAGATCCGAAACTGGCATCAATTTGAAAATTGAAAGCCTGACAATGTTCTAAATTTAAGGAAATTACTGAAGTCGAAGTGAGGTGTTGCCTGAGGTAGGAACTGATTGCGTGGCCTAGTTGTAGCACAGTCCGCCCAGATGTTTCTGAGACAGGCCTTAACAGACAAGACTTGAAAAGAATCAGGCAATCGAATTCAAATGCCAATGCCGAAGAAATTACACGGGACATGGTCGATCAAGTGCACTGTCTGTATCAATAAGGTCTTCCTGAGAAGGTGCAATACCTAGAGACAGTTGAAAGAGTATAAAGCCAAATCAATTTATTCGGGCACGTAAATATGGAGACAGGATAAAAGAGCGACTGATACTTGAGCTGTATGCCTAAAGCTGGAAAAGACGCATTTAAGACACTGACACAAAAGTGGGTGGTTAGATATAATTGTGCCCAACAGCGCCAATAAGCCAGAAGTGCAATAGCCGTACAACATACAAGAGTAAGATTATCGCAGGCAGTTGGAATACAGCTGTTCGGGCATTAAAAAAGTAACACTACTACATATGGTAAGGTTATGAAAGTCGCCGACTCAGAGGGTGGAACTCATCAAAAATGTCAATTCTCACATCTGCTGAAAAAATATCGGATTCCGATACAGTAGGGACTAATGGAAAAGTGGACCTCTGAATCAAGATAATCCTGGGAAGTATTTTGGATCCAGCATTATTTGTCTATTGACAATGTAAGACCAAAGCGCCTCAAAAATACGGGCCACACTGGCTCGTCATGTCGTCAAAACCGGGATTAAAAAGAAGTTAGCAGCGGAGACTAGCCGAACCTTCGGTGATAAGGAACTTACTTCAACATAAGGATTGCTAACAGTGAGGGACCTGGATTGAAAGTGAAGGACAAGCATTCGTTCACGGGGAGTCATCCAACTGCCGCTATTGGGATCAAACTCCTCTTCTTCCTCCTCAGAGTCACAATTAAGCAAAACCTCTTCAGCCTTTGATAAGTCAACAGGCGGCCGTACATGATAACCATTCAAAATTGGTTGTGGGGGCACCTTAAGCACAGCCTTGAGAGGTGGCATATGGCCAAGCAGTGGTACTGACGGAAATGGCACAGGTAAAGGGCCCGCTGCCATGGCGGAAAAGGGTAGGAGGCCGGACGTCGACATTTTTGATGGGGTGGGGGGAGGTGGCACTTGGAATGGCAAACATCGCATGGGCATCAGAGAAGGAACTGGCAGTCGGAAGCCTAAAGATGATGGAGGGGGTGGAACCGAGAACGGAGGCGGCCTAAATAATGGAATGGAACAGAGTAAAAGTCTAGGTTGCATAATACTGTAAAAAAATAAGTAATTCAAAGCATGAAGCGCACAAGTTTTGAATACGTCAACTATCATGGAGTACACTGCTCAGAAAAGTAACCAGTTCAACGTTTCGAATGAGTTACTTCACGAACAAACTCCAGGAACATACCACAGAACGTGTGAAAGAGATTCACAACAATATGTGAGTGACCGTCACAGACAAATGAACTGCTAGGGTACATAGATGCAAAAGGCCCAAACGTTTTAATAAAGGCAAAGGAGGCTTGTTTTAAGATGATGTGAGGCGCCTGAAACACATCAATCATGCGATACACGCTTCTTCACTGGGAGCCTTCAAGTAGAGCACAAGTTCAAACCTGTCATCGCCGTTAAGCTGGATGCTTCGTAAGATTTTTCTCAAAATATCTTAACCAATAATGAGTTTATTACTGGGTCTAAAAACAAAAAAAACCAAAACAGAGGTAAATCAGTGTAACTGACCTGGGAACCACAGGTCGATTGTATGGACCAAAAAATCGGAAGTTCGCAAGTAGATTCTGTAGCTGTTCCGGTGGGATATTTTTTAATTGTTGGACGTAAGGAGAAACCGGGAAAGAAGGCACCTGCGACTGTCCAAGTTGAGGGTTTGAATTGGTGCTATTGGCAGACAAGGAGGGCTGAAAGAAACGCAAAGAATCAGTAAACTTACAAGGTAAGTGAACCACAAAATGAGAATGTGGCGAGTTCTGTTACCCGGGTAAATGTTTTGACGTTTGATGCAGAAACAGGTTGGGTTAGCAAACCCCTCGCTGCAGCTGCGTTGGGCCACGAAGTTTTATCATCGAGGTTCGACAGACCAGAGGTAACGTTCTTTGAAGGAATGGTTTCCTGTTTAGATACAAAGCCAGAAATAGGTGGCACTGAAAAATAGTCGGCGGTTGAGTCGAGAGGCTTATTGACTGATTCGGGGGTATATATTGGGGATATCTGGGAGGTTTGGGTAGGCCCCATTTTGTTTGTGAGTAGTGGTTTCGGAGACGCCCACAGAGCGGTTCCACTAGCAGAGGCATCCGGGGGATTTTGTTGTTGGCCATGCGACGTACGTTTAAGCACATCAAGAATCGCAGGATCATCAAACTCTTCATCGCACACAAGGCGTTCCAAGTTCTCTTCGAGGTTTAGACCCTAGCAAAAGTAAACACAAATAAGAGACGTACATCAAAGGACTGTGAAACCTCCACATCATCCGTTGCCCAGAACTCTGAAGGGTTCTCAGATTCCCAAAAGCGTGGAATTTCACAAGCATTTGGCGGATCATCTTCCTCCTGAAACTGGGCGACAAACTTTTCGTGTTCAACTTCCCAATCACCTGAAAAGAAGTTTCGAGAAAAAATGGATAGCCTACCAAGTTCGGCTTCCCCAAATGTTTCGTTGTTGAGTTCGTCAAGTTCCTAAACCGGACATAGTACTTAAACGCTGACTTACGCTTTCCATACTCGACGAAAACTAAGAGGAGTAGATGCAGCCACATGACTCTTTTATTATGCGGTAACTTCAAACCGCAAAAGTTGCTCAGAAAGTCAAGGCCATTTAAGTATTCGGTTTCACAAATATGGTAAGGACGGGACGAGGGTGAACGGGTTGAATTCCCGTCTTAGGTGAAGTTACAGTCCCATATTTCACCAGACCTAAGCGGCGGTGAATGAGGATTGTTCTGGCAGGGTAAATACAAATATATTTTTATAGTTGCTTATCCCATTCCACTGTCCAACACTCGTATGTATTGTGGGAATCTGCCTTAACTTTCCTACGCGACAAAGTGACTTTTTGGATGAATTAATGACATCCACTTGATAACGATACTTTACGTAGACAATAAAATAGGTAAGTCGTATCCGCCTGGTAATATCTCGGTTTCAGTTTATTGAGAGAAATAGGCTGAGGCCTTGAGGGGCCCAGTTGCAACGTCACCATAAGTGCAATGTACAGAGAAATCATGCGTGTGGCAAAACTTAAAACGGAACTAAACATATTTTAAAGCCTTATATGTGAAAATTTGGGGTGAGAGTTCCAAGGGTGAAATAACTCACCGCATGACATTGGTTCATTTTCGAATATATACTTGTCAAGGTTCCTTTTAAAGCATACAAACGATGTCAACAACACAATATCTGTGGAATGGGCATTCGAAAACTTGACCACTCTGAAAGCGAAGGAGAACATGCGCACATACGGCATTGCCTGCTTAACACACAGTGTAAATGGGTGACCTCGGATATTTGTCGTGTTAGCAAATGCAAGAATGTACCCGAACGTCAGGCGAAAATCCAATCTCCTCAAAATGTGCAAAGCCTGAAGGAGATCCCACTGATTTCCCTTTAACTCACAGGGAATAGAGCGAGCGATGCTACAGAGGATTTGGAGAAAGCAGAATTGCTACATTCATTTTTCGCCAAGTTCTTTACCATTGAAACTAGCCCTTCTCTTGTAATCCCCCTGATGTGTGATTTAAATCTCAGTACCGTAAATTTCTCACCCGCTTTTATTCAAAAAGAAATAAGTCGCTAAAAAAATTCACATGTGGTTGGAACTGATAACATTCCAAACTCACTCATCAAACAATTAAGAGATTTCCCACCCTTACTGAGTAAGTTAGTTTCAGTGTTTCTTGAGAATGGCTTTTTCCCAGACTAGTGAAAAACTTCTATTATAATTCCCGTATTTAAATCTGGTTCCCGATCAGATATTCAAAATTATCGCGGTGTTCATAAAACGCCCTGTCTGGCTAAACTCTTTGAAAAACTAATTGCCAAAAAATTACAGATTTCTGCATAAACAATAACATTCTCAGCTCTTCACAGCATGGCTTTTTACCGGATCGATCTTGTGAAACATGCCACTTGTCTTTTCTTAATCTACTTACTTCTCTTCGTAATGATCATCTATCTGTGGTAGTTATCTATTTTGACCTTAGTAAAGCATTCGATAAAGTTCCTCACAGGACGCTCCTAGCCAAACTAGAGGCTATAGGATTTCGCGGTCCTCTTTCTGACTTCATCAGATCTTATCTTTCAAATCGACAACAAAAGGTCGTAGTGGGATCCTCATACTCTACTCCTACCGCAATTTTGTGTGGTGTCCTTCACGGTACCGTGCTATGTCCTCTGCTCTTCTTGCTTTCCATAAATGATATCTCATTGAGTGTTAAACACTCCCATTCTTATATTTATGCAGATGATCTCAAGTGTGTTTACTCCTTCGCTCACTCTTCGGCCACGAGGTGCCTAGAAAAAATTCATTCTGATCTGCACGCTCTTTTGGCGTGGAGCTCAACATAGCAGATGGATTTCTCACCTTCTAAGTGCCGATAAATGTGCTTTGGGCCTGAAAGGCTGCCACAACCTGTTATTTTTCAAGGTAACCCAATGACTGAATGTTCCAGTATCAAGGACCTAGGATTAAGCTTAACCAATAAATTTGACATTTCTCCTCACGCCGATAGAATTACAGCCAAAGCCGCACAGATTTGCGGCTTTATTTCTTATATTTCTATCTTCCTGAAATTAAATTAAGACTTTATCGTATGTTCGTGCTTCCCATCTTAGAATTCTGTCGCCCCTTTTTCGGTCTCATGAATGAAGTTAGCCATTCAAAAATTGAACAAATTCAAAAAACTTTCACATGAAAACTGCTGTATCCGACAGCTTCTAATACTTGTTACTCAAATAGGTGTCAATTAACGAAACTAAGGTTCCTTTGGGTCAGAAGATTGGAAGCAGGCTTTTGTCTCCTTTTTCGGCTTAATAATAGCACAAATTTACCCAGGACTTCTGTCATTACCCCCGTCAGCCGTCCCTACAACCTAAGAAACTCGGCACTTGTTATACCCCCTCCTGCATCTTCCTCATGTAAACGCTCTTTGTTTTTTGCTTCCAGATCTAACTTTCTTTGGAATAACTTGCCGATTGAAATTAGGTCGTTAACTAGACTGTCTGCTTTCAAACAGAGACTGCACATTTATCTTAACACTGATTCTATCAACTTTCTATTCTCCTCATCTTTTCCGAGCAGCTTTCTCCATGACTCCGAGTAACGACCGTCGGGAATTTCGGAGATCCGCTTGAAAATATTCTCGCTACCTCGTGCCCCCCGACAACCTAGATGTTTCATTGAACCACCGTTGAATCAAACGAAGCCACGCGGAAGTACTCAGCCTAAATGCTGCAGTTTCGTTGACTACTCACCTTCATCACACCACACACACACACCTATTTCTGCTCTACGTCTATCTTCCTGCTTTTATCTTCCGAAGCAGATTTTTTCTCGTACACACTTTTTGAACATGGAGACACGTTCAACGCTGTTTCCGTTTTCCCTGTAAGAGTTATTGAACTGCCATAAGTTTTGGATTTGAAGTTCAAAATTACCTGCAAACATTGCTAAATATTGCCCCAAAAGTACAATTTATGCTGAAATTATTACGACTTTCTACGTCGGCCTGCACATCTTGACAAATTCTTTTAAAATTTTTATTTTTTCGAAATGAACTTTCTACAAATAGTGCCCTACCGGCGCTGAAAATATAAATTCCGAATTCCAAACCATTTTCGTGGATCTCATTTGAATTTTTCGATATAAGT
>JAYGXS010000005.1:52594430-52607716 GCA_036362985.1 Ligula intestinalis
TTATTATTATTATTATTATTATTATTATTATTATTATTATTATTATTATATTCCATTGAATGCCCTCAAAGGAAACGGCACAATCAAGCTCACTCGTGAGCTGGAGAAATTCACCAAAAAAATTTATGGCCTTTTTGTCCGATGTGATCTTCTGAGGCCGTCCAATCCTCTGTCATGTGCGCTTGGAGATGATGCTGATGTTCGAGGCTGTGTCAATTTTGAAGGATACAGGTTTTCCATTGATAGTAACCGTAAGGTACTTCTTCCTTGCCTCAAAGTCTGTCGAAAATGTGGCCCGAAGTGAGTGAGACTGTAGACCGGAATAGGTTGGAGGGTAGTCACTTTAAGTCACTTTATTAAGGGAAGAAGGCTTTCGCCCTTGAGCTCCCTATTCATAACCAAAATCGCATAATAGGTCCACCGTAACAATAGTACATAATACAAAT
Source organism: Ligula intestinalis (assembly GCA_036362985.1). Taxonomy (NCBI): domain Eukaryota; kingdom Metazoa; phylum Platyhelminthes; class Cestoda; order Diphyllobothriidea; family Diphyllobothriidae; genus Ligula; species Ligula intestinalis. The sequence goes on from JAYGXS010000005.1 coordinate 52,594,877, forward strand.
GTACAAATGTAGGCTTAACATCAGCGATAGGTGTGAGCTAGTTGCAAGGTGCTGCTACTGACACTTTGTTCATTATATCTGCCACAGTTTCTCAGCAAATGAGAATCAAGTTTGTGTTTAAAAATGTCAACAGTATCTGAGAGGACCACATCTTCCGGGAGTGCGTTCCACGCTCCAATGACCCTCTGCGAGAAGGCGTTTCGTCGAACGTCGATACGGGCCGGTTTCCTCTGTAGTTTAAAAGGATGACCTCGCAGATGGTTAGTCCGAGCCAATTCGAAGAAATCATCAAATTCTAGGGCGCAGTCTTGGCCTCTAACAATTCGGTAGGTTTGTATGAGGTCCCCGCGGAGTTGCCTATAATTGAGAGGGAAAAGATCAAGTTCGGTCAGTCTGTCTTCATAAGGCAGATGACCAAGATTCTTGACCATCTTCGTAGCCCTCGCCTGCACTCGTTCCAGGTGCAGGTAATCCTTCTTGAACCACGGACGCCAGGCCTGGACAGCATACTCCAAGTGGGACCAAACAAACGCTCCGTAAGTTTTCCTGAACAGCTCCTTGTCAATGTTTACGAATCCCCGCCTTATCGCAAACAGCACCTGTGTCGCGCGTTTAGCTGCCTTTACACACTGAGTAGATGGTTTGAGTGAGGAATTTATTAGAACACCGAGATCCTTTTGTTCGTTCACATTTGAAAGCGGGTGCCCATCGAGGAGGTATTGGAAGGAATCGTTCTCCTCATCAGTCCTTCTAGTACGGAGTCTTAAAACCACACACTTACTAATGTTGAAGTTTAAAAGCCAACGAGCAGACCAGCAGCTAAGTCGATTAAGACTCTCTTGAAGCGCTTTCCTATCGGCGTCAGACCTGATGGCTCTCCAGAGTTTGACGTCGTCGGCAAACATGATAGCACTGCAACCCAGGTCGTTGACACAGTCGTTGATATAGATAAGGAAGAGCAGTGGCCCTAAGACAGAGCCTTGGGGGACGCCACTCAGAACATATGTAGGGTTTGACTTTGAGTCACAGATGCACACAGTTTGCGATCGCCCGGTGAGAAAATCTGTGATCCATGCCAGCAGGTTTCCTCTTATGCCAATTTATGACAATTTATACATTAGACGCTTATGTGGGACGCTGTCGAATGCCTTCTTGAAGTCCGTATAGATGACGTCAACCTTACCATCTTCATCTAGTGCGCGAGTCCACTGCGCAGTGGAGAGTAGAAGGCTGGAAAGGCAAGAATGGTTCTTTCTGAAGCCGTGTTGGGCCCTGACAGTAGATTGTTCTCCTCCAAGAACTCAATTGTCGTCTTCTTAATTTTCGTTTCCATCACCTTACAGCAAATGCAAGTTAGGCTGACGGGCCGGTAATTGTTAGCCTTCGTTCGGGCTCCGCCCTTGTATATCGGGTAAATATTTGCCATTTTCCATTCAGATGGCAGTTTTCCTAGTTCAAATGAAGAACGAAAGATATGTGCTAGGGGCTCTGAGAGTTCGCTTGCCAATTCTTTCAAGAACTTGGCTGGTATATTGTCTGGACCGGATGACTTTGCTTCTTTGAGGCTCTGCAGCTCCCTCTCAACTACAGATGTTGGAAATAGTAGAGAATGAAGCGCCGGACCGGCGTTTGCAACAGCACTGTTAGCATTATCAAAATGAAGCTCGGTTTCCCTAGTGAATACCGAGGCAATGAACCGGCTACAGTACTCGGCTTTCTCGTCATTCTCAACGACTTCTCCGCCATCATCATTCTTAAGTACTGCGACAGGATCGTTGTTTTTTAATCTACTGTTAATATAGCAGAATAGAATTTTGGGTTTTTCTTCGGCCTGTTGGAGGATTCTTGATTCATAGTTTTTCCTGGCCTGGCGAATTGATTTTTTTACTGCATTTCTTTGGCATCGGAATTCCTCGAGGTGTACTGGCGACCCAGTTTTCCTGAATAACTTCCATTTCCTATTCTTCTTCAGTTGCCTGTTAAGGTCTCTCGTCAACCAGGCAGGACGACTAGTCGTCTTGTGTACCTTGACCGGACAAAAGCGCTTAAGCAGATCTAATACAACCCTCTTGAGTGATCTCCAATCCTCCTCCGGATCCCCCTTGAGTAGGCAGTCCCAATTCACGGTCGATAGTGCATTCTTCATTGAATTGAAATCTGCCTTCCATATGTTTGGCTGGTCCTCCGTCTTCCTCAGCCGTTGAGTATGGAGTGAGTAATCCCACATTAGCGTCGTATGATCACTCTTACCGAGCGGAGCACTTGAATGAACTTCATCTATGTAGGACGAATCCTTCGTGAAAATGAGATCCAAACAAGTAGCCCGCTGGTAGGTGCGACCCCTCGTCTTCTTCTTGTTGGCCCTTAATTTGCGGGGTTGGTCTGCCCGACAGTGGTCTTCCTTATGCCCTTTCTTGTAGAATTTCTGACAAACGTGCCGTTTGAATGGACAGAAGTGAACGAAATGTCAGTCACCACAATGATCCCATGCTGACGGGGGCTTTCTGGTGTGGGGCCATGGGACTTCTGTGAAGACATTGAAATTGTGCGGGTCACAGCCTTAACGCTGGTGGTGGCAAACGAAAAGCTGGGTTGCTCCACGATGGCAGCATCGTGCTGGAGCTTCTTAAGCCGCTGACACACCGAAGTCAATGTTTGCAGGGTTGAATTCGGCTCCTGTTTAATTTTTGAGAGCAGACGGGTTCTGACTTCAGCATCTTGAGGTGGCTGTAGGGCGCTCACAAAGATGGGGCACTTGAATTGGTCATCGGTCAACTCTCCGAGCTTGAACCGTTCACACTGGCGGTTGACAGTACTGGCAACCGTTAGAAAATCATATGTCTCATTTTTCACCAGCTTGAGACACTGGTACCTAATGTTGAACAAGGAGGACTTTTCGCCGAAAGTCTCTGACAGGCGCTGGACGGTTTGATCGAAAGTCAAATTACGAAAGTGTTTTGGCAGAATGATATCAGCGTGCCGCTCGTGTTTGCTGGTGCTTAAATTGCAAATTAGCAGGCGCACCTTCCATGCATCGTCAGTCTTGGTAAAGTTCACGCGGAATATGTCTTCCCAACGTTGAACCAAGCGTCGAAGGTCACGCCGGAGTCGGGTCGATAAAGGAACTTTGTGATGGAAGCAGCAGTGGCGTCCACTGATTTGGACTGTTTTGCGGACGGATCTGGACCAGAAAGATGCAAGCTGAATTTTTTTATCATCGACTCCATCATCTTCATGTGAGCCTCCTCAAACTGAGCTTGTTGCTGCTTCAAGATGGACTGTAGTTGTTCTGCGGAAATGGGCATAGTGAGTCCGGGTCTGCGTCGCCAAATTGTTATAGTGGTGGCCAAGAGCTGCGATATTCCCGTCTGACTAATGCATCGTGTGAGCCCCAAAGGAAGAACACAACAAGAGTAGGTAGAAAGCAGAAGTCCTGGAAAAACCGAGTACAGCATTATTTGAAGCAAGCGGATGCGGATGTGCAAGTTGGGCCAATTAGATCGTAGTAACAAGAAGGACATGAATTCATTGGCTGATGCGTCATTGGAGTTGACGTGCTAGTCTGAGCAAGACATCACACAATGCACTTGAGTGGTGGGGCGCTAGCTAATGTGACAGCTGCGTTATATTTCTGCACCGGCCGCACCTGCGTGCCGTTATCGATTGCATTGTGACTGAGTGAACCAATCGGTTGCTGTGGCAACTCTTCGTCAGAGCTGTTTGCGCAAGCCTTTGAGTCGGCCCCTGATAAATGTCAGGTCTGGTAGTGTGTTCTTCTGATCTAACATAGGAGTGTAGACCTGGATTTTTGCTATTCCCAGTAGAGCAGATATTTTGAGCTTGGAGCAGATCAGTACTTGTTATGGCTTTCTCCAACGTTTACACTGCTAGGGCTAGGATACTACCCTAAGAATTGTTGTGTCTATGCTGGTACTGCTAGTTCTAGTAATAATATTTGCTAAAACTTGTACGCACATGTATGACACTTACTTAATGTGCAACCTATAAGTTATATGTAATTTGGAATTTATATTTGTTAGAGCCAGATACGAAATTACAAAATTAGTTTTGTAAAAATTTTAAAAACGAAGTTGACAATGTGCGCAGATAAACGTACGAATTTGTAATAATATCAGCAAAAATGGTCCTTTAAGGGCAATATTTGGCGATGTTTTGCAGTTACTGGTAAACTTCAAAATGTAGGCAATTAAAAAACTCTCACAATGAAAATGGAGGCAGAGTTCAACGGACCTCCATTTTCAAAAAGCTTGCAGGAGAAAAAACTACTTAGGAAGATAAGACAATATTAGAGTAAAAATGGGATTAGGAAATTGGATGACGGTTAGCAACCAACAAAACGGCACCAGTTTAGACTGCGTACGTCCAGGTGGCTTCGTTTGATTGAGCGGGGCTTAGTGGAGACAGCTAGTTTCCCGGGGGACATGAGCAGAGCAAAATAGTTTCAAGAAGACCTCCTAAATTCTTAATGGTCCTTTCTCGGAGACCTGGAGAAAGCTGCTCAGAACAAATGAAGAGAACAAAAGATAAATAGAATCAGTGTTATGATAAATGTTCAGCCTTTGCTTGAAAGCAAACATTTTAGTTGAGGACCTAATTTCACTTGGTAAGTTATTCCAAGGAAACCTACATCTGGAAGCAAAAAAACAGAGTTTTGTTAGAAAAGACAAAAGGGCCTCTTTGAACTCGCTATTAGTTACAAACTGGTGATTAATGAGCATCGATGTGGAAGACAAATTAAAAAAAGAATTGTCTGCATCATTGCAGGCGAAAAGCCAGCAACCGCCGGATAGTATAAAAGAGCAAACATAAACGACTACGCACTTATTATAAGTAGCATAATTACACATAATTGGTATGTTTGTCACAGGTAGCGTGTAACCGGTGAGAAACTTGATTGGTGTCTTCGTTGCACTTCAATGACTTCACACAGCTGAAAAGAACAACAGCTGTTGATAAAGTCTTCCAAACTTCAACCAGCCTGCTACCAAAGATAACCTTGCGTCCGCAAATCCTTGCTTTGTCTGAGCGTAGTTTTAAGGTTTTAACGTGCAAAGTGGACGAGGTAGCCTGAGTGAACAAATAACTGGGAGCAAACCAACAGTCTAGGCCATTCACAATGCCAAAGTTAACTTGAGGTCCTCTCGAAATAGGAAATGGGAAATATGCTGAGAGTTGAATGTGCATTTTCAGAGGACAGTATTCCCTGATATATGATCATCTTTGTCGCCCATCTCTGTAAGACAGTTTAGGGTTTCCATGCCTGGATGGCGTATTTTAGGTGTGACCACACGAAGTTTCCATATATTTTTGAGAAATTATCTTATCCAAACCACAAAAAGCACGTATGCTCAATTACAATATAGACATGGCCGACTTTGCTGCCCTCGTGCAGCTCAGTACTGGTTTGAATGAATGAGTAGTCCACACACCCATGCCCTTTTGAGTGGCAAACTGTTGCAGTGGTGTATGTTAGGAATGTTGGATATCGCACGAGGCCTATTTGCCTATATGCTAACATAATGGAGCATCTTGTTCCCTTTCTACCATAAGGTTAACTCTGAGTTTGTGCAATGGCTCACATAATGACTAATAATGACGCACAAGTAAATGTCAACAAAAGCAAGGGAGGATAAACCAGTCAGTTATAGCTAAAAGTCGACATTTTGAAGTTAATTTTCCTTCAAAAATTGAGCACTCCGCGCTCTCAACAACGACAGGCAGTTAAAACGGAAAAATATGAGTTAATTAGGGATGTTTGCCAACGGAGTCGACACCGGAACAGCACAACTCTTCCGTCAAACGTTACTGTGCCTTCATACGTGAAGTTGGTTACGACTGTGTAAGAGTCCAATTAAGGAGGCCTGAATATTTAAGTATACCTTTTAGCTTCCTCAACAAGCTTGCACGTTTCTTGCATTTATAGAAATAACTGGCAGAAAAATAATGATGTCCTGATGGAGCCAATTACGGAAGGTAGATAATAATGGGTAAATTAATGGCAGAATAAAAAGTAATCTCCTTTACGAAAATGAGGTTTTCTAGGACCTGCCGTACACGATTGAGTAAATTAAATAAGCAGAATAAATACAATAATCCATTTTACTTGTGATAATAAAGTTGAGCTGACCCAGTTGGCAAAAATTGGCGGACTCAGTGGAATACGAACCCGCACAACAGAAAGGGTTCCGTACAGCCAACTCTCTACCACTGAGCTACGAAGGCACGCCATAACTTTGAATTTAATCACACTTGCGCCGGTTTACCCGCTCAGCCTCCTGTTCGTATGGAATCAATGTTTACGGATACAGTTAGCTGACTGCTCAGACAGATTTTCCTAAGCAATTATTTAGAATCCACCAGAATGACTATCAGGCTCACCTAATTATCAGGGGAATTTTGCAGCATCGAGTAATTTGGATGGTAAAATTAACTTCTCTGGGTTTAAAACCTAGCGATTAAAAGCGGAAAAAAAGAGCTGAGCGTGCAGCTTTATATTTTCGGGCGTACCAGTCAACACCCTTCTGCAAACGAAAGGTCACTGGTCAAAGTTCAATTTTGTTGAACAAGGTTAGTGAAGGCTAGAACGGATGGCCAATAGCGGAATTCAACGAATGAATTAGCGGTCAGGTGGCCTTTTGATCAATTACTAAAATACAGTATGGCAAGTGCTGCAAGCAACATTCCGCAATTTGAAAAAAGACCGGTAATCACTCGCAAACCAACATTGAGTAGGGTTGCAATACTGTTTATCATACAGTCCAATTTCGATTCATTTAAGACACGCTAGGATGCCGACTCTGTGATGAGCTCCTTTGTGAACGTTGTGAAAAAGTTGATTGTGTAAGCAATGACTACTTAAATAATTTGCATTTTTAACATTTTTTTTGACTGCCTTTATAAACTCAAATATATTTTATGAAACGCGTGCATGAAAAAATCCTCTCGGATGCACAATTGATATTACGTCAGACGAACAATACATCTCAAAAGGAAAGCATATCTGGATTTATAAAGTATCATTTATTAAGGGAGAATTAATTAGTTTTATCGAAAACTGTGAAATTGGAAAAAAAGGAATGAACGAGAAGCCAACTATTTAAGTTTTTGTGCAAGTGACGCCAGTGTAAGAAAAAGAGATAAAAGTACAAAATAAGGAAAATTAAGAAATTTGTAACGTGCTAGTATTTCGTGGATTTTCCTTTAGCGTTCAAAGCATCCGTAAGGCGGAACGGGAAGGCGAGAACCAAGTTGTTTGATTTGTGCGATTATTAAGTATAAATTCCAACTTCTGTTCCATTGAAATATATTTAGCTGGCTTCTCCCAGTTTCTCTTGATTAAAGGAAATTGATTTTCAATCGGCTTAAGGTCCAGAGGGTTGGGAGGAATGAAATGCTCCGCAGACCGCAGGCAGAAAGAAAGGCTGTCGTCTGAAAAAAATCAATTTTATTCTTAAGGATAATGATGATCATACCTTCTTTGATCGGTGAACAGGGGTGTTACCTTGAAACATAACCATTTTCATTCGACGTCTTTTAATGTTGCTGCATCCAAGGGCATCCTTTGCTATGGCGACGAAGGTATGGCTGTTTATGGTACCTTTTGTTGACCACCAAATCGGTCGCTCCCCGAACTTGATAGCTATCCAAACCATTAGGCGACGGCAGTTCTTGAAAGTCGGCGTTGACTGTGTATATTTTTCGGAATGTTCTTTCCACACATTACCGTCTGCGTCGGCTTTGGTGGCTTGTTTAAAAATAGGACTTCATCGCAGTAGTAAATACTCTTCCAATATGAAAGCCTGCGACTAATATATCCTTAGCAAATATAAAACGTTCCTCAAAAATTTCTCCACTTAAATATGGCTTCATCGTTGCTGTCTGCTGCCGAAGACCGCTTTAATGCATTCGTTTTGTAATTATGTAGCAAGAGAACATTGGCAAATGTTCCCTTTGAATAGCGCTAGCGGATATGTAATGGTACCGTTTTACCATTCCACGAATAAAATCATCCTCTTGCTCCGTTGTAGACCGTTTTTGTCCAGGAATTTTACGTCTGGACATTGTCCTATGGTTAATAATTCTTAAAATTGTGGCCTTATCAATATCGAACATATTGGCTAATGACTTACGTGGCAGCCCTTGGGCTGCTAATTTTCGTGTGCGCAGGAAGTCGGCGTCAGAGAGGAAATGCTTTGACATCTGAACCCAACGACATGATCCAGAAAAATGAAAGCAAATCACAAGTTTCCCTTATATATCAAGCTGACGCTCATATATATTGGTACGATTAAACAAATTTACCATATAAATGTATAAAACTGGATTTTATGACGTAAAACTTCATATATTAGCAAATAATAATCTTTAACACTCAAATCTGTCCTTATTATTGAAACTTAATGCAATTCCTGAAAGTTGGCTTCACTTCCACTTTATTAACTTTGTACAAAATGTCCAGTTTTATACCACTTTTTTATTGATTCTGAAATTATTCCACAGCACAATGCATATTCGTTAAAACTTTGGTTCTGTCATACCTTATAGCATAGGAAATTTTTCGATGTAAACTTACTCATGATTTAGTCAAAATTGGTGCCTATTTCGCTTCATAAATTTAACTAAGAGGGCATTTTTCCAAATTCAAGCGTTTCTTATTATAAAATCCACCTAGTTGATCAAAATAACCTCTCCAACTATATACCTAACTACCCAGTTAAATTTCATCATGAAAGTTGTTCGCAGGACTTGCAGTAATGTTAGTTCAGTTTTGCCTAGGAGCTCACAGTTAGAGCCTGCGCAGGCAGTCACATAGTGAATATGAGGATATGATGACGAAATGGATCTGACAAAGCAAACGGAGACCGGAATGGCCATTTCTGGCTTGTTGGCCGTCATCAGCCAGTCATATCCAATCTCAAAGGCTGGAACCCCCAAGCTTCGAACCCAAAGGTCCTGATGATCTGTCTCTAGCATGAGCACTAGAATAGAGCTCTAAATGTCCCTTTTTGGCTTCCCGTCAATATTTGAGGATTATTCAAGAAGATGGTAAGCTTGATATATGCACTCAAAAGGAATGGTCAACAACTTTGGTTTTTGGTTACCGTACGCGTTGAGGGAGGAAATTACGATTCAGTGTGCTTTATTGCTATCCTGAAATCGCGTCGTCCGTCAGCAAAGTTAACCATTTTAGGTTAATATTCCTTACGTGGAACAGTTTGTAGTTTACTTGATATTACTACCAACCTATTTAATCGTTGCAGCTAATTTCTGTTTCACTATTTCAAATTTTCATCGATGGCGACCTTTCTTGCGTACGATTACTTTCAGTTTCATTGGTTTATATTGATTTTTAAGTAAACTCGGATTAGTTTCTTTTTCGTTGGGTTTAGTTTTACTTTAGCTTAAAACTTACTTCTATTCGTTTTGTCTTAACATTTAGATTAGATAGTGTGCTTTAGTAAATTTACTTTAATTTTCAGTTTAGATTGGTTGAAGTTTTTACTTTATCGTTTAGAAGATAAATTTTTTATTACTGTATTTGACTATTTAGTTAGGTTGTTTTTGGTTTACTATTCAGTTAAGATAGTTTACGTTAGTTTATCTTACCAAACGAGAAGCAAATACTATAAATGCATCCAAAATATTCTTAGTCTGCTCCAGGCACAGGGGAAAATAATGCGTGGATCGTTTTGCTGACGAAAATGGACACTGCCTAGGAGGATAAAAGCACAACCCTGGGCATATCTCACCTTTCCGTAGGAACTGATTCGCGTTTAGATCCCAATTTTGTCGGAATCGTGACAAGTCTGTCCATCGATTGATTTTGAGGAAAATGCAGATTACGTCAAGATGGAAATATTTTTCTCCCCGCGTCCTCATCCAACTGTCGTGGTGCATATGCAAAAGTGTTTACGTTTGCGTGAAGTTAGAAAAGCCAGAATATTGCATAGATAACAGAAGTTAATGGAACCAGGAAATTTCGCGAGTGCTCTTCAGCTGTGGCCTCTCGCTGCATAACGCGAATAACGTATGAATAAATAGAAACATTGAATTCGTACAGAAAACTTGATGTAAACAGCAAAGTCATAAAATGGCCATGAAGGTTAATCGATGACGTAAGCACGTTAAAACACTGTGGGAGACAAACTCGATCTATGAAAACAGTTGGAGCACGTGGTGAACCTAACTTTGCCGCGGCAACATTCGGCTGCCTCGTCTATCTTTTCACCTTCAACGTTCTTCCTCAAGTTTGCTTCTCACGGTGTTTTTGACTTGCTTAAATTATCGATTAGTCCTCGTGGCTAGTTTCTATGAGCCCGCTGGTTGCATAGATTTTGCTGTACGAATTCAATTTTTTTCTATTTTCTCATGCCTTATTCACGTTATGCAGCAAGAGGCCGCAGCTAAAGAGTACTCGTAAAATGTATGGTTCCATTAAATTATGTTATCTAGGCAATGTTTAAATTTGCACCAGAGAAAAGGTTCTTTAAAGGAAAACTTGATGAATTCGCATACTTTTCGACTCAGTGCCGTCCAAACAGCCAAGGCTAAAAGTGTATAACTGCTGATACCATCCCGTACGTCTAACTCAAACAGACAGTTTATTGAAAAAATTAATTGCTGCTATTCTTCAGAGCGATCGAGTGTTCTGACTTAAGTTATAGGTGAAGCTTTCTTTCATTCTTGTCGAAAATCTATTGCGCTTTTAGGCAGGAATAAGAAAAGGCTTTCCTAGCAGCTGAAACACGTCCTTACAATTTGCGCAATGAAAGCGCAGTTTGCAAGTCCCAAAGGACGATGATATGGTCTGCAGGACACAAAAACGTCCAAATATTCTCTTATTTGGGGGGGGGGGTTGACAGATTTGAATAATTCATGTGACCCACTTGTGTAAACCGGCCTCGGTGGGATTAAGACCCATGTGAGCAGGGAGGAAGGATTTAGTACAGCCAACTAAGTTACAAGGCCCCCACTGAGAGTTGTGTATTAAATCACACGCCCAAATATTCGAGGTCCAAGTATATTATTGTTTTCATCATCTCCGGAAGAGGACGAAGGAACAATTGCAGAGACCAACTTGTATTTAAGCTGACGTTTCGAAAACATTCTCGCTTTCATCGTCAGAGCGTAGTGTTTGTTCTCCTGCTGCCATTAAATGAATGTGTCTGACCGCTAGACGCGTATTATAACTCTATCCGAAAATTTTACAAAAGGATGATTTTCCAACGTAACGTTACTTGTGCAGCTTTATTAACTCAGTACTTTTCCATGAACAGGCTTCCTCTACATGTAAAACTTAAGTTTACGTGGTACGTCCTATTTCCACTGTTTCGGAACTTTCCACTTTGCTAAAAAAACTAGCATTCTTATAAATCGTTATATTCCCTCATTAAGCACAATGTGCCCTATTATGAAGAATGACCATTAATTTATTGCTGTAAGACTTTTGGGGGCACAGCTTGGGCTGCGTTTGAGTTACAGGGAGTTACTTGTAAAAATCCTTGGATTTCATGAGTTAGTTAACCTACTGTACGCACAAAACGGGCGACGGGTTTAGTCTACCGGTCTAAGCACCTACCACAGTGTGGCCACTGGCCTAGCTGTACTTCAGAGAGCCACAGATGAGAGTTTGGCGCCAGGTAATGGCCGTGTGGAGCAGTCATCACATGCATGCGGTTCCTGATGCAAGCTACCACGTCTAAACCGTGTACCACCCCCACTCCCTTCCCCCTAACTGGACACCCCATGCACTCAAGTAGCCTGTCTACCCTACACACTGAAAAATACGATTGTGTGCATAGAAGACGAAGACGTTTCGATCACCGGAATAATAATTTCATTCTTCTGAGCTTTCGGGTTCCTGCGGGAGTCCAGCGTAAGAGGTAAAGGCGTCAACGAAAAAGAAGCAACCGTTATAGGGGAGGAGCCAATCAACCGTTACAGGGGGGGAAGGTGGAGGGGTAACTCGTTAATCACTAGTGTCGGCTGTGCGGATATGCCTACGGAAGGCGATGTATGCTGGCGTCACTTTACGTACAATGACGCATAGGAGGGGAGAGGCGTGCTGACGCCCATGAACGTGAGGCCGTCTGAAAAGGACCCTGGATGCGTGCAGGAACTGGTGTACTAGGCCGGATTGAACGTGTCCAAGTGACAGTTAGTACTGACACAAACCGATTATAACTACCCCAGGCCCACCCCTCATGTCGTATACGCAGACCCAGAGGGAAGAGGAAAATTAAATATGCAGTTTTCCTCACTGTATGAGACTTTTGGCAATAAAATCAAACAAAAATAATTTACGAGATTTTACTTAACTTGAGGGGAAGAAAAAGGTATCGTACTGTAAGAACGTGGTAAATGCAATGCAATTCAGTACAAGGTCCCACCAACCCAGACAAATGAGTGTTATCACCGTACTGCACTGTTGCACTGCCGTAGCAACAAAACGGAACAAAGTTGCGCGTAGGCACGATTGCAAACAAATCGTAAGTGAATATTTTCTCAGAGTCCCAGCAAAATTTTCATGCTCATTAAGATCTTATGTTTATCTTCAGTGCAAATACCAAACATAGGAGCCGAATCTCTATCGCCCGTTCAGTTGAAAAATCGTGCCCCGGGTGAGGCTCGAACTCACGACCTTCAGATTATGAGACTGACGCGCTAACCAACTGCGCTACCGAGGCCTAGCGCCTACTGTCACCAGATTTTACGTGCACCTTTAACGTGCGCTGATTGGTTCACAGCAGTTTTTCGCACTAAATAAATTTCTTTCCTTACATCATCCCCAGATGAGGAAGAAGAGGAGACGATTTCTAA
>JAYGXS010000005.1:52608116-52627914 GCA_036362985.1 Ligula intestinalis
TTTCTTAAAATCCTTCAAACAGCCTGGACGCATGATTAAATTTTCAAGTATTTGACGGTGCAGTTTCAGTTTCAATCTATTAGGTGAAGATAATAGGCAATGCCTTTGAAAGCCCTATTCAGTACGTGTTCAAGCACCTATAAAAATTTACCACTGCTAACATAGTATTGGCAAACAGTGAGTAGCGTTGTTTGTTGCAATATATGTCTGGTTTTTAGAGTTCAGACTTGGAGGGAGGAGAAAAGCATTGTTTTTTTACAATATATGTCTGGTTTTTAGAGTTCAGACTTGGAGAGCGAGAGGGGACGCATGTAATTATTAAAGCGTTGTTTGTGCATCTGAAGGGAAGTGGCCTCCACGACTGACTGTGGAAGGTTGTTCCACTGTTGTATGACACGTTGCGTGAAGAATTCAGAGCGGAGGTTTAGCTTGGACATTTTCGTGCGCAGCTTCATTGTGTGCCCACGGAGATGAGGCGAGACGTGCCACTGAAACATGTCTTCAAAGCGTAATCCTTTCTCAAGACCGTTTATTATCTTGTAAACTAGGATAAGATCCCCTCCTTGTTGCCTGTAATGTAGAGGGAATAAATTTAGTCATGCCAGTCTATCTATGTAAGTGTGGTTCATTAGACCTCTTACTAGCTTTGTTGCCCGACGCTGCATTTTCTCCAGACATGCTGTGTCCTTTGCTAGCCATGGCCACCACGCCTGTATTCCATACTCTAGGTATGGTCGAACAAATGTGCCGTACACTCTGCCAAAGAGATCTTCATCGAATGCTAGAAACGCCCTTTTGATAGCGTGCAGCACTCCCGTGGCTTTCTTTGCAGCTTTGACGGATTGCAATGAGAGCTTCAGATTACTTTGTATCCAAATGCCGAGGTCTTTTTTCGTAGATGCTACGGGATTTTGGATGTTTTTCAGGTGATATGTCCTGCTGCTCTGGGGAATAGAGTAGTTTGTTGTACGCAGGTGGAGGACGGCACACTTTTGCACATTGAAATCCAGCAGCCATCTCTCGGACCACATCTGCAGTTTGCGAAGATTATTTTGCAGTGTCTCGGTCGCTTGGGCGCTTTATGACTTGCCAGGGCTTAACGTCATCGGCGAACATGATTTTACCGCAGTCCAGTTCTTGAAGGCTGTCATTTACATAGAGAATGAAGAGTAGAGGACCGAGAACGGAGCCTTGAGAAACCCCACTAACTACGTCAACCCAGTCTGATTTATCCTCCTCGATGCAAACGCGTTGTTTTCGACCGAGTAAAATGACCTGATCCAGTCCAAAATTTTCCCCTTGATGCCAAGAACGCTCAGTTTATGTAAAAGGCGTTGATGGGGCATGCTGTCAAAGGCTTTGCGGAAATCGAGGTACACTACGTTCACTTCGAAGCCCTCTTCTAAAGCACTTGTTCAGGCCTCAATTGAAGTCAGTAAATTTGAAAAGCAGGAGTGTCCTCGCCGAAAGCCATGCTGGAAATTTTGTATGATGTCACTCATCGCAAAATTTTAGTATGGCCTGCTTGACAAGGACTTCCATCATTTTGCAGGAAAGGCAAGTCAAGCTTATGGGCCGAAAGCTGTTTGCAGACATCTTGCTACCTCCCTTATATAACGGGACGATGTTGGCCGTCTTCCACTGCAAAGGCAAGTCTCCTGTTCTCATGGAAAGCTCGAACAGAATTGAAAGGGGCACCGATAGCTCGGTTGACAGTTAGTTAAGTATCAGTCCAGGGATCCCATCCGGTCCAGGAGACTTGTCTGGTTTGATGTGACTGAGGACATGTCTTGCGTCTGCGACAGAAAAGGTAACAGTTTCAAAAACGGCTGTACCTTCGCCCACTTCTACTCCCGAATTGTCATCGGGGGATTCCATCGTAAACACCGATCTGAAAACTCTGACAGTAACTCTACTTTCCGCGGTCCTTCCGTAATTACGTTCCCGAGGTTAGCCCTTAGAGCTGCAATATCGTCCCGGTGCTTCCTTTGACTGCGGATGTATCCATAAAACTTTTTTGGACATATTGTGGCTTGTGTTGTAAGTTGACGCTCAAAGGCAGTTCTAGAATTTCGTATTTCTTTACGGCATATATTTCGTTGCACTTTATATTCGGCAAGTGATGTTGAATCTTGAAGGTGCTCGTACTTTTTCCACAACCTTTGTTTCTTCTTCATGGCCCTTTTTATCGGCTGGTTGACATATGGAGGTCTGGCACATGGTCTTATTACTTTCATTGGGCAATGGACTTCAATTAAGCGCTCTACAGTCCCTTGGATATGCTGCCATAATTCATTTGTATCGTTCGTACCGGGAAACCAGTTTTTTGCGGAAGCAGTACGTCTCATTTCTTCAAAATCGGCTTTCCAAATATTTCTGCGCCTCTTTATTTGCGATTTTGGAGACAGGAGGTAACACACGCAGGTAAAAGCAACGTGGTCGCTTAACCCAAGTGGCGGTTGTGAGTTCACTTCCTTTATGATCTCCTCTTCGTTACTGAAAACGAGATCCAGACAGTTTGATCTCTGAACTTCGCGTAGTCGGGTTGTGAAGTCTATGTGTTGAATGAGATATTCGGTCAAAGAAAACTGAAGTAGTTGATATTTGAAAGGTGCTGCTGCGGCCTTTACTTCAGGCCTCATCCAATCGATGCCAGGAGCGTTGAAATCACCCAGGCGTAATAGGTTTTCCTGCTTACAGATAAATGTCCGTGAACTTAGCAGTCCTACGTCGTCACTTTCGCTGGAGCCGGGAGGCCGATAACCAACGCATATATTGAGTGCCGGATGTTGCCTAATCTTAATTTTGTAGGTGAAACTGTAAATATGGCAATTTGTCCGCATTTTTAAAGTTTGAAATAGCAGTGTGCTAAACTATGCATGAATACAAATAACACGTTCCAATTTGACAGCTGACCTAGTTGCACGTTCACTGACTGGTGCTGGCGGAATACGCAGAAACTTAAGAATCGTACTAAACGTCCCACAGGAAAATATAAATCACGGATTTCGTATCTATCTTTGCGTGCTAATCCGAGGCTAGAGCAACCTTAATTCATATCTTAGATGTTCTTTATCAAGCAACTTCACGAAAACGTCCTTATTCAAAAGTCAAATGTAAAACTGTTTGGTATAAATGAAAAAATATCTGGATGTTTGAATTTCACGCATAACACCAAGTAAAGTCGAGTACTATTATACAATTAAAGTTCCCCAAGTAATAAAGTAGGTTCTGACCCAACCCATAAACAGGGCCTTATCTAACCAGCTAATGTCCCGCGATTTTTAGAGTTTCTTTAAATGAACTGCTGCTCAACGTTCACAAAACCCTGATTCCAGCAATCATGTTTCACGCGCTGTGTCACCTTGTGCATGAGACAGTGGGTCATTGCGAGTGGGTGTTCATCAACTATAGCATAGAAAATGCACACACCTTTAATTCCTAAAATATTCATTTCTTTAAAAATATAAGTTTCTATCATAATGTTAGGTACAGGGTCAAATTTGTGATAAGTTCTGTGGGTCATCTTCATATTTTTTCAGCAGAGTACGCTATGTCAAGCTCTGGCCAGATTTTAAAACACACTTTATACCCGAAAAATGATCATTTCATATGAAATTAGTAATAAGCGGATACTGATTATGTTTAAAGCATCGGTACATTTGCTTTACTGGGTATCAAAAATCAGTAAAGCCGGTGATGTAAGCCTACGTGGTTTAACCAAGTGTCTTCACTGGAGGAAGTTTGAATACCCTTACCACTATCAAAATAAATGGAATCAAAATCTTTTCTTGAGCTCTTCACCAAAAAGGAGAAAGGATTCTGCATTCCCGCATTGTTGGGCAGTCATAGGGTATGCACACTACAGACCGGAAATCTAAGTTAAGTTTATTTGGTGTACGCATTGTTGGCCAAGCATAAAATCATTTAATGATCCTTGGAAATTTAATCTTCCAGCCTAGCCTGCTCACAAAAAGAATGATAGAGACTCCTTTGCCCTCAGGTCTTAATTATAGCACATTAGCAAAATGTCAGTAAAGTGGATTTTTAGTCGTTTGCGAGTGAAGGCCCTAGCCGAGAAGCTACCGCGGAAATAAAATAAAGCGTCCATTTGGTAAAGCATTCCATCTGCGGTCGACTTAAAAATTCAGATAGTGAGACACTGAATCTGGCCAGATCCATTCGTAGACAAGCTTTTTATTCGCAAATACACACCCCATCCGCAGATGGGGGCTAAAAAAAGAGCTAGCGACTATTGGTCAGTTGGTCTAATCTGCTTTTTTTGCAAGATTCTAGAACAGATAATCAAAAGAGCTACTCTGCAGTTCACCAAAGACCAGGATTTCTTTGCCAGTATGTGATATAACTGTTGGGAATGCGACAGACATTGCATATGCATACGGACATTCGATCTCAGATGGTGAAGAACAGCCCTACACGAAGCCTGGGCCAACACCCTTCTGGGACAGGTAACCATTCAGTCATCGACTGAAAGGCACTGCCCATGCTCCGTTGCCGGTTTGCGTCCATGGGCGGGGCTGTAAGGAAAGAGAGAGACAAGATGGTGTACCTTGCAATCGTGGATGGGCAGAAGGAGAAGCAGAAGAAGAGAGGGATAGAGAGAGAGGGTGCAGGCAACGAAAGAAAGGAAGACAACGGCCAACCTGCTCCCTGTGGCCTGGTAGGCGCTGGCAATTTCGCTCGGTTCTGATTCCCTGTCGGTGCATGCGTTCGCGCTCCCACTGGGTTTCAGGCTCCACCGCAGGTGCCCGAGTAGCTAGGCGGTCAGTAAACGGTGGGGGGAGAGAGTGAGGTCGACTCTCGGCGCGTTTCTCTCCTCACTATAATAAATCTGAATGCGCTCGAATCTATCAGGGCGCGCTAAAAGCCGTGGCTTGGAGGGTTTGCCAACTGACGGGAAAACTCGGGCCCCCTATGTTGCTGCTCCTTTTGTACGCGTGTGTTTTGCATGTGTGTATGGGAGGAGAAGGAGGACTGAGAGTCAGGCTGCAATGGCTCCTTCTTAATGTGGCCTTTATGGCGCTCCCAGGAAGGCGGGAGTCTACCTAGCGAGTTAACTGTGTCAAGTGTGCGCGTGCTGAGTGGTTATCGTGCCAGCCACCTACACCCTTCCTCATCCCCAGTCTTATTGCTTTTGTCTTTACACCGGAAACGGAATGGGAGTGGCGAGTGAGTGGGCAGATTCTCCGCAAGTTTGCTTTAACTCCTGTTTTCTCTCGCGGTAGCTCGCTGCGTTGCTTTTGCTTGCTGTAACTTTCGTGTTGCTTGCCCAACTTGCTTCAATTTCTGGGGCGGCTTGCTTCAGCGTTTGCTGCGGCTGTTAAAGCGCGTGGTGCCCATCGTCAAAACCGACGGGGGAACTGGCGGGGGTAGGATTGTGTCGTGGGTTCGTCTGGGGTAAGTGTAAAGCGCGCCCCGCAGGCATACGAACGAGTGATTTAAAGGGAGAGGACGGGCGGGGCATGCCAGGGAAGAAATTAGAGCCCAATTTGAATGTCCAATAAAAAAGTAACGAGGGCAAGTTGTGTCGCGTATTCAAACCTTGGGAGAAGACACTGAAGGCTGCTTCAATACCATCGCTAACCCCCGCCCGACCAACGGCGAACGCGTGCATGTAGGTGGGGGGGTGTGCCCAAACCTCGGGCGAGGTCACTGAGAGACATTTTCCAGTGGTATCAACAAAATTAACTAAAAAAGCTTAACAAAGTACAAAAGGCAGGGAGATTAGGCAAATAACCCTACTCAAAAATTTGTAAGTAAGCGGTAGTGCTCGTGGGTAGTTCAAAAGGCCAATTTTGCTTAGTTTGCCGATTTTAGTAGCTATGGAATGTGTTTGCCTTCGGAGAACCGTTCTGCACTCCAATAACATCAGAAAATCCCTGCTATATAGATGGATGGCGCGTAGAAAACCAGAAGTGTACAGGTAATTCAAACTACTTAAAATTTTAAGTAGGTTGCTATAATACATAAGGACCCGAAAAAGACCGCTCGAGACAACCTCACCCTCTCGGGAATGCGTCCATTCTACGAGTCACAGCACAGAAAGGCGTCACAGCACTGTTGGCATGCCACCGCAATGACAGCGCGCACCGTAACTATACGTTTTTCGACATATCTTATTGGTCAATTGCCGCCAACGCTCACTAATCAAACTGACTCAATAAATACCGTGCAGCCTTTTACTTAACCAATAGACTCTATTCAGTGGAGGAGTGATCCCGCTCGTTATATGAAAACACAAGGTAGATGTCGCTTACATTGTCTTTGATAGCGTTTCACACGGTCCGCCGATAAACAAGGTTCGAGATCTCGGGATAATGGGGAACGTGGTAAATGCACCCTGCGGGTAAGGTCAGCTTCCTCAGGAGGAAGGAAGCCATCTACCAAATCCCATGTGGAGGTTTTGATACCGTATATTGTGGCCAAACAGTAAGATCTGTCTCCACAGGCATCCACGAGCACCAATTGGCCGTGAAAGTACGTGACTGTTTGTTAGAAATGGCTATGCATTGCCTTAACACAGGACACACTTTTGCATGGGATAAAACACGCATCGACGGAGTTTGTCTCTCAAAAAATGGCCGAGAATTCCTCGAAGCCATGCACTCCGACGATTTATGCATCAACCGGCACGTCGAGTTAAATGGTATGTATAAGCATGTCAAAGGACAAGGAAAATACAGAGACCGTACGACAGACACTAACTGAGACCACACCCACCAACCACGTCTCATTCTTTATGACTTTTGATTTTATCGGCAGTTTTGAAGTTTTAGTTTTTCATTGCACTTTTCCTGTTAGTCCAAAGATGAGTTGGGGCGCCAACTCGAAAATTCTCTGATTTAAGTTACTTTTTATCCCAAAGAACATCTTTAAAGTAAATTTTTTGGGATGCGTGTGTTTCAGTTTATACGAATGTAAGGGTAGCCTGCTTAATTTGATAACGAACTTCTGAATCAGCGGATCGCAGTCTGTGGGCTTTGGCAATGCGAAATCAAGACTAGTGTAGAGTGGAGTATATCAGGGTTCTATGCTCGGGCTATTGCTGTTTTTAATTCAGATAAGGGATTGCACGAATGAGCTGGCATGCAAGGAAACCATGTTTACAGATGATACCAAAGTATGGCGAGTGAGCAGACGTAAGAATTGTGGGCATATCCTTCAAGAAGGACTTGAGCACCTAAATCACTGATCCAAGAAATGGTTGCTGAAGTGTATCCTTGGGAATGTGTCGCACTGCAGTTCAACCAGAAGAAGGAGGGAGCCAATGTAGATGGTTATCAATACTTCCTTAGTTAACCTTATCCCTCCTATATGGCCGTAGATACTCATCTTGGCAGCGAGTCGTTGGTGCCTGGAATGAGCTTTCAGAGGATGTAAGAATGGCGATACTAACAGAGTCATTTGTCAAAGACTGGATGAAATTTGCTTAAATAGTACCAATCATCTGCACACAAAAACACCGTCACACCAAGCCAATGCTTCGTATATTACTACGACTCAAGCGGATGACCAGGTTTTGATACTTAATCTTACCCTCGACAACTGAGAGGGCCGGATTGTAGACCCACACGCTGTAACTACTATTTGGAAAATGTAGATGTTACTGACGAAATGTGAGTAACATGAATCTATTGACTTCAACATTAAGTCCCGTTTTTAATGGGGTCGTTAATTGCATTGCCTGTTACCCTCAAATATGCGGAATGCTATTGAATTATTTGACCTAATTGTGAAAAACAATAAACAAGGCAAATATCATTAGCAGAATGTATTGACATAATAAAATGCCCTGACCTCTTATTCAAATGCAGACGGTCGTTGCCTATTAATAAGATAACTAACTGTCCAATTAAGCGTCAGGCTCGACGGATAAACCAGAATAAGTAAAAAGAGTAAAAAAGGAAGTCATAGACGTAGGCGCATGGCGAGGGGTTAGAGGAGGAGGGAGACACTGGAGACGCTGGAGACATTATCACCCTTGAAAGAGAGGAAAATGCTCACCGGCTTTTTGATGATGATATTTCAGGAGTAATTTCTTGTCTGCGGTTTCGATATTTATCAATTACAATATACTGTGCAGTTGCGGATGCAAATACATCGAGCGGACGCGAATACAATTAGAAAAACTGTCATCTAAACATTTGCTGAAATGGTTGCTCGGGGTGGAACCTAAAGAACCTAAGAGTTCAATCCCAAAGCACCTGGTGGACACTGGCCAAGCGGTCGACCAAAAAATGCATTCGAGGTCGTACTTCGGGCGACAACCGAGTGTCTTCTACGGTTGGCAGAGGCCGCTGCAATACGGGGAAGAAAACCAGGGCTCCAGACGCAGCTGGATCACATGATCAACCTCGCATTGCCGTGGTAACGATCGATAAACTCATTCCCCTTCACGCCAAATCACCCCCTGTAGGACTGACGGTTACTTCGGCCCGTGTCCCCCTCCCCCTAAAACCACGTTCCAAAGGCTTTCATGAACTCGACTTAACCAGAACTGTGACAACTAACTTCCGCCGTGCCGTGGTAATGATCGATAAACTCAGTCCCGCTCACGCCTCCCTGTCCCTCTTAGGATTGACTGCTGCCCTGTCCTCTGCCCCAAGCTTCCCTTTAACCACGTCATTCAGGCTTTCATGCAATGAACTGTCATGCTGCAAAATCAACCTCCCCCATCATATACCCCTACCATACACCCACATTGATGACTTTTTCTACTCTTTTTACCCATCATGTTTTACCCTTCGAGGCTGAATCTCAATTGAACAGTTAATCATCTTATTGATAGGAAACGGCCGTCTGCAGTTAAATAAGAAGTCACGATATTTTATGACGTCGATTAATTCTGCTTAGCTTTTGATCTTTGCCTTGTTCAAATGGCCTTCGAGAAAACAATGTTTCAAAAACTCATTGCTTACCAGATTCCATTATTTATTTATGCAATCCAAAACCCCTAGTGTCATGGCGTAGCGTCCTACGTGGCAATTCTTCGTTGATAATGCCTAATCTAAAATTAATGGTACGTGTTTTACTTGAAAAAAATGATATCCATGTTATCAAGGAGACCGAAAACATTTTATTAGTGAGTTACTGCGTTATATTATTCAGTTACTTCGAAAAGTTTACAATTCAGGCCTTGCAGTTCTCAGCGTAGACCATAAATTCCGAATTTCGGGATGCCAATCTCTGCAATTTTCCGCTGTGGGAGAAGACCTGCCTCACCTTACTAATCAAACTCTTGAAACAAACACGGCGTAAAAGTCCAACTTGATTTTAGAATTTTACTTGTCCAATTTGTAATCACTTATTCTTCCCAAATGCTTCACAAAGAAATCAAAACAGTTGTCCATTGGCTCCAGTGCACTTTTGATTGAATAAATAAAGTCCTCAGCTGATCTTTAACAACAGGACACAAGTCGTTGCGGGGTTCCCTACGCGATATGCAGTATCCCCTTGATCTTAGCTGACAGCAAATACTAACAGTAGGTAAGATAAGGCAAGCGTAACAATCTTTCAAACGGCCTCATTGCAAAAGCAGCTGGGATTAAAGTGCTTTAGAAGCCGCATTAGGCAGTTTGCCGTCATAATGTGGGAAGGCAAAATAAAGCCTGATTTTCGGAAATGCCTGATAGCCGCTCCTTAGCTGTCATCGTATTAGTCAATCCACAAAAGTTTCTTCATGCAGGTTCTGCTTACTTCACTGCCACTGCCACATCAGGAAACGGCTGGAGTCGCTTGTGGCAGCCTGAATTTGGTAGTGCTGCGCGCATTCACCCCTCCTCATTCTGCCTAACCCTTGTCTCCTCGCGCGTCCAGCGCTGATTCACCTTCTTACCTCTGCCTGCTCTTGCACTTTCGCGCCCCCGCTCTCACCGCGCGTACGCCGAAGCTAATCGATTCCTTGCGAACTCTGACGTCAATACCCCCACACTTTCCTGATTGGCTGATGACAAGACGGCTTCGCTTAACCCGCGGACATAGACACATTATTACACCTACGCAGCTGGACTTGGCGACAATTATTACGGTTGTGCTCATTCCTTCAATATTATCCCTCTTAACACTTTTGCGTGTTACGTCTTTATTATTTTAGGATAATACTCGCTAGGAGCTTCGTTAGTTAGGCCGGACGTCGAAACCTGACATTGGTGACACCGACTTTAGAACCCTTTTGATTCCTTCGTCTCATCATACCAAGCTCATCTCAACAATCTGATGAGAACGCTCCCTCTCTTCAGGCCGTTCACGTCACTCTCCCTGCTTTTTTGGGAGAATGCACCAGAACTTTAATTTATCCGCATATAATCTGCCTTTTATTCCGCAAATATTACAAAGGAGCTGGATAAATACCACAAACTCGTAGAGGTTCTTCCGCCTAGTGTTATAGCGCAAGTCTAGTCACTTTTGTCCAAACCTCCAACCGATATGCCATACATGACACTAAAATAGGAACTTCTCCACATCAATAGTGTATCCGACCGTCAGCGCTACTACCAGCTGATGAAAGAAGAAACTCTTGGCGATAGTAAGCCCTCTGAACTTCTTCGCCGCATGCAATCCCTACTTGGACACCGCCAGATTGACGAGCAGTTGTTTAAGGCGATGTTTTTAGAACGTATCCCTGCCGATGTCCAAACAATCCTGGCGTCTGGTTCCGATGATCTAACCATCTCGAAGCTGGCGGAAATGGCGGACAGGATGATTGAAGTGCAACGCTTCCAGCCGCCCTGCATTGCCTTAATTTCTGCATCCTCTTCGTCAGTGAACGAGCAGCTTGTGCAGCAGGTCTTAAACTCCAACTTTCCCGCTGTGCCGGTCGTCGCTCATCCAGCCGTAGTTGCTCTCGCTCGCGTCCGAGAACAGCTGAGGTGTGCTGGTACCACACGAATTATGGGCCAAAAGCTCGCAAATGTTCTTTTCCCTGTTTCTTCAAGCCTAAATCGGGAAACTCGTCAGCCGGAGAATAGACGCGGCTGTTTTCTCTGACTCTTTTGGCTCTAGTCGCATCTTATATGTTTGTGACAGCGTCAGTCGCAGACGTTTGTTGGTAGACACCGGAGCTCAGTTATCGGTCGTTCCCCCGAAGTCCAGCTGACCATAAATCTCCCAGTCTTGGTCTTCACCTTCAGGCTGCAAACTGTTCCTCCATCCCAACTTTTTGCAGCCGGTCCCTCACCCTAGACATTGGACTTCGAAGATCATTTTCCTGGATTTTCATCATCGCTGATGTTCAACACGCCATCCCTGGGTCAGATTTTCTTGCCGAATTTGACCTTTTGGTTGACTGTCGCCGTTCTCTTCTTGTTGACTGCTTCACCAGTCTTTCTATTCACGGCCTGCCTCCATTTACGAACTCTTGCAATTTATCTGTCCTCGATACAGATATTGCCCGTCCTTTCCGGGACTTACTTCGCAAGTACCCTAATATTATTAACTCCCAGTTTCACTCTGGTGATGTTCAGCATGGTGTCATTCACCACATCCGCACATCAGGTCCTGCCGTGTTTGCTCGACCTCGACGACTTGCTCCGGCCCGTTTGCAGGCCGCGAAGGCGGAATTCAACCACATGCTGCAACTCGGCACTATCCGACCGTCTGAGAGTCCCTGGGCTTTCCCTCTTCACATGGTGCCCAAGGCCACATTCGGCGACGGGAGACCATGTGGCGACTATCGTGCGCTCAACAATGCCACGGTTCCCGATCGGTATCCCGTGCCCCATCTTCAGGATTTTGCTGGAGCTCTCTTCGGCAAAACCGTTTTCTTGGTTTTTCTGGTACGCGCCTTTCATCAGATTCCGGTCGCCCCTGAGGACATACCAAAGACTGCCATTACCCCTCTATTCAGCCTTTTCGAGTTCATTCGCATGCCCTTTGGCTTACGCAATGCTGCCCAAACGTTTCAGAGGTTCATTGACCATGTTTTATGAGGCTTGCCATTTGTCTATGCCTACATCGATGATCTCTTAGTGGCTAGTCAGACTGCTGAAGAACATGTGAGCCATTTAACCCAGATCTTCGACAGATTCGAGAAGTTTGGTGTTATACTCAATCCCTCAAAGTGCGTGTTTGGTGTGCCGTCTCTTGAATTTCTTGGCCACCTTGTCAGCTCTGAAGGTTAACATCCCCTCCAATCTAAGGTTGAGGCCATTCGCAATTTTCCTCTGCAAACTTCAAAAGCGTCAGTTGCAACGTTTTATTGGCATGGTCAACTTTTACAGCCGGTTCCTCCCGACCTGTGCCGACCTCATGCTACCCCTCACCAATCTGCTGTCTGCTCCCAAAGGTCCTCTTGCACTTACGGGAGAAGCATTGGCTGCTTTCGAAAGAATCAAGACTGCCCTTGCCGACGCCACCCTGATAACGCATCCCGCTACCGAGGCTCAGCGTCATTGATGGAAGACGCTTCGACCGTGGCTGCGGGTGCAGTCCTGCAACAACACCTGCTTCGTTCGACTCAACCCTTGGCCTTCTTCTAAAAAAAACTCTTGCCCGCTGAAACACGCTATAGCACCTTTGGCCGTGAACTCCTCGCCATCTACCTGGCAGTGAAACATTTCCGACACTACCTCGAGGGTCGGGACTTCACCATCTTCACGGACCACAAGCCGCTTACCTTCGCTCTTCGGTCCCACTCCGATAAGTACAACCCCAGAGAGATTGGTCACCTAGACTACATTTCTAAATTCACCACCGACATCCGCCACATTGATGGCACGAAGAATGAGGTGGCTGACCTTCTTTCTTGAACTTCCCTATCTGCCCTTCAATTCTCACAGGGAATCGACCTTAGTGCTATGGCGGTGGAGCAAAAACGAGTTGGCTGTCCCGGCGACGAAGCTGTCACTGGTCTCCAGCTGGCGGACGTTCCCCTCACCACCGGAACTGGAGCCATTCTTTGTGATTTGTCGACTCCTTTTCATCGCCTCTTTGTGCCGCCCTTGATGCGTCGAGCTGCGTTCCAAACTCTTCATGTACTCTCCCACCTTGGGATTCGAGCCTTACAAAAGCTCCTCGCGGAAAGGTTCGTCTGGCCTGGCATGAATAAGGAGGTTAAAGCTTGGGCCTGTTCCTGCCCGAGTTGCCAGTGGAGCAAGGTTCATCGCCACAATAAGTCTCCACCCGGCACTTTTCCCAGCCCCGACGCTCGATTCAGCCATGTTCACCTTGATGTCGTAGGCCCGTTGCCTCCATACAATGGCTATACCCATCTTCTTACCTGCGTCGACCGCAACACCCGTTCGGCTGACGCCATCCCTTTGCTGAACGTGCAGGCAGAAACCATCGTCAAGGCCTTTGTCAGTCACTGGGTCGCCACTTTTGGTGCGCAATCTACCATTAAAAGTGACCGCGGTGCCCAGCTCGAGTCCGACCTTTTCAACGCCCTTGTTAAATTCATTGGTTGCACTCGTATCCGGACGACAGCCTACCATCCCGCTGCCAATGGTTTGGCGGAAATATTTCATCGACAACTCAAGGCTGCCCTGTGAGCTGCAGAAGATCCAGGGAACTGGTCAGACAACTTGCCGCTTGTCCTTCTCGGAATCCGCTCGGCACTAAGGTCGGATCTGGATCGCAGCGCAGCCGAGCTGGTGTTTGGAACAACTCTGCGTTTGCCCGGGGCTATGGTCAATACGACTCCACGTGGTCCCGAAGAGACACCTGCCAACTTTGTGCATCGTCTCCGACAATTTATGCGCTCCTTTCGCCCGGTCCAACCTCGTACTCCAGCGACCGAGCCTTATGTCGATAAAGGCCTGGCCCACTGCACACACGTTTGTACGCTGCGAACGGTTGTGCCAACCCCTGGAGCTGCCCTACGAAAGACCGTTCCGTGTTCTCTCCCGTAATGAGAAGACCTGCCGAATCCTTCGTAGAGACTAGGAGGACGTGGTCAGCATCGATCGAGTCAAGGCTGCTGTCACGGAAGAGCCACCGGACTTGCCACCAGGACAAAATTGTGCTGATTCCCTACCTCATGCTCCTCCACCCCGTGCTCCTTCCCCTTCCATTTCCGCAATCCCATCATCCCGTATCATACCTTTCCCTTCAGTTTCTGAACACTCAGTTACTACGCTACCCTCCACAACCGTAACAACCACTCAGCCCGCCCCAACTGTTCCTTCCGCTTACGTTACCCGCAGTGGACGTCACGTTCACTTCCCTGACCGATTCGTCTCACATTACTTCTAGATTTCAGCATGTCCTCCGGCATCGTTTTACGCCGCCTTTCGGTCTTGGAGGGGGGTACTGTGGCAGCCTGAATTTGGTAGTGCTGCGCGCATTCACCCCTCCTCATTCTGCCTAACCGTTGTCTACTCGCGCGTCCAGCGCTGATTCACCTTCTTACCTCTGCCCGCTCTTGCACTTTCGCGCCCCCGCTCTCACCGCGCGTACGCCGAAGCTAATCGATTCCTCGCAAACTCTGACGTCAATACCCCCACACTTTCCTGATTGGCTGATGACAAGACGGCTTCGCTAAACCCGCGGACATCGACACATTAGTACGCCTACGCAGCTGGACTTGGCGACAATTATTACGGTTGTGCTCATTCCTTCAATATTATCCCTCTTAACACTTTTGCGTGTTACGTTCTTATTATTTTGGGATAATACTCGCTAGGAGCTTCCTTAGTTAGGCCGGACGTCGAAACCGGACACGCTTACCGGATCTGATGCAGTTGCTGACAAACCAACTATGTCGGCTAAAACCGGGAAGTTGCTCGGGATGCGAACAACCGAGCCCACAGCTTAACGAGGCCGAAATCCTCGCAAGAGGTGATAACCTCGTGAGCCGCGGGCTGCCCAAGTCATTGTTCTCAGGTCCACAGTCAATTAGCTTTTCAAGAACTCGCCGTTCCCATAATTTTTACTGAGCCATTGCCTGGACAGGAGAACCAGTCACGTTGGACTAGCCGAGCCCAACAACTCCGACGACAGCGAACATAACTGTCGCGTAATTATCAAGTCCGCATCCAACTCGGATGGTGAAATCGCAGCAATACCAACTCGGAAGCGGACTGCCAAGCAATCATCGCACCATTGATGACCACTAGCGGTGTTTACGTGAACTGATAATTAAAGTGCGCATACGGTCGCGTGGCCAGTACCAACTGGAAATACCGTGCGACCTGTGAATACATCACCCTATTTTACAGCTACCCTGATGAAGGGTATCGCAGAAGGTTAAATAATTTAAACCCTGGAAATTGCGATCTTCAGACCATGGTTACTCAGTAGAGAAGAAGTCGGAAGAGGCCATTATAGAGGGAGCAGTAGATTGTGTACACAGAGGAACGAGGAATAGATGGAAGAAATCTGACTTGGGAGAACACCACCAACCAGGATGCCAGCTGCGGTCCAAGTGCTGGTTAGACTGCAGTTTGGCCAATAGACAGACAAAGAGTGTTAATTGTCTAGGTCGGCCTGTGATAAGTTGGACAGCATGTAGGTTGATCTCGGCGTGGGCAGCCGTGTCTCGCACGCCAGTAAGTCTGGCGGCCGCCATGACCTTGAGGTCTAGGTGGAAGGCCAGGCGTCGGGCAGAAAGCAACCACTACAAGGGTTCTTAACAGAATCCGAACAGCCATGCAAATAAACTTATTGTTCCAGCGGTCACATCTTCTACATCTGGGACGCTCTTTAGCTGTCATCACATTAGTAAATCCATACAAGTTTCTTCACTCATGTTCTGTTTACTTCAAATGGGCAACCCCAGGCGTCTTTTACCGTTTGCGGCCTGCAAGCAAAGTCGATCCCGGGCCATGCTCGAACTTTAGGGGCTTTCAGGCGCTTCTTTAGATGTGGAGAAGGCTTGAAACAGTTATCACCTGGGTCAGAGTCGGATGGGCGCAGGCGCTTTCTATGCTTGTCTAACTTTTAAATACATTGCACATATTAGAATTGGTTGACAAATATCGAAAGCCTTTTCAATAGCAGAGCATCCTCAGTGACTGGGGCTACTGGTGGATTACCACACTTCACCACCATATAAACCAAAGTAATTCAACCTACTACGCCCACCAAAGATAAGTAGGCCTTCTTTTGATAAAAAAAACATAGTAGATACGGAAAGAGGAACCCCTAACCGCATTAAGTTTTTACTCGCATAACATTGCTGGAAAGGAGAATGTAATCGGGGCGTAGTCCTAAACCGAAACTTACCTCTGACTCTGACCCTAACCTTTATTCTAAACTGAATCTTCCTGTAAGCGCATCTCTACATCTAACCAACAGTAAACTAAGTCTGGCTGGAAATTAGCCCCAGGCCTCGGAATAAGGAGTTTCTATTCCTGGCTTTGACGATAAATTATATCACATGACGCTTTTTGCAGCTTTACGGCTCAGTGACGTCAGTAACTATTACATTATCACTGCACATCTTTTTGGCGGGATTACACTCCTAAAATAGTGCATGCTTGACGGTTGCCTTTGTGTTTTTCATTATCCTAAAAGGGCTGCAAAGGCATTTTCGACACAGCAAGTAGTCTATGTACAGAAAAAAAAATTTAATGGGGAAGTCTCCGAACTGAAATGCTTATGATGTGCCTCCAATGCCTATATGCAAAATTTAGTAGTTTAAAGACCTTGAAGTGTATAATCGCCTTTTTGACATTTTGATTTTGTTTTTCGGCTACAAAATGTAGAAATAAAAACAGACAAGTTTTTTGCCAGCATTGCAGTCAAAATCCGAGTTTGTCTGACAAAATGCTTGTGCTTACGTTACATTTGTGTTTGCGAGTCTCTGGGTAATGAATTCAGTAAAAAAGATATCAGTACATTTGAGACTAACATACTTCTAAAGCCAGCAGTTTTTGCGAAACCTGGCTAATATTTCCATTCAAGTTGTTTTCTAGGCTACTTATTTTATGAAAATCATGCGCAGAGATTGCATTTCCCATTATATCCTCATCTTTGCTTAGTTTTTATGATATTATGCTCAGGATATAAGAACAAATCATGCAAAAGTGGCACTTAAAACATTTAAATGTTATAGGCATAGAGGATTTTCCATAGGCATTTGAAGAGAATCGGATATGACAGGTTTATACTTTCGATAGTTTCTGCGAGTTCACTTGTTTGATAGGCGCATTTTTTTCTTTAAATTATGTATTCGATGAATTCTCGCCTAGCCTATACATTTATATCGTAATAAACTTAATAAACTATGCGGGTTGATAGAAAAAATAGTGCCATCTTAAGAGCGTGTAGATAATAGGAGTAAAAATTCTGGTCTGGGACTGATAGCCGAGATAGGTAATAAACTACGGGCCGTTGGATTAGCTAACTGAGAATATGGTATAACTGCGGCGCTGCCACGTAGTTCTTTTGGGCGCACAGACCAGATCGGCGTAGCCTGATGGTAGCTGCTTCAGCCTTAGTCAACAGACGCTGTCCAATAAATTTTGAATAGCTTGATAGTACCTTGCAGATCACTTGGAAGGGCTCTCTGGTATCCATGCCACGGTCTGAGTCTATCGTGTGCGCTGGAATGAAACTGGGCAAAAGTAGCTTATGTAGCCCCACCCATAAACCCCTAGTCCGCATTTTATACTGCAAAAATGGTGGTAATAGAGTTTTGTCAGGTGGGGGAATGGGATACGCGTAGAAAGAAATTTTTAGAAGCAAGTATAAAGTGAAAAAATGTAGTTGAAGTTGCTTCCCGCAGCCGCTCAGAGCAGGTTGTTCTCTGTGTAAATTGAAGGTGTGTGCGGCGCTTCGCGCGGCGGACTATACTAATCTAACTCCAGAACGGTAATTGGGACCACAGGCAATTTGAAGTAGACGACCTCCTAAACAAGATTTCAATTTTTCTGAGAAATTAAGGAAACCTGCAATTTGATAATCGGGTTTTACCGCAATGAGTTAAATGATAATATGGATTAGGAAAATCTACAGATAAAAATCGACAACACTTCTAAATACAGTAAAATGAAAAGGCATTTAGCATTTATCAAAGTATATTCCACTGCGTGTCCTAATTCTTCGCCCATAAAACCCGAAAAGCACCATTTTCGTAGGAAAGCATGGAGGTTGTAGGGATTAATGAGTGGGGCTACATAAGCTACAGTTGCCTGAAATTATTTATACCGTTCATTTAGCCCTTCCCTAACGATATTGGAATGTGTCCTCGTGATTTTTTCGGACACTATATTCTACCCCTTAGGATAATGTGAATCAATAGATGCACATAGAGGTGGTCTGGGTTGGCAGTCTGTCTTTGAGCTCTCCATATAGGATGTGAGTTGTCGACAACAGAATATAGGCGTTCCCTGCTGAAAAGGTGGATGCTACAGCTTGATTCAGGTGCCTTCTATGGTCCACCGCCCCTAAACTGGGACTCTGAAGTATATTAGTTTCTTTTTTGCTGTTAATACTGAGCGCTTTGACAGTCTTTTAGTCATGCTATTACCGATAAATCGACTGAGATACCCCTTTTGTCGAAAAACGCCTTCAACAATCTTATGCTCCTCTAATGTGCTATTAGTCGAGCAGATCTTTTTGCCCTTTGCGTCAAACCTCGTACTAAATTACGTTTGAAGTTTAACAAAAGGAAACTAAAAATGGATGGATTTCTCGTACCATTACATCACATCCCTGAGGTCAGGGAGCTCAGATAACCTGAGGAGCATTCGACCGGAACGGAGAACAGCGCTCATCGCCCAGGAACTGGCGCGCTTCAAGGTGGACATCGCCACACTCGGTGAAACCCGCTTCTCCGGCGAAGGTTCCATAGAAGAGGTGGGTGCCGACTACACCTTCTTCTATGTGGGCCGTCCGACGGCAGAGCGACGCGAAGCCGGCATCGCCTTTGCCATCCGGAAGGACATCGTGGGACGACTACCCTGTACGCCGCAGGGTATCAACGAACGCCTGATGAATCTCCGCCTGCCTCTCTGGGGTGGAAAATTCGCCACCATCGTAAGTGTCTACGCTCCTCATATGACCAGCTCTGACGAGACAAAGAACAAGTTCTACGAGGATCTGCACGCCCTACAGGCCTCTGTGCCGAAGGCGGACAAGTTGATAGTCTTTGGTGACTTCAATGCCCGCGTCGGCACAGACCACGCCGCCTGGAGAGGAGTGCTCGGACCCCACGCCCTCCGAAGACTCAACGGCAATGGCCTACTCATCCTTCACACCTGCGTGGTGCACCGTCTCATACTGACCAACACCTTCTTCAGCCAACCGCTGCAGCACAAGGCAACCTGGATGCACCCCAGGTCTCGTCAGTGGCATCTTCTGGATTATGTCCTCGTGCGGCGATGCGACCAGCCGGACGTGTTGGTGACAAAAGCAATTCCGGGTGCCGATGGTGATACCGATCATCGTCTCATCATCTCCAAGATGCGGATCCGTCTTCAACCACACAGGAGACCTCAAGGTAAGTGACCCCCAGGAAAGTTGAATACTGATCTGTTAAACTTCCCTGCCAGCCGTTTGCGTTTCAGCAACGAGTTGACCCACCAGCTCGATAACCTCCCAATCACAGAAGAGAACACCTCCGTGGAGACTCGATGGTGTCAACTACAAGATGCTGTTCAATCCACTGCCAACCGCATCCTTGGGCCCGCGCCCCGCCCACACCAAGACTAGTTCAACGAAAACGATGCAGCCATCAGTACTCTCATCTCTGAGAAGAATCGCCTCCGCAACGAATATGTCGTTCGCCCTACCGACGCCACGAAAGCAGCCTACTACCAAAGTCACCGTCTTGTACAGCAGCGGCTGCGGGAAATGCAGGACGCTTGGCTGGCTCGTAAGGGTGAGGAAATCCAAG